>OU015493.1:199306176-199573144 GCA_907164885.2 Dolomedes plantarius
TTTGGGTGCGAGTCTGCACTGCACTAAGATGAGAAATCGAAATCTTTCCCACCTGTAAATTCGGTAATCTGGCTGCAGTTCGATTTCCTAAAATATAGCGCCCCTTATCTAATTCACAACGCACAACTGCGGCTTTGGTATCAATGCTCCCAAATTGTCCAGAGATCCTAACCTTTGCCAACGGTAGACATGTCGGACCTTCGTCCAAAGGTTGCTGCACCCAAATAGTTTCGCCTGTGTACATCTCAGGAGAGACATATTTCCTACATATGACGTCTATCGTGGCACCTGAATCTCGAAGAACAGGCATGGCAAACCCATTTACTTCCGCTAATGTTGTAAAAGGACTTAGCAGATTTTCCTCCTCTTGTTCCTCACAAATTTGGTTCACTTGGTCTGAAGTTTTCTGAGCCTTTAATTTAGGACAAGTCGGTCGCAAATGGCCAACCGATCCACATTCATAACACTGCAAGGGTTTTCGCGAATCAAAATAATCATAGTTCTGACCCTTCCCCACCACTTGCTTTCCTTGATCCCCTTCATTTTGTCCATATTTAGCCGGAAATTTCTGATATTTTCGATTTCCCTTTTCGAAATTATTGCTAGTCTTCCTTTGTTCATAGGTTGGATAACTTTCGGATTTCCTACTCCCCCGTACACTGTCATATTCGTCCAACATCTCAGACAGTTTTGTAGCTGAAGTTATTTTAGTCCAGTTGTCAAGAAAATGTTCCTGAGCATCATTGGATACACGTTTTTTTATCTGGTCTGTAACCATCAGATCCTTCAGCAATTCAAAAGTATTAATTTCCAACCCTTGTATCCATTCTTCAAGATAGTTTCTTAATTCAAAAGTAAAATCTCTCCATGAACTATCAGTCTTCTTTTGATGTTGCACAAACTTAACACGAAATTTCTCGGGGCTAAGTTTAAAACGCTTTAGGAGCAACTCTTTGACGTAATCGTAACTGTCCGTCTTTTCCTCTGGCTCTCTAGCTATAAGGTGGATGATATCCGGCGGAAGAAGGGGTAGCAACTGTGTCACCCAATCCTGTTTTCTAACATCTGCCCTTTTTGCCTGGCGTTCGAAAATACTCAAATATAGACTAATATCTTCCTCTTTTGGATCGAATTTTTGAAGAATTTTCTGAAGTATAAAATTAGTTCGCGAATTCGTAATTTGCTCCTGATGAGAAGTCTCAGTAACGGATACCTGCATAGTTTCAATTCTTAATTTCTCCATTTCGAATTGGAGTTTCTTTTCTTCTAGTTCAAATTGGCGCTTCTTTTCTTCTTTCTCCAGTTCGAATTGGCGATTCTTTTCTTCTTTCTCCAGTTCGAATTGGCGATTCTTTTCTTCTAGTTCGAATTGGCGATTCTTTTCTTCTAGTTCGAATTGGCGATTCTTTTCTTCTAGTTCGAATTGGAGCTTCTTTTCTTCTAGTTCGATTTGGCGCTTTTTATCTTCTTCTTCAATTTTTAACCTTCCAAGCTCAAACTGGTTTTTACTCTCTTCTAACCGATTTTCCGTTATACCTTCTAAAAGATTTTTCACATATTCCTCTTCATAGTGCCTAGATTTTTTTATTAATATTATCAGGTCTGTTATCACTAATTCTTCACTTATATTTTCCCCCATCTCAATAGCCAAAGTCTGAAGATCAATTTTTCTTGCTTTGCAAAGAAAAGCCATGGTAAAATAGTTCAAGATTAGTTACACTCAAAATTACTTAAAATAACACTTGAGTAAATCTTCTTTTTTTTTTTTTTGGACACAATATAAATTTTAGCATAAGATACAGAAACCGAAAGTAAGTACAATTTGTTTCCTAGCAGGAGTTTCAACTCAAACAATTACCAGCACAGAGTGTGCTAAACCGAAAGTAAAGATAATTTATCTCCTAACAGGAGTTTTCACACTTCATAAATGTTGCTTACAATTACATCAGCACATGGCGTGCCACAAAACCAAATTTATAATAACAATTGTATAACGACAGCGTGATGCTTTCAAAACCGAAAGTAAGACAATTTATCTCCTTGATGGAGTTTTCCCACATAAATAAATGTTGCTTACAATTACATCAGCACATGGTGTGCTACAAAACCAAAAATATAACAACTGTACAACAAAAGCGTGATGCTTTGAACCAAATAAGCACATGGCGTGCTACAAATTTTCATCTATATCAGCATATGGCATGCTACAAAATTTTTGCTATACCAGCACATGGCGTGCTACAAGTATCAACAGTACCAGCACGTGTCGTGCTACAAAATTTCAATTATACCAGCACATTGCGTGCTACAAAACTTCGTGTATATCAGCATATGGCATGCTACAAATTTCAGTTATACCAGCATCTGGCGTGCTACAACAATTACTAGTGAAATAACAATTTTTTTTTATCATATAGCATGCCTCAATTCACACTCAACAGAACGTAACCAAAACAAAACAAAAAAAATTATATCATACAATAATTAAATTTCACCATTTCCCCTAATAACAAAATCACTTTTGGTACTCACCCCTCACGTGGAATGTTCTCATGCCGCGGCTGCCACCAATTTTAGCTGTACCGTAATAAGACAGCTAATTAACAAGAAAAACAAACTTTATTTTATATTGTCGAGACGAGGGCAACACAACACAAAAATTGGCGTGGAACACATCACACTACTGTCCGACCACGGAAGCAAGGTCCCTGGAAGCTGTTACGCATGCGCGAGAAAAGCTAGTCTACTTAGAAAAGAGGGGAAAACGTCATATTTTCGGTTGTGTTTGTTTGTGAAATACGGAATGTATTTCAGACTGCTTTTGTCCGCAATTTTAAAGGAAATTTTTTAAAACTTTATTTTTGATCTAATATGTGAATAATAATTTCAAAATAATAAAAAGAATGAAGCAAATCTATTTAAAAAATAGGAGTTTTATAGGAGTGGATATTTTTGGATTACATCAAAATCAAAATTATCTAAAGCTACGTTTTCGGTGGTTCTTTTTTTCTGAAGTTTCCTCGGAGATTCAAATTTTGGAGTTTCTTCACCCTTTGCTTCTCTGCGTATTCTTTTTACACTGGACATTGATATCCCGGTCATTTCACTAGCTCTCTTTAGGGATTGCGAAAGTGGAACAATAACATTTCCTTCTAGTGCTTCTTTATCACACAATTTAATTACATTGTGTATTATACGTTTACAATCACTACGGAACGGCTTATTTCGAGCAATTGTGTTGGGTAAAGGATCCATTAATTTCAATATAATAATAAAAATAACAGACGAGGAAAAAGCAAGCGAGCGCAGTTAGTAACCGATTCTAAAGAATGTTGAGAGATTACGAGACTTTTCCCCCTCCTTCCTCAGCAGCCTTACCTACAGCGTGAATAGAATCGTCTTGGCACTATGCCAACCGTGGTTCTTCGTACTGTGGTCGGACTGTATTTCGGTAGCATAATATCTCAACAGAATCGAAAAAATGATCCTTCTTTTTACACTGAAAAACGAACAACACTTCCTTTTTCCTTCGCTCGTCCCACGCTACCTCACTTCAGTTCCGTTCGCTCACATTTCAAAAAACCGCAATCCGGGTCTCGATCGGGAGGTCGTCACAGTGGCGATCGAAAAATGTTTGCGAACCATTGCTCTAGAACAGGGGTGTCAAACTCAAAAGCTAACTTGGGCCAAACAAACAAGGTTTAACTATAGATGGGCCGCAACTGTTACATATTTTTTAACAGGACATCTTATTAATAATCTATATTTTCAGCTTTTCGTTCAACAACAAATTACTGTTTATTTTTTAACAGTTGAACATTTAATCAACTTTTCTAAAAGCATTTTGTTTGTATTTTTTAAAATTTTTTCAACATTTTTCATCTGTAAAAAAGTCAGTAACATAACTTTTGACACATTTTAGATATTATTTATGCTTAAATAACGTATTTACCTAATTACAGTATATTCAACATAAATATACACATTTTGTTTAATAATAGCAAAAAAAGAGTATAATTAAGAAAAACATTTAGCGAATTTTTCCTATCTTATTATAATTCTGCATCGGTTATTTTACATATATTGTTTTGTGCCAATATATTGGCCGGGCCGCAAAAGTGTTCGTCTCGGGCCGCAAGTTTAACACCCCTGCTCTAGAACAATCGTTCTCAACAGGTAGTACGCGTACCCCTTGGGGGTACGCGGTCAACCACCAAAAAGTCTACAAAATTGCAGTGATTTCCGCTTATAAGAATCACGTTTGTTATTGCTGTTTTTGATTCTTATAAGCGGTTGATTCTTATAGCCGAAATTTAGGTTTTTGGACAGGCACACACACACCTATATATACATATATGAGATATTTACCATAAAATACTCTTTAATTTACTTTAATTCTTTTATTAAAATTATATTTTATAGTTTTAAAAATACAACTTAATTTCTAGACCTATAAGTAGATACACATGATTATATTAAGAGAAGAAAAAAATCCAATATTTGTTACAACATACCTGCTTAACAGTTTTAACATTTCAACTACAGGAAGGGAGCAAGAAAAAGTTTTCTATGGTAGTTTGACGTAATGAAGTTTTCAGGAGGCTGTTTATACCTCTTTCAATTCCAATAGCCTTCGACGAAGATTCACCTTCTAGATTACGTTTCACGGTTTGATAACATGCTGAATCTATTAATGTCACGTTTGCCTAAGGGATAGTTGACACTTCGCCGAAATTTATGTGTTTCAGGGTCCAGGAAGCCGCAACCAGGATGTGGGAGGTGGGAAAAAAGAGTCCCTATTTTTGTTTGTCAGTGGAGAAAAGTGAAATCGGACCCGGACGGGTAAAGATGCCCCTGGGTCAAACTAATAGGACAGTGTTGTGCTAAAGCGTTTAAGGGGAAACTATTATGTTATGTCTAACAAAGAAAGGGATGAATTTTACGACTATATTCCATCCCATCTTATCAATCTTTCTTTAAAAAAAAAAGAAAGAACTTTGTGCCTTTTGAGGGTTTAAGTGGCTTTTTTTGAAAAATGAAAGGAAAGCGAAGAGTGTAAACTTATTCTTAAAACCGGTGGATTGATTCTTTAAAGCGAAAATTTTAACATGGAAATAATACTTTTGTTTTCGCGATACTGATTCTTATAAATGGTTGATTCTTATAACCACTGATCACTATAAGCGGTGGTTACTGTATACTGATACGTGCTAGAATTTAATTGTAACAAAAGTTTCAGTAACGATTTAAAACGGAAAACTATCAGTAAAGCAGCAAGCAAACACGTCGCTCGTTACAGCTGCACTTGTGGCTGGAGTAAATTGGAACAGTAGTTAGTGTGGAAGTATGCAACACAGAGTCACAGACAGGGGAGAGCAGCGCTGGCTACGGGCACAATGCCGCAATGACGAGACACCTCCCCCGCGCTTTCGGCCACCGTGCATTCATTTCCCTCTTTCGCCATTCGGTCTGTGTCCGTTTAGTCATTATTAACTGCTCAGTCTCCGCAATTTTCCAGTTACCAATCTTACTTTGTGCTTGGACCTATTACAGTAGTAATAGTTAAAGGTCGTATACTTTGAAAAGTGTTCATATATTTAACTAGCTGAAAACCAGCGCTTCGCTACGGAGTACATTCAAATTAAATACAAAGGGTCAACGTATGCAATTAATGCCAAAAAAATAAATATATATATTTATAATAAATGCGACAATCAATATATACAATTTATGTAGAAAAAAATATATATATTTATAAAAAAATCGTAAGGGATATTTTTATAGACAAAATAATGTCCAATCGTCTGCCGCATTAGCAAGAAAAAGAATATCATTTTTGTCTATTTAGTTGTTATGCACGTGACGATAAATTTATTTAAAGTACCAGAAAAATAAATCACGTGATCAACATTTAATAAATTAAATTCTAAAAATTAATCTTTAAAAATTCACCAAAAATCAGAAAATAGAGGTAAAGATTCGAAAAAGATTTCATTTTAAAGGAATTTTTAGGATCTTTCTCGTGATATAAATTTTATAACCCTCAATGGATTATTTTAAATGCAAACGTAGAAAAAGTTACTAAAACAGCTAAAAAATTTAATTTAAAAAAATCTAAGAAGAATTTTTCAAAAATCTCTCTTAGTGCACCCCTACACTATAAGAAGAATCGCCATGCAAAATGTCAGCCCTTTAGGTCCAGCGGTTTGGTCTGTGCGTTGTATGTCAGTCAGTGAGTCAGTTACGGAACTGTTTTATATATATTTAATGATAAGTGTTTATATTAATAATTTACGACGATGGATCAATGGCTTGCCTTAGGAAAGAAAAGTAGGTGTGATGAAGACCAACACTCTGTGGCATCAACTTCACAAACTGTAAGTAGGCCTATAAATGTAGCTTCCGAGAAAAATTTTGAAAGTAAGAAAACATCAGCTGGAAAGCAAGCAAAAGACGTAAATGCCAAAAGATAGAAAAGATAGAAAAGGAAGTATGATGAGTCATATTTACGGTTAGGATTTACTTATAGTGGGAGTTCAGACGACCCTGCTCCACAGTGCGTAGTATGCTCGGAAATTTTGTCAAAGAATTCTATGAAGCCGTCTCTTTTAAATCGCCATTTTGAAACAAGGCACCAACATCTAATAAAAAGGGATGTAAAGTATTTTGAACGACTTTTAGAAGATCGTCAGAACAGAAAAAATACTATTAAGCAATTCTCTGGTAAATAAAGAAATGAAAACGTCCTAAAAGCTTCTAACAAAGCAAACCTTCTTATTGCCAAGTCCGGAAAAAGTCATAATATTGATGAAAATCTTATCCTTCCTGCTGCAATAAAATTTCTCTCTTGTATGTTTGGCGAAAAAGAAGCTGCAAGCGTAAAAAAAATTCCATTGTCAAACGACACTGTTTCTCGGAGGATTGGCGATATGGCGCATAACACAAAAGAACAGCTGATACTAGCCATTCAATGTAGCCCTTGGTTTACCATACAACTGGACGAAACAACAGATGTCACTGGCCTAGCACAATTAATAGTTTTTGTACGTGGACTATTTCAAGGTGAAGTATTTGAGGACCTACTCTTTTGTAAGCCACTTATAACTTCTACAAAAGGTGAAGATATTTTTAAGATGATTGATAATTTTTTTACAGAAAACAATCTTCAGTGGGACAACTGTGTCTCAGTTTGCATAGATGGCGCCAAGGCCATGAGTGGCCACATCACCGGACTGGTAAGTCACATAAAAAAGATTGTTGCCAATTGTAATTTTACTCATTGTGTACTTGACCGGGAAGCGTTGGCAGCTAAGTACCTACCTGAAGAGTTAAAGGAAGTTCTTGACCACAGTGTGAAAATTGTCAACTTCATTAAGACACGCCCTCAAAAATCCCGCTACTTTAAAGTTCTGTGCCAGGAACATGACCATTTATTGCTGAGGTACGCTGGCTCTCACGCGGCAATGTTTTATCCCGTTTATTTAAGCTCCACAAATAACTGCAGATGTTTTTTACAGAGCACAAATCTCAGTACTGAAGGACTTTTCTTGGCTTTTGAAACTATCCTAATTAAGTGACATTTTTGAAAAAGTTGAACTTATCTATTCAGGAGGATGACTCACATGTTTTGTTTTTTTTAGTTGAGAAGAAAACTGAAGCAATGATTTAAAAAATTGTTCTTTAGGAAAAAGAACTAACTGAAAACAACAACTGTGAACAGTTTAAAAGGATGAACTTGTTTTTAAAAGAAAATGAGAAATCCATATCTGCATTTGGGTATGTCAAAAATAAAATTTCCCTTCACCTGAAATCACTGCCAGCTCACATTAGAGACTACTTTTCGCCACCAGAAAAGACAATGGATTGGATACGTGATCCATGCTCTTTTGACGCTACAGAAAATCTTAGCAACTTGACTTGTTCGCAAAAGGAACAGCTAATCGAAATATCGTGTGACCCTACATTGAAACAAAAGTATTGCAATACTTTGTTAATTAACTTCTAGACTGGTACTGAAACACAAAGCACTATCAGACATTGCTGTGAAGTACCTTCTGGGGTTTACGACAACTTACTTGTGCGAAAAAGGGCTTTCAAGTTTAACTTACCTGAAGAACAAGTATAGAAACATGCTTAATGTTGAGGATGATTTACGGCTGTATTTGACCAAGCTGGAGCCAAACACTGATGAACTTGAAAACAAGCCCAGCGTTGCCACTAATTATTTTCTGAGATTTCTTTAATTTTATATCTTATTAATAATAAAAAAATTCTTGTTTTTATTTTAAATTACCTATTCGAAATTAAACTTTAACAGTTTAACAGTTAAACTTTAACTAATATAATAAATTTTAATAAAACTAAAGTGTTTTTGTTGGGGGTACGCATAGTTAATGATACACAAAAAGGTGTACGTGAGTTGAAAAAAGTTTAAAAACCCCTGCTCTAGAAAGTCCAGCCAGTAGCAAGCTATCTGTTTAACACACACACACACACATAAAATCATGGATCAAACATCTTGCAAAAATGTATTACCTCTTTGTAGCCAGTCTGCTCCAGTCTGCATCAGTCTCGCACCATTCACCGAGAGATATGTACCGACTCATAGTACCGAAGCCAGTTCGGAGATTTATTGTATCGGATCAACGTTGTGGCGTCATCGAAAGAGACGAAGCTAAAAAAAGGGGGAAAATACTCGAATTGCAAAACTCTGCAATTCTTTGTGCTGTCTTATCGTGTGCACCTAGTTTCAGCAAATGCGTGAATTCAGTCATTCATAGAAAATAAATTAACATAGAAAACCGCAAAATGCGAGTGTATGTAAATGCTTTTGTGACACATTTGTTCTATCGTATGTCTATCGATGATTTATTCGCCGATTGTCTGTAGCAGAAAATCTTGCGAAGGTTAGATTACGAGCATTTTTTCCGTATACAGAGATATAACTGAAAGTTGACGGATATTACGAAAGAAATGAAAATCTTCAAAAACGAAAGCTACTAGTTTAAAAATCGTAACAATATGGCCCGTATCTCTACCCATTTCCTTTTGAATTCAGTTTGTGCGTGTTTGCACCCGCAAGATAATACAAAAGAACAGATGAATGAAAGAACGATCAAGTTTTCTGAGACATTCAATAGTATGTGTCAAAACTTGGACTACGATGTTCTTTTTTCTGACATACGTGCACTAAAGTTCAGTCGTCATTACCGAAAGAAACAGACATTCTGTCCCGTCTACTAAGATTTCAAACAGTAAAATTCAACAGCCGCTAGAGGGATTTTTCAGGGAAATTCGCAACTTTACACATCTGGAAGGATCTACCTTCTCCCATCCGCTATGACATCATACAGGGTCTTTCCAGACTACGGATATAATGGGCCCATATCTGGCTTAGACACGGAGGTATTTAACCCGTAAATGGTAACATCCGTCTCTCGGACGGATCGAGTTCATACTTTTCCCGCTAGGGTGCGTAATTATCGATTTGAAATCTTCATGTTCGAGGATTGGGGGGTGGTATCAGTCGCCTTCACGTGGTGTCCCCTGTTTTCACTAAACGACTGATAACTTATCGCCTTTAAGTAGCCCTCTTTGATGCAAGAGTAGAGAAGTTAAATTTTGACTGGGTGATAAGTACAAGTTCTTGAGGGTATAGGAGGAAAACGAAAAAAAGTCTTTTATAAGACTAGGACAAAATCAGCTTTTAAGATTTCCTTTTGGAATGAGGACTATTATTTTAAATAAGGATTTTGACGTAATGGGAATTGTAGAGAATGGTGCTGCTGCGAACAACGAGGTCTATTTTAACATCCCAGGATATCAGAGGTTTGTGTTAAAGCGTTCAAGACAAATTGCTTCTGGTATTATTGTTTTTGTAAAACTATCCTTAAAAGCAAAATTAACTGCCTCCCGCCAGATGACTACTGAGGATAATTTGGAATTCGTGCATATGCATATTTGGAGACAGGAGACTCGTTTTAAAATATTTTTCCTGTATAATCCTCCAAATAATAAGCCCGACTTTGAGAGAATTATGCTTGATTGGGATAGCAAATCACTTGTCCTCGGGGATTTTAATGCCCACTCAACTCGCTAGGGGTATATGACAACAAATGGTGTTGGTAGTATAGTTGAAAACCTTATTGACTCAAACCCTATCGAGTTCATTGAAAATCAAGGGAATTCTCCAACTTTCCTGTCTTTTAGTGTAAGTGTTTCTCATCGTGATTTACTTCTGGCCCACCTAACTTTATCAAGTAAAATCCAGCATGAATTAATTCATAATCCAGGTGGTGCTGGACATAAAATACTCCTATCTAGTATTGTAAATTACGGGTCTCCCTTCAGGGAGCCCCGTCAGGTTTATTGGAACCTTAATAAAGCAAACTGGACTAAATATAAGGACATCACTGATAAACTTATAAATAACTCGCTGATTATGCCAAACCCCGAATATACTTCGAAACTTTTTACCCTTGCTATAATAAAATGAGCCTCTCTCTGTATCCCAAGGGGACAACAAAAGAAATATACTCTTTTGTTTCTGCAATGAAAATTTCTGTAATGAACATTTGCAGAGTCTCAAGGAAGACAGAGATAAAGCTCGCCAAATGGCTCGTAGTACTGGTCATGACTGTATAGCTCTACGTAAAGCTCAGGCTATTTTAAAAAGATCCATTATTGAATCAAAGCGTTCTTCATATAAAAATTTCCTGGAAAAATTAGACTTCAGAAGAGATGGCATAAAAGCTCATAGATTTTTATCCCAGATGAACAATCAGAAAATCAGAAGGAATCAGCCTATTAAAATAGAAACTAGGGAGCTTACTACCGATAAAGACATTTCAAGTGCCTTTTGCGGGTACTATGCAGGGATAAGCAACTTCAGACCTACTATTAAAATATAAAAAAGTGACTTGAGACCATTACCTGATAAAAATACGCCAAATGTTGAACAACTTTTTAATACTGATTTCAGTACGGTGGAGCTGAAAAATGGTCTTGGAACTCTGGGGAAAGGTAAGAGTGCAGGCCCTGATGGAATCTTGCCCAAGTTCCTTTTAAATCTTGGAGATTCTGCAAAATCCGCATGGTTGGCGTTTATAAACCAAACCTGGAGTAATGGCTTGCCAAGTGCTTGGAGAAAGGCTATCATAATACCAATACTCAAACCTAATAAACCTGCAGACAATCTGGACAGTTATCGTCCAATCTCTCTTACAAACATAATATGCAAATTAACTGAGAGATTGATTGCTAACAGGTTACTGTTTGTGTTGGACGAAATTGGAATAATCTCTGAAAGGCAGGCGGATTTTAGCAGACATAGATGCATTGCTGAACAAATAGTCCGCTTATCTTAGGGGTTAAAGGATGGCTTTCATAGAAAGCAAAGTACCCTTGCTATTTTCGTGGACTTTAAAAATGCTTTTGATAGAGTTTGGAGAGCTGGATTGCTTAGAAAGCTACGTTCCTGTGACATTGTTGGCAATCTATATAAATAGATAAAAAATTTTCTTGACCAACGATTTATAAGTGTTAAATATGGCCACACTGTATCGGGGTATCGCCAGACCAAACAGGGTTTGCCCCAGGGAACGGTACTGAGCCCGATCCTTTTTAATATAATGATTAATGACTTAATAGACACTATTTCCAGATCTGTCCCGGGCACTGATGTCTTGTTATTTGCCGATGATATGGTAATGAGTGTTGCGGGATCTGACTTTGCTGGCATGGAGGGTGCCCTGCAGCGGGCCTTAGATGTGCTTGACACCTGGACTTATGAAAAATAATATGGTTATAAATACTGATAAAACCACCTTCCAATTGTTTACCCTTAGTCCAAAACATCACGACAAACACCTCCACTATAAAAATAAATGTTTAAATAGAACTTATGATACTGTATACTTGGGCATTCATTTAGACCCAAAGTTAACTTGGAGGAAGCAAATTGATGCAGCCGTTGATTGATGACTTCTGAGATCAAGGCTACTGAAACGTCTGGCTGGTGTCACTTGGGGCGCTACCCAAGGAGTTCTGTGTACAGCCTATAAGAGTTATGTTTGCCCTGTTGTTGAATATGGTAATGAGGTTTTGATAACCTCCTCAGATTCTGTTAGAAACAAGCTTGATATTTTTCAAAACAACATGTTGCGATTAATTACTGGTGGTGCTAAATCAACCCCTATTGTTGCTATGGAGCTCTAGACAGAATTAGAGCCTTTAAGTGAGAGGTACCAAAGGAATGCCATTTACCTTGTTGAAAAAATCTTGAGAAGAAAAAACAACTTTTTAAATTATTATAGAATAGCAAATGAGAGGCTAAAAACTCACAGATCTTTCCTTTCGACTGTTCACGATCTCTATGATACTTATGACATTCCTACACCCATTCGACAGGTTTTCTCACGGGAATGGAATCCTGTTATGGGTCACGAGATGTTGGAGGGCCATCTGGATCTTGTTTGGAATGTAAACAAGCAGCTTTCTATGCAGGGTGAGTTAAAGAATGCTGCACTTGCTACTATACAAAGCAGGTACCCTCCTGACGAGTGGCTCCATGTGTACACCGATGGTTCAGCAGAAAATGCGATAAAAAATGCCGGTGCTCGAGTCTATTCTAGTATTTTCAATATTAGCTGTCCTGTTGGGAGGTACTGTGACAATTTTGATGGAGAGATTGCGGCTATATCCCATGCAATTGATAAATTAAAAGACAGTCATGACCATAAAATTGTGTTTTTTATTGATTCTCAAGCTGCCATTTTGTCGCTTACCAGTTTGAACTATAACGAAAACGCCCAGGTTCATTCTTGTAGAATGAATGAAGCTAATCGATCTAAAGAAAACTAGAAAAAGCATTGCTCTTCAATGGATTCCGAGCCATTGTGATGTATTTGGAAATGAGCAGGCTGATAAACTAGCCAAGGCTGGATCTCTTATGGACCAGCCTGATTCTCCTCTGCCTCTGCGAAATATTAAAGGAATTATTTACAATAAAATGAAAGCTAATAGAATATCCTTATATGTTGATACGGTTGTGGATAAGAGGTGGAAAATCCTGCTCGACAAGAGTAATAAAATCCCTAGTTCCTTGCCTCGGTCTGTTGGAGTTGATTGCTTTCGTATGACAACTGGAGATGATTATCTGCAAAAACATCTGCATCGGATAGGCATCAACGAATCAGCTTGTTGCCCTCTGTGCCGTCAGGGTGATATGGATGGTGACCACCTCTAGAACTGCCCCATTGTTTTTAAGTTTTTTACTGACAACTCTGTGGAGGCTAATTTTATCTGTCGCTTTTATTTATCTTCATCTCTATATTGGGCTGCTCGTCGACTGATGGCAGAAATGCCGAAGACGGGCGTAGGAGAAAAAAAAATGTTCGAGGTATGCTTCAATTATTCCATTACCATGGTTGTGTTTGTTTATCTTTGATTTTTTGTTTACTCTGTCGCCTTACATTTACCATTCCAAGAAAACTCACTCCTCTTTAGAGACGGATATTACTTTAAAGGTACGTATTTGGTCCGTCTAGGGTCCAGGACACATTTAAAAAATTTTTATTTATTGAGTTGAAATTTTGAATTTTTTTGTGATGGTTAACCATATAGTTTGTAAACAAACTCCCACCATAAAACTTCTCATAAAGTTTTTTAAAAATTTTAAAATTTAAATTGTTTTTAAAAGTGGGGTAATTTAAAATCGTTTTAACTCGAATATTATTTGTCGAATTTCAAAATTTTTTCATTTCATTAAACAGAAATATATAGGTTTTAATTTTGATTCAGCATTCTGTTAAATATTAATTTTTTTTAAAATTAAAAATATTTAGAGTAAAAATTTCATATGAAATGATGTAACTTATTTTTAAAAATTCATATTTTCAAAAATAATTTTTTTTTCAAATTTGCTGAATCAAAGTAAAATAATTGAAAAAGACATGTTCCAAGTTTGAACCATTTATCTTTAACGGTTCTTGACTTATAACAATTTAAAGACGAGAAATGGTGAAAAAAAAACCAACCAAGCAGAAAAACGCATTTAAAGGCTTAATCAAAGTTATATTAAAATTAAAACCAAGTGTAAATATATTTTATAAACCAAATAACTCAAACACAGAGCTAAAATTAAATGAAAATTGGAAAATTAAATTAGTGACGAGCTACGAAATCCAACTTAGTCTCATGGACGGATGTTACTGTTAAAGTGATTCCGACAGATGTTACAATTTACGGGTTAATTACGTTCGTCGGGATTCGAACTGAGCACCCCTTGTCCCAAGCCCTACGTGCTACTACTAGGTTACCTCGGGCTTTTTCTGAGAATTATTACTGCAGCAATCTTTCCACTCCGCTAGACATTTGGACCCCAACTATTTGCTCTCGAGAAAAAGTATGTTCCCATGAGGGCTACGCAAAAAAATTCTTCTTAGAAAAGTATCAGAAATTTTTAAGGTAAAGTAGCTAGATTAGTAAAGTAAATCTGTAAAACAGATGCTCGTTAGTTTATATCAGTGATTCTCAACCTTTTTTTTGTCGCGGCACACTTTTAACGATTTCCAAATTTGGCGGCACACAAAGAAAAAGATAAGTTTTAAAGTTGTTTACTTAAAACGGACAAAAACAGTTAAAAATATGGCATTTAACTGTAAAAACAACAGTTTTCTTTTACAGTGTACTTTTCTTTAATTTAAACAAACTTTACTCGTAATAAAAAAAAGCATTATAATTTTTACTATATACATTTTTAAAATTTGGCGGCACACAAAAGTGCCGCGGCACAGTGGTTGAGAATCACTGGTTCAGGGCCGTTCCTAGGGTAGCTGCCGCCCGTGTGCGAGAATAATTTTGTCACCCCCCCCCCCCCCCCCCTCATACCGTATAGATTAATTGAAATTTCTCTGAAATTGTTTACCTTAAATGAAACAACGAATTGCAGAAAATATTAAAAATTCAGTTTATTTTTTAATTTTACAACCTAACATAATAATTATTAATGTATTGATAAAATAACCAAATGAATACGTTATATTAAATACATACAACACATATCTATTAATACATATACTTAATAAGTCAGTCAAAAAGCTTAAATAATCTTTGCTTTTCTTGCCTTTTTTAATGCAAATTCTGTTATAATATCTGATACATCTATATCTTTCGAAATGTCCTTTTCGATACTAATAATAGATAAGTCTGAAAGCCTTTCTTGTCCCATTGTGGATCTCAAATAATTTTTTATTATTTTAAGTTTTGAAAAGCTTCTTTCCTCGCTAGCCACAGTCACAGGTAATGTTTAAAAAAATTCGTATGGCAATCACTAAATTCGGAAACAGATTGATGAGGTTATTTGTAAATAGGTATTGAATCACATTTAACGCGTTCATTTCAGGGGAAATATAGGGTGCAACGTTGTCAATTTCATCTCATAAATCTTCAGCTATAACATCTTTTTCATTTTTAAATGTATGATGTAACATACTTTCCACAGATTTACATTTTGTAGACCTATTTGATTTATCTGTTTCAAGGAAATTATTTAGGTCGTTGAGAAAACTGAAAACTGTGTGATATTGTTTTATTTGTTCGAACCTTTCTTCTATTTTTGATAATGCGGTGTCCAATATTACAAAGTAAAAATTAATTTTGAATTGGTATTCTGGATTTTTTGGAGCCTCATCTTTGCATTCGTAGTCAAATAAAGAACTTATAAAAAGGGCGCAATGTAAGTTAAGCTGTTTCTCGATAAAGATTGACTTTTGCAAAGAAACGTTCCAAATCGATTTTATTTTAATTTTGTTCATATTTTAAATACAATTCCCCCTACGTTTACTTTAATAAAAAAAAATCGTATTTTCCCGATGTATGAAATATTTGCCATATTTCACGCACCTGTTAAAGAAATAAGGTGATGCAGTTCAAAAATCCAAGTTTACACTTGTTCCTGTAGTATATGTTTAACATTTGCAAAATAAAAAAAAAAAGATTTAAAATAGAATTAAGTAATGAATCCTAGCTTTTTTTTTTTTGCAAAACAAATATGAAACCATAGATGTATTATTTCAATTTCGAACCGCTAACCTCGCAAAAGAAAGAATATCAAGTTTACTTACCTGTGAAATATTTGTATTGGTCAGCAATCACAAAATCGAGCACAAAAATTCGAGACATAAAGCTTTGTTTTTCAGTTGTTGAGATGGACACGTTCAAAATTAATATAAAGCAAATATCCCGGTTCTTGTATTTATAGGCTCAGGGCATAAACGAGTATTTTCCTGCAACCTGACAAAAATCGCCCGCACCTACGCGATGCCGGCGATGCGGCGCGATTTGATGGGATGATGGGTTAAAACGTGTTAAAACAAAAACGAAGAATTTATTTCCCAACTGGTTGCGACGTGGAGCAGCGTTTTTAAAACCAATGTGGTTTCCAGTTATACTTGTAGAATGCATTTTTAACTCTAAGTAGTTACCTAGCATAATGATATATTTATATTGATTATTTTTCTAATAAATTAGTTTTTAATTTTTTTTCAACCGGGCGGCTGACTTGGCGCCCCCCTTGACTTGCCGCCCGTGTGCCCCGCACCCCTGGCACCCCCGGGTTGGAACGCCCCTGCACTGGTTTATATGTTTGCTTGAGAGTACGGGAAAGATGCATATATTTTCATTGGAGGATGTTATGTATTTGCTTCAGTGACCCCTCCCAAGACAGCGTTTTTCACTTATCTTTTCTCCTTCAAGCACTCTAAATTTTGTATCGCAATTCGTCGAGATCGTTCGATCGTTGTAAATCTTTGCTCGCGAGCTTCCTCTGCTCTCTCAGAGGGAAATTACTTTTGCTTTGCGTATAGACAGGCGCCTCTTTTTCAGGCGTTACAACTATTGGAAGCCGAATTTGTAACGAATAGAGCTCATAAATATCCAGGAAGACTCGCGAACCTCAAGCTCGTTTTCCAGTCTCATCAATGCTTACGCCATGCACAATGGCCTCGTTGCTGTTTAATCGCAAACAACGATGCTAAAACTTTTCTTTTCGGCTTCTTCACGAATTCGGTCTTTTTTTTGGACTGAACTAATGCGTTTCATACATACATGCTAAATTGTATTTAAAAGGTCATCAGAGCTAACCAATTATGTGTCATCAATTTTACTGGAAGTATGATTGGAACTTTAGGGAAGTGGAGAGGCATAGAATTTTAAATTTCCCGTTAGAGGAACTTTAAAAACTCGACGAAATATATTGTTTTCTACAAAAGCTTGTAGGGTTCGCGTGTTGCTCAGATGCAAATTTCTGGTAGCTGCGCAGTGCAGGACAGTCGAAGTGAGTTCGGAGCAGGTGTCTGGTCTATTTAAGTGACACACGCTGAGTTGGCAAGAGCCCAAGAAGGGAGTGGAGATTTGTTCGGTAGTGCGTTACGCTATTAGTAGAGATACGAAAGAGTCGAGAAAAGTTAGATTGAAGGTGATAGCGGTATTTAACTGATAGAGCACGTATTAGTATTTAGCCTAGGTGGCTGCCCGAGTTCGATAGTTATTTCAGAGCCCGATGGTTACGGGTATTGTTAGTGAACGTATATTCTGCCTGAAAGGGTTCGTTACGACTTTAAAGTTCAGTTTCTTAGTACCGCAGGTTGCGGTACTGTTGTGTTATTACTTGAAGCCCAAAGTCGGTCTATGTAAGTCTACCTCTACGTAGAAAATAAAGGAATTATTTATATTTATGCCTATTACTTTATAGTGTGCCTGGACCGTTAGAGGATTCACAGGGTACATAAGAAACAGAACCATATAAGCTGGCCACTCGAGGAAAGACTCAACGAGCAAACAAAAACGCATCTATAATATAAATAATCTTCAGATCAAAATGGCGACTTCACTTGTTGACAAAGGGCAACAAAATGCTCGATGTGTCACTTCGGATATCTAGGAGCTTTAGCAACGACCGCCTGCCAGGGTTGTTCAGTAAACTCCAGTCTCCAAACTCTTGAGTTCGATATTCTACAAAATAAACTGTCCAGGTGATGACAGAAACTCTCGTTTTTAATACCTTTCCCGACAACTTTAGGTCGAGTCAAAATAATCTTCGAGCATGCACTTAATCGCCCTTTTCGCATTCTCCATTCGCTGGGGATTGGTACGAGGAGCACTCCCAAACGAACGTCGTATCGCTCTGTCCCGATGAAAATTTTATTAATGAATTTGTTATTTTTCATTGCGCATTTTAAGAAATTGTGCGTTCCAGTAACGCAGGGATGATGTCTTTAACGTCGGCTGAAACCGGATGTTCCAGGTGTCGTTCGGAAATGTGCCCGCGAGGATTAGGACAATGAAAGAAATGACTCTTTCGACAGAAAACCGGATGTTCCCGGTGTTGGATTCAACAGAAGCTTCGAGAAGGAAGGTTCAGTACGGAACTCGGAGCGAGAGAAAGAGATTGTCTCTGCTCGGGTTCATATGTTTTTGGATGATAGCCTTGTAAGGTATACATAAGATTCGATTCACAAGAATCGAACTTTTGAGTGAATGAATTAAAGAAGCTGCTTGAGGTATGCTAATTTCGGCATACGCGCTTGGTATAAATACCAAGCAGCTTGATTAAGTGAAGAGGTTGTTAAAGTCGATAGATAAGCGAGAGGGAACTACGAGGTAAGCGGCTCCAGGTGTTAACCGACGCTAGTGCTTAGGGACCCCAAAGTTTACGTGGCAGAACTGCTGGTTTGACTCTCTAAGTTGTGGGCTTGTGGCGGCCCAGTGGTACAGCGCGATGGTTTTTGGTGCTGAGGGTGCTCAGATCGAATCCTGGCGTCGCCCCACGAAAAATGCCTCCGTTCGTGTCGTCCCTTCATAGGGGGTAATGCTGTCCGCCTATATGGTACCCCCACAATAAAATAGGCAGTAAAATTGCGGCGTAGTATAGGCGAATGTCTCACGACAAGTGCCTCCGCATTGGAAAATAAATAAATAAATAAATAACTCTCTAGGTTGTGAGTATTGCAAAGTATATTTTTATTGAATGCTAATATATATATTCCGTACAAGTAGTACGTATGCTTATTGCTGTAAAAGCAAATTCTATATGTGCAACGAATTCAATAAACATTGTTTCATGTATAAACTGTGTTTGGATCAAATTCATTTAGAGTGCCACTTCAAATTATATACACCCAAGTGCGGGTAGAAGTGAGCTAATACTCTACAGCCTTTTTATTTGAGGGCTATTTCTTTGAACGCATGCTTTGGATTTAATAAATGTTATTATTTGTTACCTATTTTATTTCTCCTACCTTCACTGCACGCGGAACCCATAAAGGAATATTGCCCCATTCACTCAGGCGGGTGATACGTGCTTTCATTTCTCCTCGTCGGAGACTTATAATTCGACCGCTCGGTAAATGAAGTCACCAATTATATATATATAATAGCCGTTGTCTCTGTATAACACTTCCGGGCTGTACTCATCTTTCAATTGAAGCCCTCAGTAAACAAACAGCCGGTTAGGCTTAATTTCAATTTCAGATGTGGATCAGAATTTTTTCTTACCTGAAAACTAATATCTTCTCCATCAAATCACGTTTGTTCAGCCCATTTTTCTATAAAACGTTCATAACTTTAAAAAAATGGATGCTTTTAGCTGTATATTTAACAGTTTTTAAAAATCTGTTTACTTTTGCGATGAATTCTGAAAGTAAACAAACTTGAATATGAATGAATCAAGTAGCTCAAGTATTCATATCGCGTAGTGAGCTGTAAAAATCTGGATGGTTATTATTAGTATTATGACGTCAAAATGACGGGTTGGATGGCAGTCTACTACTCCAATCGCTTGAAAAACTAAATAAATAAAAAATAATGAAAGGGTTTGCTTTTACAAGGTGTGGATTAAATGTAATATTGTTAGATAATTCGGGGTATTTTTTAACTTTCATATACTTTTTCCACTATGACGTCATTATTAGTATTATGACGTCAAAATGGCGGGTTACCTTCTAGTGTCTAAAGAAAACGAACACTAAGGTTTCAGGTATCTTATATTTATGTGAGGAATACATAACGATAAACATCATTTTCATCGACAAAACGTTGCGCACGGAATGGGAGATTTTACAAAGAAAAAACACGTGCAAAGTCCGTAAATGCCCGTACTGGTGGCGCTTCTACATGTCTAGGTACATGACTCGAGTAGCCGACGCAGCTCCGCAGGCGCTGAGGATGGCCGCCGCGCACACGGTGGCCACGTTGGAGCCCACGGCCTCGACGATGCTGCCCATGGTCAGGGAGAGGATGAACTGGGACAGGAAGACCATGCTGCTGACGGATGCCACGTCGGTGCCGATGCCCCGGACGCCACATTCACCGCCGAACTGGTCATCGCGGAACTGGAAAGGAAGGAACAACAACTCTGTCACTGTAATTTGAATCAGTAGCTGGAGCAACAGCTTCAGTTTTCACTGGTTTATTAAGTCTGAGTGCGAGAGTAAAAGTTTGAAAGCCGTGCCAGTGACATCTATACTAATAAAGGGACAAGTGGATGTCGAGAGATCACGTGACCGTAACTCATCCGGGCGGGCCACTCCTCGAAAAAAAAATGGCCGACAAATATACAGGAAAATCGGTGTATTTTTTTTTCTCATGAAAGTACATAAATGTTACATATTTGGAAAGAGCTTCGGAAACTGATAATTTTTCCTGCGTACACTTATTCTGTTAATTCAATAGTTTTAGAGATATTTTCATTCTAAAATCACTCACTGCTGAGAAACCAAATCATCTGGTGCAGTGGTGCTGCCATCTGTCGGCAGCGACGGGAATGAAAATTGAAAGGAATTAATTCACTTGAATTTAATACATTTGTAGGCTTTTTTTTTCTTTTGTGGGGCCCGAAGTACATAAATATGTTACACGGATGGCTTGAGCGTAGATAGGCGAAGCCCGGCTAGTTTGAAATAGAGAGGTTTGTCTTAGGTCGATACCATATCTAGAGTGAGGGACGGGATTTTAAGGGATTCTGGATTTTAACGTAGTATTACGATCCTCCATAACGGTCCTGCGGAAAGGAAAAATTCAGACAGCCGTCCATCCGTCCTCGCGAGTTATAATTTTGGCAGCGCGCCAAACCCAATCTACCGCTTGGACAAGTTAAACAGAAAGCGTCAAAATTTTGACATACACATATGTATACATATACATACGTACATATATATATAGATACATATATACATACAAAAGAGGTAAGCAGCGATAAGTAATCCTACGTTAATAACCCGCGGTAGTTTCGTTAGAAGAGACTACCTGAATTTTTTTGTATGTAATTTTGATATTCAATAGAACACCTTAAAATAATACAACTGCACGCCTATCAATCTATTTTTATACATCCTTATAGACCACGGCGTAATCCATTTCAACATTTTGGGGCGATACTGCAGCTGACTTCACAGTTTCTTCAATCCCAGGGGCCAGCCATATAGAATTTTCCTCTCAGTATTTTTCCAATAGATCCAACTGATTAGCATATCCTCTTGTTGGTATTTTCCTAATTGAACTGAAAAAAATGTACGTTATGTTTTCTTCGTTTGAAAATAGAACTTTGAATGCAGTGCACGATCCTATTATTTTTTTTTTTTCAAAAAACAATTTCAGTTGTAGGGTGTCAGACATCCATTATTTAATGGCTTGTAAATATCAAAAACTGGAGCGTTAAAAATAAATAAATAAAAAATTCACTACGCGCTCTTTATCGAAACGTCTATCATCCACAATGAAGAAAAAATTCAAAAATATACATTTGCTATTCTATGAAAAAAAATGAGAGAAAAAAAAAATCTCCCATAGATTAACATTGAGATCGGAGATCCGATTTCAATTGAAGTAGGCCGTGTGCAGACGGCCTTGTCCAAGTTTCCAACCTTGGGGCTTGCGACCCCAAGGTTGAAAACTTGGAAACCAAGGGGTCACGAAATGTTTGCTGCGAATTCCCCGTTACTTATCTTTTTACCGAAAACATCATTGCGTAGGTTCTAAAAATACATTCATTTCAACAACATGGCTACGCTGCAATATACCAGTTGTTGCATCACTGCTTTTCATAAAATTAAGGGAGTGCCATTTCAACCACCTAAGTGAATTATCTTGAAACTTCAAGCCCGTGACTGTGGCTAGCCGGGAAAGAAGCTTTTCAAAGCTTAAAATAATAAAAATTTATTTGAGATCAACAGTAGGAAAAGAAAGGCTTTCAGACTTATCTATTAGTATCGAAAAGGACATTTCGGAAGATATAGATGTATCAGATATTATAACAGAATTTGCATTAAAAAAAGGCAAGAAAAGCAAAGATTATTTAAGCTTTTTGACTGACTTATTAAGTACAGTGATTTCCGCTTATAAGAATCACGTTTGTTATTACTGTTTTTGATTCTTATAAGCGGTTGATTCTCATAGCCGAAATTTAGGTTTTTGGACAGGCATACACACACCTATATATACATATATGAGATAATTTACCATAAAATACTCTTTAATTTACGTTAATTATCTTTTATTAAAATTATTGTTTATAATTTTAAAAATACAACTTAATTTTTACACCTATAAACAGATACACATGATTATAGTAAGAGAAGAAAAAATCCAATATTTGTTACAACATACCTGCTTAACAGTTTTAACATTTAAACTACAGGAAGGGAGCAAGAAAAAGTTTTCTATGGTAGTTTGACGTAAGGAAGTTTTCAGAAGGCTGTTTATACCTCTTTCAATACTAATAGTCTCAGACGAAGATTTACCTTCTAGCTTACGTTTCACGGCTTGATAACGTGCTGAATCTACTAATGTCACGTTTGCCTAAGTGATAGTGGGCACTTTGCCGAAGATTTATATGTTTCAGGATCCAAGAAGCCGCAACTAGGATGTGGGAGGTGGGAAAAAAGAGCCCCCCTTTTTGTTTGTCAGTGGAGAAAAGTGAAATTGGATCCGGACGGGTAAAGATGCCCCCGGGTCAAGCTAATAGGACAGTGTTGTGCTAAAGCGTTTAAGGGGAAACTATTATGTTATGTCTAACAAAGAAAGGGATGAATTGTATGACTATATTACATCCCATCTTATCAATCATTCTTTTAAAAAAAAAGAAAGAACTTCATGCCTTTTGAGGGTTTAAGTGGCTTTTTTGGAAAAATGAAAGGAAAGCGAAGAGTGTAAACTGATTCTTAAAACCGGTGGATTGATTCTTTAAAGCGAAAATTTTAACATGGAAATAATACATTTGTTTTTGTTTTCGCGATATTGATTCTTATAAACGGTTGATTCTTATAACCACTGATCACTATGTGGTGGTTACTGTATATGTATTAATAGATATGTGTTGTATGTATTTAATATAACGTATTCATTTGGTTATTATATCAATACACTAATAATTATTATTATGTTAGGTTGTAAAATTAAAAAACAAGTAATATATAAAAAAAAAATTTAAAGTCAATTCCTACTTAGGTCAACAAAGAAAAATTTGAGTGTGAACGAATAGTAGGAATTGAAAAAAAGGATTGCCTGCCAGAACATTGCCTACTGTGCGAGATTAGGGGGGGGGAAGAGAGAGATAAAGTTTGTCAGGTTGAGGATTCGATCTCGCAACCTACAGGACGGGAGAAGCCCGCGATACCGCAGTGCTACCGTTTACACAGTAACAAGAGGGAAATTACTATTCAAGAGCAAGAGACGCTCTAGGTCTAAAACTAAAATCGATTAATTAAATTTAATTAATGAATTAATATTTGAAAAAACTGTATTAACATCAAGTGTCATCCACTACAAGTTTAAAAAAATGTATTTGAACTTGAGTGGATAAATAAAAAGTACTTTTATTAACGATTGAAAATTTGAACAAAATATATAGAGAGAGAGTGTGAACTAATAGTAGGAATTGAATAAACTGAATTTATAATATTTTCTGCAATTCGTTGTTTCATTTAAGGTAAAAATATTTCACAGAAATTTCAATTAATCTGAGGGGGGGGGGGAAATTATTCTCGCACACGGGCGGCAGCTACACTAGGAACGACCTTGAATTTAGCAGGGAAAGACATCCCTTAACTTCGTCGTTTGTTTGAAAATTACAGATAAATGTTGCTGCCGAGGAAAAAACGTACGCAAGGACGTTGTGAAAGTCTGAAAAGATATCGTATCGTTTATCTTAGGCTCTAAGATAAGGTCCCACCTGATTCCAGTTCCCATGTCTGTATCCCAAACAATGATGTGTTTCCAAACACCTCAATATCTCTTGTTATTGTTTAAAAATATTAATTGGTTTTTTTAAACGTTAGTAAACCTTGCACCATAAAAAAAATCAGCTTCAGTTTAGATTTCAAATTCTACCTGTTGAAAGTGGCTTGGATTTCAATTTGCTTTACGAAATTAAAAATAAAATGCGAAAGCAATATTGTTGTGGCGGAACTGGTGAAGGACTTATGTGTTTTATTTTAAACAAACAAAAGCGCTTTATGTTAGACGTGATCAAGGTCACATATTAGCTCTTAGTACAAACATCTGAAGTTTGAAAGTTTCTGCAATGAGAAGTGTTTTGTCTTTATATTCCTGAAAACTTGATTTATAAAGAGGCGTAAAGTTCTTGCTTCGGTGCTCAGTTTTCAAAAAATGCCATCAGAATTATGACGTTGTATAGCTTATCGAACGGAAAGTTTATGATAATGGAGAATTTTAGGGAAATGCCGCCACTTTTATGCACTTTTCTCCGCTTAACTACTTGACAGTGTTGCGAAAATGGGGGGAAAGGGTAAGTTTATTTATATTAATGCGTAGTTAGATTGGTTTGCTATAACGGAAGGATTCTAACCATTGAAGATGTTAACCATTTTATGATATAGTATATAAGATAATAAGAATACAGCATAGTTTGTTTTTGTAATAAGTAGAGGTACATAGTACTTAAAATAAGATTACGATATATATTCGTCTTCAACCAATAATTGTTTCCGGACTTCAACTGTTCCGGAACAATTGATTTTACAACAGCTAGACTAACAACTAATTACTTTAAGGGTATGATTTTCTGACGGCACAAGATCCTTTAACAATTGTAGAAATTGTCCAATCCCCACAACATATCTCTGACTGCCCAGACATTGTGGCTGCCCTTTTCAAACTCGTTTTGTCACCTCAAGAACTCTTCTACAACGCACAGGCACCTGATCTGGCAACTGCTATTATCCAGGCTCTTGGTTCTATCAAGACTTTTTTCTTCTGCACTATTCGTAGACATGACAACGACAGCAACAACAACAACAACAACAACAAACAACTGTTTTTCATAAAGCAGTAAAAGTTGTTATCGATTATTAACTTTTGGTCTACGGAGAATCTTCACGTCACCATCATACTGATATTATGATCTAACAATTTTCTTTCATCCATTTCAAATTTTCTTTCATCCCTTTCATCGTCTTCTCTTTCATCCCTTTTCTTCTCTCTGAGGTCCACAATATTAACATCGCTAAAAAACGTCGGAAGGCACATTATAAAGTAATACAAAGCACTTGATACTTTTTTCTGTTTCACCATTATATCAGTTTTCAGTGTATTATTAACTTTAATCTCTGTGATTAGACAACTCCACGACACACGAATGAAATTAAGGTAGTTCTCTTGAAATGCAGAGATAAGAAAGGTAATTTCTCTTGTATACCGATAGAATTATTGAATTTATATTTTAACTAAGAGGTTTCGGTACCTGTTGCATACAGTGATAATGTGCGATGAGAAGATACGGCATAGTGAAGAGAGTCGAATACATAATGCCGGCAGTGGGAGAGAGGAGTATAACTGCAACCGGATGCCGAGCTGCTGCCATGATGATCATGCCCACTGAGTAAACAAGCTGACCACCGATGTAGACGGGTTTAGCACCTGAAATGAAGAAAATACATTATCCACGGTGGCTATCAGTTATATCCCATTGCTTTGGTTGTAAGACAAACAGACATAGATCGTGATAATGACAAGCAAATTAAAATAGTATAATGGCAAAACCAGCAGAGATAGGCACCTCAAGATCTCAAGCGGCCATGGACTTGGGTTAGAATCTCATGGCCTGTCCTGTATAACGTAACCAAGCAGTAAGCTGGAGGCAAAATAATTCCAAAAGCGGAATTTCTCAAAAATTTTATTTATGGCTACCAATTTTTAGTTGATTTAGGGCCTGTTCACATAGAAGTCCGTTGCGTAGCGTTAAGGAAAAGATGACGTTGAGATGAAAATAAACCAATCATAGGCGTTAAAAATTTCATTGCTAATCATTTGGAGGCCTATGATTGGTTTATTTTCGTCTCAACGTCATCTTTTCCTTAACGCAACGCAACGGACTCCTATGTGAACACGCCCTTAGTCCTCAACGGGAAGTGTTAAGTGTCATCCCCGATAGCTTTGCTGCAAAATTTGAACTACTTGAAGGTTACAAAAAGGTACGAAGCAGACCTTCGTAGGAAGGGTAGCTAATGCAAAAATAGGCATATTTCCCAGCGTAGCTTGTGGCTATAGACCTCGGTTCTAGGTAGTAAAGCAGCACCTGCCACTGCAATGCCTCTGACACACTCTGTCGCTTTCTAGTAAGTTAACATTTTGTAGTTTTCTTTGGCAACAATAGTCAGCATTCAGTCACTGATTCATCTACTGACAGAAAAATGTGGACTTTGTTGGTGTTAAACGTTTCTTCTTTTATTTAATATCTAAATATGATAAATCATTTTTGTTCGATTATTACTGAAATAAAAAGAAGGATGAGAATGTTATATGAGGCATTTAATATAATAAAAATATTCATATTTCTTCACAACTTTTCATAAAATTTTGTTTTCTTTTATCTTTAGAATTAAAAAATTCGAGGTGGTTCAGTTCCATAAAATATCTACTAGCGAGCCGCCGCCATTGAATATTATCATATCTTTTATAAAACAAAAATATGAAAATAGGATTCAACTAAGGTTAAGGTCGTAATCACTTCATGACACGACTAATCTAACAGTATTAATCTCTCTAATCCTTTCCGAAAATTCTTTATTTACTCGTTTCTAAAAACATATTAGAGGATTAAATATTTCATTTATTGTTATCTTTCTAACTTTAGGAGTGTTATCATTTACAGTACTTATCATGCTGTGATAATCCATAAATATTCAGCCTTTAACCATCAGACACGTTGCAATTCATTTACTTATCTTAAAGAATGTTCGAGATGTGCTAGACATATGGCTAAGAAGGAAGAAGTTCTTGCGAGTAGCAATAAACATCTCTACAAGATGGCAAACTCCGGGGCTTAAGGAGTTTGTAGCGAATTATCGAAATTTAAATCGGTATGAGACAATACTTGGAGAAAATATATTAATTAGGATTGAAGGTTTGTTGACTTTATACTGAAGTGACAACCTATTTTTCAGTTACTTTTTATTCATCTCTTCAACCGTCAGCATAGACTAAGCTGTAATTTGAAATGTCCATCAACGCTGCCATGAATGTTGATGCTAGACAAAGTTAGAGAACAGAACCTATAGGAACTAACTTCTGAAATAGGGAAATTAGATCATTTTTATCCTAATATATCGAGTATTATTCGATTCTTCGAAATAGTTTGTTAGCAAACTGTAATCAGGGAAACATTATCTTTATAAAAGTTTTAGTATTTGTAATTTCATACGTTTACTTTAGAGGCGAGGTTACTTTTAAAGACAGTACAAGAAAGGTTACTTTTAAAGATAGTAAAGCTAGTACAAGAAATGAAATTTACCCAATTTTAGAACCAGGGCTTCAATGAAATACGAATAAACTGAGCAAGAGATGGAATATAACGCCATTCCCCAACATCCGAAGCTAACACCATCTTTATACATATTGTAAAGGTCGGATCCTTCCGGAGCCTGGGGGTCTCCACCGTACACGACCTCGCCAACGAAATCTGTGAAGTACAGAGAGTAACAAACTAAGGACATCCAGCAGAAGAGGTTAGTCAAGCACAGAATCCGAAGGGATTTTGGCATATGAATGATGGATCGCAGGTATTCTTTGAGAGTAGGTTGTTCGCTGTCTATGTTGGTTTCAATTGGCCCCAGTGGAATCGGCACAGTCGGCATTGCTGGCACACCTATTTTAAGGAAAGAAAGTTAAAATGGCAACTTGAAAGGATCATTCTTACATGCACAAATGAAATCAGGGATATAAGTTTATTGTCTCGGCTGCGAACATTTAATCGTGTTCAGCAAGACGGTGATTGTTAAGGGCTGAACTGACAAGACAGTAATATACTATCAATGTTGTGCTAAAAACAATGTTAGTACGTTACTGTCTTTGTATGTTGCTCTCTTTGTAACACTTTGAGGTAACAAAGTACGACATTGCTACCTCAGTAACAATGTTGAACTTTGAGAAGCACTCTTAACTCTGTGTAGTCCTAAAATATTATCTTCGACCGCTTGCGACGTTAGATATATCAATTGTTTACTTCTAAACATCTGCGAAGCTAGAATGTTTTTTTTTGGGTAGAATTTCGTTCCTTGGCTTCTTGGTAGGTCAGACTAGTACATTGGCATATTTGGAAATAAAATGAGCCAATACTTTTTTCAACTCTTACTTTTTTAAACGTCATAAACAATATCTTATTACATTATTCTTTATATTTAAAAGGCTTAGGTTTGCAATTCTCCTAAACGTCTTCATATACAATTGAAATACAATAATATAAATCTCCATCTTACCCAGCTGTCAGTTCCTAGAATTTACCCCAAACATGCGGTTCTATCCTCGATTGGGTGAAAATTGCCACATCAGTAAAACGATGCATCTCGGTTGTAGTATGCTGAGGCAGTGATACAGTCTTCAAATAGTTTTCGTGGGTCGTGGAGATGAAAAATTTATTATCTGCCTTTTTATGGTCAGTAGCAGTATAATTATGATTGAAGAACCCTTAATTTACTAGTGATGCAGCCTGTCTTCGGTTACGCCACTGAGTTTCTCACAATGACTTCTGAAGATGTATACACTTGCATTTAGAAGGCTCTTATTATTAACCTTGTTACCCCTAACCCCTTGTTACCCTTTACCTTGCTACCCTTTGTTATATTACCCTTAACCTTGTCTTCTGAACTTATAGCTATAACCTCACATCACCTAACATTGTTTAAATGCTGAATTTTCTTAACTGAAAGAAACATGCAGCTTAAAGGCATGGATACCTTTAAACTACAATTTCGATACACAGTAAAATTTGAAGGAAAATTTCTTTTAAAAAAAATCGTATCAATACTGATGTGCAAAGGATGGTTAAAAACCCTTTCCTTTATTGTAGTATTTATTCAGTTTCTTTATTGTAGGTACTTGTGTTTAGAAACATATGGAAACAAAATATCTTCCATAAAATCATGTTCAACTGATGCATTGAGAGGTAGAGGATCTTTAAAATTTAAGATCCATGCATGGATTTTTGACGAGTCGTTATTTTTTAACTTTCTCTCCAGGGAAAGAATTTACGTGTAACATATTCATATGAATGTACAGAGGGAAGAGTTCCTACTTATTTACCACAGACCTTGGAGCTCCGGCAAGTTGAAATACATGAACTTGAGCTTATTTAATTTCAATCTAATCTTATGGTATTTTTACTACGGATGTCAGAGGTACTATTTTAGAGAAAACAATACGTTCAGAAAAATAAAGATTTAGGAATGTTTAATGATACGAAGTATACTACCCGAATAAGAGTAATAATTTCAAATTTTGGGGTTAGTCCCATTTTTAGAAGAGCTGCGATTTGTATTAAAGGAAAAATGCAAAATATTCCCCTTAAATATCAGCAGAAAATGACTGGGCTATTCATTTGATTTACTGTTATGTGTATTTTCTCTAAATGTTTTTGGTTACCGCTTACATAAATATTCGTTTCGTACGATGTATGAGTCGATAAATCAGGGAGTTTTGTATTTATTGTATTTTTATTGAGAAAAGCAAAAGGTCTAAAGAATAGGTGCAAGTATGGTAACGTCTTACTGGGAAGCACTCTGCTTTAATTGAACTGCTATGAGAAAATCACAGATCACGTATATTGTGCTCTTTCGTAAAGAAATAAAAAGAAAAGATAAAAAGTATAAAGGAAAATAAACTTTTAAAATTTCTGTGTTTTAAAGTGAAAGAAATAATATATATATATATATATATATATATATATATATATTTATTTATTGGTGTTCTATCTTTAAGCAACTGTTTAATCACTTCTTCTGTGTCTTATGGATTGTACAGTGTCTAAGTATGTTTATTGCTCAGATCATACTTATCAGAAACAATCCATTGGTTTTTAGACAGTATCGGCCCCGCTGATGAAGAGATGCTGTCAAAAACCTTTTTTTCATTTATCTTTTCATGTTTTCAGTTCCTGGCTGCAGTAGTTTTGAGCATCTACTGGTTTTTCACTTTCAACTTTGTCTTTTATACACTCACTTCCAAAAGTTAAGCACGGAGAGGAAAATGTTAATTTCCGTAAGCCAATCTGAATTAAAGAAGCTGAAATTTGCTGCAAAGGTAGAAGGGAGTATGCGAATATGTTAGGCAACAGCCAATCAAGGTTTCGCGTCGAGAAATATGAAAAACAGGCTGTCGTATGAGAAGCCGGCATTGTGAAGGGTTTCAGGAGTTGCATGTAAGTGCTGATGAAAGGTATTTAGAATATTTGTACGATTTGTTTTCAAGCTAGACGCGTTTCTATGGCTTCCAGAAGACGAATGGAAGATTCTGAACGCTGTCGGACTGTCGGACGCATTGAAGCAGGGCAGTCTATCACAAATGTTGCTCTTTTCTTCGGCGTTCATCATTCCGTCATTTCACGATTATGGGAACGATTCCAAACCAGCCAGACAGTTGTTCGAAGACCTGTAGCCGGTCGTCCAAGGGTTACGACCCCCTCGGAAGATGGATATATTGCTGTTGTAGCCAAGCGGAATCGAAGATAGACCTCCACACGTGTGACATCTATGGTTGTAGCGGCCATTGGTTTTTCCCAATGGCCGATATCTGCCACTACTCTTCGCCGAAGGCTACACATGAATGGTCTGCACGCCTGGATACCACAAGTTTGTGTTCCTTTATCCGTCCAATCCAGAGGGGCACGATTAAAGTGGTGCCGCCAGGATGTGAATTAGACTGTGTCTGATTGCGGCAACGTTATGTTCACAGATGAGTCCAGATTTGTCCTACAACCCGATGATAAGCGTGTAAGGGTCTGGAGGGAACAAGGCACACGCAATCGGCCCGAGAACATAACCGAATATCACGCATTCCGCGGTGGAAGCATCATGGTCTGGGCAGGGATTTCATTGGGATATCGCACCGACCTGCATATCTACAGGCGAGGTTCTGTGACGGCTGGACGTTATCGAGATGAAGTCCTAGACCCCCCTGTGAAAATGTACGCTGCAGCAGTTGGTCCTTCTTTCGTTTTAATGGACGATAATGCCCGTCCCCATAGAGCTGTCATCGTTGACGACTTTCTGGAGAGGGAGGGGATTGAGCGTATGGAGTGGCCGGCTTACTTGCCAGACCCTAATCCAATTGAAAATCTTTGGGATGCCCTCGGCCGTGCTGTATGTAGACGTTTCCCACCTTCAGCCACTCTCAAATAATTAGAAACTGCCCTACAGGAGGAATGAAGATTACTGGACTCTGCGGGGGTTGATCACCTTATAAAAAGCATGATCACACGCTGTACACTTTGTATGAAGGTGAGGGGTGCTAACATACCCTATTGATGTCGGTTTTTGTTGTTTGTTTTGCATTTAAACATCATTTTGTTAATGACGCAAATATGACGTCATCTTATAATTTATGAAAATTCAACATTTTTTTATCTCTGTATATAATTCCTTGTTTTGTTTCATGAATAAACATAAAGCTACTTACTTGCAGCATTTCATGTCAATCAAAGCATTACTTGTCCATTTTTTCGCATTTTACCGCTCCGTGCTTAACTTTTGGAAGTGAGTGTATATATATATATATATATATATATATATATATATATATATATATATATATATATATATATATATATATATATATATATATAAGAAATAGATGATAGAGAAAACCAGTAATAGCTCTAAAGTTACTTGCAGCCAGGAACAAATAACATGAAAAGAAAAGTTTGAAAGAGGTTTTACACAGCATTTCTTCATCAGCGGTGTCAATGCTGTCTAAAAACCAATGGATTGTTTCCGATGAGTATGATCTATACAATAAACACACTCAGACACCGTACAATCCATGAAAAACAGAAGAATTGATTAAAAATTGAATAATAGTACTTAACCAAAGAGCACCAAGCCTGGCGCTAGACAGAGTGGAAGTTAAGAACATGTAACCGCAAGATGACTGACGTCACAAAACTTGCAACCATGGAGGTAGTGGCTTCTCAGTTACAGACTTACTATGGTTACCAAATTTTAGGACTATTATACCCTTAATAATTTAGTTTTTAATTATTATTATTAAGAGTTATTTTTATTATTATTTTTATTTTTAATTATGATTTTTATTTTATTTTTTATTTTTAGTAGTTATTTTTTCTATTTTATCTTATTGTTATGTTTAACTTATTAAATGAAACAGAACAAACTATTCATTAAAACAAAAACAACCAATTTTGTTTTTGGATAGACTTTCGGGGTAATTATCTAATGTGCGTTCGGGGTAATTACTCAAATGTGTGGTCAATTTCAAAGCCTTGTTAATATATATATATATATATATATATATATATATATATATATATATATATTTATGATTACACCTTAAAATTGATCATATTGGACTCACATGTAATTTCTCTATCTTAGAGCACCACATACAGTTAAAGCTGTGTAATACGCGGTTAGCTTCTAAAATAAATAAATTTATCTCAGATGAAAAAAAAATTGCGTTTCATAAAAATAGTTGTTCAGTTTATATTACTGAGCAAGTGTGTCTCACGCAGTTTTGATACCGTCAGTGTTTAAAAATAAAGCTATATCGTATGCATAATACTAGTTTTTAACAAAAAATAAAAGCATTTTTTTATCCTTTGCAGTTCTTTGTAAAGAGAATCTTTTTAAAAAATTCGATATGTGAGTATTCTTAATACGGGTAACTGCGAAATATGCAAAATTATAAGAAATTACTGTCCTCTAAAAACGTAAGTGTCATGCACGGAACTGCATCACGAGTCACACTATTTATCAAAAAATGTGTAAAGATAACGAAAAGGCACAATGAAACAAGGAGTAGGCATTTATGACTGACAGCTATTGTTTCTGAACAATTAGCAAAGATATCTGGGAACTCACTTTCGATAACAGTTTCTGAAAATACGCTTACTTCCTTGAATTTTGTCTCTATTCATGCAATCATTATCAGTACAGTTTTTATGTCACTGTACACTTACAACTCGTTCCGTCTTTGATGCGAGAACGTTTTGACGTATTTAGAGATAAATGTTAGTTTGTACTTTCTTTGTGCTGAACGATTCACTAATTTCAACAGATTGTACCGGAGAATTACAAACATTAAAATGTTCTTAACCATTATTTTCAGTTCTAAGTGAGAGCCTTTTAAAATTCAATAATATGTACCATGGTACCTCGGTACTCGTCGTTAATTGGTCCCAGAAGGCCCGTCGCGTACCGGACAAGTTTTTGCTATGAGGAGTCATATGTAAATTGAATTAATTCGTTTTTGTAAACCTAAAATTTCCCATTTTACATTGCAGTTTATAAATGGATGGGTTGTTTTTTTCAATTCCTACTATTAGTTCACACTCTCCCTATATATATCTTGTTCAAATTTTCAATCGTTAATAAAATACTTTTTATTCATCCACTCAAGTTCAAATACATTTTTTTTAAACTTGTAGTGGATGACACTTGATGTTAATACGGTTTTTTCAAATATTAATTCATTAATAAAATTTAATTAATCGATTTTAGTTTTAGACCTAGAGCGTCTCTTGCTCTTGAATAGTAATTTCCCTGTTGTTACTCTGTAAACGGTAGCACTGCGGTAGCGCGGGCTCCGCCCGTCCTGTAGGTTGCGGGATCGAATCCCCAACCTGACAAACTTTTTCTCTCTCTTTCCCCCCTCCTAATCTCGCACAGTAGGCAAGGTTCTGGCAGGTAATCCTTTTTTTCAATTCCTACTATTAGTTCACACTCAAATTTTTCTTTGTTGACCTAAGTAGGAATTGACTTTAAAAAATTTTGTTTTTATATTACTTGTTTATATACAAGATCTTTAAACTAGACAGACATAATTTAAAACAATAACACAGGCCTGCAAAATTTGAGTCATAGAAAAGTGTTTGCAATGTAATGACTGTATTTTATATTATTTGGTGTGCTGATTTCAAATATGACATCCATTTTTCTCAATCACGTAAGGATTTTTCACAAAATGGGCTTGAATATATGGGCAAGAAAGCCAACTGAACATATTCTGGGGAGAAGAAGGTCTTTTCAAAATATTTTTAAGTATTTTATTTACGAATGAATTAATATATCAAACAATTGGAAATGATTTGCTAAATATATATTAATTAGAAATTATATTAGTTAGAACATTTAATGGTTGTCATTGTTTAATACATCCTGGATTCATATATCCTTAATGCTTTCTTTTCCTTTTCCCCTGAAAGCTCGTTTTGGCAGTTAGTCTGTTGTAGTTAGTTCTCTGTGTAGCATCCAACAGTAGTCTTCATCATATTGACTTTCCATCTACCTTTGATATCCTGGTGAAATCTTAACCCTGTTCTTCACTAATTGCACCAAGATCACTAACTGCACCAAAAAGGGAAAGTAGTCCAAATGCGAATTTAAAAAATGCACTTCCAAACTCATTGAACAACTTAAGTCTTTCAATTTCATTCATATGTTTTCCACGATAGATTTATAGTTGGGGCCCTTAACGTTCCCGAGGAATTTTGTGACGACTTCCTTGAAAGCTCTCCAGGCCTCTTTTTTCCCTCGAAAGCATTTTAGTTTCAAACATTTCGTATTTAAAAAGTTTCCGAATATCTGGACCTACGAAAACACCTTCCTTTATTTTTGCTTCCGACAGTCCTGGAAAATTGTTGCCTAGGTATTTAAAGCACTCTCCTTCTTTTGATAGAGCTTTAACAAATTCTTTCATCAAGCCAAGCTTGATGTGAAGTGGAGGCAACAGGACTTTCCTGGGATCAACCAAACTTTAATCTCTATATATAAAACAGTTCCGTAACTGACTCATTCATTCACTGACTGACTGACTGACTGACATACAACGCACAGACCAAACCGCTGGACCTAAAGGGCTGAAATTTTGCATGGCGATTCTTCTAATAGTGTAGGGGTGCACTAAGAAAGATTTTTCAAAAATTCTTCTTAGATTTTTTAAAATTAAATTTTTAATCTGTTTTTTAAACTTTTTTTACGTTTGCATTTAAAATAATACATTGAGGGTTATAAAATTTATATCACGAGAAAGATCATAAAAATTCCTTCAAAATGAAATTTTTTTCGAATTTTTACCTCCATTTCCTGATATTTGGTGAATTTTTAAAGATTAATTTTTAGAATTTAATTTATTAAATGCTGATCACGTGATTTCTTTTTCTGGTACTTTCAATAAATTTATCGTCACGTGCGTAACAACTAAACAGACAAAAAAAATATTTTTTTCTCTTTCTAATGCAGCAGACGATTGGATATTATCCAAAAAAAATGCATATCCCTTACGATTTTTTTATAAATATATATATACTAGCTGAAAACCCGCGCTTCGCTACGGAGTACATTGAAATTAAATACAACGGTCAATGTATGCAATTAATTCCAATATATATATATATATATATTTATAATAAATACGACGATCAATGTATACAATTGATGTAAAAAAAACATATTTATAAAAAAATCGTGAGGGATATTTTTATAGACAAAATAAAGTCCAATCGTCTGCCGCATTAGCAAGAAAAAAATATTTTTTTGTCTATTTTTTTTTTTGCACGTGACGATAAATTTATTTAAAGTACCAGTAAAAGAAATCACGTGATCAGCATTTAATAAATTAAATTCTAAAAATTAATCTTTAAAAATTCACCAAAAATCAGGAAATTGAGGTAAAAATTCGAAAAAAATTTCATTTTGAAGCAATTTTTATGATCTTTCTCGTGATATAAATTTTATAACCCTCAATGTATTATTTTAAATGCAAACGTAAAAAAAGTTTAAAAAACAGCTTAAAAATTTAATTTAAAAAAATCTAAGAAGAATTTTTGAAAAATCTTTCTTAGTGCACCCCTACATTATTAGAAGAATCGCCATGCAAAATTTCAGCCCTTTAGGTCCAGCGGTTTGGTCTGTGCGTTGTATGTCAGTCAGTCAGTGAATGAATGAATGAATGAATCAGTTACGGAACTGTTTTATATATATAGATAGACTAGCTGAAAACCCGCACTTCGCTACGGAGTACATTCAAAGTAAAAACATCGGTGAATGTATGCAATTAATGCCAATATATATATAATAAATACGACGATCAATGTATATAATTGATGTAAAATATATATATATTTATAAAAAAATCATAAGGGATATTTTTATAGACAAAATAATGTAGAAGAAGATATTCAAATTAAATCTAATATAAAGAATACTAAAGAATATAGTACAGTTAATATAGTACAGTTTCTAGAACATTTCTTTTACTGTATTTTAATATTTTTTTGGATAATGTCCAATCGTCTGCCGCATTAGCAAGAAAAAAAAATTATCTTTTGTCTATTTAGTTTTTATGCACGTGACGATAAATTTATTTAAAGTACCAGAAAAAGAAGTCACGTGATCAGCATTTAATAAATTAAATTCTAAAAATTAATCTTTAAAAATTTACCAAAAATCAGGAAATGAAGGTAAAGATTCGAAAAAGATTTCATTTTAAAGGAATTTTTATGATCTTTCTCGTGATATAAATTTTATAACCCTCAAATTATTATTTTAAATGCAAACGTAAAAAAAGTTTAAAAAACAGCTTAAAAATTTAATTTAAAAAAATCTAAGAAGAATTTTTCAAAAATCTCTCTTAGTGCACCCCTGCACCATAAGAAGAATCGCCATGCAAAATTTCAGCCCTTTAGGTCCAGCGGTTTGGTCTGTGCGTTGTATGTCAGTCAGTCAATGAATGAATGAATGAATGAATGAATGAATGAGTCAGTTACGGAACTGTTTTATATATATAGATAGATATATATTTTACATCAATTGTATACATTGATCATCGCATTTATTATAAATATATATATTTATTTTTTGGCATAAATTGCATACGTTGACCGTTGTATTTAATTTGAATGTACTCCGTAGCGAAACGCGGGTTTTCAGCTAGTTTACTATATTTTTGTTTCCAGGTGTTAATGCTTTCCTTTGCGGCCACTCCTTTTTGATACAATGATTCTTTTTATCCCGACTGTCCCATTCCCAAGGATACTTGGTGTTTCCTGCTTGTTGTCCAAGAACCATGGAAAGCACTTTTAGATATCCGCATATCATCAATCCATGTTCTTTATACACTGCTGGCCACTGTAAATGCAACACCCTGAAGGAAACATGCAAATAACATGAAATTTACAACATGCATTAGCGGAGGTGAGATATGCAAATGATTAGAATTTCAGCGCAGACGCACATCACGCGCGCCTGTGGCGCCACTTCAAAGCGCTATTTAAGGCTTGGAGATTTCGACGATTTCAAGTTCGGCAATTGTGTTTTTCTTGTGGTTTTTTTCAAAAAAACGATCAATTATGCCTCGTCGAAAACAGCGATCATCTTTTGATCAAGTATCCGAGTTCGACAGAGGAAGGATAGTGGCCTACCGAGATTGTGGATTATCTTTCGGGGAAATCGGTAGTCGTGTTGGACGAAACCAAACAACTGTAATGCGGATACGTGATCGTTGGATGCAGGAGGGTACGACGGACCGGCGTGTTCGATCGCATCCACCTCAGCGCACCACTTCACGTGATGACAGGCAAATTGTGCGCATGGCAGTGACGGATCGCTCAGTCACATCACGAACCATAGCACAGCACATGCAGTCTGTAACGCATCATCCAGTGTCTGCGCGTACCATTCGACGCCGTTTACAGCAGAGTGGTCTGTCCGCAAGACGTCCATTGCTTTGTCTACCCTTGACGCAGAACCACAAACGTCTCCGCCGCCAATGGTGCGATGACAGAAGGATGTGGACGGCAGAATGGAATGAAATTGTCTTTACTGACGAGTCACGCTTCTGTCTGCAACACCACGATGGTCGCATTCGAGTCTGGAGACACCGTGAAGAGAGGATGCTGAACAGCTGCGTTATGCACCGCCACACTGGTCCTGCACCGGGTATTATGGTATGGGGCGGTATTGGATATCAATCTCGCACACCTCTAGTACGCATTGCCGGTACTTTAAACAGCCAGCGCTACATCTCCGAGGTGTTGGAGCCAGTTGTCCTTCCTTACCTTCAGGGCTTGCCCACAGCCATATTTCAACAGGATAATGCGCGACCACACGTGGCACGCATTGTCCAACGGTTCTTCGTCAATCGCCAGATTGAATTGCTTCCCTGGCCGCCTCGCTCTCCGGATCTTTCGCCGATAGAAAACATGTGGTCCATGGTTACTCTACGATTGACCCAGATTCCATTCCCAGCTGCCACAGCAGATCAACTTTGGCAACGTGTGGAAGCTGCTTGGTCTGCTGTACCCCAAGAACTCATCCAAAGTCTCTTTGAATCAATGCCGAGGCGTGTGGCAGCGGTGATCTCCAACAATGGCGGCTACTCTGGCTACTGATTTTGGCAGGAACCACACTTCACAGAAGTCTATAAATTTAATCATTTGATACTTGGTCAACATGTTATCTACAAAATAAATTTTGTTGTGATATCTCTTGTCTTTCTTGGTGTTGCAATTTGGGTGGCCAGCAGTGTATTTCAAATGGGTGAGAATCAAAGCTAAATTCACGTAAGATTCTTTCAGGTACACAGAATGTCCTAATGGCACTGAAGCACACTTGCTGCCATTAGGCAGAAGCACTGCTTTGAGGCTTCTTTTTGAGGAGTCAATAAAGAGCCTCCACCCGTTCACGTCATACTGTATATTAAAATCCTCCATCAAACCAGGGACATTGCTACAGTAAACCCAGCCACTATCTCGAGAAAAGTATGGAACGAAATCTGTTTCTCTTTTTCTGAACCATGAGAAAGAGGTACCAGGAGCCAATAAATTCTTTTGCTTTAGCCTAGAGCCTAAGAGTTCGGCAGATTCATTAGATTGTTTCTTTTTTTCCGTTTTTTTTCGCACCAGAGACAGAAATATCTCCAGTTTTCTCCAGTAATGACGACTTATGACACTATATGTTCACCCCCTTCCTTAATTAACACAATCGATTGGTATCTACGAAAATCAAAATTTTCAATCTTTTCAATTTTCAATTTTTTGAAAAAATGGTGCGTCATGGAATTTTTTTATTATTTTTCCTGAAATCGGCGTCCAAAAATCTATCAGTATCAACTATTGGTTTCTAAACACTTTTTTGGTTGCAGGCCTGTGTAATTAGATAAAATAAAATAAAATTAGACTTCACTTAACCTCTAATGAGAGAAGTTCATGGCCCCACGGGATGGTGGCGAGAGGTTTTTATTTGGAAGGGAGTAGTTCCCTTCCAATAAAACAACGAGCACCCAATCTTTGTCTTTCATGTCTACCTCTGAACCCTATCGTAGACTTAAATTTCGGGAGTGGGCGCGGTAGCCCAGTTGGCAAGAACAGCGGGCCAGTGATCGGAACGTCACTGGTTCGATACTCGTCGCTGCAAATCTACCGCCGTGTTCACTAACGGTGGCCGGGGCACGTAAAATAGGGCGTGGCTACAATGTCCTCCAAGTTCTCAAATTTACCTTCGGAGATGCGGGGTCAAGTGTTCCGGTCTCGTCACTTGACTCGGTTCAAAATTACGGGACCGGTCATTTAGCCAAGTCGAACTCCGATCCTTGTGGTGCTATTAAAAACCGGAGCCGCACCTTCATCGCCCATAGCCTTCGGGACTCGATCTGATGTTACATGTCGGTCAAGGGTCATAAGCAACAACAACAAATTTCGGGAGTTTCACTACAAACTTATCAACATACACTTTATTCTGCCCATGTCTCAAAATGTCTCTAAAGTCTACATTTCAGCTCGCCATAGCTTTGCCAGGGGAATGCTTTTCAACAAAATTTTTTAATTCAACCCATTTAAAACACATTTCTTGTAGAACGTCAGTAGGGACTTCCTTCCCTCTCCTTACCCGAAGAAAGTTCCCAGCCACTATATGATGCTGAATCCTATGAAGTTCCCGCAACTCCTCAGTGTAGAGCTCTGCTCCGTGTTCTTCCACTAAAACTTGATCCCTGGCTTCCAGGAGCATGGACTTTCCCATAGACACGATGTCTTCCACTATTGATACAACCTCAAAGCCTTTAAAGTCCCTCCCATCTCTGTTCTGCAGTGACACCAGACACACATCTACCACACCCATACTTAGCTATTTTCTCATCGTGGTTCTCACTCATTTACTTTTCTACTGAGAGGTACCACTAACCTTCGTTGAATTCATGATGGCTTATACGGCCAACAAAGAAGCTCGAAATGATAACAAAAGTGCATGACGAAATATGTGGCGTTCTACTCTGAGGCGCGAGACTAAGGACCTGATCACACACAATCCGTCAGCGTCAGCGTCAAAGATTCCGTTGGAGCTGATTGGTTAAATGGGTCAATGATTGGTATATGACCGGTTAAAAAATTATACGCTGACGCTGACGGATTCCATGTGAACAGGCTCTGACCAAGACCTCCTATAGAATCTCTATAGGAGGTGTTGCTCTAACGCGCCGGTCTTTGTCACGTCTAGAGAGACGGGATTTCCTCGCGCAGGTTTTAGCAAGGGTGACGAGTACCGAAGCCTTTTTTTCGCATTGAAATGCGTCGAGTATCGAAGCAGACGAGTACAGAGGTATGACTGTACACACACACACACACACACACACACACACACACATATATATATATATATATATATATATATATATATATATATATATATATATATATATATATATATATGTATGTATATATATATATATATATATATATATATATATATATATATATATATATGTATATATATATATATATATATATACATATATATATATATATATATATATATATATATATATATATATATATACATATACATATATATATATATATATATATATGTATGTATGTATGTATATATATATATATATATATATATATATATATATATATATATATATATATATATATATATATATATATATATATATATATATATATATATATACATACATACATACATATATATATATATATATATATATATATATATATATATATATATATATATATATATATATATATACATATACATACATACATATATATATATATATATATATATATATATATATATATATATATATACATATACATACATACATATATATATATATATATATATATATATATATATATATATATATATATATATATATATATATATATATATATATATATATATATATATATATACAGGGTGAATCTGAACAAGTGGGAAAAACTTTACGGGGTGATAGACCGCATCTACACCAGCAATATTCGTCATAGAAAGTATGGACGGAACGCAAACAGCGAGGCGCTAGGTGGCGCTGTAAATGGTACCCGCATGCCACACGTCCTCATTCGTTCCAGCGGCGGTTTTCCGTAAATGTTTGGGCAGGGATCCTCCATGACCATTTGGTTGACCCATACCTCCTGCCACACCGTCTGGACGACGAATCGTATCACCCATTCCTACGAGAGGTGTTGCCGGAGCTGCTGCGTCCGATTCCAATCCCCAATCAGGTCGAGAATGTGGTTCTAGCACGACGGTACACTTCAGATTGGATTTGCGGAACAATTTAGATGCAACATTCCCAGGGCGATGGATTGGTCGAGGTGGTCCCATAGCTTGACCACCAAGATCGCCGGATCTCTCGTGTTTGGACGTTTTCCTTAGGGGACATATGAAAAGCCTAATCTACGAGTACCCCGTTGAAACCAATATGGAACTTGTCGCCAGGATCGCCGTTTTTGCCGGCGATATTCAGGAAATGCCTGGTGTCTTCGCAAAACTGCGTCAGTCCTTATCCCGCAGGTGTGAAGCCTGCATTACAGCTGGCGGAAGCTCTTTTCAGCACTTACTTTGACCATGTAATCCTTTACGATCCCTTGCGATTTTTTTATGAATGTATTTTTTTGATTTTTTATATCAATTGCATACATTGATCGTTGTATTTATAATATATATATATATATATATATATATATATATATATATATATATATATATATATATATATGTATATATATATATATATATATATATATACATATATATGTATTTATATTGACATTAATTGCATATATTGACAGTTATATTTAATTTGAATGTACTCCGTAGCGAAGTGCAGGTTTTTAGCTAGTATATATATATATATATATATATATATATATATATATATATATATATATATATATATACATATATATGTATTTATATTGACATTAATTGCATATATTGACAGTTATATTTAATTTGAATGTACTCCGTAGCGAAGTGCAGGTTTTTAGCTAGTATATATATATATATATATATATATATATATCTATATCTATATATATATATATATATATATATATATATATATATATATATATATATATATATATATATATACATATATATGTATTTATACTGACATTAATTGCATATATTGACAGTTATATTTAATTTGAATGTACTCCGTAGCGAAGTGCAGGTTTTTAGCTAGTATATATATATATATATATATATATATATATATATATATATATATATATATATATATGTCCTATAACACAGCATCCTTAGTAAGTCAGCTTCTGTGTTTCCATTTGCTCCATGGTTGCAAGGTTTGTGACGTCAGTCTACTTGTGGTTTCCTATACTTAACTTCCACTTTGGCGCCGGGCTTGGTGTTCTATGATTAAGAAACTGTATATTCACTTCTTCTGTGTCTTATGGACTGTACGGTGTCTAAGTATGTTTATTGCTCAGATCATACTTATTAGAAACAATCCATTGGTTTTTAGACAGTATCGGCACCGCCGATGAAGAGATGCTGTCAAAAACGTATTTTTCACTTATATTTTCATGTTTTTAGTTCCTGGCTGCAGTAGTTTTGAGCATCTACTGGTTTTTCACTTTCAACTTTGTCTTATATATATATATATATATATATATATATATATATATATATATGGGTGTCCTAATAATGTTGAATAAATATTGTTTGCAATACAGAGGACGGAAACAGTTTTGTTTGTTACTAAGGAACATCACACAACAGATTTGTAAATTTATCTTGTTCGAAAGAATTTGCCATTTTTCTTCTTTAGTTCATAAAATTCTTCCGAAGGACTCAGAGATTCGTGGTTTCCGAAGAACAGTTTCGGGGGCACTGTTCTATGGAATGTTTGTGGACATTGAACACTGAGTTTTGCAATGACCGAATCCTCGCCTCTTTCATTTACTAATCATCCGAAAAACTATTATCAGCCCGTCCAAAATATAATGATATCGTATTCATTTAACAAATTCAACCAGCCGATCCTTTTATTGATAGAAAAAATATTGAGTGAGGACATGTCTAGCCTAATTCCTAAGATTTTATCTCTTCGGAGTGTATGAGGTTTTTTATCATACTGCAGCTGGTGAATCCCCCATTTTTCTCGTAAACACAAAGCACCCATTTCTTTCCGAAGTGTTCATATTTCTTACTGAACATTTTAAATTGTGGCATTAATCTAGCGACACGTTTTTGATTTTAGGTAGTTAAAGATATATATATATATATATATATACACTCATGGACAAAAAAATTAGCGCACCAAGAAATAATTGCGGGATCGTAACGAAACTTGCAATGAAGGTACATGTTGGGGAGATATGCAAATGATTAGAAATGCAGCGTGATTGCGCATTACGTATAGCCGGTAGAGGGCGTTGATCATCGTACTCTGTGGAGTATAAAACAGGTAACCAAAGCTTGTTTGAGTGTGCTGAATCATTTACAAAGGAAGAGCTGAGATAGACATGCCATTACGCCGTGTTCGAAGACAATATAAGCAGTTGTCGCAGTTTGAGAGGGGGAGAATCGTCGGGATGATGGAAGCTGGGTGGTCAGCTAGGCGAGTAGCTCGTCAATTAGGCCGCTCTGATTGTGTTGTGAGGAGGTGTTGGGACCAGTGGACCCGAGAGATGTCATGTGCTCGAAGACCAGGCTCAGGACGCCCTCGACAGACCAGTCGTCGAGAAGACCGCCACATCGTAAGAAATGCACGCGTACAGCCAACTGCTTCATCGGCCGCCATCCAGGCACAGGTAGCACCTTCACTAGGGGCCTCTGTGTCTTCTCGAACCATACGAAGGCGCCTGGCTGAAGGACAGTTGGTATCGCGGCGCCCATTACGTGTGCTGCCCTTACGCCCACCCATCGACGCCTCCGTTTGGAGTTTTGCCGCGCACGAGGAAACTGGACTGCAGCGGAATGGAACCAGGTCGTCTTTAGCGACGAATCCAGATTCAATCTCGGAAGTGATGACAATCGTGTTCGTCTGTGGAGAGCCCGTGGTGAACGCTTCAATCCTGCCTTTGCTGTACAGCGACACATCGCTCCCACAGCTGGTGTGATGGTATGGGGTGCCATTGCCTACAATACACGGTCACCCCTAGTATTGTTCCGTGGCACCATAACAGCCCAGCGGTATGTTCATGAAATCCTGCAACCACATGTGTTGCCACCCATGCAACGGCTCCCAGGAGCCATTTTTCAACAAGACAATGCTCGGCCTCATACGGCAAGGGTATCACAAGACTGTCTCCGCACTGTTACTACCCTTCCTTGGCCTGCCCGATCCCCAGATTTGCCTCCAATCGAGCATATCTGGGATCATTTGGGACGACGAGTTGGGCATCCCACGAGTTTGAACGAACTAGAGGCAAGGTTACAGCAAATATGGAACGAAATGTCTCAAGACATCATACAGAACTTGTATGACTCAATGCCCGATCGTATCGCATCGTGCATTCGCGCTAGAGGGGGTCCAACGGAGTATTAGCTCCTCCGTTCTTTTGCCTTTTTCTCTGAAATAAATTATCCTTTTTCTTTGATTTTCTTATCATTTACTTATATCAAAGTAGTCATTACGTATGTAAAATTTCGTTTCATTTTGAGGACTCCTTCTTGGTGCGCTAATTTTTTTGTCCATGAGTGTATATATATATATATATATATATATATATATATATATAATATATATATATATATATATATATATATATATATATATATATATATATATATATATATATATATGTGTGTGTGTGTGTGTGTGTGTGTGGGGGGGGGAACGCCCTCTGGCACCCGCCGCTGACGCTTCTGCCTTCCGGCCAGCGCCATCTGTACACTCTCCGTGAACTACTCAGAAGAGAATCGACTTTCTTACTATTCAGACGTGTCTCCCCAGCTGACGGCTGTGGTGTGACTTTTTTCTAACGATGTAGTACAAAAAAGTAATTTCTGTTATGAAGATATAACTGTAGTTCTAATTGTTTTATGTTTAATGTACGGTATTGTCCAAATACAAGTGTTCGTCTGATGTGAATCGTTATTTTTGAGTCGTGTAATGATTTAGAAGTTGATGACAACCCCTAAAACCCCTAAACACTCAGCTATTCTTACTTACACACACACACACACACACACACACACACACACACACATATATATATATATATATATATATTTATATATATATATACAGAGTCATACCATAAATAATGTGGTATTTAAGAGATATTTTTGAAATGAAGCAAAATAATGAACTATTTAATTTTAATCTGAAATATATTTACCATTATGATTCACTACTTCTTCCGATGCTGAGAAATTAATACTATCTTACTCTGATTTAAAAGGGAAAAAAAAAAACGATAGTAAACCGTCTCTCTCCTATATCTTTCAGCATTCTTCAATGGACCCGGTTACGATTAATTCGGCCAGAGGGCATTAAAAACAACAACAGCAGCAACGATATTTTGCGCAATGATCAGAAATATTAAAAATGCTAGTCGGATATTATTTTGTTTATTCCGAAATGATTTTCACGTGCACATTCTCGTTTTTATTTCTAAAATTCTTTAGTGAAATGCAATTCAAATTTCTGAATATAATATCAATTTTACTGTCCAACAAACCATCGAGTTGTATTATTATGCTTTAAACTTTAATCATAAAGGGATGAAAATTATTTTAAACTTTCAAATTCTATTCCAAAACATTCCCACAATATAGACTTTGGTCATGTTCTAACTACTTTAAGGAAATTCATTCGTCATAAAATGTCATTTGTTGAGTAGAGAACACTCGAAGAAAAGATTGACACAGGACAAGGATTGGTTCTTGGTCTGTCACAATATGAGAAAGAAGGGGCATCTGTTGTATACATTTCTTTGCCTTTCTGTCATTGAAGATGTCCGGTTTGATTCCCGCCCAAAGGAAATAATCTTAGACTTCCAAAAACTGTTCTATTGTTCACAGAATTTGGAGTAATAATATCTTAAATATTAGACAAAATTCAACGGATATTTTAATGATATTTCACAAAACTTTTGTATACGTTTACTTACCGCTTGTTTCTTCTGGTTCATCTTTCTTCATTTCACTGGCAGGCGGAATTCCATTCATTACCCCATTCCATTCAGCGCGTATTCCATTCGGCACGCCATCGTTCGGCACGCCATCAATCGGCACGCCATCAAGTTCTCCATTTGCCGGGTTTTCCATTGCTACGGTTGTTCCATAAGTTGCCCCTTTGCTATCAATAAGTTCTAATTCGTTTCCTCTTTCTCGAAATTCCCCTACCTGTAGTTTCTGCTGATATTCTCTAAACACCTTGGGATCCTTCAAAATCGGCAAGGGTATTTCTGGAAAGCTCCTCAGAGTAGCGAGCAAGCAGATTATGAACACGATAGTTACTATAGCGAAGACAACGTTCACTTGACCTCCCAGAAAATTTCCCAGCAGGGTTGCTTCCCAGTGTACAGCTCCCATTAGGTACCCGATGGAACCACCAAGTCCAGCCATGAGCGTAAAAGTGCTCAAACCAGCTGTGTGATCCTCGGGTAGGGATACGTCCAGTAAATACGTTCTCGACGGTGACTGACAAGCATCAGAGCAAAAATCTAGCAAAACGGTACCCAAAACTGTAAAAGTTATGCTCCATGGCTGAACGTGAATCCCAGTAGTATTTTTCGTAGGAATGCCTTTTGGTGACTGGACGCCCCCTTTCCCGATAAACCTCTTGCTTCTATTAAAATACGGTTGATAGGTTTCGTTCAGGATCGGTGATTCATTCGTAGAATAGTTTGTGAATAAGGTTTGAGCATTTGCGTTGTGCATCGTGATACTGCTTCGAATGTCACTTCCAGGTACTGATTTATCCACGTTTCCTAGATAATGAGTCATATTTCCTTCCAACACCAAGTTGGAAATATAGGTATCATTAAGCAACTTCGGCGATTTTGATGTGACTTGTAAGTTCTTAGTGTCACCTAAAGCAATACCTATATGATGCCCATTCGGAACAAATATGAGTCCAAGCAAAATGCCAACTGACAACAACAAAATGAATGGCCTTCTCCTCCCATACTTTGATTCGCAACTGTCACTCAAGGATCCAAGCATGGGAGTTAGAAAGAAGCCTATAAGAGGGCTTAAGCACCATATCATTGTTACAAATTTGATATTCAAGCCCAAACTTAAAAGTATCGGCGTCACGAAAGCTGTCTCTGCTGCATAGCAAAATTCTATGCCACAAACTGTTCCACTTAGGAGGACCAGCTCCCATCGACTTTTCGGGCGAAATATGTAGCCGTACTTTGCTGGAATGTGCTCGCATTCAACATTATCAGGATGTGTAAAGAAATTTCGTGTTCTAGTAGAAATAGCTTCCCGTGTTTTGTTCCAGCCGTCCTTTACGTGTTCTGGAAGACTTTTTTCTTGGAGAGATTCGACGGCCTCTTTTGCTCTGTCCCTCAAGTTGTGGATGGCAACAACGGTCCTGACGTATCCGGAAGTTTTGTGCATTTTCTTTGCAGGTTTATCTGTAAAAATACATGAACATATTTTACTAAAAGAAATGAATATGAATTCAAATGAAACATTATCGGAAATAATTTCATTCATAAGCTACCAGAGAATAACAATGCATTAACATTATTGCAAATTTCAAGTGATCATCACGATTAATAGCAAAAGTAGCATAATCTTTCCCTTATGAGGCACCTTAGACCGACGAAACATGTATTGCAATAGTATTGCTTTAAACTTGCATTTGCATGTGCTATTTTAAAGCTGTTGCAAGTTTTTATCTCCAGCTTTTCATCCAACATTCATAGATCGGGTTTCTCCTTGCGACTGTTTAACTGTTCATAGAGATTACAGGCATCAAAGGCATTGTTATACTGCTGAAAGTTGGCAATGAACAAAGTATACTTAACGTTTATCGTCATCAATTAAAAGCAAATGCATAATTGAGTTCAATGAATTTTCTGCTTTTATGTGTTTGCAAACTGTCATTAATGGGTCTAAAAGAGGAAATTTGGTTCACGGATGATGTTATAGGGCCTGTTCACACAGAATCCTTCAGCGTCAGCGTTAAAGATTCCGTTGGCGCTGATTGGTTAAATGGGTCAATGATTGGCATAGGATTGGTTAAAAAAATTTTACGCTAATGCTGACGAATTCTATGTGAACAGGCCCTTAGTGTTCAAAATGCACAATTATAGCTTGTGGTATTAATGCTTTACAGTTGTCGATGACAAAACTGAACATGCATATCGGGAAGACAGCGCCATATCCGATTCTATAGATAACATTCTAACGCTTGAAAGGTCTAGTTTAAAGCATTTTCGAAAAAAATGTAGCATCTGCTATCCAGATACATTTGACTTATTTCCCCGTGGACTCCACGAGAAATACAGGAGATAGTGGTGTATATTATTAATTAATCACACCACTACAACGATTACACCTAGACATAAAAGCATCCAGTTTTCATTTATGTTCAGAATCATTTCTGTAATAGAAACAGTCGTTATTCCCATGTAATTCAGGATATGTATTAGAGGACAAATGAAATCTTACGCCCTTATCTTATAAAAACTTAAAAGACAGAAAATTCCTTGAAACATTTCTTTGACCGTGATATATATGACAGTGCATAAAGGATAAGTAGATATGTATATGACAGGGAATTTTCGAGAAAAACAAACAACATAAAAAAATAGTCATTTGTCTCTAGTCGTTGAACTTGACGCAATACATGTTTGTTTCCTCACCTACCTTTATCTCTTTTGATAATCTTTATTTTTATTTAGAGGATGTTTATGTTTGGAAAAATACGTAATAAACCCTTTTCATATGTGGAACATCATTTTTCCCTCGTTCGTTTAAATCAGCAAATTATTTGTCTTCGAGGCAATTTTAAAAATAAAGTACTTGTTTACCTTTTCTTTCACATAACAGGCTACGTAAAGCTATTAATAAAAGAGCTAAAAATTTAAAAGACAAATATACACATTCCCTGAGATTTTCTTTTAAAAGATAATTTAAACTTTTTGACGCAGTTACATAAGTTTCTTTCTCAATTTTTTTTCTAACAGAAAATATTCTGAAAAAAAAAAGAGTTACATCAGAACTTTCTATTAAGCAATAATGGAGGTTAGATGTAGGGCAAAAGACTTCAGTGAAAAGAAATAGAGGGCGAGAAAAATTTTATCATTCTCCTAGTTGGAACAGAGGTTGCACTGCATTTATGTTACTTGCGAGGAGCACCAAATACACGCATTCTCCTGTCAAACGATCCGTCACATTTTACAGGATCGTTTCTCTAAAACAGAGTTTTCCAAAGTGTGTTCTGCCAAAAAACGAGGTGTTCTGCGAGACAGTCTGACGACCAAAGAAGTTTTGTTTTATAATTTAGTTTAATGTATTTGTTTTTATAATCACTAATAATTGTTTTTATGAAGAATTTTTTTTATTGATTTTTTTAAAATTCAATAAAATATAAGTATTAAAACAATATTTGTTTCATTCAGTATGGCATTACATTTAGGGGAAAAAAAGGGTCTATTGATTAAAAAGCGTAGAAGGTTCCGTGAACGTTGAAAAATGTTGTGAGGGTTCGGCGATCAAAAAAAAGTTTGGGAAACACTGCTTTAAAGAATACTACACCCTTGAAAGGTGTCCAACGACATAACAATCTCCTTGAGTGGTGAGAACAGGAAAGCAGAGATAAACACGAATAAGAGATATTTGGTAATGCCTACATACTTAGAACAGAAAAAGGGTTATATTTGATACTAGACGGGCTTCGCCCGGCTAGGCTCGGGCTTCGCCTAGCTACGCTCAAACCATCCGTGTAACATATTTATGTACTTCGGGCCCCACAAAAGAAAAAAAAAGCCTACAAATGTATTAAATTCAAGTGAATAAATTCCTTTCAATTTTCATTCCCGTCGCTGCCGACAGATGGCAGCACCACTGCACCATATGATTTGGTTTCTCAGCAGTGAGTGATTTTAGAATGAAAATATCTCTAAAACTATTGAATTAACAGAATAAGTGTACGGAGAAAAAATTATCAGTTTTCGAAGCTCTTTCCAAATATGTAACATTTATGTACTTTCATGAGAAAAAAAATTACATCGTTTCCTGTATATTTGTCGGCCATTTTTTTTTCGAGGATCGGTGCCCGCCCGGATGAGTTACGGTCACGTGATCTCTCGACATCCACTTGTCTCTTTATTAGAATAGATGAAAGAAATTTTAAGCGTCGTTTTTTTTCTAACGTTTTCATGAAAGATATAGTTCTACAATGGTTTGAATCTATATATATAAAAGAGCTTGTCTGTTTGTTTGTCCGCTATAGAATCATAGACTGTTTCACCCACCGGGACCAAATTCGGCACAGTTAATGTTTAGGACCCGAGAAACTTAAATCAGGAAAAACGAAATTTGGGGCTCAATTAGTTTTTTTTAATTAATTTTTTAATGATTTTTGTGCCCCTAAGCGCACCTCTTAAATGTGGATACAGTCCCTTCACCACAACCAGTCTAATTCGATACGCGGGGGAAAAGAGGTTTGTTCTGAGGGGTGGTTTGAGAGTTGGTCTGGGGATGACGGGAGGGGAGGGGAGGGCGAAGTGTTTATTTTGCGGGGGGTGCAGCCCAGTATTTTTTTGATGGAATGCATGGAAAATTTTATATCTATATATCTACCCGGGCAACGCCGGGCAATAATGCTAGTAATCAATAAAAGCGTTGCTCGTATAGCGCTACGTGGAGGCGGGTGTATCGTTACCCGCCCCGATTTCATGAACGCTGACCCTCTCCTCTCTTGTTCGGCCTTGACTGGAAGCACTATTTTCCCCTCGTTATTGGGAGGAAATAGACTTTGTGACATCTTACCAGTTTTAACTGTATATTTCTTGTCCTGTATTTTCACTTTCGTTTATTGAATGCTCTTATCTTGTACCTGTGAATGTGTTTGTGGCCGAGGATGTTTGTCCATGGGCCCACTCTATTGGAAATTTGAAGAAAAAAATACCACTAACTTCTACTTTTTCTTTTTTTTTTTTGGGGGGGGGAGGTGTTTGTTCTAGCTGGGAAAAAAAGTGTGAAATAAGAAAATTATAAAAAAATTCAGAGAGCAATTTATAGGACATTATTGTATAAATTACTAGCATTATAGCCCGGCGTTGCCCGGGTAGATATATATGTAGATATAAAATTTTTCATGCATTCCATCAAAAAAATACTGTGCTGCACCCCCGCTCTTCATGTTCATCTGGCCAGTTGTGTTTATTTGGGGAGCCAGGGCCAAAGGTCATTCCCAACCCTCTTCCTCCCGCGCATTGGAATTTGACCCCCCGTCACCCCCCAAACCATCTCTCTTAACGCAGCTAGTTGTGGTGAAGGGGCTCCACAGGTGCTTGCGCACCTCTTAGAGTCACAAAAATCATTAAAAAATTAATTTTTAAAAAACTATTTGAGCCCCAAATTTCGTTTTTCCTGATTTAAGTTTCTCGGGTCCTAAACATTAACTGTGCCGAATTTGGCCCCGGTGGCTGAAACAGTCTATGATTCTATAGCGGACAAACAAACAGACGAGCTCTTTTATATATATAGATTTGAAAAATGGATTATGGAACCAAGAGCCAAAAAAAAGTCAAAAAAGCCGTAGTTTTGGCACCCTTGGTTTTGAACGTCGGCCATGATGCCAAAGATGGAGAGTTCCGTAATTTGATTTTAATGACGGATGGAAAATGCAAATGACTGGGTCTTGGTGCCTAATGAAAAGAGAGTGATTGACCGAGATATGGGTTTACCTTTTGGTGGCAGCAACTGTGATCTACAGCTAGGCAAGGTAGTTCAGAGAGTTAGAATACCACTAGGGCAGGGCATCTTGAAATTTTTTCCATTCGCAACCCCTTTTCGCCTGAGAAACTTTTACGCGACCCCGGGTACATAAATAAAATAAATATGCAAACAAAGTGTAGGTAAATAAAATTAATTTAAAGAAAGCATTAACTGATAATAAATCAAAGAAATTAAAGTAAGAAAAGATCGGTTTATTTATCTTTTATGTATCCATTAAGTGATTTTTTTAAATTTTTATTTTAATATTTAAAATCAGAATGGTTTTCGCAATTGTTTCTGCTAACCAGCATTGAAGAATCTGACGTAGGGGCATTTAGGGTTGAAGGGATACCCTTCTCAAGCAGTTGCCAAAGTTTTCGCGACCCAAAAGTTCTGTTTCTCGACCCCATATGGGATCGTGGCCCACAGTTTAAGAAGCTCTGCACTAGGGCATACCAGTGAGAGTAGATTCGATTTAATGTCCTGACTGCAATTCTTCATTCAGAAGACAAAAGATAATGTTTAAACGTTCGGGAGAGATGGGGTCGTTACACCTTGCTAGCTTCTTCTGAGAGGTTGATGGAATTCAAGTTATTTTGGTTGAGTTTTAAAGACTGCAAACTCAATACACTTTGGAGCTCCTATCATTTCAATGACCGTAATAAATATAATAGGCTGCAGTACGAATGACGGACCGGACGCCAAAAGGGACGATTATTTGTGACTATAGTAAACCATCAAATTAGTAACCCCTTTTAGGCATAAGGAAGTCCCTCCTTATGTCTAAAGGGGAGTGGTCTCTCCGTGGATTTGCAGCAAACATCCATGCGGAACTAATGAAGGAATATAATTATGTGCTTATTTTCTTTTGAAAAATATTGTATAAAACAGAAAAATATAGCTATAATCTTTGAAACAGAAAAATATAGCTATAATCTTTGTATAATTATTTATTAAGAATCGGGAAAAACCTGACCCGCCTCTGAATATATAATTAAGATAGACCTCCCCCCCCCCCCCCAAAAAAAAAAAAAAAAAAAAAAAAAAAAAAATCCCGCCTCTAAAGAAAAAAACCCCGAACGAACACTCTTTTGAATGGGGTAATAATTTCCACACCAATTTCGGTTTTCGAGAGCGAAACTTCGCCAAAACCTACCCAAAACGGTCCGGATTTTGGACCTCAGGAAAACGTTATCCAGGTCCAGGTTTCAGAAGATTTGTTTGACAGAGGGTTTTTCTCAAAGTTATTATGAACAAGCCTGTTTGTTTTCGGTAACATAAAGTAAAGTATGCGTATTTCTCTTAGAACGATATTCTTTCCCAAAATTTTCCAGATCTTCACTTACCGACATTTTTCTTGGGCTCCATTCTGAGACTCGAGATGTCACGAAACACATTAATTAAATATTCCAAGCAGCAGCATGCAAAGTGTGATATAAAAAAAAAAGAAAGTGTCGATTTTCACGATGTCATTTAGCACCTAGGAAGCGGTCACACCTGCCATCTTTGCGCGTGTGAACTAAACTATTACATGCCTTGACTCATCTGTTTTCTTGCTCGGTGTGCCTATTTTCTCGTTTGAGATAACCGCTCTGCTTTTATCATTTCCCCCTTTCCCTCCAATGAGAGACCGACGCGAGGGAATATCAAGGGGATTTTTTCGCCTTTCCTCGCATTCGTAAGCTAAGGATTGTGAATTTATCCCTTTTCATGCGATAATTTGTCGGTTGGAAATTTGTATCCGATGTACCGGATCAGTTTTTATTCTCGGCATGAGTTTTATCAGCCCCCAAGGTACACTGCAAAAATGATATGCTGCTTCAGGTCAAGAAAGCTACCTGTTTCAGGGTGTCATGATTCTGGGTAGCAAATTTTCCTGATTTGGTTATCCCACTTTTGTATCTTAAACATGCTTTCGTACCCTTTTAGTCTTCAGTCGATTCCGGTTGATCGGACCACATCGGGACGCATATTCCCATTCCTTACATGAATTCACGCCATTACATCGTTTGGCGGCTGCTGATTGGTCAATTGAGTTTACATCGGTATTTCTGTATTTGGTGCGCTGATGCTTATGAAAGCATGCCTGTTTTTCAAGAATTAAAACTTCCATCACTATTTTTGAACGAAATAGCAAAAAATAGCAAACAAAACGAAATAGCAAACAAAACAGCAAAAAATATATAATTTGTATCTTGTAATTAAGATTTTTATTTAAAAAAATAAACAAAATTTTTTTAAATTCAAAATTTAAATTTAAAAATAAACAAATAAAGCTTTCCTTCTTTTAATTCAACATTTAAATAAAAAAAAGAAAATATCTTTCCTTTTTTTTTAATAGACATTTAAATAAAAAAAAAATTTAGTAGACATTTAAATAAAAATAAGAAAATATCTTTCCTTTTTTTTTAATTTAACATTTAAATTTAAGAAAAAAGTCAATTTTGAGTAATATTTACTCTATTTTATTCTACTCCTTAAATTTTACAGTGTAATGGCTCGTTCCCAATACACGGTGCCGCAGCTTGATAAGTTTTTTAAATTTTTTTGATTTTTGCCAATTTGGCGATGAAACGCCGAATGTGGTTTGTGTTTGTTAAATGCTTTTAAGGTAACCATTAATTGCTCCCGATTTGAATAAGATGGCGATATTTTTTAGATTTTTGCCAAGTTGACGATAAAATGCCAAATACGGTTTGTATTTGTTAAATACTTTTAAGTTAACCATTTATTGCTTCCGATTTGAATAATCAGCAGCCAATCAGAGCTTGTGATATACTTGTAAACGAGGGTTATCTGGATTTTATGTAACGCGCTTGTTTAAAAAAATTAAACCGTTGAATGTTCTTTTCGGGATTGCAGTTCCAGCGCTCGGACGTACTTTTATTTGCGAGGTATGGCTCCTTTTACGAATGGGAGGGTTGATTTGGATTTTTTTCGGGATTTACAAAATGCAGGTAAGAGAACTATTATAGATTATTGTATTTATGTTCAGTTAATATTTAATATTTATTATTGTGTTTATTGTAATTCGCAAATGACTAAAACTGAGAGGAAAGATCTGAACATTGCGTTAAAAGATCCATTAGATGTGGTTCCCGGTTCGAAGCGAGTAAATTGGATTTAATTACGGTTTTAAAATTAATTTATTTATGGGTTAAAAACGCCGTGTTCTTGGATCACAGACGAATTGGGGGTATCTAAAAACACCGAAAAATCAACAAAGCGTAAAAGAAGCTAAACCGAAAGTGAATAACCGGTAAGTGTTTTTTTTTTAAATTTTAACATGAAATAATATAAATGACAACATGCAGAACTTTCATTTTTTTTATTTTCTGATATATTTAACCAAGATGTATTTTATATTTATTTAAATGAATTATTTGCAACATACTGACTTTTTTTAGCGGGGGTTGGGGGGGGGGGGGTCAGACCCCCACACATAACAAATTTCTCATTATTTTTCAGCATTTATTTTTTGTATTTGTGTGTTTTTGTGCTTTACTGTGGTTGTACAGTTTAAAAAATGCGTATTTTTGGGACTTTTCGGACTTTCCCGTTTCTAAAACACGCGTTCTGCTTGGGCGACAAAAAAAAAAAAGAAAAGAAATCGACTGCCCTCATTTAACTTCATTTTTTTATTTTCTGGATAATTTTTCAATGAAAGTTCTGTATGTTGTCATTTATATTATTTGATGTTTCCCTCTGCTATGGAACCGCCATCTTGGTTACGTCTCCCATCGCCAAATTGGCGAGGGGAGACGTAACCAAGATGGCGGTTCCAATGCAGTGAAATACAAGGGGCACCGTATATTGGGAATAAACCAGTGAAATTACTACGGAAATTGTTAATTTCTTAAAATTTTCCATGCACAAAAAAGAAATATGAAGGCATTTATGGCGAAAATTTCTTTTACAAATTGCTTGTAACTTTAAATTACTTTTACATTAATAGGTGGCGCCACTTTAAAAAAATCACGTTCCTAGTAAAATATGGCGTAAAAAATATATATAAAAATGAAAGCAACTAAGAAATAGATTTTATCTCATTTAAAGTACGCTTAGGATCAAATATTATGCAATTATCGAAATGAAAGCAACTAAGAAATATATTTTGGTTAATTCCCAATACACGGTGCCCCTTGTATTTCACCGCATTGGAACCGCCATCTTGGTAACGTCCCGTCTCCAATTTGGCGATGGGAAACGTAACCAACATGGCGGTTCCATCGCAGAGGGAAACATGAAATAATAGATATAAATGACAACATGCAGAGCTTTCATTGAAAATTTATCCAGAAAATAGAAAAATGAAGTTAAATGAGGGCAGTCGATTTCTTTTTTTTTTTTGTCGCCCAATCAGAACGCGTGTTTTTGGAAACGGGAAAGTCCGAAAAGTTCCAAAAATACGCATTTTTTAAACTGTAGAACCACAGTAAAGCACAAAAACACACAAATACAAAAAATAAAAGCTGAAAAATAATAAGAAATTTGTTATGTGTGAGGGGGGGGATGCCCCCCAACCCCTCCCTAAAAGAAGTCAGTATATTGCAAATAATTCATTTAAATAAATATAAAATACATCTTGGTTAAATTTATCAGAAAATAAAAAAATGAAAGTTCTTCATGTTGTCATTTATATTATTTCATGCTAAAATTAAAAAAAAAAAACCACTTACCGGTTATTCACTTTCGGTTTAGCTTCCTTTACGTTTTGTTGATTTTTCGGTGTTTTTGGATACCCCCAATTCGTCTGTAATCCAAGAACACGGCGTTTTTTTACCCATAAATAAGTTAATTTTAAAACCGTAATTAAATCCAATTTACTCGCTTCGAACCGGGAACCACATCTAATGGATCTTTTAACGCAATGTTCAGATCTTTCCTCTCAGACTCTCAGTTATAGTCATTTGCGAATTACAATTAAGACAATAATAAATATTAGCTATTAACTCAACATAAATACAATAATTTATAATAGTTCTCTTACCCGCATTTTGTAAATCCCGAAAAAAAATCCAAATCAACCCTCCCATTCGTAAAAGAAGCCATACCTCGCAAATAAAAGTACGTCCGAGCGGTGGAACTGCAATCCCGAAAAGAACATTTCAATGGTTTAATTTTTTTAAACAAGCGCGTTATATAAATTCAGATTAAACTCGTTTACAAGTAAATCACAAGCTCTGATTGGCTGCTAATTATTAAAATCGGAAGCAATACATGGTTAACTTAAAAGCATTTAACAAACACAAACCGCATTTGGCATTTTATCGTCAACTTGGCAAAAATCTAAAAAACATCGCCAAAAAAATATCGCCATCTTATTCAAATCGGGAGCGAAAAATGGTTACACTAAAAGCATTTAACAAACACAAACCACATTTGGCGAATCATCGCCAAATTGGCAAAAATCTAAAAAAAATCTAAAAAACTTATTGCCAAGCTTCGGCACCGTGTATTAGGAATGAGCCTATATGGTTAGCATTTATCTCATTTAAAATGCGCTTAGGATAAAATATTATGGCACTTTCCGATGCAAACTCAATTGACCAATTAGCAGCCGCCAAACGATGTAATGGCGTGAATTCATGTAAGGAATGGGAATATGCCATCGGGACGCGATTATTTTGGTCTCAATAACCGGCTGTTCCGATAGCATGAACATGCCCTATTAGTCTGATGCGATAGAATTTGTTTCGGTTCTTTAGGATTCGGTCCGAATAAGCGGCTGGCTCGATTAACCGGATTCCACTGTACTTCCATTTTTGCAATATACATAAAACAGCATTTCATTTTGACGATTGAATTCCAATTCCTCTAAAAATAACGTCTTCAAAATGAGTGAAAAATGTAACTAGATCCAAAATAACTTTTAGAGTATAACAATCAGTAATGCACTCTATTCGTATTTCCAATGCTTAATACCGCGTTTTTCGTCAGAAGACGTAAAACGCGAAATAACATGCTTCATTTGATTGCAATGCACATTTCGAGCTACAATGAAAGACTTTGCGGTGCGCAAAGCGATAAAAAGACACTAAAATATATACCTTACCTAAAATATATGAGCCCATCGATTTCGTAAAAAAGAAAAAAATGAACATAATGTTCTTGTAATATCCGTGCGTCTGAAATACACATTTATCTATAAAGCCCTTTACGAGGTTTCACACTGTAGTACGTCGTTGCTAAACGCTTCACATCTCAAGGTGAACGATGCGTTTATAGGACTACGCAATTGAGAATCGAGTCATTCTTTTGCTTATAGCAATTTGGATTGCGGGATACAAACGGATGTCAAATCTCCGTCGGGTAGTTAATGGAGCGACTAAATCATTCGAACAGACCATTCTTAAATTGGTTTATTCAGATGTTATCAATAGGTCCGCCTGATGATCAAAAATTTAAATAATAAAATAAAACTGCTATTTGAAATTGATAAAATTACGAATTTTCTTAAGCAGTGCATACACACATACACATAACCTGTATTAAAATAATGGAAACACCTATCAATATCAGTGGAGTTTATGAATGTGCTTCGTATTCCTTAAAAACAAGTCTGGCCACAGATATTTTTTTATATAATATAGTGTGTATTATTCTACTGTCAGGTAGCAGTAATGAAGCTAAGGGCATCGTGCTTTTTTTGTGGGGGGGGGGGGGGACAGCGAAAAATGTCAATCCTTGCAGTCCTTGCGAAAAGGGCAAATTGTTGGAGCGCATTTAAATAGGAGTATCTGTTACTGCAACCCCCCCCCTCCCCGGCTAATGGGCGTTTTAAGAGCTATGGTATCGAAAGTCATGATAGCATGCAGAGTGTACGGAAAAACATCCTTTGGCAAACAGAATAGTGGATGAAAGGGAGAGCTGAGTGAAAGAGACAGACGATGTATTGAAGCGGATTGTGACACGAAGAAAGAAAAAAAACTGCAACTAGAATTACCGAAGAGATCAATGTGCATCTGCATCTTCCGGTATCAACCATTAGAGGTAGAAGGGAACTTCACAAACAAAGCATTTACGGAAAAATAGCTATTCCCAAATCACTCGTTATAGATGCCAATAAAAAATATCGTCCACAATGTTACCAAGAGCGCAAATCCTGGCCGAGTAATATGTCGAAAAATGGCATTTGGTTCAACGAATCATTTTTCACATTGTTCATCGCAACATGACTTGCGTATGTCTGGAGAACACCTACACAAGCGTAAGATTCTGGCTGTCTCATCTCAACTGTCGACCATGGAGATAGATCTATCAGGGTTTGGGATGGCATCTCATGCTTTTTTACAGGCCCTATAGTAACCCTAAAAGGAAGATTGAAGGGGAAGGACTATGTCGAAATTTTAGCTCACTGGTCCATCCTATGGTGCAAACATTGTTTCTTGCAGGAGATGGCGTTCTCCAGGATGATAATTCCCCTATGCATGCAGCTAAATCTATCAAGTACTAGCTGAAGTACCCGGCATTGCCCGGGATTTTAACAATATTTGTTAACCAAAATCAACACAGTATAAATAACATAGAAATAGTATATGTGAAATGTTATACACATCTCAGAATTCAGGAATTTCAGCCTTTCATCATTGAAGCACTAAAATCCGAAAAGTAAAAATGTCAAATTGTCTAATGTTTGCTAACTAAAATTAATTTAAAACTAAACACGTTATAAATAACATAGAAAAAAACATGTGAAATCTTATACACATGAATAAAATGAAAACCCAATAAAAAATATATAAAATTATAATAAACTCCTCAGAATTCAGCTAGATTTAGCCTTTTATCATTTGGGCAAAAAAAGAAGCTGAAATTACAGGTTTAGCTGAAATTTCCAATAGAACCATGATATGACTGTAGCGTTGCCTCTTAAAAAATGAAGTGTTTGATTGAGGGCTGCAAACCATTCAACTCCTCTCCATATTAAACTCCTATAAACATCCTCTACATATTAAATTCCTTTTCTCTCCATAATAAACTCCTCAGAATTTTGGTAGATTCAGCCTTTCATCATAGTACCACTAAAACCTGAAACATCCTCTCCAGAAATATAAATTTATTAATTACAATAATTAAACTCACGCAAATGTATGAATTACATAAGTTTTTTAACCAACATTTGAATAATTCGTAAATGAAAAAGCATATGAAAATAAAGATAATAAGAACTTCCGGAATCGAAATTAATTACCCTTAATTTTCAATTAATAAAAAACCAACATGATATGAATAAAAACGATAGTTGTTTAAAAGCATATGAAAATAAAGCTGTTATAAAGATAATAATAAAAAAAGCATATGAAAATAATGCTCGCGTATGAAGTTAACTTTATGATATAAAGATAGTAATAATAATATAAACCGCGTGCATAAAATATTTAGCTTTTCAAGCGAAATAAATTCATTTTTAGAAAAAAACTACTTTTAATCGAGAAATTAAATACATTGCACAAAATTTTGATTTTACCAACTTTCTACCCTACAATTTACACCCTACTTCTTTGAAGTTGGGTGTTGAAACATTCTCTTTGAAAATTTACACCCTACTTCTTTTAAATGGGGTGTAAATATAAAGTTTTAACATCGAATTGAATGCCAGTTAAAAATTATTGTTGTTTAAAATCATATGAAAATTACGCTATTATAAAGATAAAAAAAAGCATAGGAAAATAATGCGTGCGCATGAAGTTAACGTTACGATATAAAGATAGTAATAATAATATATATATATATAAAACAGTTCCGTAACTAACTGACTGACTGACTGATTGACTGACTGACATACAACGTACAGACCAAACCGCGGGAAATAAAAGGGCTGAAAATTTGCATGGCGATTCTTCTTTTAGTGTAGGAGTGCACTAAGAAAGATTTTTGAAAAATTCTTAGATTTTTTTAAAATTAAATTTTTGAGCTGTTTTAGTAACTTTTTTTAAGTTTGCATTTAAAATAATAATAATTTGAGGGTTATAAAATTTATATCACGAAAAAGATCATAAAAATTCCTTTAATATGAAATCTTTTTCGAATCTTTACCTCCATTTTATGATTTTTGGTGAATTTTTAAAGATTAATTTTTAGAATTTAACCTTTTACATGCCACACTATGATCAAGGAATAAAGTACCATATTTTGCTGCATAACTTTGGTCGATAACTTCCAGGAAGTCGGTCCAACAGGTGTACTCCACTCATTCCTTTATTATATAATTTTATAATGTAAGGTTAAGGAAAATCAACTTTTATTTTAGCTCGGACATATCTTTTTGCTCTTCCTAATGGTTCGTGAGTGATAAAATTTGATGTAATAGTTACAACAAAACTATCGTTCCAATAGCACATATAAACTTCTCCATCGCATCGGTAATCAAACTCTCCACGTTGAAATTTCGATATTTCTTTTGCTGTTTTAAGAGAACATTGTCCCGTTCTGGAATCTCGCACTGTGCCGATTGCCTTAAAGCCTTTGTTAGATAAATCTGTCAGCAGACTGTACGATGTAAAAAAAGTTATCGAAAAATATTTTGCGTTTCTCTGGATTGTCAATAAAAGATAATAGTTCGGAGACGACTTTTGATCCAAGTGGCAAATTTTCATTTTTCGAACTTTTTCCACCGTAGATAGACATAGCATAAGGATAACCATTTGCTGAGCAGATCATCCAAACTTTGAAACCAAAGCGAATTGGCTTTCCACGTATGAATACCTTAGCCGAACGATGTCCATAACACGAAACCATGGATTCATCGATACTCATATTTTCATGAAAAAATCCAAATTGACGAACATTTTTTCCCACCTCTTTATAAAAGGGAGAAATTTTTCCTAATTTATCGCCTGGTTTCAATTTACTATTATCAACAATGTGGAAATAATTTTAACATCCGAAATTTATTTCTGGGCATTGTATTGTTAACAATTAGGATATGCAAATCTTCCTGAGAGCTCCAATATGTATTTTCATCAGGTACTGAGTGGTAGCCACTAAACAACAGTAATCCAAGAAACTGCCGAATGTCATTTGCGTCGACGTCTAAAGAGTCTCCTTTTTGTAGGGCATACAGCTTTGTAAGTTCGGCTGAATTTTCTAAGTAATCAGACGGCAGAATCACTGATCACGTGTGATATCACTGCTTTTGTATATCGTTACATGCCAATGTTCCTTTTTTGGAACATTGCATTTTTACGCAGTCTTGAGGAAATATTTCTTGTTATTATTTTAATTTATTTTATTAACTCGTTAAACTTGTCCTTTGCAAGTACGATGGGGAAATTTTTGGGTGGATTTGAATTTTTAGGAATTTTATAGAATTTTTTTTCTTACGTACTGTAAAAATTGTGAAAAAAGCTGATTTTTAGAAATTTTTCTACGCTAAAATATTCATATTTGAAAAAAAAAAAGTCAAAAAATCAATCATGCCTTCTATAATATACGGTAATTTTTTCAAACTGACAGATATCACACTTTATTTTAAAAAAAAAATATTAAACATGGTGTTCCAAAAAAGGAACATTGGCATGTAAAAGGTTAATTTATTAAACGCTGATCACGCGATTCCTTTTTCTGTTACTTTAAATAAATTTATCTTCACATAACAACGAAATAGGCAAAAAAATACATTTTTTTCTTGCTAATGCGGCAGACGATTGGACATTATTCAAAAAAATATTAAAATAATGTAAAAGATATGTTCCTCAAACTGTACAACATTAACTGTACTATATTCTTTAGTATGTCCTATGAGATTTAATTTGAATACTTTCTTCTACATTATTTTGTCTATAAAAATATCCCTTACGATTTTTTTATTAATATATTTTTTTGTTTTTTTTACATCAATCGTATACATTGATCGTCGTATTTATTATATATATATATATATTGGCATTAATTGCATACACTGACATTGTATTTAATTTGAATGTACCGTTCGTTTAGGAACACCTGGTTTATGGAATACTAAAAGTTTAAAATAGTGGCGCCATCTATTTATAATAAACCTACCAAAATCCATTAAAAAACTAAACACAGTATAAATAACATAGAAAAAAAGCATACGAAATGTTATACACATTAATAATATGAAAACCAATTAAAATATATAAATGTATAATAAACTCCTCAGATTTCAGCTATATTCGGTCTTTCATCATAAAAAAGCTGAAAAAAAATTTAAAAAAATAATAAAATAAAATAAAAATAATAATTTAAAAAATAATAAAATAAAATAAAGATAATAATTAAAAAAATAATAAAATAAAAGCTGAAATAAAAAAGCCTTCATAAAAAAGCTGAAAATACAGGTTTAGCAAAATTTGCACGATCCCATACTCGAACCCGAGACTTACGGGGTACCAAATGAACCGCTTTAACTACTACGCCACGATTATGCACAACACTGTTGAGTAAAGTAAAAAATATACGCAATGAGTTTTTTGGAAAGTTGCTATGGGTTGGTGAATATACATACATTTATGGAGTAAGAGGAGTTTTAAGTCAGAAATAAGTTAGCAGGATAGAAGCTTAGTCTTTAACTCTTCAATAGACACAGAGACATAAGCTAGGAGGATTGCAGTAGCGATTAAAAAAGATCGTGACACTTAGCGTGGTTGATTCGAATTTTCCATCGCGTGTGAGAGTGTCAATATGCCGTTGGATCCGATTTATTTTAGAGTATAAAATCTGACTTGAAAGATTATTATTTTCATTTATTATTCTGGTTTAATATATAACTTGAAACTTTTTGATTTTATTTATTTTTATCTTTTCGCTCGCTGTTTGCTAACCCTAACGTGGACGCCATATTCAGAGCGGTGATTCCACAAAGTGTAACAGCTTACAAATTGTTGGTTTTTTATTAATTAAAAATCAACGGTAATTAATTTCGATTTTTGAAGTTCTTCAGACCCTCGGGTGTTTTTAAAGACGCCTGTATGTAAAATTTCACGATCGTTGCTCCTAAACTGTGGATTTCTATACAATTACAGAGATACAAACATTCATTTTTATATATTAGATTGGTTTAAAGTGCATGAAAAAGAAGTCAAATATCTTATCTTGCCCTGTACAATCCCCCCGACTATATATCATCCAACCACTGTGATCTGTATAAGCGGATAGAGTCAGGTATCGATATCCACCACAGCATCTCATAAGGAGATTTAATATTTTCCCCTGAAGAATGGTATAATATATTCTTAACCACTATTCATGACTTGTATAATCCAATTCCAAGGTCAATCAGGCGGTATTACATGACAAAGGTGATTCTGATATATATATATATATATATATATATATATATATATATATATATATATATATATATATATATATATATATATATATATATATATATATATATGTGTGTGTGTGTGTGTGTGTGTGTGTGTGTGTGTGTGTGTGGATGTGGATATCAAAATAATGGAAACACTAAAAAATCCAGAAAACCTTTATAAATACGGCGCAGATCACCTTTGTCATATAATACCACCTGATTCCCCTTGAAATTGGATTATACAAGTCATGAATAGTGGTTAAGAATATATTATACCATTCTTCAGGGAAAAATCATGAAAGCTCCTTATGAGATGCTGTGGTGGATATCGATACCTGGCTCTATCCGCTTATACAGATCACAGTGTTTGGATGATATATAGTCGGGGGGATTGTACAGGGCAAGATAAGATATTTGACTTCTTTTTCGTGCGCTCTTCAAACCAATACTTGATAGATTTAGCTGCATGCATAGGGGAATTATCATCCTGGAGAATGCCATCTCCTCCAAGAAACAATGTTTGCACGATAGGATGGACCAGTAGGCTAAAATTTCGACATAGTCCTTCCCCTTCAATCTTCCTTTTAGGGTTACTATAGTGCCTGAAAAAAAACCATGAGATGCCATCCCAAACCCTGATAGATCTATCTCCATGGTTGACAGTTGAGATGAGACAGCCAGAATCTTACGCTTGTGTAGGTGTTCTCCAGACATACGCAAGTCCTGTTGCGATGAACAATGTGAAAAATGATTCGTTGAACCAAATGCCATTTTTCGACATATTACTCGACCAGGATTTGCGCTCGTGGTAACATTGTGGACGATATTTATTATTGGCATCTATAACGAGTGATTTGGGAATAGCTACTTTTCCGCAAATGCTTTGTTTGTGAAGTTCCATTCCACCTCTGATGGTTGATACCGGAACATGCAGATGCACATTGAGCTCTTCGGTCATTCTAGTTGCAGTGTTTTTTCTTTCTTCATGTCACAATCCGCTTCAATACATCGTCTGTCTCTTTCACTCAGCTCTCCCTTTCATCCACTATTCTGTTTGCCAAAGGATGTTTTTCCGTGCACTCTGCATGCTATCATGACTTTCGATACCATAGCTCTTAATACGCCCATTAGCCGGGGAGGGGGGGGGGGGGTTGCAGTAACAGATACTCCTATTTAAATGCGCTCCAACAATTTGCCCTTTTCGCAAGGACTGCAAGGCTTCACATTTTACGCTGTTCCCCCCAGAAAGCACTATGCCCTTAGCTTCATTACTGCTACCTGACAGTAGAATAATACTTACACTATATTATATAAAAAAATAATGGTGGCCAGACTTGTTTCTTAATGAATACGAAGCACATTCATAAACACCACTAATACTGATAGGTGTTTCCATTATTTTGATAACCACCTGCATATCTACACACACACACACACACACACACACACACACATATATATATATATATATATATATATATATACAGTGGAATCTTGATCGATCGTTTTCGGATCCATCGTTTTTCCGTATGTGTCGTTCATTTTATCCTGTCCCAACGATCATATTGCTTTGTTATGTTTCCGCATCTATCGTTTTTCCGCATTTGTCGTTCATTTCATCCGGTCCCTTGAAAGACGATAGATCGAGATTCCACTGTATATAATTCATACCACTCTATAACAAAAGAATAGACGCACCAAGAAGAAGTCCGATTGCGAAAAAAAATGGTGGATGTAAAGAACATGCACAGGAAAAAAAACCGATAAAAATTTCAAAACAATTGAAGGATTAATTCCAGGGTTTGATCGTTACAAAGTGAGGAAGTCCATACGGCGTTGGTCCATCTCTGGCCAGGATGCAAGCTGCCATCTGGCGTGGCATAGACTGATGAAGTTGCCGAATGGTATCCTGCGAGATTTCTTGCCAAATTGTCTCCAACTGTCTGGCTGAATCGTCAACAATCCGGAATAGTTGCAATAGCCATCTCATCACGTCCCAGATGTGCTCTATGGGAGATACCAGGCGAGTTAGGTGACCAAGGAAGTGTTCGGCAAGCTTGAGGACAATTCATGGCAACACGTGCGGCATGCGGCCAGGCATTATCTTGTCGAAAAGGAAGTCCGGGGTAGCGCAAGAGGAACGGCACCAAAATGGGTCGTAGATTGTCGTCTACGTACCGATGTGCTGTAAATGTGTCACTAATGACTACCAAAGAGGTCCGGCAATCAAAGGAAATGGCACTCCAGACCATAATGCCGTGTTGCGTGCCTGTGTAGCCTGCGATAGTAAGGGTAGGATCCCCACGCTGCCCTGGGCGTCTCCAGGCACGTCTTCGGGGGTCGTGAGGACACAGTTGGAATCTGGATTAGTCAGTAAAGACTATACGTACCCTGTCATCGCAGTTCCAAGTTGATCGAGTTTAGCACCATTGTAATCGGACTTGACGGTAAACAGGCGTGAGGGGTAATCGGCATAACGGCCGGCGCCTGCGTAGATTTCGCTCGCTCAGTATTATCTATCAGTGGTCATGTTGGGCACTTGTGTGAGGGTCACACGTCGAATGGTTGATAACGACGAATCCGGTGCTGTGACAGCTAATTTGACAATCGATCTGTCTTCCCGTTCTGTTGGGGTCCTAGGTCGACCGCTGCCGTCCTGACGCTTAAATCTGCCGTTGTTGACGTTGTTTAACGATATCCTGAAAATAAGTGACCCCCACATAGCTGTAATGATTTTCACCGGATTATATGTCGAGACATTTAGTTTTTCGAGAGTCCCTGCTAAGATCTGGACAAAAGCATCAGCATAAAACCTACCCCCCTGAACGAAAATACTAGATCACGGGAAGCCGCTCTTAAAGTAAAATTCTGTAACCGGTCGTCTCGTTGGATTGTAATTTGTTTCAATCCGTATATTAAATCTGTTAAGTTTTAGTTTAATTCGGTCTTGCTTTATTCATAACCAGCAACTTCTCGGACATTGCTTAGGATATGCCACGAAATCGATCAGCATTCACCAACGCCTCAGAGAAACCAAACCACCTGAAGCTGTCACAGCTATACATTATTTGGTGTCAATCGGTGGAGATTTCAAAGTCAGTAAAGAGCAGAACGACACGGGTGTAAGAAATATTTACGTCGCGAGGTCAGCGGACGCAAGTGACGGGTGCCGCGATCTTGAAATCTTTAGGGAGCTTTCATACCGTAGCTACGGTATTACCCACCAGAGTTTTTTTGTTCGTTTGTTTCGCTTGTGGAGGAGAGACCTTCTCGTGGAAGAAAAAGAAACTGGAACTGTTGGAAAACTGGCAGTGTATATCTTCAGATTTGTGCCGGATCAACCTGTTTTAGGAAAATTCCAAACTGGAATTGTCGGGGTAGTGTATTCAAATCGTTCCGAAAACGATTAAGTGAAGCCCCAAAAGGGTTTTTGAAGTGGGTCTTTGCCCGAAGAAATACCAAGTTCATCATAAAAAAAGGGGTGAGTACTACTATCCTATATATAATAGCCGTTGTCTCTGTATGACACTTCCGGGCTGTACTCATCTTTCAATTGAAGCCCTCAGTAAACAAACCGCCGGATAGGCTTAATTTCAATTTCAGATTTGGATCAGAATTTTTTCTTACCTAAAAACAAATATCTTCTCCATCAAATCACGTTTGTTCAGCCTATTTTTCTATAAAACATTCAGAACTAAAAAAAATTGGATGTTTTTAGCTGTATATTTAACAGTTTTTAAAAATCTGTTTACTTTTGCGATGAATTCTGAAAGTAAACAACAAACTTGAATGTGAATGAATCGCGTAGTGAACTGTAAAAAAATTTTTTAACTTTTATATAAATTTTTCATTATGACGTCATTTTTAGTATTATGACGTCAAAATGACGGGTTGGATGGCAGTCTACTACTCCAATCGCATGAAAAACTAAATAAATAAAAAAATAATGAAAGGGATTGCTTTTACAAGGTGTGGATTAAATGCAATATTTTAGATAATTCAGGATATTTTTTAACTTTCATATACTTTTTCTATTATGACGTCAAAATGGCGGGTTACCTACTAGTTTTAAATATTTACGAAGTTCCATTTTTTGAAAATTTCCAGTTTCGGAAATAAACGTATGATTTGAAATAAACTAGCAATGAATTGCTTGAAAAATGTTTATCAGTGCAATTGTTTTAAGGAATATACAAACTGTATATTTTAGAAAATTCGAGTAGTTATAAAGTGTTAAACTAACAACTTTGCTACAAGAAAGGTTATTATTATTTAGATACTTGAAAAGTTAAAACTAACATAATATGTCATTTTAAATAAATTTTGGTAGTTCTTGATTTATATGTGTAATTTAATTGTAAGCTACAATAATTTTACGAAGAAATCTCTGCTAAAAATGTTCTCGTTTATTTTGAATTACTTAATTTGTCCATTTATATATTTGCTTAGAAAAGTAATTTCTATAAAATGGCTTACCTAAGTAAAGGGAAAAAAGGCTGATTTGCAGTCATTAGCACGAGAGTTAGGGAATCAATCCACCCCAGATTTAATCATTATTCAGTTAAAGGATCTGATAATTAAGAGCCCAAATTATGAAGATGAATTTGTTGAGGGTCTTCTTAAGACAATTATATAAGATAGGGATTTTGAATTAGAGAAGTTAAAAACAACATCTCAGGCTAGTACTGGGAGCCCTGAACATTCCCAAAGAAATTTAAAGAAATTATTATACTCTGATTTTCAAAAATTAGTGCCAAAATTCGAACCAGAAAAATACGATATTGGTTTGTATCTTGTTCTCTTTGAAGGGCAGGCAAAAAGGGCTAATATAGGAAAGAAAGAGTGGGTGTCAGTTTTATTGGGTCTTTTATCTATCGATGTAGTTCAAACAACAGCCCAAAAAGCTGACGAAAATGAGAAAATTTTGACTACGTCAAAGCATTGTTGTTACAAAAATTTAAATTAAGCCCGGGAACGTTTAGGCAAAAATTTGTGCAGTATCAGAAAAAAAAACCAGATAATACTTGGAAAGAGTTTGCATTTCAAATTGTAAATTATTTAGAAGAATGGTTAAATGGGTTAAACATTCACGATTTAGGGCCTGTTCACATAGGAGTCCGTTGCGTTGCGTTAAGGAAAAGATGACGTTGAGACGAAAATAAACCAATCATAGGCGTTAAAAATTTCATTGCTAATCGTTTGGAGGCCTATGATTGGCTTATTTTCGTCTCAACGTTATCTTTTCCTTAACGCAACGCAACGGACTCCTATGTGAACAGGCCCTTAGACTCGTTAAAAGAATTACTGGTAGTGGATCAAATAATAAAAAAAGGGCAAATGTGGAAGAGAAAGATCATTTCATAGATGTTTGGCCAAGTTTGAAATCTTTTCCAGAACAAACTGAAAAACTAGATAATTTTGATGACGTTAGAAAATATAGGGAAAAATTTGGAGTGAAATCGTTTAAAATGGAATCCCCAAATTTTTCGCAGAAAAAGAAAGACTTTTGGCAGACTGAAAAATCGGAAGAGCTCTCGTTATCATTGGGAAAAAAGGTCTGTAGATAAAAATGTAGTACATTTTGATAAAAAAGGAAGCCAAAATGTTACAATTGCAGGAGTACAGAACATTTGAGGCCAAACTGCCCGAGGTTTATACGTGCTAAGCATGAGAAATCAGATGCTCTAAATATTTTAGAGGTAAATTATTAGCGCATTATTAAAGGAAGGATTTGTGAATGATCATATATTTAATGTCTTACGAGATAAGGGTTCGACACTAGGCGTAGTGTGTAGAAAACACATGGAACCAAATTCGTTCTGTAAAGAGAACGTATAAGTGAAACAGCCCTTTGATATTAATCATATTTATTAGAAATTACGGGAGAATTTGGAAAACTACAAACTAAAGCTGCAGTTGTGAGGACATTTTAGAAGAAGGCAGATACTCTGTGGCTTCTTCTTATTAATCTTCTTATTAAAGAAAAGCTGAAATATGATTTTGAAGATGCTGAGAGAGTAAACACAGTACAAACTCGTCCGCATACGAAGAGAGAGAGCAGAAGGACAAGAAGGAAGTTTCTCGAACGGAGTCGCGATGTTCCCATAGATTTACCGGCTGGGGAAAATCAAGTTGATCCGATAGTTATTCCACCACTGGAAAAAGTGGGGATAGAGATGGCACTCCTCAAAATCAGTCATGATGAATTTAAGAAGACGCAACAAGATTGTAAGGATTTAAAAGAACTGTTCCCCTTGGCGCAAGCGCGTGGTGAACCAGATGAAAACACCTACAAAATTGAAAACGATTTGTTGTTGAAAACTAGGATAGATAAATTAGGGAACTTGGTTAAAATGCCAATGGTAGATGCGGGAAAAAGTAAAAGCTTTATGCCATGAGGAAACTTCTCATTTAGGAAGTACAAAATCGAACGATATATATATATATATATATATATAAATAACATTAAAAACCCCATACCATTTTAAATTCTAAAATTATTCTAAATTCCCTTGGGCGTACGAGCTAATTTTCGTTTTCAATTCTAAGTCCTAAAAGGCCTCCGGTGTTAAATATTAAATGGCTTCCTTTTTCAAACCTGCGTGGCGTCATCCAAGATTTCATATAGGCTCTGCGCAGATTACATAAAACCACATGTGACTTGTCGACAACAGCAAATCCCTAATCACTATCATGATCACATGACAAAGTTTATATAAGCCATCTGATCAACAAACCTGTACGCTTTTCGGATTTTGTAACTGTCTTGGGAAGACGTATTCTCCGACAAAATAAATGTAATGCCGTAACTTGCCGCGTCGTCTATCGAGCTACTACTACATTGATTCGAGCCACGACTACATGATCATCCCTTGTGATGTGCTGGACACCAGTCTTCTCCTTGGGTTGACCAGTACAATACATATATATATATATATATATATATATATATATATATATATATATATATATATATATATATACATACACACACACACACACACACACACACATATATATATATATATATATCTGTGTGTGAAGTGAACTACAATCTTCGTTGGTATTTTATATAAGACAGAGAAATCAGTCCCTCATGTTCTATGAAATTATCCTTTCGCAAGTCGTCTTTAATTACGGCAGTTGTTGATATTGGCAGTGTTTCAAAAGCAGGGAGTATTTAAAAGCATAAAGGCTAAATTCACAAAATACGTTTGTCACTAGATTTTACAGAGAAAACTGCCAAACGTGTAAATATTTTCTACTACATGTACTAGGCTCCTCAACAGAGAATTCTTCAGCTGTTGTTATTAGATAACGGTCAATCCTCTGCTCTGAGTAACGCTCTTAAATAAGCGTTATACATATTGCCATCTACATAACTCTCCTTTAGTTCCCTCTGTCAGACAGCCATCTTTAAACAAGACAAAATCATCTCCAAACTATTTATCTCATGTCATTATCTACAATTTTAAGAATCAATCTTTCTCCCATGCGTGATCTTTTCATCTACTTTGTCTTAAGCGGCCAGAACAGTCAGTTTTTGATGTAATTTCTTTTAAAAATCAACTTTCCATAATTTTATGCTAAAATATAGCTTAAACATTTATGAATCAATTCTGTTATTTTCCTATCAACGGCTTAATTAAAACAAGTTTTCTAACATGTTATTTATTCTATACGTCTGAGGGACTGCTCTGTTGCTGCCAGAGTAAACAACTTCCGGATTGCCAAAATTTAATTCCGATTGATAATGAGACAAAATAGATAATGATTATTAGATTAAATAGACAATTCGATTGATAATGAGACAAATTAAATGCTGCGTATACTCTCAATAAAAAAATGGGCTCTATAACCAAAACTCAGGATGGAGAGAAAATTAAGAAGCTAAAGGATCATCTACAACAGGGGTGTCAAACTCAAAGGCTAACTTGGGCCAAACAAACAAGGTTTAACTATAGGTGGGCCGCAAAAAAAACAAAAAACAATATTAATAGAAACGTAGGTTTTTTACAGTATATTACCTAATTACAGTATATTCAACAAAAATATACACATTTTGTTTAATGATAGCAAAAAAAGAGTATAATTAAAAAAACATAGCGAATTCTTCCTATCTAATTATAATTCTGCGTCGGTTATTTTATTATGTACTAGCCGGGCTTCGCCCGGCTAGGCTTCGCCTAGCTACACTCAAGCCATCCGTGTAACATATTTATGTACTTCGGGCCCCAATGTACAAAAGAAAAAAACCCTACAAATGTATTAAATTCAAGTGAATAAATTCCTTTCAATTTTCATTCCCGTCGCTGCCGACAGATGGCAGCACCACTGCACCATATGATTTGGTTTCTCAGCAGTGAGTGATTTTAGAATGAAAATATCTCTAAAACTATTGAATTAACAGAATAAGTGTACGGAGAAAAAATTATCAGTTTTCGAAGCTCTTTCCAAATATGTAACATCTATGTACTTTCATGAGAAAAAAAATTACACCGTTTCCTGTATATTTGTCGGCCATTTTTTTTTTCGAGGATTGGCCCACCCGGATGAGTTACGGTCACGTGATCTCTCGACTTCCACTTGTCTCTTTATTAGTATAGAAGATTATTGTGTGCCAATATATTGGCCAGGCCGCAAAAATGTTTGTCGTGGGCCGCGAGTTTGACACCCCTGATCTACAATTTATTTTAAGAAACCTTGTAACTGGTGGTCGCAATGTTTTGTAAATTGTATAGACAAAATTACTCTAACTTCTTTACATAACTAACCAGTTATATTATACAAACCTATGAAAGTTTTGCATTTTATTTTTGCTAACAGATAATCTATATATACAAAATAGTTCCGTAACTGACTGACTGACTGACATATAACGCACAGACCAAACCGCTGGACCTAAAGGGCTGAAATTTTGCATGGCGATTCTTCTTAAAGTGTACATGGGTGCACTAAAATCTTTGAAAAATTCTTCTTATATTTTTTTTAAATAAAATTTTTAAGCTGCTTTCGTAACATTCTTTAAAGTTTGCATCTCAAATAATAATTTACTGCAGACCTCTTCAACTCCCGTGTTCTTACTACTGATGAAATATCAAATCAACCTAGCGTTGCGAGTCAAAATGTATTACCATTTTCCACGATAAAACATTTTGGTTGCGCAACGTCTAGCAACAGAAACGGTGCGCAATGTTTTGTTGCATTCGGTGTGTGGCCGGGCTTAGGCTGTCAAACGGCGACCTTCCCTGTTGAAGTTTACATCATCTCTGAAGTTATTCCTTTGTTTCAAGTCTGCCTAGAATGATCTGCTTACGCTGCATGAAATGTTTCAGACGATTCTTTTGATTAACTTGCGATAAACTTTCGCGCGAAAATCTAAAAATAGCTCTCTACGTCAGCGCCCGCGATGAGGCTTGCAATTTTTCCCGCTGATCTCAATTTTCACTTCCGCGTTGCTTTATCAAACGTGAATAAATGTGAATAATCTGACATTTAAAGTTTTAATTCAGACTTTCCGTAGAAAAGCCCCTTTCTAACCCTTTAATTTCAAACGTCTAATTAATATATATATATATATATATATATATATATATATATATATATATATGTGAGAGTGAGTTTGGCAACACAACTGAACTATTACTACAACTTCCACTCCTTACTACTGCGGCACGAAGGACTTTAAGCGGATGTGTTGTTCTGCAAGCTCCCGATGTTTAGCTCTTTTGATGCTTCTGTGTTTATTTTTTAATTTCATACTAAGTGTTAGTCCTGTCTTGTAAACATCGTCTAGTTTAATTAAATGTTCAAAATAATTAAGTCTAATGATTCACTTCTAAAGGAAGGAGTACTAACTCCTTCCTACATGGGTGCTCGGCCCTCGGACTCGAAAAATACCCTTAGCATGCTGAACTTAAAAAAAAAAAAAACTTTATTTTCTTTCGATGATACGACTTGATTTCGACTTGATTTCGACTTGATTTCGACTGGATTACTGTTGTCTGTCATTTTGGATTTGGATATCGAAAGCGAAAGCCAAAGTGATGTGCCACGGACTCTGATGATACTCTGATGGGATGATGAGAACCAAAACCAGAATTGTAAGTAACTTGGATCATATTAAAATTATTTGATGCATACGTTGACGCTTGTTCAAGAAAATTTTGATGATTAAGGGAATTCTCAACTTATTGATGATTTAAGAAAACTGAAAGATATTTCAACGTTCTTTTGATGCAGGAATTTAATTGATGCTAAATTCACTTTTGATGGTCTTTGACGTTGAATTTATCACTTCTGTTTTCTTGAAGAGAATTCTATTTCGATGAAATTATTTGATGATTTGATGAAAATTTCGACATTTAACTTGAAGAATCTTGTTTCCTTGAACAAACCACAACATAACATATATTTTGAAAGATCGCGAATTGAATACTTTTGAAGATTATTATATTATTATTTTGATGCATAATTTTGACGAAGTGAATGTTTATTTGATGACAACTTTGCTTATTTGATGCGCTTTGATGTTGAACTTAATTCTGCTGTTTTCTTGCGAGAATATTTTTTATTTTGCAGAATGCTTTGATGCTTTCGATTTCACAATTTTGATACTTTCGATTTCCCAATTTTGATGCTTTTAACATTAGAACTTTAACTATTATTTTGATGCTGCATTTACATCCTCTATTTTCTTCAACCAGAGAAATTATTTTGAAGAACTTATTATTTGATATTTGATGCTTATTTTAGTTCATAATTTTGTTTTCTTGAACAAAACCTGTTTTAAAGATTACTTATTTTGATGCATATTTTGAGAATCAATATTTTATTATTGAATTGGTATTTGAAAAAATTTCGATTTGAAATATTATTTTCTACTTTTGAATTTGAGTAACTACGTATTATAATTAGTGATTTTGGTTTTGAATATTTGTATATTTGTGTACTATAATTGTTTGAACCTAGTATATAGTTATGGCTACTCTCAACGATTACCCCAATATTGCAAAATCATTAAAAATTGGTAGCACGAATCAAATAAAGGTTCTACATCGTTTAATTTTTGGTACAGACGGTGACAGACAAAATCGTACCAGATTACGTAAATTTACAGGTTTTAAACAGCCATTCGTGTTGGAAGCAACGAAACAGAAAGTACTTAAAGAGTTTTCACTTAAAGACTTGATTTCTATTTGTAATCTACTTCATTTAGAATTTTCAACTGACCCAGACAAATGTGCCAATACCATTCTTATGAGTCTTAGTGATTTATCGTTATTAAAAGCAGAATTTTCTGATCTTTCGGAATGCGAAGTGAATGATGACTCACTTCCGGGTGCACGTTCATCCCAAACTAACAGCGTTATAGAGGAAAATAGATCTCCCTTTTTCCCCACCATTGACGCAACAGAATCTTCGAATAAGCAAAATACACACATTTCCGTTGGTGAATCAGATCAAAATTCATTGCCTTCAGTTGAAACTGCGAATCTCTCTTTCCAGTTGTTTAGTCTGAAAGACGTTGTTGATTTAATAAAACCTTTCACGTCTCGTGATAATTACAGTGTTGAGAATTTTATATCTGACGTTGAAGAACTTTTTTGTTTATATCAGATAAACAATCCAATTCACCAAATTACTTTTGTTAGAAAATGTTTAACTGGTCCCGCTCAAACTTTAATTAGGTCTATTCGTGGAATTACAAATTGGGAACAATTGAAGCACCATTTATTAGACGAATTTTCGGACAAAATTAACGGTATTCAGTTACATAAATTAATGGAATCTCGACGTATGAAACCGTTTGAAACCCTACAAGAATATTTCTTAGCTATGAGAGATTTGGCACACAAAGGTTCTCTCGATGACTCCTCTCTGTTTGAGTATGTCATAAACGGAATTCCTGATTCAACAAACAATAAAGTTATTCTTTACGGTTGTAAATCCGTCCCTGAATTTAAGGAAAAGTTGAAAATTTATGAACAAATCTTTACCAGATCACAAAATTTCAGACAAAATAATCAGAAAAAAATTGATGCTTCCTACCTCAATGTGAAAGTCGATAATACACGTAGCCCAAATACACAGCCAGTATGTTTTTCCTGTGGCTTGAGAGGTCACAAAAGCAACCAATGTTTGAATAAGTCACATGGTAAACAATGCTACGGATGTAAAAGTTTTGGTCATGTTCATGCTAATTGCCCTAAAAGTTATCGAAATTCTAAACCAAAACCTGATTCTCAAAAACCTATTTCTGATAAAACTGTAAATGCACTTTCTCCTGAAACTTCATCGAAAAATCCCATGCATGTTGACATTCAACTTGCAGGAATTCAATTGACAGCACTCTGTGACACTGGGTCACAGGCAACCCTCATCAATGAGAAAACCTATCGAAGAATTGGTTCGCCACCATTGCAGCCCACCAACATTCCCTTTTCAGGAATTGGCAAAAACCAAGTTCACAGCATCGGATTCTTTCAAGATTCCATCGAAATTCAAACCATTACTTTACCTGCTAAAATACATGTTCTAGAGGATGACTTGATTCCTTTTGATGTGATTATCGGAATCGACTTTTTGCAGCAAACCCAATTTACATTTGATGAAGACGGTATTCGTTTTACTCTTGATAATAACACCTTCGTTAATATTGCTAATGTTTCTGATGATCAAGCTTTCCCATTTGATCTTTCACACATTTTGAATTCTGAAATTCGTGAGGAAGTTCAAAATATCGTTACTTCCTACAAACCCCATAAAGTTCAAGACACTGAAATTAAAAGGACTATTTTATTACAAGATGAAATCCCCGTAAATCAACGTTCTCGACGACTCCCTTTTGCGGAACAGAAAATTGTAGAAAAACAAATTCAAGATCAGGGCCAAATATGCATGTCTGAAAAACCTCTAACATCTACTCAAGATAAGATTTCTAGGGTAGAGAAAATGGATAATCCAATTGATTTTGAACGTGATGATGATGATGATGATGCCAATGATTTAGATTTGTTTCATGATAATGATGATGGAAAATATTTAGATGATGCTGATGCCAGTGATTTAGATTTGCTTCATGATAACGATGATGATAATGCTTTTGATATTGGAGCTATCAAGGCAACTCTTGAACCAAAATGTTTGATGCCGATGATGATGCCCTTGAGAATGAATCCGTCAAAAGTGAAAAGGTTGAACCAAAATTTCAAGTTATTGAAGCTCCCAAACCCCTTGAACAAATAGCAGCTTTCCAACAACTGAAAGGCATTCTTTCACAAAACCCAGTTCTTCATGTTTTTCAACAGGGATACCCATTAGAACTCCACACTGATGCCAGCTCCTTAGGTTTTGGCGCTGTGCTCTTGCAACAATCCGATGATGGACAGTTTCATCCTATTCATTATTTTAGCCGTAAAACTACAGTTCAACAAGAAAAATATCATAGTTATGAACTGGAAGTTCTTGCCGTTATTGAAGCGCTAAAAAAATTTCGAAACTACTTGTTGGGAACAAAATTTAAAATTATCACCGATTGTGATGCTTTCCAAAAAACGATGCACAAAAAAGACCTACCAGCTAAAATTGCTCGATGGGCATTGATGTTAGAAGACTTTGATTATGAAGTTTGTCATCGACCCGGTAGACAGATGAAACATGTTGATGCTTTAAGTCGTAACCCCATTCTTGTAATTACCTCAAATGATATCACTCAAAAGGTGAAAAATGCCCAAGACCAGGATGAATTTATATCTCAAATTAAATCTATGCTTGAATCTACACCTTCTGATGAATTTTTTGTTAAAAACGGAATTCTTTATAAACTTCATCAGGATGCCGAACTTTTAGTAGTACCACAAATGATGCAGAAAGAAATAGTGCTAAACGCCCATTCACAAGGTCATTTTGCTTCACAAAAAACCGAATTAATTGTTTCTCGTGAATTTTTCATCCCCCTCCCTCAACTTAAGAAATTAGTTCAAGAAATTATTTCGAATTCTATTCCTTGCATTTTGTCCTCGCGAAAATCTGGAAAACAGAAAGAAAACATACGACAATATAAGAAACGGCGTAAACCAGCTCGTAAATACAAGATAGATGACAAAGTGGCAATACAACGAACTCAATTTGGAACCGGATTAAAGCTCCGACCAAAGTTCTTCGGACCATATGAGATCACGAACATCAACCCCAACGATCGTTACGAAGTTCGAAAGTTAGGACATCACGATGGTCCAACCATAACATCAACTGTAGCGGACAAAATGAAACAGTGGTGCAGAAACTGAACACCAATACCACTGTGTTGAACACTGCTTGATTTTTTGAAATATTTTTCCTTTTTCTGCTCTTTTTTTTTATCTTTTCAGAATTATTGTTGACAACCCAGCCGCGGACGTCTGGAAAGTCAGAACGGCCGTGTGAGAGTGAGTTTGGCAACACAACTGAACTATTACTACAACTTCCACTCCTTACTACTGCGGCACGAAGGACTTTAAGCGGATGTGTTGTTCTGCAAGCTCCCGATGTTTAGCTCTTTTGATGCTTCTGTGTTTATTTTTTAATTTCATACTAAGTGTTAGTCCTGTCTTGTAAACATCGTCTAGTTTAATTAAATGTTCAAAATAATTAAGTCTAATGATTCACTTCTAAAGGAAGGAGTACTAACTCCTTCCTACATATATATATATATATATATATATATATATATTAATAAAGCAAGGTCTGGTTCTGTCTGTCGGTCACACTCTCCGGGTGTACCGCCTCAATGTGTGCGTGTGTGCGGCCTATGAAACTTACAGCCATGAAATTTGGCACACGGGTAGTGCAGACTAAGGGAAAGTGCACCTCGAAGCCCGAATTTTAAATTTTATTCTAGAAAATTAATTATTTTACGTTTTGTGGGATATTTTATGTTTTTTTAACTTCAGATTACGATATCTCGGCAAAAATGATCGTAGAATTTTAATCTTTTTACAATCTAAGACTACAGACATTTCTCCTTCAAACCAGACCTCATTTGTTTAAAAATAATTTAAAACAGACTAATATTTTCATCAAAATATTAAACCCACTTTTTCGAGAAATTTACGCACTTTTGAGGATCTGCGGTCGATGCTCTTCGAGTTTTTATCTTACAAAGAAAATATTTACATCATCTGGAAGATGAAAGCTTTCTCATTGATATAAACCTCATTTCATGTCTCTATCTTAAAATTTCGATTTTTAATTGAATTTTGAAGAACGATACTCAACACAAATTTTCTACGCGGTTCTTCAAACGCGAAGAAAAGCAAATTCTCCCCTTGGGTTGTAAACAACGATTGAGTCATTCATTCACTTGATTCATTCATCGTCTTCCTTTGACGGCTTGAGCGTAGCTGGGCGAAGCCCGGCTAGTATATATATATATATATATTTGTGTGTGGAGTCTAAACAATGAATTTTGATCTGTCTCATTTGGCGTTTTTTAAATGAATAAACGGAATATGTTGGTATTAATTTGTCATCAAAATTATCTTTAAAAAATAGTATGGTGTTAGGCTAATGTGATTAAATCGCATTCACAGAGCCATTTATAACTTGGGATAAACTTTGATCGATTTTCATCTCGGATAGTAATTATTTACTCTATTCATCATTTAGCCGTTAAATCCTTAGCTGTAAAACATAATCATGGGGATCATTTCTGTATTTTCATACAAAAAATAATTTCCAAATGTGTAGATAAAAAGCAGCAAGACATGTTGGCTTCCATCCTATTTGGCATTTATTCAACGCGGCTGTGTTTTCGTTAATGGCCGCGTTCTTAATTCTGTGCCCTCGGACATATCTAATCAACTTAAAACGAGTTAAGAAAAAAAAAGTATCTATTATAACAGAGAAGAGGAAAAAATTTAATTCAAGCAGATGTTCATTTTTATATATGTTCATAACATACTACATGAAAATGAACTTCCAGCTATAAATAAATGTGTAATGGTAAGAAGTGTTAATTTTTTTTTTACATACGTAACAGAAGAATAACTTTAAAGTAACGGGTTTATTTGATTTTATTAACCTTTAGCTTACGAGACCCATTTTTCCGAATCCCTCTTTAGAACGAGAAATTTCATACCCCCTTTGTAAGAACGGCCATTATGAGGGTTTCATATATATATATGAAACCCTCATAAATTATATGTATGAAATTATATATATATATATATATATATATATATATATTTATATTTATATAATATATAATATATATATATATATATATATTATATATATATATATATAATATATATATGTATATATATATATAATATATATATATATATATATATATATATGTATATATATATATATGTATGTATGTATAATATATATGTACATATATATACATATAAATGTATGTATGTATAATATATATATACATATATATACATATATATGTATATATATGTATATATATGTATATATATATATTTATATATATATATATATATATATATATACTATATATATACATTCACTCCGGGTCCTGTATTCTTGGGATACACGCTATCCCACCCCGTAAGGAAAAGGTTAATCTAAATGAAAACTATCTAAACAAAACAAATTATTATAATGATGAAATCAAAATATAAAACCGAATCATCAGTCGTATAAGCTCCTTTGTCCAGTGGGGGGGGGGGGGGGGCAGGGCCCCTTAGTTCCCCCCCCTGGGTGCGCCACTGGTCCAAAGTAATACTCATGCCAGTACAATGTTCATTTCATAAAAGCGAATTAATATGAAAGTTTCTATCTCCGAATAAACCTCATTTGTTTAAGCATTCATACGACTGCTTTATTTCTGAAACGTTTGTCAATATCGGAAGGTTGGTTAGAGGTCATTTGGTCCTTCTGACATCTCACCTCCATCTGGTTTCGGCCCTGTTTCTTATTTGTTAAAATTCTGCGAAACTGAATGTGGACGTCTGAAATCGAAATATTACATATTTAATCACCATTAAAAAAAAACTTTCAGCTGACTAAGATCATAGTTCGGTGAATATAGCACATAAGTACCGTCACATTCATTACGAATACAGCTTTGAAATAATTATAACTGTATAAATTTAACTTTTCTAGTTCCAATTTATGTCGTCAATCCTTAGTATGATTTAGATTCTTGAAATTTATTTATTTATTTATTTATTTATTTTTTTTTTTTTGGGGGGGGGACACTTTTATAAATATTCCACAGATAAAAATCTAGGAGTGACATAGATATCTTATCTGAGGTCTGAAATTCTGAATCAGCGTATCCCTATTCCTTTAAAAGTGATGTAGAATATTTGCGAAAAGAATGATACAGAATATTTGCTCAAATTGAGGTTTGCGAGCAGATTTTAAGATAAACCATATCATTTTTGTGCGTAACATTTTCATCACCATAAACCATGTTTCAAGATGTAAAGTATAAGTTTTGCTATTAAATACATAAAGGAACTATATTTTCGCCGTAGCTACGTTTATTCTAAACTCAAGCTCTCTGGCATTCCAAATTATTTATAAGTGCTAGATTATAGCATTGTCAATAAAATTGACAATATTTACAATACTGTAGCTGATTTATGACCGTACCGACAGAAAAAAAATATTCTAATAATATTTTTTTAAATGATACTTGCTAGCTATTAATGTTTTTCAGTAAAATTGACAACGATATTTGAAATATTCTAATCTATTGACAAGGATATTTGAAATATTCTAACCTATTGACAAGGATATTTGAAATATTCTAACCTATTTATGGCCCTGCCAACATAAAAATAACTATTTTAATGATACTTTCAAAAATAATACTTGCTAGCTAATAAATTTTTCAAAAAAAAAACAAAAAAAAAAAAACTGCCAAGGATACTTGCCGATTTATGACCCTGCCAACAGAAAAAATAGTATTCTAATAAAATTTTTAAAAATAATACTTTTAGGTAATCATTTTTGTCGATAGAATTGTCAAAGACATTTAAAATATTCTAGCTGATTTATGATACTGCCAAAAAAATAATAATTTAATATTTTCAAAAATAATACTTGCTAGCTAACAGTTTTCCTTAAAAATGATAAGGATATTTGTAGGACTTTTTTTTCCGCATCAAAAAGTATTTTTTTCCCTACTAGGGGCTTCGCCTAGACTTCTTCACCAGAGGAGCGAACCCCTAGGCTCGCTCCTCTGGTGAATCAAGTGAATGAATGACTCAATAGTTGTTTACAGCGATTGAGTCATTCATTTTGTTTACAGTTGAAGCTTCCCCCCCCTCTCGACGAAATGGATGAAGCCCGGCGAAATGGATGAATGGGTGAAAAATTTGATCTTCTTTCAAAGGAAGCGAATGAGAAGATTTTTTTTGAAGTATTTCTTTAAAATTCAATTAAAAATCGAAATTTTAAGATAGAGACTTGAAATGAAGTTTATATGAATGAAAAAGCTTTCATCTTCCAGTTGATATAAATATTTTCTTTGTAACATAATAAGTCTGAGAGCATCGAATTTATATATCTCGAAACGCATCAATTTTTCCAAAAAGTGAGTTTTCAATTTTAATAAAAATATCAGTCTGTTTTAAATTATTTTTAAACAAATGACGTCTTGTTTGAAGGAGAAATGTCTGTAGTCTTAGATTGTAAAAAAAAAAATTCTACGATCCTTTTTTTGCGAGTTATCGTAATCTGAACATGAAAAAGTCAATATTTTTCCACAAAACATAAAATAAAAAAAAATTAAAGTCCGACGAATATGAGACATGTCTTACTTTCTTCCCCACATTGTTCTGCATGGATTGGTATCGGTCTCGACCCCATACCCCCAGCGGTTTCGGAGGAGATAGCGTGACAAGCTTTTGACAGCGGCGGCGGCGGCTGCGGCAGCGCCAGTTACTTTCTTTTAGAATAGAGAGATGAATTGTAACTTTGTAAACACGTGAAAGATAACTATACTTTAAAGTTATCTCGAGCATATTTTAAGTCGATTAATGTCAACGTGTCATCATCTCTCATACTGCACTCTTTAACATTTGTTTCGTTGAAAACGAAGGTTGGGCTGGCCCTTCTCGGCATGACGGGCAGATATTCCCATGACGTTTCGGGTTGTTCATCATCCTTACAAATTACTCAGCAATGTTTCTTTCTCTGACTACGGAGTATTTCATTCAGTATTCGAGAAAAATGACTCGGGATATTTCCCTCACGCTGATGTTTGTCGACTCCCAGTGGGTCAACGATCCGTATCAAGAATGTTTCAAAAGCTTTGATAAAAGAATCCGACACAATAGGATTCCCTTTTTTAAAAGTAAGTCTTCCCTTCTCGCTTTTTGTTTACTCGAAAACAGTTCTTTCGGAACTAAAGTTAGCATCTAACCTGATTATTTATCTAATCATATGAAATGCGTGTCACGAGTTATCTGTTGAAAAGGTGATTCCAATAGACGCTCAGATTACACGAATTGTACATGGAAGTAGTCAACATGAGGTTCAGTGGTTAAAAGTTTCTAAATCAAACGACAAAAGAAACGAAAGTCAACAGAATTAATATTAAGAATAACATTTAATGAAAATAGAATGTGCTCTTAGTAAAAAGCACCCTTTCGAAGTGACAAAAATTTACTTAACGCGGGAATCGAAATGTTGAAAATCAATGCGCATGCGCGCTATACAGGAAGTCATCTATTTATAGAAATCTTGCGCTACAATTCACTACAGCAGCTGTTAGTAGAATTACATTGGGAACAGTTTATGATTAAAAATAAAAAAAAGTTAATATAATCGAAGAAGGAAAAGTCCGGAGATGATCAGACTGGAACAGTACATATAAATGTAAACAGACGCTTGCTACGATCTTTCTTTTAAATCCTTTTTTTAAAGCTAGAATAAGAAAAAAGTAAAAAAATAATAATTTTTTTGCAAGTTTGCACAATGGATGAATTAAAATGAAACGTTGGCTTATTTCGAATAAAAATATACAGAATTTTACTTCAAGTATCTTAATTTCATTTAAACTTAGAAATCAATAATATTTGTAAAATTCACATTTATTCAATACAAGGACTTTTGAAGTCAGCCAGTTCCTAAATTAGCTGGACAATGGCCGAATGATTAGGGCGCTGGCTTTCTGAGTCTGTGGATTCGAGTCCCACAATTAGCATGGATGTTTGTAGCCGTTCGGAATCGGCTGCAAGCTGTAGGTCCCGGTCTACTTAGCCCTCGTGTAGCAAAAAATGTCCGTAGCGCTCCAAACCAATCAAGTTCCTTTAATCGCTCTTTGTAAAAGCGATAAATGGAACCATTTTGAGCGACAAAATGGACATACACCAGACTTAATGAACACTTTGGTGTGATATTGATTAGGGTTTGACGGTTTTACAAACCCGGTTTAAAAAAAACCGGTTTGTAAAATAATTTGTCACATTTGAAAACCGGTTTTTAAATTAAGAAAACCGGTTTAAAAGAATTCAAATTATGTAAAAATTAATTTTTAACTTATTTGATTTGCTATTCATTCTATGCAACGGGCAGCAGACACATTTTTTTAACGTTGCGAGTTGCGTTGGTCAGTGCTTGTGCATTGTGCATTGCGCACGTGGAAAAGACGTGCCTAACCGACTTATTTTATGTTAGTACATATGTGCAATCCGTCACGAGTCACGACAGGTTCACTTAATCTTGTAAAGTGAAGCTGGAAACAAAAATAGAAAGTTGTTATAGTTATCTGGAAAGATATTGTCTAGAATATTTCCAAATTCTTATGTGGAAACCGATTCTGATGAAGAGCAAATCGAAGAAACTACTCATCAGAGTAACGCTTTTTTAAAGGAAGCCATGGAAAAATAAATTCATAAGTTTCTTGAAGATCCTGAAGAAAAACTTACAAATCCAAAGACACTGAAAGCTGAATTTTCATTGAGGCAACGAATAAAAGAACCAAAAACTTAGATTTGTAATTTGATGCCTGAAAACTATAAAACCAAGCTCAGTAGCTAGTGAACGAGTATTTTCAATTTCAGGCAATATTGTGTCCAAAATAAGAACAAGACTTAGCCACCGTTCAGTGGATATTTTATGTTTTTTTAAAATCCTATTTTCTTAGGAGAAATTAAAATTAGTGAAATAAATATAAATATTATTTGAAATTTGAAATTTTAGTTTGAGTTTTCGTTATTTTGTGTAAGTAATGTGTAATCCTTAATTTTTTTTTTATATTTTGACTTTGATATTGATTTCGTTTTTTGTTGTTTTATATAAATTAAATAAAATATTTCCCCCTATTCTAATCTTTTTGACAAAAATTCGAAAACCGGCTAAAACCGGTTTTTTGGAAATCTGGAATTTGAAAACCGGTTTTCCAAAAAGTAGGTTTTTGTTTAAACCCTAATATTGATTTACGAATATTTGAATTCTAGGGAAACTGATACATCCATTGCCAATCAAAAAATCGTTCAACCCCTAACTTTGAAAGAACATGAAGAAGCAATGCTCAAAACACTGTGGGATCGGACTAATGACCGAGCTCCAGTAGAATACAGGATTGGTTGCATCAAGAGGAATCATGGACATTATTCCTTCTGCTTGGAATCATGAAATACTTCCGGCAGAATAGAAACTGTTTAGTATATAAAAAGGGGTTTATGGTGGAATGCACCAAATATAGAAGCACAAGCCCACCTGGAACCGGTTATAAGGTATTTAAAAATATCCTGTTTAGAAAACAATCCCATCCTATTGAAGATAGAATCGAAGATTATCAACAATGTGGATTCACAAAGGGAAAGTAACACCTAAAGGGATATTTCAGCCGTCGTCAAATCCTTAAGAAAAGTAAGAATTTGGTATTGAAACCCATCATTTCATCGTAGACTTTAATAGAGATAGGAGCTATGAGAAATTTTGATATCACAGAATATCTTGCATGGCTTGTTTGGATTAAGAATCAAAGCTACAATGCAGATAATTCAAGGAAGTTTCACATTAAAACTAATGGCGTCAGACGAAAGTGTAATGTCTTGCTTCTTGTTAAATTTTACATGGGGGAAAGGTGATCAGAAACGTACATGTCAACATTATGGCTATATCCATAACAAATCGGTGAAAATAGGGGTTTATTGTGGAATGCACCAAATATAGAAGCATAAGGGGGAGGGGGGGGGAGTCACGTGGTCGTCCCAACTTAACTTGAAATAAATAATTGAAACTTTAATAGAAGTTCAGTTAAAATCGGAAAATTCTAGAAAACTTTTAAGAAAGTTGTTTTTTTCCCCGCTTTTTTCAAACTGTGAAACCGAAGATTACGAAGGGAACTGGGACGTCTGCTACAACTAAGAAGTTGGAAATTTGGGCTATTCTTTTAAAGCCCATATCTTATACAAATATGCACGTATCATTATGATTTTTTATGTTAATTTAGCAAGACCTTTATGAATATCTTAAGATAAAAAAAATTCTTTTTGGATTGAAAAGTAAATTTAAAATAACAATATATACAAAAATACTTTTCCCCCTGAAATTTTTGAGGTATTCACTTTGTAACACTTTTTCAAAAATTTAGTGAAAATCTTACCTTGAAATCTTGTGTGATGATTAAACACAGTTTATTTTATATAGTGAACCCATTTAAATCTTTGTTACACTTTTTTTAAAAAATTTTAAAAAATTATAAATTTTACTTATCAGAAATCTGCATATTTTTGTCATACATTTTCACTATTTACAAAAATATCTTAAGGCTTAAAAATAAAAATATAGGTCATATTGATACAACAGCACTTATTCTATTGACTTTTAAAATTGCAGAGATGTACTTGCAACAGATTTTGCAGAAAGTGTACCATTACATGAAAAAATCATATTTTGAGAAAAAACGCAAAAAACACTTTCCCATTATATGGGATTTAAATGTATGTTTACATTTTTAAGTTGCTAATAATTGTTGTTAGAGTGTCAAAAAGTACATAAATTATATATATTTGTAATCTGCAGAATCTGCTCTATTTTTTTAAGCCACAATTTCAAAAATAAATTTTTTGAAGGTATTTGACGTCCCAGTCCCCTTTACATAGTTTTTAACAATGATAGGATCCATAACGAAAATTTGATGCTATATTTTTTTTCTCGTTTTATTTATATTATGTTTATTTTTTCTCATTGTATAACTTTTAAATACTACTCAAACATCAATTCTATTGTTATTCAATTTCATAAAAATCATAATATTTCATATTTTTACCGTCCGGCAGTCAAAGAGATGATAACCGTCCTAACTGAATTCAATTCGTGCCCCCCCCCCCCAAAAAAAAAAAAAAAAAAAAAAAAAAAAGAAGCACAATACTCCTATGGCTGTTTCTATGGCTTATGAAGTCTAACTTTACTAAAACATGTGCTGAAATATTATTGTACAAATTACTGATCAGAATTGATCTTTCTTGTCTATAGGAGACGTACGCACGTCTTTCTTGTCTATAGAAGACCTCCAGTGATATAGATGCGTGGGAATTATCGACATAAGGCAGTGAGAAGCATCCTCTCATTGCCATTCTCTAACCGTGGGTTTCGAATTATTGAATTCTGGTCCAGAAAAATGCTGTCTACAACTATAGCGCCTTTATAAAGAGCTAGAAGTTGCGAATTTCATCAAGTCTCAAGGTCACAAGGGACGTTCAACCTCTTTTTTAAAATGTTCAATATTTTACTCTGCATATCACTTGAGTATAATTAGTATCCTTTTTCATAAGTATAAGACTTGCTTTTCAAAAAAAAAATCTTCAAAAACTTTAGCAATTTTCGAAATTCTTCATACGCATTAATTTTCTTCTGATTTCTTCTAAGTTTCTCAGGCGTGTTAATCGAAGTGTCTGTCATAAAACTGTGCAGAGTTCTTAGAAACCAAAAATATTTTTCAAATTTATAGACTATGAAATAAAGTAAAAAATACAAAAGATTAAAAAAATAACAGAAGCATTTAAAAAAATATTTAACACTTTAGATTCATTACAACAACAAAAAAATTCAATGCACAGTTATGTTTATATATATATATATATATATATATATATATATATATATATATATATGGTAAACTTATATTAAATAATTTAATGTTTTTAAATTATATAAAATTTATTGGTATTTACATATGTAACTAAATAAATAAACACACACATACACACACATATATATGCATGTATATATATATATATATGGTAAACTTATATTAAATAATTTAAGGTTTTTAAATTATATAAAATTTATTGGTATTTACATATGTAACTAAATAAATAAACACACACATACACACACATATATATGCATGTATATATATATATTATATATATATATATATATATATATATATATATATATATATATATATATATATATATATATATTATATATTTATATATATTTATATATATATATATATATATATATATATATATTTATATATATATATATATATATATATATATATATATATATATAAATATATATAAATATATATATATATAAATATATATATATATATATATATATATATATATATATAAAAATATATATATATATATATATATATATATATATATATATATATATATATATATATATATATATATATATATATATATATATATATATATATATATATATATATATAGATAGATAGATAGATAGATATATATATATATAGATATATATATATAGATATATAGATAGATATATAGATAGAGAGAGAGGGAGAGCTTTCAATATATATGTTTAAACAAATATAAATAATATAAAGTTTATTATTTTACATACCTCTACGAATGAAATATTATCTGTTAATCAAATCACCGTCAAATGCAATTCATTTTTCTGCAAATACTTCATATTCAATTATTTATTGCAAAAACACTTCTCTTCCTTTAATTATCTTAGATCCAAGCACTGCAGGTCCATCTCCTAGATGAGGCCACAAATTGACTGCACAAGCTCGATCATATATCCCGAGATCGCACCAGAACACAGGACATCAACCTGCTATCGTCTTGAACTTACCACTGAGCACACACACAAAAAAAAAAAAAATCTTTAAATTCTTTTTACTTTTGTTATTTCCGTACAAGTACTTATACGGTCACAAATGAAATCAGCCTTTTACGAGCAAAGTGAAGCCCTAGCAAAGCAAAGAAAAGGTGAGCTGACATCGAAAATGCAAATCCGGCGGATTTTGTTTCTTTTTTTTCCATTTAAGAAGGTATGTAGGTGTTAGTTGTTCTGTATAGAGTATAAATAGGCCGGTTGGAACCATGTCTCGGTGATGGGAAAGAAATGGAGTTGTAGAATCTCAAAGAGAAAACATACTAATGTTGCTTTTTTACAGTAATACGGAATTTGGAAAATGCATCGTTACCATGGTGTGTAAATAAATAAATAAATAAATTGAAAATTCGAGATCTTCACTTTTTTTTTTTTCAGGAAAAGATGGGTTATATTTTAACCGTTGCCATTTTTTTTAGTTGAAAGAATGCCAGAAAGTTATGAAGCAGAAATGAATAATTTTTTTCGATGGATGAAATAAAAATTGAAGGGTAAGTATGTAGATGTAAGTTTATTAATTTCGAGTAGGAGTACTTTCTCCATATAATGCCCCTTTATGACCTGATGAGATGGTTTAATTACAATTCCATCGAAATCTTTAGCACGTGTTCACGATTTTTAAGCTGTGCCAATTTTTTTTTCAAAAGGTCGTAATTCATAATCGCCATAAAAGTCGTAGACATCTCTTAGATGTAATATTTTTATTTTTGATGGATAAGATATTGATTGCTCCAAACTGTTTACTATTCTATTTGATATGATTTAGTCAAGATAAATACGAAAAAATTAAAATAGATCCAAACTGTTTTATAAAATTATAGGACTAGCATCACCTAAAGAAAACAAACAAAAATCCAGAAAAGAAAGTGAAACCCATGTCCACATTAACTTCTCACCCACAAACAATTATAAAAGTGCTTTTATATATATATATATATATATATATATATATATATATATATATATATATATATATATATATATATACAGTGATTTCCGCTTATAAGAATCACGTTTGTTATGACTGTTTTTGATTCTTATAGCCGAAATTTAGGTTTTTGGACAGGCTCTCACACACCCATATATACATATACTAGCTGAAAACCTGTACTTCGCTACGGAGTACATTCAAATTAAATACAGCGGTCAATGTATGCAATTCATGCCAAATATATATATATATATATATATATATATATATATATTATATGATAAATACGACGATCAATGTATACAATTGATGTAATATATATATATATATATATATATATATATATATATATATATATATATTTATAAGAAAATCGTAAAGGATAATTTTATAGACAAAATAATGTAGAAGAAAATATTCAAATTAAATCTAATATAAAGAATACTAAAGAATATAGTACAGTTTGTAGAACATTTCTTTTACTGTATTTTAATATTTTTTTGGATAATGTCCAATCGTCTGCCGCATTAGCAAGGGAAAAAAATATTTTTTGTTTATTTAGTTGTTATGCAGGTGACGATAAATTTATTTAAAGTACCAGAAAAAGAAATCACGTGATCAGCATTTAATAAATTAAATTCTAAAAATTAATCTTTAAAAATTCCCTAAAAATCAGGAAATGGAGATAGATTCGAAAAAAATTTCATTTTAAAGGAATTTTTATGATCTTTCTCGTGATATAAATTTTATAACCCTCAAAGTATTATTTTAAATGCAAACGTAAAAAAAGTTAAAACACAGCTAAAATTTAATTTAAAAAACAGCTTAAAAATTTAATTTAAAAAAATCTAAGAAGAATTTTTGAAAAATCTTTCTTAGTGCACCCCTACACTATACGAAGAATCGCCATGCAAAATTTCAGCCCTTTAGGTCCAGCGGTTTGGTCTGTGCGTTGTATGTCAGTCAGTGAGTAAGTTACGGAACTGTTTTATATATATAGATTAGATAATTTACCATAAAATACTCTTTAATTTACGTTAATTATATTTTATTAAAATTATTTTTAATAATTTTAAAAATACAACTTAATTTCTAGAGTTATAAGTAGATACATATAATTATAGTAAGAGAAGAAAAAAATCCAATATTTGTTACAACATACCTGCTTAACAGTTTTAACATTTCAACTACAGGAAGGGAGCAAGAAAAAGTTTTCTATGGTAGTTTGACGTAATGAAGTTTTCAGGAGGCTGTTTATACCTCTTTCAATACCAATGGTCTCAGACGAAGGTTCACCTTCTAGCTTACGTTGCACGGTTTGATAACGTGCTGAATCTACGAATGTCAGGTTTTCCTAAGTGATAGTGGACACTTCGCAGAAGATTTATGTGTTTCAGGGTCCAGGAATCCACAAACAGTATGTGGAAGATGGGGAAAAAAAGAGTCCCTGTCTTTGTCAGTGGAGAAAAGTGAAATCGGACCTGGACGGGTAAAGATGCCCCTGGGTCAAGCTAATAGGACAGTGTTGTGCTAAAGCGTTTAAGGGGAAACTATTATGTTATGTCTAACAAAGAAAGGAACGCATTTTACGACTGTATTCCATCCCATTTTATCACTCTTTCTTTAAAAAATATAAAGAAAGAACTTCGTACCTTATGAGGGTTTAAGTTGCTTTTTTTGGAAAAATGAAAGGAAAGCGAAGAGTGTAAACTGATTCTTAAAACCGGTGGATTGATTCTTTAAAACGAAAATTTTAACATGGAAATAATACATTTGTTTTTGTTTTCGCGATATTGATCTTTATAAACGGTTAATTCTTATAACCACTGGTCCCTATAAGCGGTGGTTACTGTATATATATATATATATATATATATATATATATATATATATATATATATATATATATATATATATATATATATATATATATACAGTGCGTCAAATAAGTTTTAAGACTCGTCTCAGAGCTCAGGTTGTAATGGCGCTGTGAGTGTAAATGTGCATGTGTCATAACGTCCATCGTCTGCTGCTACACTGTCAACAAGTTGAGCGCATTTCGTTAAGTAGTTGAGAGAAGGCGAGCATTTATTGCAGAAGTGAATTTTTTTCATGTTGATTTTTTAAGATGGAGCAAAGAGCTGTAATTAAATTTAACGCAAAACTTGGTAAAAGTGCTTCGGAAACATACCAACTCATGAAACAAGTTTACGGTGACTGTTATTTAAGTAGATCAAATGTTTTTGTGTGGCACAAACGTTTTTTTGGATGGAAAAGATACGGTAGAAGATGATCAGCGTAGCGGAAGACCAATTTTATCTAGGACACCTGAAGTTATTGAGAAAGTACGAAATTTCGTAACAAGCGATCGCTGTGCATGACTAAGAATGATGGAAGACTCTTTAAACATCAACAAAGAAACAATTCGAACCATCCTGCATGAAGATTTGGGCAAAACAAAAGTGTGTGCTAAATTTGTTCCACACACTTTAACCCCTGAACAAAAAGCAATGAGAAGTGCACATTGCAGAGACATCATTTCAGCTGCTGAAAACGATCCAAACTTCTTGTAGTCCATTGTTACAGGTGATGAAACCTGGTGTTTCCAATATGATCCTGGAAGAAAGCGACAAAGTGCGGAATGGAAGTCACCAAATTCAACGGAAGCCAAAAAAGCAAGAAAAGTTCCATCCAAAATCAAATTAATGTCATAAGATTCTTCGATATTAACGGTATTATCCACAAAGAATTTGTTCCAACTGGACAAACAATTACAGGTCAATACTACTTAGCTGTTTTCGTTTGATGGCCAGAATTCGTCGCATTCGTCCAGACTGCACAAGGACTGAAAGCAGTTGGTGTTTGTTACACGACAATGCACCCAGTCACACTTCCCTTATTGTTCGTCGACTTTTGGCAAAAAATAATGTCTGCGTGTTGAACCATCCACCGTATTCACCTGATTTAGCACCCTGTGACTACTCCTTATTCCCAAAACTTAAAATGAAGTTAAAAGGGTGTTATTTTGAGGATATTTCGACCATACAAGAAGCATCGACATGTGCTTTGGAGGTCATTCCACAAAGTGATTTACAACAGGCGTTTGATTCATTAATAAATCGCTCTAAAAAGTGCATTGAAGCCACAGGGTCCTATTTTGAATAAAAAACCAAAACAGGTATTAATTTCTTGTTTCCATTTCTTTTTACAGACCCAGTCTTAAAACTTATTTGACGCACTGTGTATATATATATATATATATATAAATTTTCTCCACATGAAAGCACAGTTTCCCCCCTTTCCCAAAATAACAATAAAAATAAAAACCTGTTATACTGCTATAGTACAAAATAATATCTAACATATGTTGCTACGTATATAATAGATACTTCAGAGGCTGTTCACACATTTTTTAGACGATGTATATTGTATTCTCAAAACTAAATTACATAAAATTCTTGTGTTTTAAATATTCTATTTGACATCCCTTATTCTGAACTATCTTTCGACACCGCAATTTCCAGGATAATAATGCCTTTTGAAGTGTCAGAAGATTTATTCTATCCCATTCCTCCTGAACAGCTTTCCAGAGTCCTGTAAGGGTTTTGGGACGACGTTTGGATAATGCAGATTTTAAAAGTCCGAAAGCACAAAAATCCATAGGTGATACATCGGGAGATTTAGTAGGGATATCAGTGAAGGGTATGGCCTTGATACCAGTTTTTTGTTCCATTTCTTTTAGGAAATTTACTGTGGATTTTGATGTGTGACTGCTAGCTTTGTCCTGATGGAGTCTCACAGATTGATAGCACTGTGCGTAAAGCGATGGTATTTCATTCAGAAAAATTGGCGATAAAATATGTTCCTGATAGTATTTGGAGTTAATCTTGACTTTTTTTCCACTCTCTTTATTTTTAACTTGCCATTATAAGAAAAACCAGCAACAATCATGAATCCCTTAGAAAAACTTTCTTTCGATTCTTTGAACCATGTACTTACATTTTTTTCTCCCCTATGATAATAAATGGCTCTTTTTTTGTTGCAATCATTTAAATACACCCATGATTCATCTATTGTGACAGTTGTTTTCCATTTTTCTTTGGATAAGTGTTTCTCATATAGAATTCTGCAGCGGGTCCTGCGTTCAGCGATATGATTTGGAAGAAGACGATGCACATTGCGTTTTTTCGCTTTCTTAAGATTTAAATCAACGTTTATCATTTTGTTTACAGTGGACACCGAGCATTTTAATTATTTTGCAACTGTCCTTTGACTAGGGGGATTTTCTTTTAACATTAAACAACTTACCTTTGCAATAGTCGAAGATGTCCGTTTTTTCCTTGGATACTTGTTTGGAATTTTTGTCTCACTTGAGGCTCCAATTTGACGTTTTTTTTCCTTTCTTGTTGACGATATTACCTCTCGACGCTTTAGATATCACAAAACCATGACTCTCACATCGTTTTTGGGTAGCGGAGTATTCATATTTCTCTTCGGAAAGAGCATAAATGTAGCCTTCGAACCACTGCTTTGTTAAAAACGCCATTTTGAATAAAAACAAAACTTTCAAGCCGCAGACGATAATTTTGACTTTTAAAAACATAGTACAATTGCAATTATTTTTTTTTGCAGCAAACGATTTTTTATTACCGCTTACCAAATTCGTCTAAAAAATGTGCGAACAGCCTCTGTATTTTACTTTTATTATGCAAATAAGATAATGAGGATAGTAATTCTCTCTAGGTCTATTCTGTTGATAACTTTCTGTCTATCAGAGAAATTAGGGCTGTTAATATACAGCCTACATATAAAAAAGGGCTAAAACTGTTAACAATTTTTAATGCATACTGAAGTTAAACAACAAACTAATTAAACTTTGATTATTAATGTAGTTTATTTCCTTTGTAAAAATTTGTGAAATATTTCAGGAGTCAGGTTAGGTATTTCAAGTATATCGACTTTTTCAGCGTTTTGAGCAAAGAGCCACAACAAGGAAAAGTTTTATTTTGAGAAAATGCCACGAGTACTTTTAATTACAATTCTATAATTGCTGTCAATATCAAAATAGCTGTAACGAGGTTTTTTTGGTAAGACAGAGAAACAAAATTCAAGCATAAAATTAGAAAGATAATTGAGCTTTAATTCTACTTCACGTTAAAGTAAACAATGTAAAAACTAAAAATTATGTTTTTAAAGCCTTGAGGATGCCTTTAAAATGTCTTCAAAAGTCTGCGTATCTTTTAATAATTCATTTACTGCGATTAAGTCAACAAGCACTCACCTTTGAACGTATATTTGTTCTTATACTTTCTATGCTCATCAACTCTTACAACAAACATTTTCCGAAAATCCCTCTACAAAATGCCATTTTGATTTATTTTGATCTGTGCCTTAACGCCTGAACTGGAAGTTTTATTATCTATTCGAAGTTATATGGAATAATTCATCTAGGGAGTCAGGTCAATAGCAAGTTATCTCTGTCACATACATGCACATCAATTCATCACAACTTGTAAAATTTGCTATTTACCTCTATGTGTCCAGTCTGCACCAGTCTTGCATATTTCACCGATTGAAGTGTATCCACTAATAATTCCGAAGCCAATTCGGAGTTTTATTGCCTCGGTTCATCCTCGTGACGTCATGGAAAGAGGTGAAACGTTAGACGAGCTTAGAAAAGGGAAAGTACTCGAATTGCAGAACTCTGCAGTTCTTTGTGCTGTCTTATAATGCGTACGTAGTTTCTCCAGATATGGGAATTCGGTTATTCACATAGAAAATGTATTGGCATAGAAAAAAGGCAAATTGTTGGTATTTGTGATTCCTTTTATCTTATCATGATTTCAATCATAGTTTAACAATAGAAGAAAACTATTGTTAAGGTCCGACTACGAAAAGTTTTCTGTATACGGACCGATATAATATAAAATAATATAACAAAATAAGATATAATCAATAAATTTGATTGATTTAAGTCATCATTGTTCAAATTAACGAAGTTTACTAGTTAAACAGGAAATTTAAAAATCGTAACTCTAAGGCAGGAGCACCCAGAGGGGGGGGGGGGCAACTGGGGCACTTTGCCCCAGGCCCCCAACTGCCGGAGGGGCCCCAAAAATTTTTAAACAATTATTTATTAGATTTCCTCCGAAAGAAAATTCTGAAACTTGTACCGTACTTCAAAATTCAAAATAATCTCCTGAAAAAAGGGGGCCCCCAAAAAAAATAAAAAAAAGTTATTCGATTAATCAGATTTCTTGGGGCCCCCAACAAAAGTTTGCCCAAGGCCCCGTAAAGTCTCTGGGCGGCCCTGCTCTAAGGGCCTATTTACATTGAATCCGTCTGCGTCAGTGTTACTCGCATTGAAATATATTTAACCAATTATAAACCTCCAAACGATTATCCACGAAATTGTTAAGGTCTGTGAACAGGCACTAAGACCTCTATCTCTATTTAATTTTTAATTCAGTTTGTTTGTGTTTGCTCTCGCAAGATAACACCCAAGAAGAGATGAATGGAAGAAGGGTGCGGTTTCCCATGATATTCAATATTATCTGCCAAAACTCGAACTACGGTGTCCTTTTTTCTGAAATACGCGCACTAAAGTTCAATCGTTGTCACCAAAATAAACACACATTTTTCCCCGCATACTAAGATTTCATACGAAAAAAAAATTTAACTGCTGCCTCTTGAAGAAATTTTCTGGGAAATGTGGCATGTTATTTAAAAGTATTGTGTTTTATTAAAGGGAAAATATTCTGCTTGCTTAGGATTGTGCAGTTGGAGACTGTGATTAAAGCCGTTTTGAATGGTTATTATCAGTAGTTTTAAAATCGGAGAGTCATATTCTGTTGGAGATGAGCGAAATTTTCCCATTTTCATCAACGTCTGTCTTTAATTGCAAAAGAATAATGCGAAGATTGTGTAGTATTTGTTCTCTCTTCGTCGGAAAACGCGATATTTAAAAACGTGTCATGAACGGATGGTTTAAAATAAATATGCAGATTTTTCAACTTTGAAGGCAGGACTAGAGTTACGTAGCTCTCGCGTCACAGCCAATGGGGTTTGTACAAGTCAATACAACATTTAAGATGTACGTGTTTTTTCGAAGATCCTGAGCGCTCCAATCACTTTTCTTCTCTCTCTACTTTCTGTCCAATCATGGTTCCCCGCTGCTTATTTTCTGAAACTTCTGAAACTTCAGGACTGGAGTTACGTAGCTCTCCCGTCACAAACAATGGGGTTTGTACAACCAAATATACAAGTATTTAAGATGTACGAATTTTTTCAGCGAGTGGGGGTTTGTTTAAGCAGCAACTATTCTGCGAGTGTGTTGGGGCTTTCAGCCATTGTGTTAGTAGCTGCTTTCGCAGCAAGTTTGATTTAGAGGTGTTTGCGACGAATTGTCGAGCCATTAAGCTTGTATCCCTTCTTTCTTCCTGTACCTATCCCAAGCTTTACCATTCAGTTTAAGTAGGTTTTTTCAATATTAAAGTAGGTTAATTTTCGCCCGTTCATGACACGCTTATCTGTATTCTTTTTTTTATTTAATGTTAAGTTTTGTAAATATTTTTATTCCAAGCTATTGGATAAAATCGATCCCCTTTTTTACTATGTTTTTATGTAAAATAAGAAAAATAAAGGCATTTTAGTTAGCCTCATCAAGTCTACTTTCCAGATAATTAGGTATAGGACAAGTTATGCTGTTTAATCCACCCAACAGATTGTAGTAACATTTTCTGCGAAATATTACTACAGTCTTTCCACTCTGCTTCAGATTTGAACCCTAACTTTCGCTCTTAAGAAAAAGATTGTTGTAATGAGGGCTATTGAGAACTATTCTTTTTAACTCCTAAGAAAATTATGAGGGATTTCTAAGGTGATGTATCTACGATAGGAAAGTTAGTCTATAAAGCAGACGGTCATGAGCTTATACGCTTGCTTGAGGACATTGGAGAGATGTATATATTTTCATCGAGAGATGCTGCACTAGGGAATTATATACTGGCCAACTTTATTCCACGGCCGTTCCCGTAAACGGACATATTTTGTTCAGAACCGATTAAAGACTCCATAGAGCCAATGTTATTTTCACCTCCAGGGGCCCTCTCCAGGGGCACCTCCAGGGGCACCTCCAGGGGATCTCACTCATTAGCAAAATTAGGATCTCTTGGAAAACGACAATATCCCAGAGATTATCGTTTTGCATTGTGGTGGTTACTGAGCTTGTTTATATTTGGCATCATTTATTCTAAATTACCTACTGGCACGTACACGTAATGGGCCCGGTGAGGCTGTTTTAGTACAGCTGGGGATTGGGGAGTGTGTAGCTGTTACGACGTCATTCCTCTTTCTCTTGCGTCGGGCGTTGCGTTGTGTATGGCGGGAAGAAAAACCAGGTCTTCTGGACAATCGGAACTCCGGAGCCACAAAACACCACATATGTAAGGCTCTTTCAAGACTGTTATTCGCACATGCTAATACATCGGCCAGACTTCCTTAGCCTGACAAAAAATTGTCCTTAAAAAACTCTCACCCTACAAACTCTGTCAGACCACAAGAAGATGGGTCTAACTGCGTTTCCTGGGCCACGCCCTCTAAAGCAGGTTTCTCTGTCTGTAATCAGCGGAAAATCCTTGGACAGAAAGTAAAGAAAAGGAGTAAACTGATTGGGTTGCACTTGATCCGTCAGTTCATACTACACAGAGGTTATACAGCAACTAGCATGGACAGTACTTTACAATCGGTGCTAAGTTGATTAAAATGTGCGAGAAGAAAGTTTAGGAATAGCAATACATATATTTATTTTTTTAAAGATTTTTTTGTTGTCTTTTGACTTGGCAAGCCAAGTATCAATTTTTCATATTTATTTGAGACAATAAAGAAAAGAAGGGCGTGAGACAACACTTAATTTAAAAACAGGATGGCTCTTGGCCTTGTCCTGTTATCAGGATCAGCATGATCATAGTTTGCGAGTTCTTTAAGTAATTCATTATCATTTGAGTTGTGAAAGTTAATAGCTAATTTTTGAAGATAATTTCGAATAGTTGGGAGGTCAATCTCCCTGTAGATGTCAATACTTCTGAAATACCATGGTGCGTTAATGATTTGCCTAATAGTACTGCTCTAGTTTTCTAATGTGAGAATCCGCATAATATGACCATGCTGGTCCTCCATAAATTAATACTGGACGAAGATAAGATTTCTACATGAGCAATTTGTTACTAATGCTTAATTTGCTGTCTCGAGCAATTAAGCGGTAAATTAATCTGCGAGGTGCTCGAAACTTATCCCTAACATGTGAGATGTGTTGTTTCCAGGGGATGTTTTTATCGAGTACTAGCTGAAAACCCGCGCTTCGCTACAGAGTACATTCAAATTAAATACAACGATCAACGTATGCAATTTATGCCAAAAAATAAATATATATATTTATAATAAATGCGATGATCAATGTATACAATTGATGTAAAATATATAGCTATCTACATATATATATATTTATAAAAAAATCGTAAGGGATATGCATTTTTTTTCGATAATATCCAATCGTCTGCTGCATTAGAAAGAGAAAAAAATATTTTTTTGTCTATTTAGTTGTTACGCACGTGACGATAAATTTATTGAAAGTACCAGAAAAAGAAATCACGTGATCAGCATTTAATAAATTAAATTCTAAAAATTAATCTTTAAAAATTCACCAAAAATCAGGAAATGAAGGTAAAAATTCGAAAAAAATATCATTTTGAAGGAATTTTTATGATCTTTCTCGTGATATAAATTTTATAACCCTCAATGTATTATTTTAAATGCAAACGTAAAAAAAGTTTAAAAAACAGCTTAAAAATTTAATTAAAAAAAATCTAAGAAGAATTTTTGAAAAATCTTTCTTAGTGCACCCCTACACTATTAGAAGAATCGCCATGCAAAATTTCAGCCCTTTAGGTCCAGCGGTTTGGTCTGTGCGTTGTATGTCAGTCAGTCAGTCAGTCAGTGAATGAATGAGTCAGTTACGGAACTGTTTTATATATATAGATAACGCTAAGGTATTTTACTGTGTCACGTCAGGGGAGTTTAATGTTACCTATTTTTATTTGAGGGTTATTGGAGGTCTTTTTAAGTTTCAAAGTGAACATTACGACAATGCATTTTTCAGAATTAATTTTAATTCTCTATTTGTCGAGCCAGTGTTGGATGGTGATCGTGTGTTTGTTGACGTTTTTGACAGCATATTTAAAATTTTTGCATGAAGAGTAAAGTGCAGTGTGATCTGCGAAGATAGCTAGATTAATATTTGTATGTTGGGGAATATCATTTACATAAATATTAAATAATATCGGTCCGAGTACGTTACCTTGGGGGGTAGGCCACTAAGAATATTAAATATAATTGAGAGCTGACCGTTCATTTTTACTTGGAAGGCGCGATTATTGAGGTAGGAGATGAATAGTTTAATAATTTGGGGAGGGAAGTTGTAATTGAATAGTTTGGGAATTAGTCCGTCGATCCAGACCTTATCAAAAGTTAGGGATACATCTAAGAACAGAGCAGCGGTTGAGAGTTTGTTTTTTTCTAGAATTAGTTAAGTGTTCAGTTAATCGGTAGACTTGGGGGACAGAGAGAGTTTTACTGAATCCGAATTTGTAGCAGATGAGGATATTATTATTTTCAAGCTGTTCATTAATGTACTTGGCAATAAATTTTTCAGCAATTTTACTAATTGAATTTAAAAGACTGGTGAGCCGGTAACTGCTAGGTGACGATTGGGGCTTGTTAGGTTTAAGAAAGGGGACTATTATTGAGTTTTTCCAGCTATGTGGAAAGTGGTCGAATTTGAATATGGATATGATTGCATACTCGGCTGTGGTCAGCCCTTATAAAGTAGGGGTTGCCAGAAAATGTGTGCCTCCAGAAAACCGTCAACAAAAACAAAGCTTGTCAAGAAAAGTGGGCCAACACTCATACCCCTAGTGGCTGGAACACAATGATCGGAAGTGCTGACCCTGCCAAGATACGGTTAGGAATTCAAAAACCGCGTATAACGGATATATCCGTTTTGGAAACCCCAATTATTATATTTTATAGGGTGAAATCTATAAATGATTCTTGTATTTTAAATTTTATAGATTTAGCGGTGTAAAAAGTGTTATAAATATGTGTATATAAGGAGAATCTTATTGGTACTGGTAACTGTTGGGAATAGTAAATTCCTATGTTCTATAACTAATCTAACAATTTGTCTAGTAACCACCAGATGGCACTGGGAATAGGATCTGTGTGTCTGTTTTGTTAACACACACTTCCTGACTTCTCTCTACTTACAAATAAATAATCCAACAGAGATAGATAAAAATAATACGAATATAGACAAAATATCCACGCACCAACGGCAAGATTCTGTATAAGTGCCGGAACTGAACCATAAAACAACATAGAGGTAACCGACAGGTCTCGTCATCAGGGAGCCTAACCAAATCAGTTACATCAAGGGAAACTTTCTGAATAGGATGCAGGTACGCCCAAAAGACATCCCAAGGCCCCGAGTCCCCCAAGGAAGCAATTAGTCAAAAGAAAATGAAAAGACAAACACAACTTACAGTATGGGCTCAACGCACCGTACATGCAAGCACACAAATAATCCTAATGCAAAGTAAAAGATGCATACACACCCCAATTCCGTAAGTGACGGTTATGGCGAAACAGCAGCCAATTCTATCCTAGAAGTTACGTCATTGTAACATTACTACAGCGCCACCCCCCATTACAGCTTAACCAAATGAAAACATAAATACTATTCTAAACATCTTTAAAAATTCCTGGGTCTAAATGCCATTTTTTTTAAACTTTTAAATTGCCGAAATTTTTAGGGAAATTGTTTTTACTTAAGTTTTCCTCGAAAATGTTACATGCCTCCAAAAAATCCCCAGCGTTGTTACATATGTTTTTTATTCTGTAAAAAAAAGGAAATTCCTAATTGCTATGGAAATTGGTAAACGTGATAACCTCAAAGTTAAAATCTAACCTTTTATCATATATCCCTATTTTTATTTCTCTATTTTGAATTTTAATTTTTAAATCCAGATAAGTCGCACAAAGATTATTATCGTTAGTCCGGTTTAAAGTTAGTTCCTTTGGGTAGATTTGCTTAAGAAATTCCAAATCGTTGCAGTTAAAAATTATGAGGTCATCAATATATCTGAATCCGGTAATATTATTTGAGTTAAGAAATTTAGTTTCGTAAAAATGTAAGAATAGGTTTGCAAATGCACTAGAATAGCTATTTCTCATAGGTATACCCTTTATCTGTTTAAAGAAACATAAGCCATTAAAGAGGTAGTTTTCAAAAATATTAAATTTACACAAATCAATCCAGTCACATTTTAAGATTAAAGTACTAACTAGATAAGTATCATAAATTTCTGAACAGATAATCATTAAATTATCATGCAGAATACTGGTAAAAAGGTTTTCAAAATCAAACGTGTATATGCTATCTATATTCTTACTTTTTAAAAATGTAAAACATCCTGGTTATTATTTATAATAAAGCTATTTTCGGTAATCTTAATTTTATTTACAATAATTTTTAAATAGCTAAAGAACTTTTTACTGAACAAAGTGTTATAACAATTTGTACTACATGTAACAAACCTAAATTTAGTAGGTACTTTATGGAATTTTATAGTACGAAACAGGTAAGGGTATTTTATGCTATTAATCTTAAACTTAAATTTTTTGCTAAAGGCTAAAATCCTATTATCTATTTCTTTTTTGGTAAGGTTAATTTTTTGATAGGTATTATTTGAGTTGTATTCCCTAGAAATTAACTGCTTAAAATAATCTTTACACATAAAACCGAAGTTATTGGCAGCCTTTTAAACTGTTCTGTTTGTATTTTGTCTATATTCGTATTATTTTTATCTATCTCTGTTGGATTATTTATTTGTATTTTTTTCATTATGGGGATATGAAGCTTCTGCGCTATCCTCTATTAAAAATGTTTTATGTTTTCTTTGCAGGATATGTTTTAGGTTAAAGTGATTTAGCAGTCTATGCTTGTTTTTTAACTTTTGTTTATTTGAATTGTTTATATTTTTTTACTTCTCTCTACTTACTAATTATGTTAATGTTGTCCGTCCTAGAACAATAACGTTAATTGTCCAAGTTTTGTTTTGTATTTTAATAATGATATAAAGTCATTTAAAATTTAGCCATTGTTTTGATTTGACTACTCGGTGATTCATAGCGTTAGATGCTAGAAGAAATAGTTTCTCCAATCATATTGCTCCGTATATCAGCAGATATTAGGGAAGTGTACTTTTCACTACCACTTTAGCATGGGTAGTGAACTAAAGTGGTAGTGTATTCACTACCACTTTAGCATAGAAGAACGTAAAGTTATAACAGTAACAGGAAAGATCCTGGCTCTTTTTTTTGGTACAGTGATATCTATCGTTTGTGGCGTTGCTATAATGTGTTTATTGTTCAGCATTTGTTGTTATGACTCTTGTCTTTTATTCTGTATAACATTTCTGTTAAAAACTTTTTGTATTGAATTTATTATTATATTACCTCAAGTGGAGTTGCTTTTGTTTGTTTATGCTTATTTGTAGCCCGTGCTGGGTCAACAGTTGTATTGATTTGTACGCACATTCTTGATATTGTATTATTTGTTTATTAATAAAAATTGAGGATGAGTGGCAATACAGGGTAGTATGGTGGCTGCCAAAAAATTTAGGGAATTAATTCTCCTTCTTTTAGGTTTTAGGGATTCGATTGAAATTGATAGAGCTCGAGCTCCTGTCGACTTCGAGTTGCTGTCTCTCGACTGGTTATCAGCCGTTGTGCCGCATACTTTCAGGTTTGGGTCGGCTGGTTATGTGAATCTACATCCCCATTCAGCGGCCACCCCACTTCCGGACAACATGGCCTGGAACAAAAAGGCCCTGGATGACCTCTTCAGTATTCGAAAAGAGGATTTCTAGTTTCAATTTGAAAATGAGAAAAAGAAAGCATGCTATAGAATAATAACTGAAGAACTTTCAAATGTAAAACATATTTTCTTACCGCCGAACACCGCATTCATTCCGACCAGGGAATTATCTAAACATCCAATCTGCTATACCGACGACGTGCACTACGCTTCCTGGTTTCTGAACTCGATAATGTGAATATTACAAAATCTATTACTACATTATTGACGGAATATCACGGTCAAGCTTAGTGTGGCAGGAACTCGAGCAGACAACAATTGAGCCGTTTATTTTGACAGTCGCTTTGTTTTTAAATCTGATATTTTAAAAAAATATCTAAGCATGTAGAACTCTTCATTGTTTTAAGTCATTGAAGACCACCACTTCAGCCTTTCTACTTTTAATTGCAGGTATGAGCACAATACAGAAGAAAACATACGCAAAACGATATACATAACAATTAGATTATATCATACGAACACACTCTGTTGAACTCCCAGCCTGAACTAGGTGGCGCTAACAGTCAGAGAGAATTACTATTAATAGCATCTCAGTCAATGAATTTTACAGTTAATATCACCTGTCGCAAAAAATAATTAAAGATATGAGGAGGTGAAAGGCAAAGTGGTGTAAGTCAGTAAGTCAAGTGGTGCAAGTCCAAAGCGTTTTATGGCAAAAACTACAAAAAATTCCACTATAAATTGAACAAATTATAATTCATAATAATTATTATAATATTGCAAATAATAATTATTTTCAATTCTACTATAAATTGAACATGGAGATTACATTTTTGCACTCAAATAAAAAAAAGTTGAAAGTGTGACTCACACTACTTTGCCTTTCACCGCCTCATATTTAAAATCTCAGTTGTTTTCACCACATGAATTACAATTTTTTTCTAAATGAAGAGATACCGTTAAATTGCAATTAATGTTATTATAAACTTTCTTTTTTTTTACAGTGACTAAGGCCACTTTCAAAATAAAGGACTCAATTGTTAAATGTTTTAGTAACCGTATTTCCCCATCTCAAGAGGCGAATTATTAATATTAATTTATTTAATATCTTTATTTTAATATCTCTGTTGAAATCAAGGAAGATAACTTCGAAACGTCGTAGAGTAATTAAACTTACGTCAGTTAGTAGGTCGAAACTTATTGTCAATCTTGATATCAACAAGGAAATAGCGTGCCATGAAGGCGGGAAAAACCGATTGCAAAAGTATTACGGAAAGTAGAGTCAATCATGTAATAATTTAAATAGCTGCTTTAAGTTAATTAATGTGTATTATCTGATCGGTTTGCAAATAATCTTAGGGGATTTTTCAATATTATAAAATTTTCATCCAACCTCTCTTCCGTCACCGGTCGGATTCAGAAAGCAGCGATTGGGATTCAGAGAAACATCTAAATACGAGGACTTTATCAGAAGTTCTTGTACCACTTCTGGTTCTCGTAGCACTTTAGTACTTGTAGGAAACTAAAATATGTATTTTCGGAGTTTGAGCATAAAATACCAAAACTTTATTTTAAAATTGAAAATGATATTATGCACAAAAAAAAGTTCTAATTTAAAAAAAAAAAAAATCGGATTTTTTCAGTACGAAATTTCACACTATTTAATTAAATTATCATGATTAGTAGAAAAGCGTATTGCATTTACTTTGTCCTGCAACATTTATGAAAGAGTCATAATTACATATTCATAAATTTTTTGTTAGAAGAAACCCCTTTCCCGCAACCATTCCTCAAAACTGCCAATTTGGGGGGGGGGGGGAAGTTTCACTGTATTTGCTTCAGTGACCCCTTCCATGATAGCGTGTGTCATGTCACCAACCCTCTCCCGGCCTTTTCGCATTGAAAGCGAAGTGAAGAGAGAAGAGTGTTTTCCAATGCTGTCAGTAGAGCGCCCGGACAGCGTTCGAGTAGGTTGATTTGGGGATCGTAGGACGTCCGTAGACAGTGACGTAGAGAGCATAACTGGCGCCCGGGGTATGATAACTTTTTGGCGCCCCCCCCCGAAAAATATATAGTAATATAATCTATAGAATTAGTTATTTTAGGACCATTTGACGCCCCTCTGCGAGTGGCGCTATGGGCATGATAGACCCCCTTGCCCCCCTCTCGCTACGCCACTGTCCGTAGAATTCCGAGTTGGAAGCTGATAAAATTATAAGTGTTTTTATGTTTAGATTTAAACGTGATGTTTGTAGTGTGTAGTTTGTCCTGTCTAAGCAGAATAAAACTGTGTGCTTGTTTTGAGAACCAGAGTTCGTCAGTTCAGTGACACAACAGCGTGTTCCCCCCCCCCCTACTTTTCCTTCTACAGGCACTTTAACTTTTGCATAGCAATTCATGGTAAGCGATAGTTTTTTCAATTGTAGGCTGAGTAACTGCAATTTGTCGGTCACCAATAAAATGTTACAGAAATTCCGGATATAGATTTTTTCCCCTTCTAGCATACTTATCGGCTGTCTTCCCGAGGCCATAACCTACGCCCAAGATTTCTGGGTAAGGTACAGATGCTTTTGTTTTTGTTTTGCCAATGCGAGGCACTTACCAATGAAGACGATCGCACATAACCCACGAGAATCGGTGCATGCTTTCAATGGTTGGCACCGTATAGGGGAACCAACACCACCCCCTGGTACCACTTACAATATATATATATATATATATATATGTGTGTGTGTGTGTGTGTGTGATAATATTATTAATAACCTTTAATCACCCTTTCTGAACTTTCTTTCTCATCTGGTAACCTTTCCGACGCCTTGGCGAGATGCTCCGCCTTTCCATATACTAACTTTCTCCCCCAATTATGGCAACCTCTCTTTGACCTAATTCTAGATTCGCGCGCTACTCAGACTCGATGCTGGCTTCGAGTGATTAAGATGTGTCGCTGTTTTTTGCCAATAAACTTCAGTTATTCGTTATGATTTGGAATCTTTTTGTTTCGGCCCCGATCGCAGTATTTTCAGGAGATGACCATTCGGGTCGTTTCATATATATAAATATATATATACTAGCTGTTTACCCGGCGTTGCCCAGGTATTTATTAATCTCATTTTTTTGCTACACAGGAAAAGGAATGAATTCTGCCTATAGTGTAAAATTTAAGTAATTTTATTTACGGGTATTTAAAAGTATATGTACAGTATACAAATGATAAAATAAAATTACAAATTCACTCTATTATTTAACTCAAAGCTTAATTATAAACAACACTTTTAGTTTCCTATATTCATGTCAGTGACTCCGAAAACAATGGATTTGACACTACTCTCGGACATTTTGGACATTTCATTTTTCCCCTTTCCTTTCTCCTCCCCCAATGCTGATGAGGGGGACTGAACTTGCACTTAAACGGCATCAGTGATGTCACTATTTGTCTCAGTGACCCCGAAAACTATGGATTCGACACTATTCTCGGTCATTTTGGACATTTTATCTTCTCCTCCCGCCTCCCCTCCAACGTTGATAGAGGGGGGGGGGTGCTGAACTCTCACTTAAACGGCACTGGGATTGCCACTGTTCCTCTCAGCGATCCCGAAAACTATGGATTCGACACTACTCTCGGTAATTTTGGAGATTTTATATTCCCCCTTCTTCCCCCTCACACCCCTATGCTAATGGGGGACTGAACTTGCACTTAAACGACATCGGGTGTGTCACTATTAATCTCAGTGACACCAAAAACTATGGATTCGACACTACTCTCGGTCATTTTGGAGATTTTATATTCCCCCTTCTTCCCTCTCACCCCCCTATGCTAATGGGGGACTGAACTTGCACTTAAACGACATCGGGTGTGTCACTATTAATCTAAGTGACCCCGAAAACTATGGGTTCGACACTACTCTTGGTCATTTTGGAGATTTTATATTCCCTCTTCTTCCCCCCTCTCCCCCCCCCAATGCTAATGGGGGCTGAACTTGCACTTAAACGACATAGGGAGTGTCACTATTAATCTCAGCGACCCCGAAAACTATGGATTCGACAGTGATGTCAGTCGTTTTCCACTATTTTTACATGTGCCCCCTGCCCCTCCTGCCGCCTAGGGTGCTAGGGGCGTCTTATTGTAATCTAAACCATTATCGAATCAACTTAATCGCACACACAAAATTTCATAAAAATCAGTCCAGCCGTTTAGGAGGAGTTCAGTGACATACACACGGACAGAAGAAATCTCTATATATATAAAAGCAAGTGTCCGTGTGTGTGTGTTTATGTGTGTGTGGCCTGCAGATGAATCTATAAAACTTACAACTGTAAAATTTGGCATACGGGTAGTGAAGAGTCTGAACATGTGCACCTCGAAGCCCGAATTTTAAATTTTATTACCGTTAATTTTTAATTAATAAAAAGTCAACAATTTTTGAAGGATGAATCCAGAAATGGAAGAGCCTTCCAGCCGTCTTTCCGCCATATTTGAAAAATGTGGAAATCGATGTAATTTTTTTTCATGAAAGTACATAAATGTTACATATTTGGAAAGAGCTTTAAAAACTGATATTTTTTTTCTGCGTACACTTAATATGTTACTTCAATAGTTTTAGAGTTATTTCGATTCTAATTTTGAGATCCACATATTATTCATGTAAACAAAGCGTGATTCATTCACAGCGTGAATCACTTAAGTTCAACACTTAACATTGTTTTAAAACCACTGTTAATTTGGTTGTTCACGAGTAGGAATTAAGGCAAAATCTTAGCATTTATACTCCAAATGGTAGGACACAAACATTGTTTATCCAGGGGTGCTAAGGTAATAACCCGTAATAGCAGTTTTGAAAGAAAAATATTAATTTTACCGAGTATTGATTTGTAATTTCATTGTTTGTATTAAATGTTTGTTTTATTAAAAGTTATTTTGCTAATATTACCCCTATTGTTTTCTTTTTTACATTAATTCTTTTTTACTGTGTTCACATTTTCAGTTTAATAATTATTTGTGTTTTAGCACCTGATAACAGCTTAGATTACTGATATTATGAGTGTTTATGTGCAAAAGTATGCTTATTATATTATTTATTCTCTATTTCTATTAGAGATGCAATGGATCTTGATATATATAAATATATGTTTCGCCCTGTAAAATAGAAATATATTTATTGTATTATTTTAGTCCTTTTTGTGAAAAAAATATGTTAAAAGCTGAATGCTTCAAAGGAAATATATTTTTCAAAATATTAATTTTAAAATATTTACATTCGAATCCTTTTAACTGCGATACTCCTCATGGTTCCAATTCCTTAGAAATGTGTACAACTTATAGATTTGGTTATGCATTATTGGTGCTATAACTTTTTGCAGTAAATGTCTTGAACTCAGAACAATATCCACCATCCTGGAAATAATATTTAATATGTAATAGCAATATTTTTTCCATTATAATATACCTAACTGGTTTAATATTGTCAAATGATTGACATATTTCATTTTAATGTAACTAAATACAGTCAAATTTTTTATATTATTAGTTTCACTTTTCATTTACTTAAATTCAAGATGAATACATTTAAAAGTAATGCAACTTCCCCTCAAAAAAAGAAGAGAATAGAATAAACAAACTGAAAAAACTTTGCTCACCATATTTATATATATATATAAAAAAAAACTTAATTTACCAATAAATATTTTTATGTTCTATGAAAGCAATAATTTTTTCTGTTAATTTGATTTTAAAAGGACTCATGTTTTTTAATTTCTTAATCTCACATATTCCATACAATATTTATGTTTAACCATACGTTGCTCCTACGTTTAGCTTCATCTCTATTTTTTGACCCTTTCTACATAAGAATTATATTAATGAAGGTGTGAAAAATAAAATGTTTGGTTATAATAGTTGTTTGAAAACAACTGATCTTGCATTTATGGTGCGTGCAGCCCTAATTGCAGATTTCTGTTAATTTTTTTGTTTGTCAGTGCCTTTAACCTGTACTTTAATTTTTTTGCTACAGAATCTTGCATTTATGGTGCGTGAAGCCCTAATTGCAGATTTCTATTAATTTTTACGTTTGTCATGGCCTTCTACCTATATTTTAATACTTTATTTATTTTCATTTTTTGCTGAATTATTTACATTTTACTTAAATTCAATTCAAGCAATACTTTGTTTAGCTTTTATTTATACTGTGTTATTTATTCTATGTTATATACACTCAAGAGCCAAAACATTATGACCACCTGTCAATAACGAGTTGGCCCACCTTTGGCGCGCAACACAGCTTCAACCCGCCTTGGCATGGATGCCACAAGTCCTTGGTAGATGGCCGGAGACAGATTGTACCAGATGTTTAAGCAACGGTCACGCAAATCCGAGATATTGCGAATTGGTGGTCTTTGAACTTTGAGCTGCCGTCCCATGACATCCCAAATGTGTTCTATCGGATTGAGATCCGGTGAGTTAGGCGGCCAGGACATTAACTGGAATTCAGCATCATGTTCCTGAACCACTCCAACACAATTTTAGCCTTGTGAAACGGGGCGTTGTCCTGTTGGAACATTCCATTTCCAGCTGGAAAAACAGAGGCCATGTAAGGGTGCAACTGGTCCGCAATGATGTTCAGATACCCTGTAGCATTCATGGTCTGCTCTACCACAACCACGGGTCCCAGAGACGCCCAAGAGAACGTCCCCCAAAGCATAATACCGCCACCACCGGCCTGTGTGTGACCTACTGTACATTGAGGGAGCAACAGTTCGCCTGGAAGACGGCGTATCCTTTCACGGTCATCGGCGTGATGAATGACAAACCGTGATTCATCTGACCAGGCAACTCTCTCCCACTGATCCATGGACCAGTCGCGATGTTCCCGGGCCCAGCGCAGGCGATGTTGGTGATGACGCTTGGTCAGCAAAGGCACACGAGTGGGACGTTTGCTGCGTAGCCCCATATCCAACAGTGTCCGCTGAACAGTGTGCTGCGATACTATTCTACTTGGCCCTGCATTGTATTGGGCTGTCAGCTGAGCCACTGTCTGGCTCCGGTTTTGCTTCACCATGCGAGACAGTCTCCAACGACCTTTTTCATTCATAGCGTGTGGACGTCCAACACCATGTCGTCTACTGCTGGTTTCACCGTCATTCATCCACTTTGCATAAGTACTAACAACTGTAGGTCGCGAACAACCCACGAGTCGTGCAGTTTCGGAAATACTTGTTCCGAGCCTCCGAGCCATTACAATCTGCCCTCTATCAAAGTCGCTTAGATCCGCAGCCTTTCCCATCACCCACAGAAGTAAGTGAAAGAATGATTCTTCAGACTCTCCAGCAGCAGTTAAATACCACTTCCACCTGATCACGTGCCTTCTACGTCATCCAGGCGAATTCATTGCAAAATGTAGGGGTGGTCATAATGTTTTGGCTCTTGAGTGTATACTGTGTTTAATTTATAAATTGATTTTAGTTAACAAAATTGAGATTTTTACTTTTTAGCGTTTGGTGGTAAAATTATAAAAGTCTGAATCTACCTAAATTCTGAGATGTGTATAACATTTCACATGCTTTTTTTTTCTGTGTTATTTATACTGTGTTTAGTTTTTAAGTTGATTTTGGTTAACAAAATTGAGATTTTTACTTTTCAGCTTTTAGTGGTAAAATGATGAAAAGCATAACTGTCTTAGGTTGATGAGTCTACCTAAATTCTGAGATGTGTATAAAATTTCTTATGCTTTTTTTCTATGTTATTTATACTGTGTTTAGTTTTTAAATTGATTTTTGTTAGCAAACATTCAAGAATTTGACATTTTTACTTTTCAGCTTTACTTTCCAAAAGACAATTTGACATTTTTACTTTTCAGATTTTAGTGGTTTATTATAAATGTATATATTTTGTTTTACTTTTCACATTTTTTTTTTTGCTCCAATGATGAAAGGCTAAACTAGCTGAATTCTGAGGAGTTTATTATAAATTTTTTTCTTTTTTATATTGGATTTTCTTTTTATTCATGCATATAACATTTCATATACTTTTTTTTCTATGTTATTTATACTGTGTTTAGTTTTTAAATTGACTTTGGTTAACAATTATTCCCCAATTTGACATTTTTACTTTACAGCTTTTAGTCGTACAATGATGAAAGGCTGCATCTACCTAAATTCTGAGATGTCTATAACATTTCACATGTTTTTTTTTTACTATGTAATTTATACTGTGTTTAGTTTTTTAATGAGATTTTGGTTAACATTCTTAAAATCCCGGGCAACGCCGGCTCGCTGGGGGAAGGGGGGAAGGAAAAGAATTTTTTCTTCTGCTTTCGACTGTTTGCAGGACGTGGGATGCGTATCTACAAAATTTAAATACCTTTATTCGTTGTTTTTTAGTATTTCTATTTTCTGACAGTGATTGCTGATGGGAGCGGGTCCTTAAATCGACCGGATAGACGGGCGAGGCCCGACTATATATATATATATAAAACAGTTCCGTAACTGACTGACATACAACGCAGAGACCAAACCGCTGACCTAAAAAGCTGAAATTTTGCATGGCGATTCTTCTTATAGTGGAGGGGTGCACTAAGAAAGATTTTCCAAAAATTCTTCCTAGATTTTTTTAAAATTAAATTTTTAAACTGCTTTTGTAACTTTTTTTGAGTTTGCATTTAAAATAAAAATATGAGGGATATAAAATTTATATCACGAGAAAGATCATAAAATTTCTTTTAAAATGAAATCTTTTTCGAATCTTTACCTCCATTTTCTGATTTTTAGTGAATTTTTAAGGATTAATTTTTAGAATTTAATTTATTAAATGCTGATCACGTGGTTCCTTTTCTTTTTGTGATACTTTAAATTAATTTTGCGTCACGTGCATAACAACGAAATAGACAAAAAATATTTTTTTTCTTGCTAATGCGGCAGACGATCGGATATTATCCAAAAAAAAATATTAAAACAGTAAGAGATATGTTCCTCAAACTGTACTATATTAACTGTTCTATATTCTTTAGTATATTCTATTAGATTTAATTTGAATATTTTCTTCTACATTATTTTCTCTATAAAAATATCCGTTACGATTTCTTTATAAATATATATATATATATATTTTTTACATCAATTGTATACATTGATCGTTGTATTTATTTTATATATATATAAATATATATATATATATATATATATATATATATATATATATATATATATATATATATATATATATATATATATATATATATATATATATATATATATTTGGCATTAATTGCATACATTGACCGTTGTATTTAGTTTGAATGTACTCTGCAATGAAGTACGGGTATTCAGCTAGTATATATATAAAGATATATATGTATATATGTATGTATATATTTTTAAACAGGGTTATCAGGAAAGAATCATCCGATCACAAAATTTAATATTTTCCATAATTACAAGCAAAAAAAACATAATTAATTTGTCATTGTAAAGGAAAAATGTTAAATTTTTTTCACATGTGTTCGATATGAGTCAACCGTATAATATCATTGCGATATGCCATTTCTTGCGAATCATTGCGATTTCCAAACACGTTGTAATGTTTCACTATTAACTTTTTGTAAAGCATCACAAAAGCATGCGTTGTTTTAGTTCGGGCAAACTTGTAGGCAAAGGTGGTATGAACACAAGTTCTTTGACATATCCCCGAAGGGAGAAGTGGCATGGGGTTAAGTCCGGTGACCTAGGAGTGTAGCTGTGTAGGACCAAATCATCGGCTTCACTGCGATCAATTGCAATGGTGTGGTAGTTCTCTTTTTAGAAATTTACGAACATCCAAATGCCAAAGTCGGCTAAAAATTTAACATTTTTCCTTTACAATGACATATTAATTATAATTTTCTGTTTGTAATTATGGAAAATATTAAATTTTGTAATCGGATGATTCTTTCCTGATAACCCTGTATATATACGTATATATATATATATATGGGCGAGGCGGTCAGAATGGTCATTGGTGAGTAGGAGAGAAGAATGATGCAGCTAACATGTAATGACATTTAATTGCGAAACACAAACAATTGATACGGTTACACATACTAAATAAAAGTTATCGTCGTTTAAGAAATCGCTTCCGCTTACAGCGAAGAACAGCTACATCTCTAAAATCGTAGTCGGTAGAGGTCGCTTCTGGAGGACCAGTTCTATTCTGCATATCGGGGGGGAGGTGTGATGGCCAATTCCAGTCTACACACACACACACACACACACACACACATATATATATATATATATATATATAATTCAATTTTGACAGAGCACCCCCCAGGGGCTACACATCTGGGAGGATCTATCTTTTCCCAGCCCTCTGACATCATAGAAGGACTTTCCGGTCTACGGGTATAATGTTCCCATATCCGGCCTAGACACGGAGATATTGAATGGCGTTTGTTGAGATTGGAACGGAGCATCCCCAGTCTCAAGCCTAATACGCTACCACTATATGGAGATGTTCACATTGAATCCGTCAGCGTTAGCGTCACCGTTAAAGATTCCGTTGGCGCCGAAAAGAATACCTGTTCACATTGCTTGCGTTATACAGAGAGCGTTGAGCGCAACGGGTTGGCTGACGGCCGCGGGTGTTTTTGACTCGGTGTATCTTTTAGCACCAAGAACGACTTACTAAAAAAAGGGTTGCCGTAGTAGTCCGGCAGCTGTGTGCTGAACCTGGTTTAGTTCTATTAAGTTTTTTTTTAATTGTTGAAATTGTTTGTTCTAGGTATGAGGAATCGAGAGATACCGGGTAAGGGCCTGCTCACATAGGAGTCCGTTGCGTTGCGTTAAGGAAAAGATGACGTTGAGACGAAAATAAACCAATCATATGCCTCCAAACGATTAGCAATGAAATTTTTAACTCCTATTATTGGTTTATTTTCGTCTCAACGTCATCTTTTCCTTAACGCAACGCAACGGACTCCTATGTCAACAGGCCCTATCTCTTTGGTACCTTTGGGCAACTCGCTTTATTCAAGATGGCGTTTTCCGCCATATTGAAACTTGTAACCTTTTAATATTTCGGGATCTATCAGCCAGAATTATTATTTTTTTCCTGTTGCAGGTGTGGTTTTTAATATTTAAGTACTGTAATACGAAAAAATAGGAAATAGAGAAAAATCAGACTGTTTTTTTCTTTGGATGTATCATTGTAGTTCAAAAACTGGAAAACTTATCGAAGCAGGAGAGCAGCGAATTCAAACTATTATTTCATGTAGTAAGATTTATGATGATGGAAAAAACGAAGAACTTGAAAGATTGATAGGAAATAAGGACGTTAAGTTAACCTGTCATAAATCTTGTGTTTCTGTGTATACTGATAAAAATAAAGTGGCAAAATTTGAGAAACGAAAGCGAGGCAGTGAAAAGTACGCTGAAGAACAACCTGTAAAGCTTCGAAGATCAAGTCTACCATCCTTTAATTTTACACATTATATTTATTGTTGAACCGACTGTGTTGTAGTAAGAGATAAAAAAACATCCAGACCGATGGAGACCTGCGTACATGATCCGTGAAAAACGAGTCGAAGAAGGAAAAATCCATAAAACGGTTAATATTGGATACATGTAACAAGCGAAACGATAAGTGGTAGTCACATGTTAGAATAAGGATTGAGGAAGCGGTTAGTGACTTAAATGCTGCCGAAGGAATATACCATGTTGACTGTCGCAACAGATTCATGGGGTTACTATCAGTAGCTGTAGCCGGACAATCAATCTACTGGTGAACCCTCAAAGCCCAAGGGTGACAACAAACCATTCAGAGCAGTTGTTGATTCACTGATGTCAGATGAAAGAATATGGATTTCGGTAGAAATATTTATGTGGATTGAAAGCACATTCGTGCGCTTTGGCTACGATTTTAATGGTATTATCGGGATAACTTTGAAGCCAAAAATTCTGAAAACATGGGCATTAAGCTTACATATTTACACTCAGCTGGAGGAAGATCTTGTAAACATCAGTCAAGAGGAATGACAGCAGAAGGCTAAGCAACACAACACACAAAGAAGAGATGAAAACTCGAATTGGAACAGATAACAAAGACCGAGAAGGACTTCGTCATCAACTACAAAATTACATAGATCCACTGAAACCTGACTCCCACCCTTTACAACTTTTGAGTCGCCCAGTGGCTAAGTGGATAAGGCATCAGCCTGCCACGCCGGGATTGTGGGTTCGATTCCCGCATAAGACTTGGTTGTATTCTGGGGAACCGGTCAGTCTCCCGCCTGCAATTGGAACCCCGTCTAGAAAGGGGAGCTGCAACCCATCGTCCATCGCCGGTGTCATCGTCTGTCAGTAAAATTCTTCTGTGATTGTGTCATTTGTCTGTTTCTATGTCTTATATTCATATGTACACCGGACTGGGGTGTAATGTTGTCATCCCCCAAGGACATTAGCCACACACACACACACAACTTTTGAATATTACTACAGGCAGATTATGTCCAGACAACATAAATGTTGATCATGCAGTTGAAATTGGTACAATACAAATGAAAGATTTTGAGAATGGATGGCACAAAAGTTTTTTACGACCGGATACCTCAAAAAGTAACAACAATGGTTGCTACTGCTCGTTGAAGCTGGTACTGCAAAAATATGTGACACCCAAACAATTTATTCTCATGTAATTGGTTTGCAAGCAAGCTCTCGTGGTATAAATGTGGAGAAAGATTCTGTCTCATGAGTTATCTCCAGTTCCAACAGCTTTATTTGATGATTCTGTGGAAATGAGGATATGTAAAAACAAGTCAAAATTGAAAACATCGCTGAAGGAAGATGTATCCTCCCGAACAGTGGCATCAGATCGTGTCTCCTTTGTAATTGGTGGATCAGCCTTACTCTGGGTTATTCCTTGGCCTGAAAAAGGTACTGTAAGTGACTACATCTGTAATGATGCGCCTTCGAATAGGTGAAGATATCCTTAAAATATTAAAAGAATAAGTCAATTCCAAGGCTTTCATCATTACATTCAAATGGTTAAAATTGGAAACGACGGCTAGAGGCAGCATGCTAATTAAAGAGCGAAGCGGTCCGGTGTTTTGATGTGGAAGAGCGAAGCGGTCAGCTTGGAAAGTTAGATCGCTAGACGCAGATAAGCGGGGCTGTCTCCAAAAGTGACGTTATACGACAAAGGGCTTTGTATTTAGAATTTACGACAGCGGCGTGAGAAAACCACAAGCAACTTGGGAGGTTTTGCGTGCGGTTTCGGTGTGTGAAGCAGGGGCGGCCAATTAAAGAATGTTGAAGTGATGTAAGAAAATGAAAATTTGGCAGTATCGGGAGTGGTTGAAAAGTAAATTAGAAGGAGGAGTCAAGAAAGAAGAATGGGTTTTGAAATGATATAAATTGGGGAGTTTGAAAATTTTAAAAAGGCTCCCTCCCCCTCTCTCTAAAATAGCAAACTCTCAGATCTCTCAGGGAGAGACTCCTGATTGTGGTGGAGTCAGACCCAGTTTCGATTCCCCGTTTTCTTTCTTGCGTTTGTCGTATCGGGTCGAGCTACAGTTCCCCGTTGTCTCATAAGATTTTGTGTATAGGGTAGAACTGTGGTTCCCCTTGTGTTCTACGGCGTTGGGTCGAAATTTGAGCTCTCCAAATATAATTGTGAAATAAAATATTTTGTGTGTGCTTGTGATGATAGAAGGTAGTAGTAAGCTCAACGACATAGAAGCAAGAGAATCCTACGGCATATCCACGGAAGTCGACCTACAAATATACCGCAACTCAACGAGTGAGTCACAATATTTCATTTGTTTAGATCAGTCCTTTTCTTTTGGTTGATGTTTGTATTTGATTTGGCTATTGATTTACGAATAGGTGTAGAGATAGTTAATAGGAGATATAATTGGTATTCTACGTTTTGGATAGTTATAGTGTGCTCCCTTGTTTCCTTTGAAAAGTAATAATTGAAATTTTATATTAAAGGACGAGAAACTGATTTTGTGTATGGCTAGGTGTGTTTACGAAAGTTATCATTAAGATAATATGCATAAATGCACAAATTGTAAATAGATCAAGTTTAATTTAAATTTATTTAGTTCTCTGTTTTAATTGTTATCAGTGGTTTTCAGTTTGCTTGTTCGTTATTGCTAACTACGCCCAGAACTTTGGGTTATTAACAAATAATTGAAACACAACGCACCCAACTACCCCTTTTTTAAAATGACTAATGTACTACCCCAACTAAATCACGCCCTAATAAATAATTTTTGGACGAGCAATACGACAACATCTTTCGATTCAAATCTGCACTCATAATCAAACTACAGTTAAGCGATGTATATTTGATTTTTGATCGATATTATACTTTCAGCACCAAAGATGTTGCAAGACAAAAGAGAGAAGCAGGAGTTTAGAAGCTGTCACTTCTATCCCCACTTCCATCACAAAAAGTCACACATGCAGTCACAGAAAACAAGAAACAATTGATAAATCTTATCTGCAGCGACCTTGTACAAAATAAGGAATATCTAGAAACTTACACTAGAATTAACAAGCTAGTGGTTACAGAGCAGGATGAAATCCCAAATGAAATATCAGGTTTAAGTGTTTTAAAACGGCAAGATTTATCAACTCTGCATGAAAAGGCAGATGTTATAATTGTTCAACAAGCATGTAGACTAGGAACAGAAGAAGGTGGCAGGCAGGTGACTGGGGTTTCTGATGACAGTGATGTTTTTTTCGTAGCTACTCTACCACTATTTAAAAAAAGGTATAACTATCCCAATGTACATGGAATCGCCTATCAAAAGAAGGTCGTTGGTCGACATTAAAACCTCCGTCCGAAAGCACACTGACATCATACCAGATATCTTGGCAGGACATGCTCTGAGTGGATGTGATACGACAGCTTCCCTTTTTGATATAGGGAAAGGTCGAATAGTAAAGGTATTAAAAATGAGTCATTTCCTTTCATTGGTGGGAGATAAAACAGCAAACATTGAAGATGTGAACAAACAAGCATCAATTTTCATTAACATCTGCTACGGTTATTCAAAATGCTTGACAGTTTCAGAAGAGCCTGTCCACTAAAATGGGAAGAAATAGCTCTTCACAACCCCCAAGACTCTGCTCACTGCCACCGACTAATGAAGCTTTTCTGCAGAATGTAAAACGAGCACACCTTCAAACTACACTATCTAGCGAAAAGTATCCGGACACCCCCGTAAAGAAGTGGATCTGGCAGGTGACGTAATCTGATGCGTAACCGAAAGCTATAAAAGTGTTGGTAGTGGTTTGTCAGGCCATATTTATGCGTTTGTGAGACAATGAGTAAATCAAAAGGAGCTTAATGACTGATCGTGGCATTGAAGTGGGATGCCACCTTTGTGGGAAATCAGTTCGTGAAATTTCGGACATTCTACCGAAGCCAAATTCCACTGTGAGTTATGTAATTGTGAAGTGGAAACGTCGCGGAGGTGAAACTGCAGAAAAACGAAGTGGCAGGTCGAAAAAAATTAGTGAACGCAGCCGTAGAACTCTGAAAAGGGTACTGAAGCAAAATCGCAAGTTCTCGTTGATTGATATCACTCAGGAGTTCCAAAGTTCATCGGGCGTTAATGCTAGCAGCAGGACTTAAAAAAAACTTTCGAGAGTTAAAAAAAACTTTGGATTCCATGGTCATTCAGCCGCTCACAAGCCGAACATCACTTCCCAGAATGCGAAGCGTCGATTGCAATGGTGCAAAGGTTACCGTCATTGTACTGTGGACATGTGGAAAAATGTTCTTTGGAGTGATTAACCTCGCTTTACAATCTGGCAGTCCGATGGACGAGTCTGGGTTTGGCGGATGCCCGGCGAGTGCTTCTTACGTGACTGCAATGTGCCGACTGTTAAGTTTGGTGGTGGCAGCATCATGGTGTGGTGGTGTATTTCATGGTTTGGCCTGGGTTCTTCAGTTCCTGTGGTTGGAAACATGAACTCTGAGATGTAAGTGGACATTCTGGAGAATACGCTCTCCCAACTCTATGGCAATATTTCGGGGAAGGCCCATTTCTCTTCCAGTAGGATAACTGCTCCATTCACACATCGAAACTTGCGCAGGCACAATTTGACGAAATGGGTGTTCAAAAAGTGGACTGATTCTCAGAGCCCCGATCTAAATCCCATTGAACACCTTTGGGACGAATTAGAGATCAGATTACGTAGCCAGCCAAAACGACCATCCTCACTGCCAGCACTTACTTCAGCTGTGATGGACGTCTGGAAGACAATTCCTATGGACACCTATCAAAAACTGGTGGCAAGTCACCCCAGACGTGTGCGGGCTGTCATCGGTGCAAAAGGAGGACCAACATCATATTAATATATGCCTCAGGACTCTCCGAGTCCGTACCACTGGGCGCCCGGATACTTTTGGCCAGATAGTGTATCATCTGGAAGAATTCTTTGGGTACACCTCCTGTCTTAGATCCTGAACAATTTGGCTACTAAAAAAATAGTGTTTCCGAAGTACTTCTGCCCATTGGTGTGCCAGATAATGTTGCACTAGCTCCAAGTGAGATCTTGAAGTTAATTGTATGCTCATGTGATAGTGAAACACCGTGTCGTACAAAAAGATGTGGAACACAGGTTTGACCTGCACAGTGTTTTGTGTTTGTGCACATAACGGCTGTTTAAATAGAAATAGCCAAGTACAAGAAGAAGATGTGGACGATGAACAAACAGAATTGATTTAGATTTCAATTAACAGACATTAGTCTTCATTTAATGAGATACTTGAAAATCTAACTGAACTATTGTACTTTACTTATGAATGTACATTTTATGTGAACCTACTAATTTTACATTTTGTTAATCTACCACTTGTGTAAATGTATGTTTTAAAAATAATTAAAATAATGTGTGCTACGATATAAAATAAAAACTAACAAAAATTGATTATTTTCTTTTTTTTAACAAATTTCACTCAAATTTAGTAAAACTGTACATTCAAGATGGCCGCTTTCACCATTTTAATTTTTTTACGTATTAAAACAAATACTTTCAGATCTTTTCTTGAAGTTTCAACTAAAATTAGCTACAAATATACAAGGAACACATGTTTATGGCAAAATAAGTACAAATTTTCACGGAACCTAAATATTTAATAGAGGGATGGCCGCCATTTTGAATGCTGAGTGTTGCCCAAAGGTACTGCACGGGTACCTGCAATTTTATGAATCTATATACCCTTAACATGAAATACCAACAATAAAAAAAACTTAATAGTTAAAAGCAGGGTTCGAAGAAAAATCTCTATTTGGCTACCAGACTATAGCAGACGATTATTGCAACGAAAAGTGAATGGTTCAACGTATCGCGTGCAAGGTGCAAGGTATATTGAGTTTGTTGGAGTGCCATGATCTAACGACTTTACCTCCAGTAGCAAGATAGGTACATCAGAAAATATGTGCTCAGCAGTAAAATAAAAATATAAAAATTAAGCCTTCTTCAGATAAGTAAAATAAAAATTATGATAAGAATTAAAAGAATAAAATTCAATTATTTAGAATAATTAGCAAAAATGAGCATCCACCGGGAACTATCGCATACGAGCAGCGCGCTCTAGCACTGCGTCAATCATAACACAATAAGTTGGAGGAATAAGCTGAATACATTCGCACTCAGATAATTGAGAAGTTCTAGTAAAAATACAGGAAGGGTGGAGTTTAAGTAATTAAAAATGTAAGCAAGTTAAGAGAGAGAACGTTAGCTCTTTAGAAGACACGCCCGAGGGCGTTTACGGTTTTGACGTATACTAAAATCATAATCAGGGAACTCGGTAATTATCTCATTGCGAATGCTGGGAATATTGTCATAAAAAATCCTTAGATATTTTATGAGCAGTTTCGGTAAAAGTAAGCATGCCAAGGTCCCGCCGTATAGTTTTATTTGACATTTATCTAAACGCACGACGAATACTTCTAAGAGTTTTGTTCTGAAACACCTCCAGTTTTTTAATGTTGGTATTAGCAGCATATAACCATACCGGAATAGCATATAGGGCAACGGGAAGAATTACCTGTTTGAATAATAGAAATTTGTTGCGAATGGAAAGATGACGACCGTAAATTGATGAACGGATTTGCATGGTGACACTATTCCATTTTTGAATAATTTTAGTTACGTGGGGTTTCCATGTTAGTCTGCGGTCAAGAATTACACCGAGATAAGTAACTGTATTCTCCCAGTCAATAGGTGAGTTGTAAAGGTAGAGGCGAGGGGGGCTGCGGTATTTATTTGAAAAGAAGATCGCGTGACATTTAGAAGGGTTGATTCGAATTTTCCATCGCGTGAACCAACTCTCTAAAGTGTCAATATTCCTTTGGATCTAATTGGCAAGATAATTAATATTGTGTGAGGTAGATAGAATGGCGGTATCATCAGCATATAAAGCAAGAAGGGTGTTATTACCACGAGGAATAGTATTTAAATAAATATTAAAAAGTGTCGGACCATGGATGCTACCTTGAACAACGCCAGAAGAAATATAAGTAGTTCTAGAAAGCTCATTATTAACGCGAACCGTGAAATTTCGATTGTGCAGGTAGTTGTGAAGTAGGTGTATTAAAGAGTCAGGCAAGTTAATTTCCATCAATTTAAAAATAAGACCCGGTTGCCAAACCTTGTCGAAAGCGCATTTGATGTCTAAAAATAGCACACCCGTGGGTCTATGGGCTTGCAGACATCTCTAGGGAATTCCACCACACGAAGAAGCTGATGAGTAGTACTGTGTTGTGATCTGAACCCAAATTGTTCAGGGATAACGATATTATTCTCATCAAGAAATTTAGAAATTCTATTATGAATAACACGTTCAGTAATTTTACTGAGAGAACACAGCAGGCTAATAGGACGGTAATTTTGAGGAAGGTTGTGATAAGCACCAGGTTTGGGAATGGGACTAATAATCGCAGTTTTACAGCAGGAGGGGAAATAATTATATTTAAGTATTGCATTAATGGTGACAGTAATATGCATAATAATATTAATGGGGAGATGGTTAAGGATACAATTATTAATATTATCGTTACCCGGTGCTTTTTTAACTGTAATTTTATGGATAATTTGGACAATTTCAGTAATAGTAGCCGGTTCAATTTCATGGGTGGGAGGGTGGGTGGAAACGTTCTTTCGTTGAAATGGAATCGACGAATGATGCCATAGCGCTCAGTTACATGATTGGTTGGAAATTTTTACGCTAACGCTTCGGATTCAATGTGAACAGCTGTTAACTTGCTCAAGAGCTCTTTCTGTTTTTTCAGCTTGAATTATTTTTATCTTTTTATGTATTGAATATACACAGGCGCATCTTTAAAGGCGTTGCAATTATTTGAAGCTGACTCTGCAAAGAATAGAGATCCCAAATTTCCAGGAAGACTCGTGAACATCCACCTTGTCTCTCATCTTCGTGTATCCCTCGTAAGTAGCATTATTTAATCACCAGTTAACGAAGCGGCAAAACTTTTCTATTCAGCTCCATCGTGGGTTCGATCCTTCTCTGACTAAGCGAATACGTTACGTACATACGAGCTAAATTATACTTAAAATGTATTTAATGTTAACCAGCTATAAATTATCAATTTTACTGGAAGTATAATTCGAACTCGGGAAAGCGGAGGGACATACATTTTAAATTTCCCATTAGATGAGCCGTAAAAACTCGATGAAATATATCGGTTCTTATCTCTAAAGCCGGTCACTTTAGAGGAGACTCAACGGCGAAAGTAATAGACGCCTCTATGATCGTCGTAATCGCGGAACCTAAAATAAATTAGGTGTTCATTTCCGCATCAGTTGTTCTACATTAGATGAGTTAGAAGAGCTGGAGAAGAATGTATTGCCTTAAATGAGGCTGGAGCCACAGAGATTTGTTCAGGCTTTGCAGTCCTGGACATAATGATGGCTTAGGGAAAAGCATGAAATACCAAACTCTCATAATGAGTTTGCATCCAGATTGCAGTCGGACAAACAAAACTCTCACTATCCTAGCTTGTTGAAGCACATTAACTGTACACTCTGATCTTGATTTAGTTGGAAAAATTATCAGAACCATACTATAGGACCTACGTCATTAGAATTTATATAAAATGTATACAATTTAACAAAGTCACCCGACTTTTCGAATTTAAATTTGTAGATTTATTTTAAGTAAACATATATTTTAAAAAAATGGGCATGTGGTGGCCCTGTAGTACAGCGCGCTGGCTTTCGGTGCTGAGGGTGCTCGGATCGAATCCCGGCGTCTAAAATACCTCCGTTTCTGTCGTCCCTTCATAGGGGGTAATGCTAGTCCACCTATAGGAGGCCCCCCATAATAAAATGGCCAGCAAACTGCGGTGAATTATAGCCAAATGTCTACACGATAAGTGCCTTCGCTAAAAAATTTTTTTATTAAAGCGGCTGAGTTGTAATGTTTAAAATATCTGCGCTTTAAATATGCAAGAGGCTTACAGTTGCTGAAATCATAAAAAAATGGGCGTTTTAAGTGGTACTTCCTCCTCACTGCATTGTGATCGGCGCCTCAACACGCCTGGGCCTGGGTTTAAATCCCAGCTTGGGCAAGAATGTTTATGCGCTGTCAGCCGCATAGGATGTGGCCTTCATGCCCAAACTGTGTGCTCCCAGACCAAAATAAAATTCATTAAAGGCCAGCAAAACTCACGGTTTGTATGGCCGAATGTCTCCAGGATAAGCCCCTACCACAATGGGGAAAAAAAAGTGACGCATACAGAATTTCAAGTTTCTTTAAATATTTTTTTTTAAAGAAGTATACAAGTTTGGAATATACAGTAACCACCGCTTATAGTGATCAGTGGTTATAAGAATCAACCGTTTATAAGAATCAATATCGCAAAAACAAAAACCCGGTTTTAAGAATCAGTTTACACTCTTCGCTTTCCTTTCATTTTTCCAAAAAAGCCACTTAAACCCTCAAAAGGCACGAAGTTCATTCTTTATTTTTTTTAAAAGAAAGAGTGATAAGATGGGATGGAATACAGTCGTAAAATGCATCCCTTTTTTTGTTATACATAACATAATAGTTTCTCCTTAAATGCTTTAGTTAAACACTGTCCTATTAGCTTGACCCAGGGGCATCCTACCCGTCCGGATTCGATTTCACTTTTCTCCACTGACAAACAAAGACAGGGACTCTTTTTTCCCACCTCCCACATCCTGGTTGCGGCTTCCTGGACCCTGAAACACATAAATCTTCGGCGAAGTGTCCACTATCACTTAGGCAAACTTGGCATTATTAGATTCAGCACGTTATCAAACCGTGAAACGTAATCTAGAAGGTGAACCTTGGTCTGAGACTATTGGTATTGAAAGAGGTATGAACAGCCTACAGAAAACTTCATTCCGTCAAACTACCATAGAAAACTTTTTCTTGCACCCTTCCTGTAATTGAAATGTTAAACTGTTAAGCAGGTATGTTGTAACAAATATTGTATTTTTTTTCTTCTCTTACTATAATCATGTGTATCTACTTATAGGTCTAGAAATTAAGTTGTATTTTTAAAATTATAAAGAATAATTTTAATAAAAGATAATTAACGAAAATTAAAAAGTATTTTATGGTAAATTATCTAATATATGTATATATAGGTGTGTGTGTGTGCCTGTCCAAAAACCTAAATTTCGGCTATAAGAATCAACCGCTTATAAGAATCAAAAAACAGTAATAACAAACGTGATTCTTAAAAGCGGAAATCACTGTATTACCTGTTTTGAAATTCTAAATTGTTCTGAACTTGAGACGAACTAAGAAGCAGGAAAAGGGCATTACATTTCTAAATATGGAAAAAGAAAAATTACATACCGATTGTTACAGATGCAGTTAAGTCCGGACGAAAAAATCGTACGTTCGTATTTAGGTAATCAAATAGAGGAGGGACAGAAGGCTTAAACTGAGCTAGCTCTTCAGGCACATCAAACTCGTTTCTGCCAAAAGTTATATTTCATATGCCATCGAGATTCTACATCATCTCTATTTGTAAAATTAGATACCATCAATTTCTGTCTTCTCCGATACGTAAGTCGTGTACCGTAATAACACAGCTAATTAACAAGGAGAAAAAACAAAACTTTATTTCACATTGACGAGACGAGGGGCAACACATTACAAATTATAACTGTAGCGTAACAACGCAGTGACTCGTCAGAATCGAAAATGATCCACGCTGAAGCGACGAGGGATATCACATCCAAAACATAGGTGTAACTCACAACACAAATTCGCGAAGGTAGGTCCTATCTCGGACGTATATCACCAGCACGGTAAATCACTAGAACGGAAATAGTATAACTTGCACCTATTATATACAATTACGAGGGCGGTTCTTGAGCCAAGTCGCGAACATTCTAGCGCGAACAACCCCTTCTCTTCCCTCCGCTCGTTCGATCCTTTTTGCCATGTTTTTATTAACTCGCTTTCTTGTTTGTTTGTGTGTGTGTGTGTGTGTGTTTGTCCAGTCAAAATCTTTCAATCGATTTTTTACTAACTTCCCGACTAGCTAGACATTTGAAACTTTTAGAATAGCCCAGAACACGATGACAATGCATTATATTCATACTTTTAGCCATCTTTAGGCAAAATTAAATTATTTTCAGTTAATTTTGTTTTGTAGACTGGTTCAGCCATCTATCGCCCAGAACGGGAACGAAAAGTTAAACGCAAGTTAACTTCCAATTAACTTCATTTTCTTTCAAGTTGATGGGATAATTCATCAAAAAAAAGTTTTAAAAAGTATTTATTAATACATAGAATTGTCAAGTTTATATGATTCAACAGAAAATTTAAAAACATGGTATATAAAAAGTTCTTTTTATCTTGTAATTATTCTTACTTTAGTTCAGTTCGCTAGAATCAGTGATCCTCTCATTTAAAATCATCATTCCGGGTCTATTCGGGAGGTCGTCACAGTCGTATTCACCTTCCTTTGAAAATTGAGCAGTCATCCGTTTGCTCTGGGGCGTCTAGCAGTGCCGCCAACTTTGGGTTTTCCCCCCTAAATTTGGGGGTAAGTTAGATGAAAAGGGGTGTTTTCAGGGGCCACATTTTTTTAGGGGCATTATGTGGGTGGGGAACATTTTTTAATATTTTATACAATCGAGACGCGTTTTTTTTATTAGATTACTAGCTGAAAACCCGTACTTCGCCACGGAGTACATTCAAATTAAATACAACGGTCAATGTATGCAATTCATGCCAAATATATATATATATATATATATATATATATTATATGATAAATACGACGATCAATGTATACGATTGATGTAAAATATATATATATATATATATATATTTTATTTATTTATAATAAAATCGTAAAGGATATTTTTATAGGCAAAATAATGTAGAAGAAAATATTCAAATTAAATCTAATATAAAGAATACTAAAGAATATACACTGCTGGACACTGTAAATGCAACACCCTGAAAGAAACATGCAAATAACATGAAATTTACAACATGCATTAGCGGAGGTGAGATATGCAAATGATTAGAATTTCAGAGCAGACGAACATCACGCGCGCCTGTGGCGCCACTTCAAAGCGCTATTTAAGGCTTGGAGATTTCGATGATTTCAAGTTTGGCAATTGTGTTTTTCTTGTGGTTTTTTCAACAAAACGATCAATTATGCCTCGTCGAAAACAGCGATCATCTTTTGATCAAGTATCCGAGTTCGACAGAGGAAGGATAGTGGCCTTCCGAGATTGTGGATTATCTTTCAGGGAAATCGGCAGTCGTGTTGGACGAAACCAAATAACTGTAATGCGGATATGTGATCGTTGGATGCAGGAGGGTACGACGGACCGGCGTGTTCGATCGCATCCACCTCAGCGCACCACTTCACGTGATGACAGGCAAATTGTGCGCATGGCAGTGACGGATCACTCAGTCACATCACGAACCATAGCACAGCACATGCAGTCTGTAACGCATCATCCAGTGTCTGCGCGTACCATTCGACGCCGTTTACAGCAGAGTGGTCTGTCCGCAAGACGTCCATTGATTTGTTTACCCTTGACGCAGAACCACAGACGTCTCCGCCGCCAATGGTGCGATGACAGAAGGATGTGGACGGCAGAATGGAATGAAATTGTCTTTACTGACGAGTCACGCTTCTGTCTGCAACACCACGATGGTCGCATTCGAGTCTGGAGACACCGTGAAGAGAGGATGCTGAACAGCTGCGTTATGCACCGCCACACTGGTCCTGCACCGGGTATTATGGTATGGGGCGGTATTGGATATCACTCTCGCACACCTCTAGTACGCATTGCCGGTACTTTAAACAGCCAGCGCTACATCTCCGAGGTGTTGGAGCCAGTTGTCCTTCCTTACCTTCAGGGCTTGCCCACAGCCATATTTCAACAGGATAATGCGCGACCACACGTGGCACGCATTGTCCAACGGTTCTTCGTCAATCGCCAGATTGAATTGCTTCCCTGGCCGCCTCGCTCTCCGGATCTTTCGCCGATAGAAAACATGTGGTCCATGGTTGCTCTACGATTGACCCAGATTCCATCCCCAGCTGCCACAGCAGATCAACTTTGGCAACGTGTGGAAGCTGCTTGGTCTACTGTACCCCAAGAACTCATCCAAAGTCTCTTTGAATCAATGCCGAGGCGTGTGTCAGCGATGATCTCCAACAATGGCGGCTACTCTGGCTACTGATTTTGGCAGGAACCACACTTCACAGAAGTCTATAAATTTAATCATTTGATACTTGGTCAACATGTTATCTACAGAATAAATTTTGTTGTGATATCTCTTGTCTTTCTTGGTGTTGCAATTTGGGTGGCCAGCAGTGTAGTACAGTCAATATAGTACAGTTTGTAGAACATTTCTTTTACTGTATTTTAATATTTTTTTGGATAATGTCCAATCGCCTGCCGCATTAGCAAGGAAAAAAAATATTTTTTGTTTATTTAGTTGTTATGCACGTGACGATAAATTTATTTAAAGTACCAGAAAAAGAAATCACGTGATCGGCATTTAATAAATTAAATTCTAAAAATAAATCTTTAAAAATTCACCAAAAATCAGAAAATGGAGGTAAAGATTCGAAAAAGATTTCATTTTAAAGGAATTTTCATTATCTTTCTCGTGATATAAATTTTATAACTCTCAAATTATTATTTTAAATGAAAACTTAAAAAAAGTCACTAAAACAGCTTAAAAATTTAATTTTAAAAAAATCTAAGAAGAATTTTCGAAAAATCTTTCTTAGTGCACCCCTACACCATAAGAAGAATCTCCATGCAAAATTTCAGCCCTTTAGGTCCAACGGTTTGGTCTGTGCGTTATCTATCAGTCAGTCAGTCAATCAGTTATGGAACTGTTTTATATATACAGTGGCTCCCAAAAGTGTTCGTACACTTACGATTTTCAATGAAATAGGGGTCTATCCATTAATCAAAATGAATATTTCAGAATGGGTATTTAATAATAAGATCTATAATCTATTCTTAACAAAACTTCATGAAATATTTTGAAAACATAGTAAAACTTTATATTTAAGAAACCAATTGTCCAAAAGTAACAAAAACTTTATCTCACAAAAGTCATCGTACACTTGTAAAAAATCTCTACATATTAGTAAATATTCTAATTTTTCGTTAAATTAATATTTAGTAGGATATCCTTTAGCATACACAACAGCTTTTAAACGTCTGGGAATAGATTGCTTTAGTTCTTTTGTAATTTTTGCATAAATGTTCATCCATTCTTCCATCATAATTGTTTTTAGTTCGCTTTTCGTGTGAATGTCATGTTTTCGTACTCGAACCTCCAGTTCTCTCCAAATATGTTCTATTGGGTTTAAATCTGGCGATTGAGGTGGTGTTTTCAAAACTTGTGGGCAATTATAGAGACACCAGATGCGAACGTTGAGAGCCGTGTGCTTAGGATAGTTATCTTGATAAAACACAAAGTTGTTTCCAATACCCAAATTTTGAGCTGATAATTTAAATTGTCTCTTAAAATATTTATAAAAACAGCATGATTCATTATGCCATCAATAAATACCAAATTTCCTAGTCCTGATGCTGACATGCACCCCCACACAAGGATACCTCCACCGGCATGCTTAACTGTTCCTACTAAGTTCTTGGGATTAAGTTCCTCATTTTTTTCTTCTCCATACAATTATACGCTCATCAGCACCAAAAATGTTCATCGTCAAATAAGACATTATTCCAATAGGTTTGGGGCTTATTTATCATTGATAGTGCGAAGGGAAGTCTAAACTTTCTGTTTTTCTTACTCACAAAAAATTTTCTATGGGCAGAACACCCATGTAATCCTGCTGTTCTGAGAACTCGTCAAAAAATTTCAGGTGAAATTGAAGTAGAAAATGTTTCATTGAATTCTGCAGAAACTTTTACAGCACTCAAACGTGAATTTTTTACAAATTTTCTAATTATAAATCTCTGATCCCGTTTTGTTAACTTTGCCGGACGGCCTTTTCTTACCTTGTTTTCGATCCAATTTTCTTCTTTAAAGCGTTTTTTCACATATTGCACAGTAGAATGGGATAAATTAAGTAATTTAGCAATATTCCGAACTGATTTACCACTACTACGATGAAAAATAATCAATTTTCGAATGCTGTTTGTTGTTTCTTTACGACTAAGAGCCATTTTTAAATAATAAATAGAATATTACGGAGTAGGCAAGCTAAAATTAAAGCCAAACGATATTTAAAATGCCACCACATTTCAAAAATAAAAATAAAGCGCCAGATGATAATTTTAATTATGAATTTATCCGAAAATATTTCAGTGTACGATGACTTTTGTGAGATAAAGTTTTTGTTACTTTTTGATTACTGGTTTCTTAAAAATAAAGTTTTACTATGTTTTCAAAATATTTCATGTAGTTTTGTTAAGAATAGATTATAGATCTTATTATTAAATACCCATTCTGTAATATTCATTTTAATTAATGGATGTATCCCTATTTCATTGAAATTCGTAAGTGTACGAACACGTTTGGGAGCCACTGTATATAGATAAGTTCCATACATATGTCAAATGTAAATGAACCTCCATTTCATTATGTAAGTGTGTATTTTCTATTTATTTCAATTTATCTCTCGAACAGGATGCCTATTTGGAACCAGAATTTCTTTTAGGAAGGTCTAGGGTGATCTCAAGTTGGTGTTAGGGGGAAACAGGCGGATTTCGAGATGGCGCTAGGGGTAAGCGTTTCGTAAGAGCTTGGCAACACTGGCGTCTAGCGGTAGAAGATACCTGTATTCTTGAGAGAGTGTTCAACTAAAATCCATTTCAATGAGGATACTTTCGTATTTTGAAACCATTTAATTACAAGACTAACATTTAAAACGCTACATTACTAAAGATACAGCAGTACAAAAAAGTGTTACAAAACAAGCAAAAAATCTTGCCCCGTCACTCTTACGTACTTCATTTTTTACGATCACTCAGTCGACCATTCATTTCCTTTAGGGATGCAACATCGATGTCGATGTTTTCAAAATATCGATGTTTTAAACATCGATTTACTGAAGCCGATTTTTTTTAACATCGATGTTTTGTGCTCGATGTTTCACGTTGTCTCGATGTTTTTTTTAAAATGAAAATGTACCATAAATAAAAAAAAAATTAACCACGTAGCATAATTTCCCCACTCAGTAAATGTAAGTCTGAATTCTGAAAAGGACGAATACAAAAAGGGGAACGATTAGAAACTAATGGCAATGAACAACCAATGAATAATAATTATATGCCCCAATAGCCCCAATTATTGTTATTTACAGTAATGAAAAAATAAGCTTGTTCAGCTTTACCCCATACGTTGGTTTTGCATCAGTACTTCAAATTGGTGTAAATATATGTAATTTTCTTTTGTATTATTTAGTTTGAAAATAAAAGATTTGTTAATAAATTGCAATAATTTCTTCCTCGATTTTCTGGTAAAAGTAATAAAATGTGTAATGGAAATTCTGCCATATGCGCTGACTCTAGCAACCAAGTTTTTGTCATTTGTTTCAGCCCAACCTGAGAGTAAAATTACCACCACCTCCCCCTCCATGACTAACCGAAGTAACATTAATCTTAGAGGTTACCAAACCAGTTTAAAAAAATGAAATTTCATAAACATCGATGTTTTAATATTGAATATCGATGTTTCAAACCATCGATGTTTTGTTGTCGATGTCGCATCTTTAATTTCATTCCACGACAGCATACGATGTTGCATAGTGAGCTCGATTACCATTCACTTCAGTTCGGAGTCCGGCATTGCCTTACCCTTTAGCTTACGCAGTGACGTAGCGAGCATAACTGGCGCCCAGGGCACGATACCTTTTTGGCGCCTCTCCCCCGAAAAAAATATAGTTACATAATATGTAGAATTAGTTAAAAGGACCATTTGGCGCCACTCGCATAATATGTAGAATTAGTTAAAAGGACCATTTGGCGCCACTCGCATAATATGTAGAATTAGTTAAAAGGACCATTTGGCGCCACTCGCATAATATGTAGAATTAGTTAAAAGGACCATTTGGCGCCACTCGCATAATATGTAGAATTAGTTAAAAGGACCATTTGGCGCCACTCGCATAATATGTAGAATTAGTTAAAAAGACCATTTGGCGCCACTCGCATAATATGTAGAATTAGTTAAAAGGACCATTTGGCGCCACTCGCATAATATGTAGAATTAGTTAAAAGGACCATTTGGCGCCACTCGCATAATATGTAGAATTAGTTAAAAGGACCATTTGGCGCCACTCGCATAATATGTAGAATTAGTTAAAAGGACCATTTGGCGCCACTCACATAATATGTAGAATTAGTTAAAAGGACCATTTGGTGCCCCTCTGCGAGTGGCGCCCGGGGCATGATAGACCCCCTTGCCCCCTTCTCGCTATGCCACTGAGCTCATTTTTCCGATTCCCTCTTTAGAACGGGAAATTTCATACCCTTTGTAAGAGCGGCATTGTATATATATATATATATATATATATATATATATATATATATATATATATATATATATATATATATATATATATTAGGCAACTTCAGAATAATCGTCTGCTACTGTTTTGTTTTGATTAGAATGTAAAATAAAAGATTTATTTTGAAAATGGCTCCTAAAATGGATAGATGGTTCGAAGGTTACGTAACTGAGCTTTCCGGGGAGAAATATTCGTATCAGCAAATTATAAAGCGGTGTAAAAATCGCGGTTATGGATTTAAAAAAAAAAGGCATTTATAATAAATTAAATTTGACCGACATTTGACCGACGGCAACATCAGATCAAAGACTATGGGCGAAGAAGGTGCGGTTCCTGTTTTGACATTCACCACAAGGGTCGGAGTCCGACTTGGCCAAATGACCAGTCCCGTAATTTTGAACCGAGCCAAGTCACGAGACCAGAATACTTGACCCCGTACCTCCAGAGGTAAATTTGAGAACCTGGAGGACATTGCAGCCACGACAGATTTTACGTGCACCAGCCGCCATTAGTGTACACGGCAGTGGATTTGTCAGCGACGAGCATCGGACCAGTGACTTTCATATCACTAGCCCGCCGCCCTCGCCAACTGGGCCACTGCGCCGGTATAACTTTCAGTGGTTAGAAAGCATAGGCGTAGCGTTGGGGGCCCCAACTTAACTGGAAATAAATTAAAACGTTAATTGAAGTTCAGTTAAAATTGGAAAATTGTAGAAAACTTTTAAGAAAGTTAGTTTTTTTTCCCACTTTTTCAAACTGTGAAACTGAAGATTCCGATTATGTCTTTTAGCCTTAACATACTTTTTAACAATGATATGATCCATAACAAAAATTCGATACTATATTTTTTTTCTCATTTTATTTATATTATATTTATTTTTCTCATTGTGTAACTTTTTAATACCACTCAAACGTCAATTCTACTGTTATTTAATTTAAAAATAATTATAATCTATATATATAAAACAGTTCCGTAACTGACTCACTGACTGACATACAACGCACAGACCAAACCGCTGGACCTAAAGGGCTGGAATTTTGCATGGCGATTCTTCTAATAGTGTAGGGGTGCACTAAGAAAGATTTTTCAAAAATTCTTCTTAGATTTTTTTAAATTAAATTTTTAAGCTGTTTTTTAAACTTTTTTTACGTTTGCATTTAAAATAATACATTGAGGGTTATAAAATTTATATCACGAGAAAGATCCTAAAAATTCCTTCAAAATGAAATTTTTTTCCAATTTTTACCTCCATTTCCTGATTTTTGGTGAATTTTTAAAGATTAATTTTTAGAATTTAATTTATTAAATGCTGATCACGTGATTTCTTTTTCTGGTACTTTAAATAAATTTATCGTCACGTGCGTAACAACTAAATAGACAAAAAAAATTATTTTTTTCTCTTTCTAATGCAGCAGACGATTGGATATTATCAAAAAAATATTAAAATACAGTAAAAGATATGATCCTTAAACTGTAGTATATGGTTTAGCATGTTCTATTAATTTAATTTGAATATTTTCTTCTACATTTTTTTGTATATAAAAATATCTCTTACGATAATTTTTATAAATATAGTTTGTTGGTTTTTTTTTTGTCATTATATATATATATATATATATATATATATATATATATATATATATATATATATATATATATATATATATATATATATATATATTTGGCATTAATTGCATACATTGACCGTTGTATTTAATTTTAATGTACTCCGTAGCGAAGCGCGGGTTTTCAGCTAGTATTTCATATTTTAAGGACCGCCAGGCAGTCAATGCACGGAGGAGGGCCCTAACTGAATTCAATTCGTGCCCCCCCCCCCCAAAAAAAAAAAAAAAGGTTAGAATCACAGTACGCCTATTTTAGATAGGGATTGGTGCGAACCAGGGTTTGAACATACGAACGAGTGACCCTATATCATAAACGCTGCTACGATTCAACATCGGGAATAAGTTAAGAAATGATGTAGATGTAGGTATCGAAGTGGATGCCTTGTTCATCTGATCAAACACAGCACACCGCTACTGTGTGTGTGTGTCGACACTTTGTTAATGTAAGTCAATGGAATTATGATGAAGTGATATCAGCAATGCAGTGATATCATAGCTGTGAAGAAAATGCGTAGTGATATCAATAAACATATCAAAGATTCAGCAAGGAAAAAAAATGCGAATTTCATTCACAAAAATTAAGTGAACAAAATAGAAAAGCAAGTTTTGTATTATTTTGAAAATACGTAGAATGCTATTTAATAGAAATCGAAATATCCGTGTTTTTCGATTATTCGTGCTACTCCTCCTCTTCATATATATATATATATATATATATATATACTAGCTGAAAACCCGCGCTTCGCTACGAAATACATTCAAATTAAATACAACGGTAAATGTATGCAATTAATGCCAAAAAAATAAATATATATATTTATAATAAATGAGACGATCAATATATACAAGTGATGTAAAAAAATATTTATATATATATATTTATAAAAAAATCATAAGGAATATTTATTTTTTTTGGATAATATCCAATCGTCTGCTGCATTAGAAAGAAAAAAAGTTTTTTTTTGTCTATTTAGTTGTTACGTAGGTGACGATAAATTTATTGAAAGTACCAGAAAAAGAAATCACGTGATCAGCATTTAATAAATTAAATTCTAAAAATTAATCTTTAAAAATTCACCAAAAATCAGAAAATTGAGGTAAAGATTCGAAAAAGACTTCATTTTAAAGGAATTTTTATGATCTTTCTCGTGATGTAAATTTTATAACCCTCAAAATTATTATTTTAAATGCAAACTTTAAAAAAGTTTAAAAAACAGCTTAAAAATTTAATTTTAAAAAATCTAAGAAGAATTTTTGAAAAATCTTTCTTAGTGCACCCCTACACTATTAGAAGAATCGCCATGCAAAATTTTAGCCTGTTAGGTCCAGCGGTTTGGTCTGTGCGTTGTATGTCAGTCAGTCAGACAGTCAGTGAATGAATGTGTCAGTTACGGAACTGTTTTTTTTTTTTTTATATATATATATATATATATATATATATATATATATATATATATATATATATATATATATATATATATATATATATATATATATATATATATATATATATATATATATATATATATATATATATATATATATATATGTGTGTGTGTGTGAAGCCCGGTGGCATAGTGCTTAAAAGCGTCAAGCTGCCGTCCCACAGGTCCAAGGTTCAACCCTGTGACTGGGCAAGATCGACTCAGCCTTTCATCCCTTCAGTGGGTCGATAAAATGAGGACCAAGCATGCTTGGGAACTAAACTCTGGGGGTACCACGTCAGGTTGACCACCTGACTGAGATATATGCTGTATGGCACCCCAAGCCCACGGTTACGAAAGCGGAGATGGGTACCGCCGGCCCTGGCCCACATCGGGCTGTTGCGCCGTGAGTTTTTAAAATATATATATGTGTGTGTGCGTGTGTGTAATAACGCCACGCCAGTTTTAATTCTATTCCATTGGTTTTCTACTTTTGATATTGTCTTTCCTATTATGTAATTACTCCTGCATTTCTTTGTGGCGCCTAGTTGTCGCTGGGTATATTACACCACCAATAATCACGTATTTGGTGGAAAACTAAAACAATAAAATTGCAAAAATAATCAGAGGTCCGATCTAGTGGGTATTTTGAAAAGCTACCATGTGAGCGGCATATATCTATATATATAAAACAGTTCCGTAACTGACTCATTCATTCACTGACTGACTGACTGACATACAACGCACAGACCAAACCGCTGGACCTAAAGGGCTGAAATTTTGCATGGCGATTCTTTTAATAGTGTAGGGCTGCACTAAGAAAGATTTTTCAAAAATTCTTCTTAGATTTTTTTAAATTAAATTTTTAAGCTGTTTTTTAAACTTTTTTTACGTTTGCATTTAAAATAATACATTGAGGGTTATAAAATTTATATCACGAGAAAGATCATAAAAATTCCTTCAAAATGAAATTTATTTCGAATTTTTACGTCCATTTCCTGATTTTCGGTGAATTTTTAAAGATTAATTTTTAGAATTTAATTTATTAAATGCTGATCACGTGATTTCTTTTTCTGGTACTTTCAAATAAATTTATCGTCACGTGCGTAACAACTAAATAGACAAAAAAAATATTTTTTTCTTTTTCTAATGCAGCAGACGATTGGATATTATCCAAAAAAATAATGCATATCCCTTACGATTTTTTTATAAATATATATATATAGATAGCTATATATTTTACATCAATAGTATACATTGATCATCGCCTTTATTATAAATATATATATTTATTTTTTGGCATAAATTGCACACGTTGACCGTTGTATTTAATTTGAATGTACTCCGTAGGGAAGCGTGGGTTTTCAGCTAGTATGTATATATAAGCACAATCAAAAGGTTTCTAGAATTTTCAATAGTGTAAAATTTCAACAATATCACTGTGTGGCTCCTCTAAGCTGGTTCTGAAACTGCAATTACTAATTGCCGTTATGGAACTAACCCCTTACGCATGCGCCGTTGCTGACCGAATGATTGACTGAAACCGATACAAAAAGCTGAAGTACGTGCTCATAGTGACGATTGCTGTGGGAATATCAGTTTCATTGAGTCGGAGAAATATAATAAAGAAATTAAAACTGGCTTCTTCCTGCTCTTTGTTTTCCATTCTTCTCATTTCTGCCGACAAAGCCTACTTTACTAAGTACCATCGAAATTTAATGTACTTTATTTCGAATAATAAATGTTATAAGAAGACAATCCTTCAGTAATCTTGTTAGATAATGATCAGGATAAATCTTTCTGTAACCATTGAATATGTCTCAACATAAATTTCCAGGATGATTTTTTTTTCTATTTCACGTGATTTGAAAACACCAAAGTACCAAATTGAAATATTTTTTTGGAAATATTATTCGTATGATTTTATTATTTACTAGCTGAAAACCCGCGCTTCGCTACGGAGTACATTCAAATTAAATACAACGGTCAACGTATGCAATTTATGCCAAAAAATAAATATATATATTTATAATAAATGCGATGATCAATGTATACAATTGATGTAAAATATATATCTATATATATATATATATATATATATATATATATATATATATATATATATATATATATTTATAAAAAAATCGTAAGGGATATGCATTTTTTTTGGATAATATCCAATTGTCTGCTGCATTAGAAAGAGAAAATAATATTTTTTTTGTCTATTTAGTTGTTACGCACGAGACGATAAATTTATTGAAAGGACCAGAAAAAGAAATCACGTGATCAGCATTTAATAAATTAAATTCTAAAAATTAATCTTTAAAAATTCACCAAAAATCAGGAAATGGAGGTAAAAATTCGAAAAAAATTTCATTTTGAAGGAATTTTTATGATCTTTCTCGTGATATAAATTTTATAACCCTCAATGTATTATTTTAAGTGCAAACGCAAAAAAAAGTTTAAAAAACAGCTTAAAAATTTAATTTAAAAAAATCTAAGAAGAATTTTTCAAAAATCTTTCTTAGTGCACCCCTACACTATAAGAAGAATCGCCATGCAAAATTTCAGCCCTTTAGGTCCAGCGGTTTGGTCTGTGCGTTGTATGTCAGTCAGTCAGTCAGTGAATGAATGAGTCAGTTACGGAACTGTTTTATATATATAGATAAATAATATTTAAGTTTGTTCCGTTAGTGAACAATCAGATGAATCAGCTGAAATGCGGGCCATTCAGACTGAATATTTAAGTGCCGAAATGCATTTTAAATAAAACTAGGGGCTTCGTCCCTAGGCTCGCTCCTCTGTTAGGGCTAATAGCGAGATACATAGGAGTGATTCTCGGGCAATGTAACAGCTTCCATCCATTTACTGTTGTCCCCCTTAATGCGAAGGGCGTTTCATCACTGTTGAATTATCAGCTTTAAAATTCAATTGAAAATCGAAATTTTAAGATAGAGACTTGAAAGGAGGTTTATATGAAAGGAGGTTTATAAGAAAGCTTTCAGCTTCCAGATGATGTAAATATTTTCTTTGTAAGATAAAAACTCGAGGTGCATCCATATTACATCCACATATGGGACGATATTGCTTGAAAAACTGTGTTTCATTTTTTGATGAAAATATTAGTCTGCTTTTAAAATATTTTTCAACAAATGAGGTCTAGTTTGAAAGAGAAATGTCTGTAGTCTTAGATTGTAAAAAGATCAAAATTCTACGATCATTTTTTGGCGAGTTTTCGTAATCTGAAGATGAAAAGGTCAATATTTTCCCACAAAACATAAAATTTAAAAAAAACTTAAAGTCCGACAAAGATGAGACATGTCTTACTTTGGTCCCCCCATTTTTCCTCATCCATTGGTATCGCTCTCGACTCCATACCCCCAGCGGTTTCGGAGGAGATATAGTGACAAGCTTTCGGCAGCGGCAGCGGGAGGTACTTTTTTTTTAGAATAGAGAGATTTAACTCGTGTTCATTGTATAATACAAAAGAAATTTACCATCAATCATACCACAATTGAAGAGCTAAGTACGCAATGTTCTCATTGTTAGCGTATATAATTTCACTATAATATTCAAATCTAGGGTGATTTTCTATTATGCAACGCAGGGATATTGGCCAAGGCCGTAGGTAGAAGGAGGAGGCTTCGGGAACCAGTGGCGCAACAGGGGGAATGGGCCCTGCTCCCCCCCCCCCGTACAAAAGAAAACGGGAAGACAATACCCAAGAAAATATTCCGAAAATCTTTCTCTAGGTAAAATTCTTTTTTTTAACGTATGATTACGTTCCTCCATAACGGCCATTCAGAAAGCAAAATTTCAGACGCTAAAACCGTCCGTCCATCCGTCCTCGCGAGTTATAATTTTGGCAGCGCGCCAAACCCAGTTTGCATCGCTTCGACAAGCAGTAAACAGTTAAACAGAAAAGTACTAAAATGCGCTAAAATTTTGACATACATATATGAATATATATACATACGTACATATACATGGATACATATATGCATAACACATACATACATATACACATACAAAAGCGATAAGCAACGATAAGTAATCCTACGTTAATAACCCGCGGTAGTTTCGTTAAAAGAGACTACCTGAATTGTAACGCAAAGATTTTGCCTAAGACTGTAAGTTGAGGGAGAAAGCAATCCCCAAAACAATCCTGATGGATGGATTAGAAATAGTTCTTTGATTACGTCTATTGTTTTGTTACTTGTTTAATCTGGTTTGATTACATACTTACAGTGTTATCTCTAAATGTGTTATTTTTAGAGTTCTATCTCATATCTTTCGTTCTAAGCTGACAATACCATTTGACAGTAGATCGAAATTTTCTATTTTTGACCTAAAAGAAAGCAAAGTTTTGTAATAGGTAAGAAGTTGAAAAAGGGACCATTTTTAAGCATTTTGTGTTGTTCGTTGTCAAAGATCATGAAATGCCCTGATGTGCAATGATACACACACGGATCCGGAGGCTTTGAGTTCGATCACTGAGTTGATGTAGTTTTTTAAAAGTGGAAGATTAGAAATATAGCAGTAACAGATTTTATATACTAGTTATAGCTTATTTTGAAATAAAGGTAAACGAGATGACGTCAAAAATACATTCATTCATTTCTGAAAAAAAAAAAAAACAATTACTCAATTTGTGAAAGTTATGCGGTTTTTTTTCTGCGTGATAAGTTCATTCATTCAGATAGTGGCTCATTTAATTACAGCCTTTACAGCATTGAATAGAAATCTGAAGTTGCTTCCAAGCAAGCCTACCTCATATTCTATTCTAAAGTTGCTAAAATGTGGAACTATTATGACGGAATCTATTCTTCGTTATTAGAGTGGAGAAGGCGAGAATAAATCTCAAACAATCATTTACAATATACCGAAAAATTCTCTTCGTTGAATTCAGATAAAATATTCTATAGTGGACCACACCGCAGAATGGGTTTTAAAAAAAAGGCTAGGCTTTTGGGTTGTCAAGAATAATTAATTTGTCAAAATGGCCATTTCAGTTAGCAAAAACAATTCAAAAATGGTCCAGTTTACTAAAACTGTTCGTGGGTTTCAGATTAACTAGTACATATATGTCTAAAATAGTAGTATTTAATAAAAATAATACTAAAACATGCATAGATTTTCCTTTTGGAAAATGTCTGTTATATTACGAACCATGTATGTATACTTTCCGAAAATTCGTTTTAAATGTCTTCATTTCGTCAGATGACGCTCGGCCAACCGAGAGCTCAAAGTATTTCGAAAATGTGGTAAATATTTAAGGAAATTAAAGAATACTTTACAGATGATTTAGCGATAGTCTGAAAAGTCATACAGGAGCACAGGCTGTGAGAAGGGAGCATTATCGCCCATGGACATGAAGTCTTGATCTATTGTACCATGCAGGGCCGGCCTTAATCACTTTAAAATGTAGAAATTCATAAATGTAGAATTCCCAATTGTCGTAATTTGTAGAATTCCCAATTGTAGAATATTCTGTAGGGTCTTTCACAGCACAGTAATACCCCGACTTACGCTAACTCGGAGTTACGCGGTTTTTGATTTGACCGTTTTTCCCTTCTTTAGTTTGACAACACCATGCCCTCTTTTGTTTATGACAACACATGACCTGGCGTTGGCGTGAAAAAACAATTTAACGAGTCCATAATTCCCATAGATACCACTGAAATTCGTTACGTTTTTCATAATCTATGTGCAAAATGTGCATAATATAGACCTAATGAAATAATAGTGCTGGGTAGTTTTTGCATTTGGTTGCTGATTAAAGATTTAAAATATTAAAATTAAAATTAACAGGTTCGTTTAAAATTACCCAGATTCGTTTTATGCCCAGCGTTTAAACTCTGTAGAAAAAGAGACACGACTAAAAGACGAGGACCATATGTAAAGCAATAACAAAAAACCTTTATTATAACAAATATATAATTAAGTTATAAAGTATTGAAATGATTAATATTCTTTAAATAACCACGTATAATTAATATTCTTTAAGTACTATCTTGGGCCCTCACCGACCTTCAAATTATCCAATTAAAATTAAAATCATAATTCATTTCTGCAGTGCTGTCACAAAACTAGAATCATAACACGAAACTTTCCCCAATTCTGCTCGGCCACTGCTACTCATGCAAGACCACGCTGCTGCTACTCTTGACAGCATGTATCCTCATACCGCTCCTGCTACTCTAGGGTGACCTCGAAAGGCCTCCACCGACCAGAGGTTCGACAGCCCCTCTATCTTCTCTCCGAAAATTTCTCCATCTCTAAAATCGCGCTGTCTCTTTTTACCTCCTTGTTTTTATTGCCTATCTAACTAAATCTAACTTTCTACGCATATTTCTAACTTCCAATGAGAACATTCTCCTTACTTCTAAAACGCCCCACTTCTACAAACTCGAACTCTAATGACCAAAAACTTATTCTTTATTAAATTCACAAACCTCATTGGGTCTCTACTTTCTCACATGTTTTTATTTCCCTTTCCCTTTCCTTCATTTTTCTTATATTTTTATTTTTCCTGCCACCTGGTGAGTCCAAACATTTTCCCAAACATTTCCCCATGACTGGCCTTTACTCTTAGGGCCTGTTCACATAGGAGTCCGTTGCGTTGCGTTAAGGAAAATATGACGTTGAGACGAAAATAAACCAATCATATGCCTCCAAACGATTAGCAATGAAATTTTTAACGCCTATGATTGGTTTATTTTCGTCTCAACGTCATCTTTTCCTTAACGCAACGCAACGGACTCCTATGTGAACAGGCCCTAACTCTTTCTATGACCCAACATTACTGTTACTGCTGCGCAAATTCCAATATAATCCTTTCATTTCTTATATTCCATATTTTAAGGGGCTTTTCGACTGACCCTCGTCTAAAAACTCTTTTCATCGCGCCGGTACTATTCACGGGAGCGGGCCTTTTTAACTCATCAGCGGGCCTTTTCAGCACATCCTCTCCTTTACCATAAATATATTCTTATTGCTTAACCTTTCCCTTTTCACTAAACTCTCTGTAAAAATTCTATACCTATACACGCACTTAACCTTTTAAAATCTTTTAAACTTATACAGTAGACGCTCGTTAATTCGAACTCGGTTAATTCGAACTTTCGGTTAATTCGAACTAATCCAAAGGCCCCCAAAAACTTGTATTGGAGTTAATGTTAAAAATATCTCGTTAATTCGAACTAAATTTTGATCAATTCGGTTAATTCAAACTAAAAATTTGACAAAAAAATTTTCTTTTTCCTCAATTAACGGAGAAAACACACGCTGTATTTATTATTTTGTGTGTCAAAATCACCTGTAATTTTTTTCAATGTAAAGAGGCACATGCCCACATTCCAAGACTATTGCATTTCCGCTAAACGTTAGTGGCTATTGTCCTTATCAGTGCTTAACGGACAAAGTGATTTTCCGTTATTTGTATCGATTTTCTTAGAATTTCAGAAAAACCAGTCTTTACTACAGATTCTAGGGAGCTGCGTCAGTTATGCCTACAGTGCAGACAAGTTAATGAGATCTAGTTTTTCTTCCTCAGTGTGTGATGTGAAAGTGTAAAAATTCAGGATGTCTACGCGTGGAAAGTACAAAACCCTAATTTTGGAGACAAAGGTAGAAATTTTAGAGAGAGTAGAGAATGGCGAATGTAAAACAAAGTTAGCAGCTGACTATGGAATTAAAAAAAAATCTTGTCAACTTATTTGAAAAACAAGCAGTCAATTTTAGATTCATGGGAAAAATCAAAATTTGTTAGAGGAAGGAAACGCATGAGAAATGCATCCCAAGAAGATCTAGAAAAAGCTTTACTGCTATGGTTCCAGGATGTTAGATCTCGAAATTTTCCGATAAATGGATCCCAAGTGCTGAGGAAGGCTGATGAATTGGCAAGTCGAATGGGTATTGAAGATTTTAAATGCAGTGATGGATGGCTTTCTCGATTTAAGTCAAGGCACAATATTTCTTATCAAACTGTATGTGGCCAAAGCTCTGATGTAAACGAAGACGTATGCACTAATTTCGGTAGGAAATTGCCAGGGCTTTTCTCTACTTACCTGCCGAAAGATATTTTTAATGCGACCATAATGGACAAAGCCATAATGGACTCTATTAAAACTCTGAAAGCATTTATTCAGATGGAACCTTCCTCTGAAAATGAATTTAAATGTTTACTTCAAATCGAGAAGTGGTCTGAACAATGTAGGCATCATAAACAAAACCAAACATCCACTTTACAGTTTTTCCCAAAGTGTAATTCGTATTTTTAATTAAAGTTTACTTTCTACTGCATATCTTCTGCTTCATTTTATGATTAAGGCAAGTCTGTATTGCTTTTTAATATGTTAATTTTAGATAGCATAGTATAATATATTTTCCGGGGTTATACATACTAGGAGATTTTTCTTCTTCAGTGATACACTTTTAAAGTTATATATTTTCTCTTAACATCGGATAATTCGAACTTTTTTTCGAGAACCTTTGAGTTCGAATTAACGAGCGTCCACTGTATAAAAGGCCTTTTCTTGTATCCTAAACAATCTTAAAGATAACCTTTACCCTTTATTATACCTGACCCACCTGGCCTTACATTTCGCGTATTTTCGAAAACAGCATCTACAATCCTAAAATTCTAAGCTTTATCTACGCCTCTTGTAGAATTAACTTGGTAGGCCTGAAAGGGCTAGCAATAGTACATAACTACAATGTACAAAGAAAACCTAATGACAATTATAAATGTGATAGGAGGGGTCAGCGCAATTGAAAGAGGGTTACAGAGTTAAGACAGTATAGAACTCTAATAATGATCCAGTGATTACGACAAAGCAGAGAATTAAAAAAAAAAATTATATATATAATAGACGTTGTCTCTGTATAACACTTCCGGGCTGTACTCATCTTTCAATTGAAGCCCTCAGTAAAGAAACGGCCGGTTAGGCCTAATTTCAATTTCAGATGTGGATCAGAATTTTTTCTTACCTAAAAACTAATATCTTCTGCATCAAATCACGTTTGTTCAGCCTATTTTTCTATAAAATATTCAGAGCTAAAAAAAATTGGATGCTTTTAGCTGTATATTTAACAGTTTTTAAAAATCTGTTTACTTTTGCGATGAATCCTGAAAGTAAACAAACTTGAATGTGAATGAATCAAGTAGCTCAAGTATTCATATCGCGTAGTGAGCTGTAAAAAACTGGATGGCAGTCTACTACTCCAATCGCATGAAAAACTAAATAAATAAAAAATAATGAAAGGGTTTGCTTTTACAAGGTGTGGATTAAATGCAATATTGTTAGATAATTCGGGATATTTTTTAACTTTCATATACTTTTTCCATTATGACGTCATTATTAGTATTATGACGTCAAAATGACGGGTTGGATGGCAGTCTACTACTCCAATCGCATGAAAAACTAAATAAATAAAAAATAATGAAAGGGTTTGCTTTTACAAGGTGTGGATTAAATGCAATATTGTTAGATAATTCGGGATATTTTTTAACTTTCATATACTTTTTCCATTATGACGTCATTATTAGTATTATGACGTCAAAATGACGGGTTACCGTCTAATGCTATGAAGAAACTCCTCTCGAAAATAAATGGCGTTAATACGGCAGACTACTTTATCGGAATTTTTAAAACCTTCAGCATAATTTTTTTAATATCTTGTACGTATGTATACTATTAATATGTAATACAGTATTTTAATTTTAATACAATATTTTCCCTTTAAACTGGTGTTTTTGTAAGTTCTTGGTCCCAATTAGACAAAATTTATATGTATTTATATGCAAAGTTGTACCCCGACTTACGCGATCTTTCGTCGGTCCCACCTATCGTAATACCACTTAGGGGTATTACTGTACTAATATAAATTACAGACAATATATAAAGTTCTAATATACATTAAATGAAAAAAATACTTAATGTGAAGCATAAAAGACAAAAAATATGAAGGCTGTCATATTTCTTTTTTATATACATTCATAAAAAAATAGAAACTAATAAGTATCTAGACTACAAAAAATTTATTTACAGAACAAAAATATTGCCACACAAATTTTTCCAGATTTTTTCACCGGCGAAATCATATATTGTTTGATTTAATTTAAATTACTCAATTTCTTCACTCACTATAGACACTATTGCAACCCTTTCAAGGGCAACAACCTCCACCGTTTGCAAGGTGCAAATTTTTCCCTCAATTTTTTTAACCTAAAGAATCTTGAAAAAAATTCCAATTAAAGGTTTCAAAATGTTTTTACTTCTTTAAACTGATAACAGATGGCAGTACTAAACATTTTTCTGCCCATTTAACTGTAACACATTGAACGCAAATGAAAAAAATACTAAATTTAGGCATTTGCACTGTGCAAACGGCGCCCCTCAAAGGGTTAACCCTTTCGCGGCGAACGTCACGTATACGTGACAGCAGCTATCCGCGTTTCTGGCCGACCGTCACGTATACGCGACAGCAGCTATCCGCGTTTCTGGCCGACCGTCACCTATCCGTGTCAGTAGTTCGGAACGTTTTATTAGTTAATTTTTGGTGCACAAGATGGCACCGCATGTCTATGAAATTTGGAGTACACGTAGTTGGGACCTTCTATTCGAAAACAAGACTAGTATGAATCACATGCTGACTATCGTTTTATGTAAACAAACGGAGGAAGGGATGTATTGCGTCTGGCTGTCAGAGGGTAGGGCACAGGGCCCGACTTAGCCTAATTGGGGCCCGGGGCAAAAACTTCTTTGGGGCCCCCCTTCTGCTTCACTACTTCAGTAATGAAGAACTTAATACTTAATACTAAACTTTCTATTCGATTTGGGGGCCCCCTCTGATGTGGTGGCCCGGGGCAACTGCCCCGTATGCCCCTGCCTTAGTCAGGCTCTGGTAGGGCATTTAAACTTTGCACGTGGTCTTTGTTTACGAGCAATTTTGTTTTTCTTTTGCGGTGGGATTGCAGCATTGGGTATATGGGTTCACCGTCTAGTTTTGAGTCAGAATCAGACCCTGTTGAAGTGAGATTTCTTTCCTTTGAGTATTTAATATGGCGAAAAGGAGAAAATATTTGACAGAAGAAGAAATTTCTGAATTGATGAGAAATGTGTTGGAATCTGAAACAAATTCTGAAAGTAGTGACAGTGATATCTTCCAGTGAATCTCGTGGGGTGAATCTGTTGATTTGGAGCACCGAGATCAGAGTGATGATGAAGATATATCAGACATTTCTATTCTGAGTATATCACAGGACGGTGCTTCTTCGTGGTCTTCTCGTGTAAGGGATTTAACTCAACTAACATTCACAGTGGCATGTGGAATAAAAGTCGATGATGTTGTATCAAATGAATTTGATTTTTTTAGGTTTTATTTTATGAAACTGTAATGGATTTAATAACTAAATTAATGCGTATTATATTATACTAACCAAATTAATGCGTATGAGAGGTACGCAAACCCGGAAAGTGAATAGAGTTCATCATCAAAGTATTTTTTGCCTGTAACTAAAGAAGAAATGTTTAATTTGCTTTGACAATTTTGATGGGTATTGTGAAAAAAAATGAAAATTAAGATGTACTACTCAACGAATCCCATGATTGCAACACCTTTTTTCAGTAAGGTTATCACTCGGGACCAGTGCATCAAAATTCTTCGATACTTGCATTTTACTTCTTCTGATGCCAAAAAGATTGAAAAAATTAAACCTTTTTTAGATTTAATCATTCAAAACTTTCAGAGTTCTTGATATATTCCTGATAGGAATATATCAGTTGATGAAAGTCTCTTAGTATGGAAAGGGCGACTAGGATTTCGACAGTATGTCCCAGCAAAAAATATTTTACTGTATAACAAAAATCTTTTAGTGGAGAAATAATAAAAGAATGTGTAAGTAACCCATATATAGCTTAAATAAATAGATTTGCTCGTAAATGTTACTATTTTGGAATTTTTCGTAAATTTAGGCTTAGCGCTTGAAAAACCGCCGGCCTGGAGGGTACGCTCACGAGAAAAACCTCCGGCCTCAGAGGAAAGCGCGTGATCGGAACTGCCGTCGCGAAAGGGTTAAGTCTGTAAGGTTTACATAAGATTCGATTCACAATAATCGAACTTTTAGGTGAATAAATCTAAAGAAGCCGCTTAAGATATGCTAATCGCGGCATACGCGGTTGGTATAAATACCAAGCAGCTAGATTAAAGAAACGAAGTGAGAGGAAGTTTTGAGGAAGGAGCTAGGTTGCGTCAAACCTACGCGAGTTCTTGTTAGGCCCAAAGTTTACGTGGCAGCACTGCTGGTTGACTTTAAAAGTATTGTGAGTATTTCAAACTGAATTTCTTTGCAACGTGTCTATTCTACAATAATATGCCTTGCAGGAATGTGATATATATCTCGTACTAGTAGTACGTATGCTTATGTTGAAAAGCAAAGTAATATGTGTCACTTTGAAATAAATGTTTAATATAATTTAGAACTGTGTTTGAATCTAATTCATTAGAGTGCCACTTCAAATTATATACACCCAAGTTAGGGCAGAAGGCTAAAACTCTATAAGTCTCTCTTTCGATATTGTTGGCCCCAGGTAAGTTTCAAGTAATTTTAATCTAGAAAAGCTTCTTTTCCCGAGGTCAAGGTGGTTAGAGTTACGGAGTACCTAGTAGTGGCGCGAAGGTCAAGGTAATAGTTTTCATAGAGCACCTAGCGACGCGTAAGAGTCGCTTTAATAAACTCTAAACGGAAATGAATAAAATAAATCATAAATTGGTATTTTCGATCTTAAGATGCCGAAGCAAAGAATTTTGAAAAACGCAGCCGCAGCTGTCGAGATCCGACAAGCGGTCATCGAAAGTGGCCGGCGTGAGAGTTTCCAAAAACACCAATAATTACAAGATAAAAAGAACTTTTTATATACCACGTTTTTAAATTTTCAGTTGAATCATATAAACTTGAAATTATCTCTTAATTGCACAAACCTTCACTTAATTATTCTTTTTTCACTTTCTTTTATTTAATTTTAATCACTTTTTAGCCGTTTCCACTATCCACAGACTTTATAAACTTTAATTTTTATAATTTTTTTTAAAAATTTTCTCACAATATTTTTGTAAACAAACTAAATTCACATGTATTCTGTTTTAAAAATCGTCAAACGTCGTTACGCAAAAGTGCAAGCATTGAATTCGATCGAAGCGCCCCTTGCGGATTTTTTCGGCTAAAAGTATAGAAAGAATGCATTGTCGTCGTGTTCTGAGCTATTCTAAAAGTTCCTCTTTCGCAGAGAGATAGCTTCAATTCCCTCCTCCACAGTGGAACTCCCCATGGGGTCTAGGGGATGGGATGACCTTGGTCTTAGGATCGCAAGCTCTCCCCCCTTCTACGGATTCTGAGAAAACGTTCTTCGGATTCTCAGAAAGAACAATCTGCTTCCGTGTCTCACTCGTTCACTTTAGAGGGGTAGCTGGTATTAAAAGCGAAAGTGAGGAAAGCAGGGCGAAAAGGTCAAAAATCAACGAATAAGATTTAATTTTCCAGTTCAGCCTTTCTCATCCTCTTCCATCAGCATCTTCAAGTCTGATCTCCAAGGTAAATGTTGTACATTACACTTAATAAAACAAGTTTATTGCAGTACATTCTATTGTATTCCGTTTTTATACAATGTTCGTCGTTTATAAGCACATTTCTCTTATTTAAAAAGATGAAAAGAAAAAATTGCACTGTTTTGGGGGAGCCCGGAAACAATTAATAGCATTTCCATTCATTTCAATGGGGAAAATTGATTCGAGATACGAGTATTTCGAGTTACGAGCTCCGTCATGGAACGAATTAAACTCGTAAGTCGAGGTATCACTGTATATGTTTTTACTCACACTGATCTTTTTTTTCTTCTTTTGGTTTCCAATCACTCCAAGAACGGCGAATGTAATTGCTTGAGTAATGGTTCTTCTTCTTATAATGTCCGTTTCTATAACACAAAATTGAGGCGATGAAAGGCAAAGTGGTGTAAGTCACATTTTCGACTTTTTTTAGCTGAGGGAAAAAAATGTACTCTCCGTGTTCAATTTATAGTGGAATTGCAAATAATTACTGTCTGCAATATTATGATAATTATTATGAATTATAATTTGTTCAATTGATAGTGGAATTTTTTGTAGTTTTTGCTGTAAAAAGTTTTGTACTTACACCACTTGACTTACTGACTTACACCACTTTGCCTTTCACCGCCTCAATTATTAAAACACCAACGAAACAACTGAACGCTCCAGTAAAAATGTGTTTTTCACACTCGCCAGTTTCACGCCGTCGTTCTTTCCTCTTTCGTTTAAAATTCACGCGCAAAAGAACGAGCGTTCGAAAAACTCGCAACATGAGGAGAAAACGCAAGCACGCGTGATGGTGTCTGCAAGTTTTGCCACGCGCAATCCCGTACGCTCCAAAACACTGGCGAAAGAACGTATATGTAAAGGGCCCTATTTAGTGGAAATGCTGTGGCAACAATTTCGAATAAGGGCCTGTTCACATAGGAGTCCGTTGCGTTGCGTTAAGGAAAAGATGACGTTGGTCGAAAATAAATAAATCATAGGCCTCCAAACGATTAGAAATGAAATTTTTAACGCCTATGATTGGTTTATTTTCGTCTCAACGTCATCTTTCCCTTAACGCGACGCAACGGACTCCTATGTGAACAGGCCCTTACGCTATGGCCGCCTCCTGGATCCGAGTTCGGTCTGGGCTAAGCGTGACCTTCGAAATAATGTTTTAAGCGTGTTCGAGAATTACCGCACTGCTTTTGCAAGCTACATCTTGACAATAGCGCCCTTTTCACGAACGCTCTTTCGAGAGTGCTTGGAACGTACGGGATTGCCCGCGCGAAAACTTGCAGTACGCTCCAAAGCGGCTTTCCCTTCCTTTCCGATACCTTCACACGTGCACTCAATCGCGCGGGATTGTGGTTTCATGCGGGAAAGAGCGTACGTGTAAAAGGGCGCTAATGTTGTCACGCTGGTGTCTGTAGCTACCTCAAATTTTAGCAACTCAGCTTTAAGTTGTCATACAGCTCATCTGATTACTAGGATTGTTTACGAGACATTCTGCGTAGAAATTTTGGCAAACCATGTTTTATATAAAATCTTGCATTTGTCTAATAAGCTCGCAAATTCTGATTTTTTTCTGAACATTTAGCCAGCTAAGATATATATTTCGTATGTATGGAAAAAATACGAAACAGGCTACAGTTCCAATTCTTTTAGCCTTTCTAAACGAGGAAAAGGAAAAATTCGCTAGCCAAAATCTGGTGTATATTTATTAATGTTGCAGTGTGAAATCCCTTCTCAGATAATATTTTGGCTGTGCATCTTTATAAAAATTTTTAATTTCTTAAATCGTTGAGCTTTAAAACAATAGATTAATATTTTTTAATATGTATGAGCTCGCATTGTATCAGGGAGAAAGAAGTAACTTCGTGAAAAAAATCGCCTTCTTGTATAAGCATGAAATGAGTGAGGTTTCGTAAAAGTGACCATTTGATAGAGAACGTTCCATTTGCAGTGTTCGATAGCTCTTTATTAATTCCTTCAGATGGCGTGTCGTGGAAACCGGAATAATATATTTCCATCAGTATAGCTTTATCTTCTTTGTGAATAAATTTTAAATTCACATTCCCGTCATTCTGACATTTGAATATTCTTTTAATGTCAGAATTATTTCTAATGACAATAAATCTTTATATGATTTCATTTTCTATCACATGCTATCGAATGTTATAGAATATCACTGATAAGATATCGAAATCAGTTTTTCACTGCAAGCAATGGTTGTAAAGTTGTCAGAAAAGAGCTTGTTTATCATAGTAACAATATCATTTTTAGCGGGCACTGCATTTGGTTATAAATTAAAGGAGTGGAGAATTAAATATTTGAAAAGGAAAAGAAATTTTTTCGAAAGAAAATTTCAACAAGTACAAAATCAGCTCGAAAGTATTGCTAAAAACTGAGTTGTATTGTTTTATTTACGTGAGTAATTTTTTCAGAATTAAATTTGCTTCTACATAGAGAAATATTGTATGGGTTGAAACATGTTTTTTTGATTAAAAAAAAAATAAATTACCGAAACACATTTTGCTTACGATAGTGAATGAAAGTCATTTGAACTTAAATAGTTAGACATTAAGTGTGTAAAAAAAAAATTATTCAAGAAAGCTGCGATTGTAAAACTAGTGCTTTGTTAACGTTAATTTACGTTAGTTTGAGATTCCTGTTGAATGAGATAGCAGCACATTTACATTTTAAAAGAAGTATCTTAATGATTCACTGTAAAGCGCGACAATTAATTGCTTTTTTTATTATTAGTATTCATATTCAACTTCAGGTTATCTTGTTTAGAGTAGGTATGTTGTGAAGGTATAAGACATTTCTATTAGTTAAAAACTAGAGCATTAATAGCATATCATTAAGTGTTGAAATTTGGTTTTTTCTATTAATATTTTGATTTCGTTGTGAAAGAAAAAACTTAACAGACAGAAAGAAAAAATATAACAGACGCACACACATTTATATGATCTCTAATTTCCCTAAAAAAAATCTGGGAGAAGTCCATATCCTGTGCTAGAAAATTTCGTAATTCTAACATTTTAAACTTCATATATGTTCAATGTCCATACAGAATAATTACTTGTCTATAACCTTGATTTTAAAATGGTTAGTTAACTTTTGAAGGTCTATAATCTTTTAACAAATGAATTGCCTGTATCCTAATATAAAAAGTGTTTAAAATCGATATTTATTTAGAGAAAAATTAGGATGTTCATAAAATATATTGTAGCCTAATTTAAAACATTATGTAGCAATATCTGAAATTTATTTGAATATAAGTATGCATACACATGCACTAATTCACCTGCATATGTATCCTCCCTCATATATATATATTATATATATTTATATATATACATATATATATATATATATATATATATATATATATATATATATATATATATATATATATAAATGGGAGAGCATAACTAATAGCAGAATATAGATATATACTTTCTGCTATTAACTTTTTTAAGCATTAGTTTTTACCAATAGTTGTGTTACAGGTATTCTGTTACAAGAATAGTGTTAAAAATAATTTATTGCTCTTTTAGTTAAGATGTTTTTTAATGTTTGTAAAATGATTTGAATTATATATTAAATATTATTTAAACATTAAACTTTATTTTGTTTTAGGTTGCTCGAAAATGCTTGCGAATAAAATTCAAAAGAAGTATCTGTTAAAAAAGATCAAAGATTTTAATTTTGTATTTTTAATTGTCAGTAAGAAATATAAACATTACATAAACAATTTGATATGATTTCATAGTTACTAACATTCTTATACTTTTTAAGGTATTTTATTATTTTTTCTGTTTATTTGGATTTTCTTTTCATGTTTATCCTCTTTGCTTTAATCTAATTTTTCTTTCTATGCCTGTTTTTTAAAATTTCTTTTTAGAATGCAAAAATCTGTTGTTTTTTTATATTCTTTTAAGCTTTTTAATTTACAAATTAATGCCATTTATTGTATTGATATGGTGTTTGGGAACTAATGATATGGTGATTTGGAAAACATCTAGGGAGCATTTGATGTACATACATCTAAATTAGTTCATGGCACTGAGTTCTATGTTTTGAAGATACTTTATTAGCAGATTTATACATAAATACTCAAATATTAACACTTTGTTGAAGTATCAATTTTAATTACCATATTATCTTTGTTATAACCTTTAATTATCTATTGCCGTACTTATATATGTTAAGCTTAAAGTACTCAAATTTTTTTAAATAATGTTTATTTTCACTGACCATGTCTTTTAACTATCTAATCCCTGGTGCATCTTTCATATATCTGCTAACTACTGTTTCTGCTCTTTTTCTTGTCCTGCTTAACAGCTGTTCTCTCTCAGCTTCCAACCTGACTTCCTTATTTAATCGTGCTAACATGTCCACTTCAGTACGTCCTCGTCCGTCACCTTTAAACTCCCCACGTTCATCACCTTGTCCTTCACCTCGTAGCTCTCCCAGATTTGCAAGGAAACATCTTCGTTCTCCGACAGTTAAAAAGAGAATGATGCCTGTGATAATTGTACATGGTGGAGCAGCATCAGTGCCTCCTGATAAACAGCCCCTCAAAATTGAAGGTGTGAAACGAGCTGTTAATAAAGGTTATGATGCATTACTGTCACCTGATGGAACTGCGCTGGATGCAGTAGAGGCAGCAGTTAAAGTGATGGAAGATGATCCAGTATTTAATGCTGGTTTGTATTTAATATTTTCAGTAATTTTTTCTAATTGTCTCTTTTCCAAAGTTTTTTCTTCATTTAAATAGTTTTCCTTTCATTTACTCTTATAAGCTGTTTTTTGCATTTAGTTTTTCCATAAAGCTAAAAATATAAGCTTTATTTATTTTTTTAAAATTTCTAAAGCAGTTATAAAACAACTTTACTTTTTTTCTACAAAAACTGAATATACTCGATATCTCATTTAAAAACAAACCAACCCTGCATTTACTGGGTATTTTCAGGAAATTTTTAAAACTATATTTCTGCTTACACGATTTTAGTATCTAATTGGTATTTATAGGTGAAATTTCAATTATACTTTTCTGAAGAATTGAGTCTAAATTTAAAATTTGATTTCTGGAGGCTGTTTGAAGGAGTAGTATGCGCAATATATGTTTAACCATAGAACGTACATGTAAAAGTCCTACTGGAAGGACCTTCTGGAAGCACTTTTGTACATAGGCCTCTTTTGATCACTGCATCCTGCCAGCAGGATGTCCGTTTTGTATTCACAGGTCCTTCCGGTAGGATACCAGTCCTTCCAGCAGTACTCGGTGGGACTTGCCAAAATCATCACATTTTTTGGTGTCTATGCTACTGATTTAGGTATATATTCTACATAAAGTTTTTTAAAAATGTAGTTATAGCTGAAAGCTTGATAAAAGAGACAAAGTCAAAAGAGAAATGAAACATTTTATTTATGCACAAGGAACAATAAAAAAGGTAACATAAGTATATTAGAGGAATAAATGGATAAACAAATAACTTTTAAAACATAAATTAATACCATTTGTATATAAATATATATATATATATATATATATATATATATATATATATATATATATATATATATTACGAATAAATGAAGTTGGATATGAAAGATATGATAAAATATGTATGGTTGGTGCAAAATAAAAATAAAAAGGCCCAAAATAATTTTAAAGCATAAAATAATACAATCTGTTTGTATAATATCAGTCTACCAATAAAAATTATATTGCTATTCCATTTTGTATATGTGATGCATTACATATTCTGCCCATTTTGGGGGAGCATAAAACTACTTGTGATCCACAATCCAAAGTTAAAAGAGAAATGAAACATTATATTTATGTATGAGGAACAAAGGTAACTCAAGAATATTCATTTTTAGTAGAAATCGCAACACTATAACTCTTTGTGTTCAAGAAATTATTAACGAATTCACTTCTACTCCAAGCATTGTCAGGGTTTGGGCTAAATCAAATATGTGTCTGCAACATCGCATATGGAAATGAGAAAAATCAATGCTTTGTGCAAAACAGCTGTTTTTTCGCGCTAAAATTCAATGCTACCAGATTTCCCCCCTTTTTTTATTATTCATTCCACCTAATTTTTCCTGCTGAATTCGAATTTTGTACCTAAAATTGTGGATAGGGAAGGGAAGTTGTCGAAAACACATGTGTTGGTAGACTTCAAGTGGGTTTTACATGCTAAACACTCTTTTTTTTAGGTAGCAAGCTTTCAAATTTTCGAAGTTTTGTAACAATTATTGGTATTAAAATTTTTCAACTTTTCTTCTTTTGCACTAGTGTATAATTTTGTGAACTTTCTCGTGGTAGTACTGTCCGTCCTGTCAGAAAAATGGGAAACTCTCTATAAGGTAGATTAAATGCATCATTCCGGAAGGCCCTTGTACGTTCTATCATTAATGTTCATTCCAATTAGGGCAAAAATTGTATATACTGAGGATACATATTAAATGTTAGATCCACATTGTTTTTCTATTGCTGACTACAGTTAGAATTCAGCAAGAACAAACTACATTTCTATTCTGTGTTCTTAAAAAAGTTTTTTTTTATAATCTAGTTATTTTTGAAGAATTTAGCTTCCAGTAGTACAACATATTCATTTCATAAGATGAAATTTTCCTAGACTTCAGTATTATCTTAAAATGTTATTGAAAAACTATGTATTGTGTCTATAATGTTGCAGCTTTAAAAATAGGGAAAATGTGAAAAAAAAAAAAGTATTAAAACTGTATGTTTTCTAGTGGGCCTAGTCAAAGAAAACACCCTGAGTTATATTAGATTAAGTGCACTTTGACAAACTCCGCTTAAAGTCTGAGGTACCTTTTTGATTTTTACTGAATGGGGCTAATTTTGATTTGTATAAGGCTTTTATTTTAACTGCTCTTGAAATGCTTATCATTGTCAACTTTTAAGGAAATCAGTGGCTAGAATTATCGCTCTATTGTTCTTCACTTGGAAGGAACTCTGAGAGACTAGTGCTAGAAGTCATTAAAAAATGAGAATTTGTTAATTTTGTTTTATTGCCTCATCTATATTGATGATTTTTCTCGATTTTCTATTTTGTTGGTTTCCTGAGAAACTAGAAAATTCTAGAATGATTAAATGATGCTAATTGGGGGCTCATAGTATTATGCATATTTAGAGATTTTACTGCTGAAGTAGTGCTTGGTTAAAGTACTTATTCAAAAGTTTTCATGGTTATATATTTGTTTGTATTCTTGGCCCTAGCTGATATTTGTGAATTGAAACTTTACCATAAATATTTTTACACAACCAGTTGTTCAGTTACGACTAAACCCAAATAACTGTGTATTCAACTATTCTTTCAACTATTATTTCATAATACATCACCTCTAAGTATGTCTTGTCTTGATGAATTATCTTCCATTCATTATCTGCATGTTTGAAATCTTTTCTGATATCTTTGATAAACAGTTGAAGATCTTTAATTCCACATGTTTTATCTACTGTTTTAGATATTATGAAAACACTGAAGTTTCTAATAGAGACCTCAGTATTGCTTTAAATATTCCTTTTTTTAGTTTAATGAAATTCTTAAGATGTGACAAAAGAATTGTATTATCTTGCTCAATTTTGTATGTATAATTCATTGACATCCTGCAATCCCTTAGATTTCTATGTATATCTACTAAAGTTACAACTGTTGTTTCTATAATTTTAACTAACCACATGTATGACATTCTTTAAATTGTTAAATTTGAATAGCTTTGTGCAAATTGGTCCCCTTAAATATGGGAATTATTACCATTAATGTATAATTTGTATACATTTTCAAATATTGAGTGAAAAATGAAAGGTTTTACCTGTTTGAATAATGTGTGTCAGATTGTTTTAAAAAAAGTTTTTCGAGACAAGAAATATGGAAATATGGTGTATAAAGTTGTTAACAGTACGTATTTATTGGAATTAGCAGAAAAACTTAGTGCTGATAGAAGTTTTTATCTACTTATGGCGAATGTTACAGTTGTACACTATTATTATTTATTTGACATCATATTGCTTTTTACTGTAATCAGAGCTTACATAATGGGCAGGATTGTTATTGTGACGTTAAATTACTCCTGCATAAAATTACTTCTTTTGTCATTAAATTTATGTATTTTTTTAAATGATATATGCTGATTAAGACAAATGTAAATGAGTTCATCATCATCATCTACAGCACTACAGCCTGCGACAGGCCCTGGCTGTCTCTAAAATGCGTCTCCAGCGTTCCCTATCCAGCGTGGCACCTTTCCAACCCCTCACACCAAGCGTTGTGAGGTCGCATTCAGCACCATCAAGCCACCTTGAGGGGGGGGGGCGGCCCCTTTTTCTCTTTCCCTCTGGCACCCTGAAAGTTAGTATTTTCATGGGTAGGTTTTCCTGTGCTCTCCAAATGTGCCCCCACCATCTTAGTCGAGAGATTTTAATGGTTTTTGAGATTGTCGGTTCTTTGAATCTCCTCTCAAGTTCAAAATTCAAAAGTCCTCTCCATCTTCCATTGTCATATACTGGTCCGAAAATAGATCGCAATGTAAATGAGTTACAAGAATAAAATCAGATGCTTTACTAAATTTTATACTGTTTTTAATAAAGTATATATTTTACTAAACATATTCTTTCATAATACTAATATATACTTTATTATAAACAGTATAAAATAAAATAGTTGTACTGAAGAAAATTCATCCTAACCTTTTGAAAGTTATCTGAATCTGATCACATTATCAAGAGTTATCTCTCTGACCAGAAAGATTTTTCAAATAGTAAAGCCCAAATTTTTGTCTAATTTTGAATCTTTAGCCGTCATACTTCACTGTAATTTTGATAGATGAAGAATATAGATATATGTGTTTAAGAAATAAAAGTTTGAGTAGTATGTGGATGTATCAGTATCAATTATAGTGTCTTGAATAATGTAGAAGATTTGTATATTCCTGATATATTAATTATAGGAAATGTAAAGCACTTCTGATGAATGAAATATTTGATCATGATAAATAAATAGTGTAGCATCTGTTCAGGACTAAATGTAGTTAGATACAAAATTCTCTGAAGCTACATTTATTTTATTCTATTTTAAAAATTTTTTTTATTAAGGATAAATATAGAGAACAATGGGTAATTAGATATCCTGAAAGATCTAGAAATATGTAAGTAAACTAAGATAAATAAAAGGAATTTGTTGTTTTACTTATTAAGTTTTGAGAAGATTTAAAGTTTTTTTTTTTTTTTTTACAGTTGAAAATGGAAAGCAGATTTCATTTTGATTAAATTATTGAAAATTTTTCTATTTTCAGATTATTAATTAGGTATGTTTATAAATTACGAGATTCTTTTAAATAACAGATTCTTTTTTATAATTTTAATATTGACGGTGCTCATCAGAAATATCATCTTGGTGAGAAATCAAGAGAACGTAGACAATGTATTCAAAGGTCATGTAGAATCCTTGTATGTTGTTTAAAGAGATTCTTGGATTGTTATTATCTTTCTAAGAGATGCACATAAGTTGACTGTATTTTACGAAACATATCATTTTTTTAATGTAGGATTTGGATCCTCTCTTACTATAAATGGAGATGTAGAAATGGATGCAATTGTAATGGAAGGTACACGTATGAAGGCAGGAGCAGTTGCAGGTGTTACTAAAGTAGCAAATCCTGTTGTTTTAGCTAGAAGAATTATGGAACAAGTAATATTTTGATTTTTAATCATATGACTATTGCATAATAACTGTAATGATATAATGCATTTCCTTGTGTTGCATTAATGCATGTTTATTATAAACATGTCTGTATCTTTAGGCTTTAAACAGAAAATTCATGTACGTGATGATTTTTGTTCAACTTGACTCATGAGCTGTATTCCTGAGTTTCTTTGACATTTAGCTTTTTTTTTTTTTAATTTGTCTTCTATCTATAAAATAAATTATTTTAATTATGAAAACTTATAAAAAGAAACCCTGGAAAAAATGTCTATGAAATAATTTTTGCTTTTAAAATAATTATGTAATGTATTTGAATATTAGGGTGGGGCTTTAGATAAACAATTCTGTTATTTTACTGTATTTGGTATTAGTGAGTTGACATTCTACAAAATTATAGTAACTTGTAGAATCCCAATATTTCTTAAAGTTTCAGACTTAGTATTTTTACCTGTTTCGCTTATTTCACTGATCATTTCTTAGTATTAAAGAACATTAAAAAAAAAAACTTGGACGACAAAAAAAAAAGAAGCTATTTTTGTGAATTTATTTTGTGGTGAGATAAAGGTAAATGACTTATTTTAATATGCATGTCAGGGATTTGAATGTAAAATAATTGGCCTTTTAATTAAGATATTAGTTCTTAATCTTTAAAGCTTCTGGCTATAACCTTTTTTTCTTACTTTATCAAAGTAAGCACAAATTTACAATTTTATATAACTTTATGAAATAAATTAGTCTAATTTTACTAAATCATTGAAAATATTTTAATAAATTAAAATTGCCATTATAGAATTTTCTGATTTTAGAGATTTATTTTACATTACCTCATTTAAAAGGAATTATTTTCTTAAATATGTAACTAGAAAAAACTTAAATATGTAACTTAAATATGTACCAGAGCATTCCAAACACCAACTGATGACTTTAATCTTACTACTTTTCTGAAAATTTTGGTTTAGTTGTAAATGAATATATTTTTGTTTCAGTTATATAAAAAAAAAAATCTAAACTCATGACACAACAGTCTGCTGTGAACCAATGCTGGCGGTGCCCATCTCCACTTTCTAGACCGTGGGCTTGGTGTGCCATACAGCATATGTCTCAGTCAGGTGGTCAACCTGATGTGGGACTCCCCAGCGTTTAGTTCCCAAACATGCTTGGTCCTCATTTTATCAATCCACTCAAGGGATGGAAAGCTGAGTCTAATGTGACCTAAGATTTGGATGCAATTGAATACAATGCCCACAATATATTTAAATATTGTAATTATGTAGAAAGTCAACCTTTGTGAAAAGCAATTTTTGAATGAGTATATTTATAATATGCAATAGAAATGTCTTAATTTTATGGATATTTCATAAAAATTAAATTTTTTATACTTCAGGTATGGAATAGTAATGGATAATACTGTTATCAATTGAAATTGTTACTGTGAAAAGCATGTTCTAAATAAACACATTTGATAACATTTGAAAGTAAAAGTATTTCAGGCTTATCAAAGTTCACATTTGCAAAACTTTTCTTTTTTGTTCATCATGTGCAAATAGCAAATATGCCAAATAAAAGAAGTGTTTATCATGGAGGGATGTGACTACTTAAGAAAAATACTGATGTAACTAATTTAATTTGTTTAAAATATGGATAACTATCAAAAAGTACACAAAAGAGAGAACTGAAAAGCAGTAAATTATTAAATCTCATTAACTTCTTTCCTGTTGTCTCCAATAATGTTATTTAAAGCAAAGGAATAATAATAATAAAAAATTATGGTGTAGATCTAAGGATGTATCAGATTTACCAAGGAAAGAAAATAGGGAATTCATATTTAAGTGAAGAAGTAATAATTAAGATACTGATGATCTGTAAGTTGTTAAAATATTTAACATGGCTTTTGATTTATCAATAAACTTTCACTTAAAAGAACTCATAAAAATTAATCATTTTGAGCCATTTTTTTTCTGCCAAAAATATCTCTTTATTGAATTTTACCCTACTGAATGAAAATTTACCTTCACCATCTCTTACTATTGCCATTGGAGTATAAATTTTTCATTTGTTGAACTTATTCTGTTCTCACTTTGATGAAGACAGTAAAACCATATAAAAGTTGTACATTATTTATAAACGGATAAGTATTTTTAAAGTGAATCCTCTAGTTGTATATTTTTCATGATTTAACAGTTTTAATACAAAAAATAAAAATTCTGGATTTTTAACAAATATTTATGGTGATTAATCACATTATGACTTGTATTTATAACACATTATGCTCTGAAAAAAAAAAAAAAAAAATCTTTTAACCTTTTTTTATCACATGCATAATTAGTTCTCGCTCAAAAGAAAAAGTTGAACGATTTATCTGAGATTGACTGTTTCATGTACTGCCAAAAATATAATGGGACAAAAAATGAACAGTTTGAAGAGATGATTGCATATAAGTTATATATAAGGGAGCTTTTAGGCAAGTTTTCTTCATCCCCTCTTTTTTTTTCTTTCCAATATGTATGAAAAGTTAATTTTTGTGGAAAAATATACTTCTAATTTTCAGAGTGACCACGTTCTCTTAATGGGTTCTGGAGCTCACCAGTTTGCTCAAAATATTGGTATGCCCTTAATTCAACCTCAGCAGTTAGTAACTAATTGGGCTCAAGAGAGATTACAACAGTATAAGACCTTTACCAATGCAGTGCAGTCAAGCATGACTCTTCAGTAAGTGCTTTATTGCCTATCATGCTCTAATGTGTATTATATGAATCTACGTAAAAGTTTGTAGAAGGGAAGCATACAGCTATGCAAAGTTTGAAATGATAAATATTTATAATAGCTTTTAATAAAACTTTTCACTCTTTACATAAGTGAAGATGTCAGAAAAAATAATATTCATTACTTAACTAAAGTATTTGTTTAACTAAAAATAGTATTGAAATAGTTAAGATTCAATATAAGAATAGCATTTTATATTTCTTAAGAAAATGGCGCTTCAGCTATTAAATATTCAGTAATGAAAATATAAGCTTTGGAGAAAATCTTTAAGTATTTTGTTGTTACATTAATAACATAATATAGCACAATATGTGCTTATTAAGGTTTTTCCTAATGCATCATTTAAATTAGTTTGTTATAAAAGTTTTTGTCTTAGTTCATGACAAATATTCTGTTGTTAAAGGAATAATTGTATAGTTGGGAAACATTTAAAACAATTATAGCAGAAATAACTGTTATATCATATGAAAAATATTAATTACTCCTACTCCAATAACACAGATGTGCAGCAGTCATTCTTGTGTATTGCATGTATTGGTGATATCTCTTGTTTAAACTAAGGTCTGCGATATTCTGGATGTTTAACTAAAATTGTGCTTACCATGTAAAATGTTGGATTATAAGGGCCCAGATCTAAAGACATCAAATTGTTGAAATTTTTATACCATAGTATTTAAGGCTTGCTCATGGTCAGCCTACTGATATGATAATTATCTGGGGAAAGAGAAATTACATGAAAGGGTCTAAGGTTGCCAAAGATTCCTAAATGAGTCTTTCTCATTGATTATATAGATTAACAAGGCTGGTTGAGCTGCTTATTTAAGTTACAATGTAGCCTATCTAAGGGATTATCAAAGAGAGTATTATCTTACCACCTTCCTTATGCTTTATTTATTATTTTTTTTACATTTAAATTTTATAGCATCTATATAGGGAAATTTAAGTAGCTGTTATGCTTTCTAAATTAGAGAAGCTATAATGTGACCCAAATTATGATAACAGTATTCACAAAAGTGCATCAAATTCTGTAACTTAGAACTGTAACTGCTTGCCAAATTATAGAGACTTTAGTAATCTGTTAGCTGAAAGAATCTGCATTGGTCATACGAGTGTTAGAATTAACTTAATATCAAAGGCAATAAATAGGCTGCTTGATTCAGGGAATTATATTTACTGTTGTATATGAATGGTTGAATGTCTCATTTCTGCATCATTAGAAAAAGTGGGTTTGTGTATACTTTGTTTACCTAAGGAACTGATAGTATGAAGATATACTGTGAGAAGAAAAGAAACAAAAGTTGAGACTTTGGACAGTCTTGAAGAAAAGCAATTCTATTAAATCCTGTCATCATTCATATAAATTCTCTTCTATTTACCACTTGCCATAGAATTATTAAGGACCATTTACATTCAGTAATGGCTTTGTATTCTTTTATGTTGTATTTCCTTTAAAGGGGATAATGCATCTTTACCTCTAGGAAACATCATTTTTTGATAATGTTTTTTGGTAATAATGGGCAATGTGTGAGGATTCAGAATTTAATAAAGGATACAAGCTTCCCAGATTTTATACCATTTAATGTTTTTTATGTGTTGAAACACATGTTGGAAGATTTTTTAAAATTTTGACATCACCTCACAATGTATTTAACATGAAGGATCAGCTGCTAATAGTAATACCTAATAGCAAAAAAACATCTTTAGAGACCTTCCTGGAGATGGCAGTGTCTATCTTTTTGTACGTTTTTGCTTGAGGGATCAGCATATGAGGCAAATGGCAATTTTTGTTTTTTGTTTATCTGCATGTATGTATTAACATGCATACATGCACTACATAAAAAAATGTCCTTTTTCTTTTTTGGCTACTTCTTTTGCACTTCATCAAAAAAGGGATTTAATTTTAGTACTATGTTAGTAAGTTTTTTCTGTGCTCTTTACAATAGCAGAAAATCTGTCAGCTTTTGACTGATTGAATTACAATTAATATATTTTTGCTTTTTTATAAAAAACTGATTGGTGTATGTCCCCTACTGCAAATTATATTGATATATTTTTAAAATTGTTACAGGTTAATTGTTGTTATTTTGAAATTGAATATAATGATATCTGATATATATGTTTGTATGTTGTTATTGGTATTATCTAATGTGGTGGGATTTTTTGGTAAATATATGCATTTGAAGATTAAATGTAGGAAATTTGTGAAGTTGCATAAAAGTCTGTAAAAAAATCTATCTTTCATTTTTATTTGACTGCCTGGTTAGTTAGAATTTTTTAAAGGGCCGAGATAGAATAGTGTTCCTAAAATATAGCTAGTGACAAATTTCTGAAAATGTATAATATTTTCGATTTTTTTTATTCCCTGGTTTAAGTGAAATATTGCATTTATGGCCATGCAGAAAAATTTATTGCTAAAATATGTTTTTATTTTTTTTTAATGCTGTTACAAAATTTTGGAACTATATTTATGCATAGAACAACTTCTGAACTCAAATTAAGGGGAGAAAATCTAGAAAACTGAAATTTTTTTTTTCTGGAGAAGCAGTAGCAACTCTGTATTAGTTTAACCCCTAGACCAGGGGTCGGCAAGTAATTTTAAGTGGGGTCCGGATACTATTGAAAATTTTTATCGAGGTCCAGAAAAAAAAACCTCATAATACTTACTAGTTTTAAATTTTTATTTTGACTCATTTAGGTAATTATATAAAACACAATAGGTAGGTATTCTTAAAAAATAATGTAAGAAATAACACCTGCGGTCTTGAGCCAGTTTTTTATAGTTTGGTTCACGCGGGGAAAAGCTAATGTGAAGAGTGTCTTTAAGGTGGGCGTCCGTTAATCTCGAACGATATTTGTTCTTCAAAAAATTCATTTTTGAAAAAGATGATTCACATACATATGTGGAGCCAAACATAGTAACCAGGTTGATAGCTAATTTATTTTTTTTGCAATTTTCATACTTTTCGGAAACATGTTTACCCCAAAATTCTTCAGTGGATGCAGTTTTATAGTACATTTGCAAGGAAATATCTTCTAGCAAGTCAATTTGAAGTAAAGGCTTTGAAAGACTGAACAACTTAGGAGCCATGTTTGTCCATTCTGCCGCTGCAGCAACTTCATAAGGCAATTTAAGGAATTGAGACAGCTTCCCTATCTCTGCAAAGTCTTGGAATCTTGCAGCAAATTTCTTCCTAAGATCTGATATAAACCTTAAAAATACTTCAATGTCTTCTTCGGAGTTCTTCTTTTTATATTTAAGAATTGTTGGGAAATGAATAAATTCTTCACTTTCAATATCTTTTTCAAAGATATCCAGCTTGCGACGGAAAGCAGACACACTTTGTATAAGATCACATATAAATTTTCCCTTTCCTTGTAACTCAGTGTTGAGCACATTTAAATATTTCAGAATGTCTTTCAGGAAAGCCACAGCTAGCATATTGCACTCGTTTGTTATGAACTCCAAGTGATTCCTTGCTTCCCGTGTATCCAAGTTTTGCAAGAAGAAGGTTACTTGTTCTTTTATTTGCCAGAAACATTCAATAACTTGACCTTTACTTAGCCAAAAAGCATTGTTGTATTACAGTAAGTCAGAATACGCTGAATCACATTCAGAAAGAAACTCCTTGAACTGTCAATGCTGAAGAGCAAAACGAGACCTCATAAAATTTATCAACTTGACCAGGCTGTTCATTACTTCTTTCAGAATAGCACTAAGTTTTCCACAAAGGACTGTCTGGTGAATTATGCACTGATAAGATATTAGGCCTGCATTCTTATCCCTGATTCTTTTTACTAATCCTTTTTCTTTGCCAGTCATCGCTGGGGCCCCTTCATTTGATAGGGACACCATTTTATCATAACTAATATTTGATTTTGTTATGAATTCATCAAAAGTCTTGATAAATCCACTCCACGAGTCTTACCTTTAAACAGCAATATTGCTAACAATTCTTCCCCGAATGCTTTACTTTCAATGTCAAAAAGTCTCACGAAAATAGACATTTGTTCATCATCAACAATGTCAGATGATTCATCAAGTGCTATGGCATAGCAAGGTGCCTTCTGCAGAAGTTCGATGAAACTACTTTTGTTATCAGCAGCTAAAATTTGGGTTCTTCTTGTATTACTTCTTGTCGACAATGGAATACCTTGAATTGCGGCGACAATATCCTTTTTCTCTTCAAAAAGTGCCGTGGCCACTTCCAACATGCATTCTTTTACTATCTCAGAGTCTGAAAATGGCTTCTGGTATTTATTAAGCATCCAGAACACACGCAATGCTGCTTCTGCGGATTTTTCTTGCTCACTCATGCAGCAAACTAGTAAGGCCGTGCTTTTTTTTGTAAGAAGTTAGATATGCTTGGAGATTTTCTTTACGAGCTTCACGCCAAGAGCAAAGTTTTTGTGGAACTGCTGATGAGTTGTTTCGTATTGACGATTTGAATTGGCACTTTTAACAATAGCGACAGTTTTGTTGCATGTGAAGCAAACTGGAACTGGTTTAGGCCTATCAGGCAGCGTAAAACAATATTGTTCAGTCCACTAAGTCAGAAACTTCCTATTTTCACTGTCAACTTTTCGCTTTTTAGGATCCATATTGATGTAGATACGAAATGTTTTAGTACACGATAAATTATAACACAAATGAACGAATGCTTCTCACAAGATAGCAACGCAACTACCTAATAGCTGACGACGTGTCGAAACATACCGGCCAGTACGTTCCCTCCCACCCGCACCCTCGCACTCCAACGCACTCTCTTGTGCTACACAGCATAGCATAGCAACAGCTATGTATCTACCTACTAAAACTAGTTATATAAAAATATTAATTAAATTGAATAGGTAGGTAAGTTATTTAACAATATTTGGCGGTCCAAGTTTCGACCTTCCGTGGTCCGCCTGTTGCCGACCGCTGCCCTAGACTGTTATGAATGCATTCAGCACATTCATCAGAGTCTTTCCCCCAGCGTTACAGATGTGCTGGATGCGTCTATCTGGATTTTCCAATGTTTTTCACGTTACAAACACATATGTTTTCTAAATTTATTTTTTCATTCATCAATAGGTGGCAGCACTTAATGGCCTTTGAATACAATTTCTCCTGATAAGAAGTAGATTTTTAGGTGATTATTTCGAGAATACATGCAGTATAAAATGGCGGGAGTTTGGGGTTTTCAAAAGCTAAAGGCTATTTGAACTGACATTTCAAGTGATTCTGAGAGTGATTATTCAGATTTATTCTGTGAAAAAAGTGATGAAAAGACTGTAGTGGACTAAGTGATGAATAGACTTTGTTGTAAAGACTGTGAAGTGGGTCTATGCATATCACCTTGCTTTAAAACATATCATACTATAAGAAATTTATGAACAAAAAATCTGTACATTATATAAATTTAAATATCTATTCTTTAAAATTTTATGTTTAACTTATTTTGTACTATTTATTTTGATTTAAATAACTTAACTATACTGAACTTGCATTTTTAAACATTCCTTCAAAATATGCATCCTCTGAAATACACTTCCAAAAAAACTCAATGCTTTGGGAAGAACTGGCATGCAAAAACTCAATGGTCTAAGAGATAAAAAGTAATGCAACATACCTATTATGCCCTAACTTTTTATACATAGTCCTACAGACTATTATGTATATCAAATATTTTTTGTTTTATGTATTTTAAATAATCTCTGTGAATTCTGATTTTTATAAATTTCTTTTGAATCTAGTGACCATGACACTATAGGTGCTGTAGCAATAGACTCTGCCGGTCATTTAGCTTGTGCCACTTCAACTGGTGGCATCACTGCTAAACGGGCTGGAAGAGTTGGTGACACACCACTTCTTGGTGCTGGGGGTTTTGCTGATGATTTTGTTGGTGCTGTTTCTACAACTGGGCATGGTGAAACAATCATGAGGGTTTGCCTGTCTCGCCACATTACTGGTTTAATGCAGCAAGGTATATAAAAAATTAATATTTGTTAAATTGAAAAAAATTGGTAATTTCATATTTCTGATTGATTTCAATATTCATGTAAGAAAGTTAAAATGTCATAACATTGGAAGTGAACAGAAATAAGGAACCAGATTACTTTACTCATGTGACATACAAAAACAAAAAAAAAAATGCTGAGTATTATAACTGTTAAGGATCATAAGTATTTCATAAGTTAATTCTGGTATGTGGAGGTTCTATTTTATAATATAAAGTATTAAAATTTTCAGAAAATTGAGAATAAAACTGAAACTAGAGTTTTTTCAATCAATTTTTGTCCTGTTTTTCTATTTTTATATATGACTTTGATAATCTGTTTACATTGATGGCTTATCTGATTAATCTTTAGCATTTGCAGTGTATGTTTATGTTTACAAGAAAATGCAGCTATTAGGCCAATGATAGATATTTTACCAACATTTGGATAGAAAACATATTCACCAGTTGTTGTATCATGATGTGCATTATTATCAGAGAGTATATTTTGTTATAGACAAAGGAATGTGTTTTTATTTTTTAATTTTCTTTGAAATTGCAAATTTAAGAAGCACAGAATATTGGTACATGTTAAAATTTTCTGAATTAGGAACTTTTATAGTTGCATAGATGTGAGTTTCTAAGTCTGCTTACAGTTCTTTTCTTAAATTGCAAGACAGTTTATTTTTTCATTGAAATCAAAATCAAAATTATAAAATTTGGTATTTAGTTAGATGTGATTAAGCTGTATATGTTAAGAGTGTGAATTCTCCATTCATTCATTACTCCTGAGTAATAATTTCAGTAAATTAGTTATAATAAAATACATTGGTCATAAAAACCTTTATCTCATTCATAAAGGTTATACTAATAATTTTGTTATTTTGACAATTTTTTTTTGCATGTAAAAGATTTGTTTTGATCTAGTTTCTAATTTTACAACTATGATGCCTTTCAGAAATTCAGTGGATTTTGCCTTCTACTTTTTAAAATTTTATTTATTTATCATATTACAAAATAGTCTTGAGATCTAATATTTTTTAAACTTTTGTACATTTTTAATTATCAGCAGTTTCTACTTTTTCTGATATTATTAGAATATTCTTTTTATTTAGTTTTTCTCCTTTAATATATGCATTTGATTATTATGCATTTTGATGATTGTATTTATATTAAGATTGGGTGATGGTTGAATTGTTAGGGTGCCACTCTTTAGAACGGAGTTTGTGTGTTCGAATTGTGTATAGATATGGATTTTTTGTAATAATTTGAAATTAGGTTTAAGCAGTAGTTCAGTGGCCTTCCTGTTTCAAAAATACTCTAGACCAACAAAGTTTATCTATATTAGGACAAAATTTTGGAATTGTTTATTTCAAGTTAAACATTTAGAGAAAGCATTTGAAATTTTACTTAGAGATATGTGTAGATTTAAAAAAAAAATTCTCACAACCTGATTTCAATAATAGTTACAACCATGTTTTTATTCTTGTACAGATAAAAACTCTTCAAATATCTTTAAAAAATGTTTGAAACTTTTTTCATATCTTTTTTGAATCTTAACATCCAATAATGGTTGAATTTTAATCAATGATTGGAATTCTGCTTAAGGATTATAGCTTATTAATGGCCTGTCTAAATGAAAAGTTCCTTTTCGTCTTTCTTTTATGGAGTTTTTCTTTCTCAGAGATTTCTTTTCTTTAAGATATGTTCCTGGTGTATTTAACAAATGTTACTCATTAGGTATGTCCAAAAGGGGCAGTTTTTATGGGAGTATAGTTTGTCGTTTGATTGAACAGTCTTATCTTTCAATAATTGGAATCTGTAATTTTACAGATTTAAAATTTTTTTTACGGGTAGTAATATGGAAGGTTATCATTAGATATTTCGTTCTAATAATTTCTAATTAAAAATAGTTTTTATTTAATTTGACCATAATAGCTTATTTTCTGTTTTTTTTAAACTCAATGAAACTTAAATGATGTCCAAGTAAAAGAACAGGAAAAATATGTAAAATTTTCTTTAAAAAAAAAAAAACAAGAAAAAAACTGAAGTTTGACAACACTCAAAATTTAGTGTGTCTCTTGAAATTATTTATCCTACATTATTACCTGATTACTTAAAAACATGTTACTGCCATTAGATACATGATGATATAGTCTACATAGAACTCTAAGTTGTTGTTGTGTTAAAAATTTTATCTTTGTGATGGTCAGTATAATCAGAATAGAAACCTACATTAGGAAACATTTGATACATTATTTTAAGACCTTTGCCTGAAATAACATTTATTTAAAAAAAAAATTAGTTTTCATATTCACTCTCTAGAAATTTTATATTAAAGAAAACAAACCCCTTCTAAAATTTTTACTTATGATAAAGTAGTCTAGGAATGTTTTGTAAAAAGTCTGGGGAAAAAAGATTGCTATTAGCCTTGGAAAATTTTAAAAAATAATAAAACACTGTTTTGTTTAGATTGATATGGTGTTAGATTCTTTTCTGAATTAAATCTGCTGTTAAAACCAAATAGCACAGAGATTACTCTTTCTGAATTAGAATTACCATGGTCCTTGGAAAGCCCCTTAAAGTTTCCTTAACTTGAGCCCAATAAATTCTTGAACATAGTTGAGCATTTCATATGAAAATATTTTCCACCTGGACTTGATAAGATTTTCCAAGATTATGTCTGTAATCAGAAAGGTTTATAAAAAGCTATCCCATGTAATCACTGTGTTCCTAGAACTATCACATTATTGGAGGGCCTATTTATAAATATATCTTTTGGAAGTGGAGTACATGATAGAACAAGTCTACATATGCAATAGAGTTATATTAGATGAACTAAAATAATCTTAAATAATTTTTCTTAAGCTTAAATATTAAATTAGCTTAAATAATTTTGATAAGCTTAATATAAATAAGCTTAAATAATTTTTCTGTGATTGAAGAGTCACACAGCAGCAGCCAAGTTCAAGTTTACTTTTGGCATTAGCACTTTTTTATTTTATTTTATAACAAGTCTTTAACTTGTCTCACTGGGAGCACTTTATAGGTCAGTGGGTCAGTTCTTAACTTGGGAAGCAGGAGAGCATTTCTAGGGGTGTAAGAGAAGGTTCTAAATTTTTAATGAAAATTAACACCTAAAAAGTGCCTCATTTTAAAAGAATAATTATGAATAAACAACAATGTAGCCATTAAAAATGTAGATATTGTTTTATATGTACCTAGCTGAATACCTGTGCTTCACTACAGAGTACATTCAAATTAAATAAAATGGTCAATGTATGCAATTAATGCCAATATATATATATATTTTTATAAAAAAATTGTAATGAATATTTTTATAGACAAAATAATGTAGAAGAAAATATTCAAATTAAATCTAATAGAACATACTACAGAATATAGTACAGTTAATATAGTATAGTTTGAAGAACATTTCTTTTATTGTATTTTAATATTTTTTTGGAAAATGTCCAGTCGTCTGCCGCATTAGAAAGAAAGAAAGAGAAAAAATTTTTTTTTGTCTATTTTTGTTGTTAAGCCCGTGACGCAAAGTTAGTTTGAGGTATCACAAAAGAAAAGAAAAACCATATGATCAGCGTTTAATAAATTCAATTCTAAAAATTAATCTTTAAAAATTCACCAAAAATCAGAAAAGGGAGGTAAAGATGCGAAAAAGATTTCATTTTAAAGGAAATTTTATGATCTTTCTCGTGATATAAATTTTATAACCCTCAAATTATTATTTTAAATGCAAACTTTTAAAGAATGTTACAAAAACAGCTTAAACATTAAATTTAAAAAAATCTAAGAAGAATTTTTCAAAAATCTTTCATAGCGCAACCCTACACTATAAGAAGAATCGTCATGGAAAATGTCAGCCTTTTAGGTCCAGCGGTTAGGTCTGTGCGTTATCTATCAGTCAGTCAATCAGTTATGGAACTGTTTTATATATATAGATACTATAATATGTATTGTAAATAATAAAATAAATGAATTATCCTGCAATAAGTCTTTTCCCAAATAAAAAATAGAAACATTTTTTTCAAGGGGGTGCGAGAGCTTATTTTCAGATTCAAGGGGGTGTTGACTGTTAAAAAGGTTAAGAACCACTGTTATAGGTGAATTAATCTACTTGCTCTCAGAGGTCATCTATATTTTCCAGTGAAATTTTTATCCATGCTCATGAAGTGGAAGTTCAATATACTAACTGCCATACAATGTAGGCCTTACAATCCTTTTGAGATCAACAGATACTGGTTACCATCAATTCTAAAGGAAAAAACAATTTTAAAAAATATAAAGGAAAAAAACATTTTAAAAAAATATAAAGTATAATGGAAGCTTCCCAGTGTAGGCCACAAAAGCATTTATATTAATATCCTTTGTAGTTTACTTTTTTTTTTTTTGGTGATCATTTTTTGCTGACACTTCAACCTTTTTAATAAATGCTTGTACTCACATATTTATATATTTATGTATGTTTTAAAAATCTCAGAAATAATGTTCAATTTTTATCTAATGTTACCTGAATAATTATTTTGAGAAAAGAGCTGTTCTGGGGTGATTTTATATTAAATTTAAATTATTTAATATTTTGTTGGTGTATTTACCATGAGACTTTTTTCCCTCTGTGTCAATAACAACATGTTAGTCTGTAATACAGGGACTGTATACTTGGTTAAAAGAAAACGTTAAAAGAAAATATTTTATTATAACAAGTGTTCCTGGTAAGAATGAATAGCATTTTCTGTAAGGGTCTTGTAGTTATATAAAGATTAGTAGCTTGCTTGTATTTGTGTTTTATTATTATATAGAGGTATATTTATTTCACCTTTAACATTCGAAGATTAAACTTTAATGAATTTGATTATTTGCTTATTTGTGATCAATAGATGAATAAGAAGTTTTTTAGACTCTTTCAGCCTATTTCTATATTTAAAGCTAATGAAACATAGTATTGTACAGTATTGTACTCTACTATTTATAACTCTGTTTTTTAAACTTTAGATTTTATTAATCTTTGAGTACTTCTCCATGTATAAGATCATACACTATAGGTGTACTGTTTTGTCTTCTCTCTTTTTATGTGTTATACAGTGCTGAAAGTGTAATTAAAATTTTTAAAACAAGTTGCTGTACTTTGTGCCGTATTACTTATTTTAAGAGCCTTGAACATGGTGTACTGCAGTAATAGTTAAAGTTCAGGGACAAAGATATAATTTTCACTCTTTCCACTTTCTTCCGGACCTAAGAAATGTAGAGGACTGTCTATATTTGTGTTTTCTGACATTAAATTCCAGGCCAGAAATTGAAGCTGGTTAAATATTGTTTCAGGTATGAATGCTCAAGATGCTGTTGTTGCAGGCCTTGAGTACATGAAAAATCGCGTTCAAGGCTATGGAGGAGCTATATGTGTGAGTAACAGTGGCGAGATTGGTGTACATTTTACCACCGAGCTAATGGCATGGGCCTACCGTAAAGGTAATATCATGCATTATGGGCTACATCCCAATGAAGATATATCAGATGTAGTACAAATAGATTGCTCACCATAGGTCTAATTATCATGATCTTTTAGAATTTTTACAAAGGATTATAAAGGAACCCGTTTTTTTGCAAATACTGTAGCAAAGCTATTTTTGGAAAACTATATATAGATATGCATATTTATATCATGTACTTGTTAATTGATCTCTTCATCTTAACTCTCATTTGGCTTTGTTCTCCGTGATCACTTTGCTGTAATCAAATAAGTGTAATTTCAGTCAGTTGTTTCTCTCAATTTCTCTAATCTTAGTCAGATTTGCTTTTTAGTGCTACTGTTGTACAATTTTGAACTTGTTTAGATGGTTTAGATGTGGAAAAAAAATTTTTGTAAAATGTATCATCTTTGTTACTATTGTAATGATCACTTACAGTACTAAATAAAATGTTTTAAAGTAATTTATCTCTTTTGTATGCTTTTTATTGTTCTCTCCATAACGTTACGTTTCCCCGTTTTAAGTAAAATTTTATTGACCAGAAGCCAAACATGCTGGTTTCTAATCTTTTCGCGTGTTCTTATTTTTTTAGGTAGAGAAGGCATGAGTATTTTTAGATGTGTTTCTCTTACTATTAAAGCACATTCAGATACTGTTTTGAGGATTAAGGTTTAGAAATGTAAATTTTCTCTTGAGTTTAGAAAAGTTAGCATTAAAAATCTAATATGTATCAATGCAATAATAATCATAATATTTATCAATACTCATGCTGCACAGTTCTTATTTATTATCCTTACTTTTTAAAAAATCAGGTATCTTAATCACAGTGCACAATATTAAAAACTATTGGTGTAGAGACATGGTGTTGAAGGAAAAACAAGGAACTAAACTTTTAAACCGCAAAAATGGAAGTTCTATGATAAATTCTTTATTTAATAGTTCATTTTAATGTTAATAGTCTTCTAAAATCTACACACAAGTATTAGGTGTCATTCTTGTCAAACAGATCATGTTTTTTTTCTTATGGTAAGTTGTTTACAGTTTCAACCATGCTTTTCTTGTGTTGAGGGAGTCAATGGTGACTCAAAAAAAACCCGGCGTATTTTTTTTTCATAGCCTAAAATTATATAATCATAGACCTAATACTAAATGAGTTTAAATTTAAAACGAGACGATGTTTATTTCTTATATATATATATATAACCCTAGGAACCAATGTTGCTGCCCCCCCCCCCCCCAAAAAAAAAAAAAAAAAAAAAAAAAACAAAACAAACAAAAAAAAAAAAACTTTGGACTGGAGCCACCCCTGGAGTGAGTTTGTTATGTGGTGTAGCACTCTTGTAGTTGCAAGATATTGATAGTATGTATTTTGGTTTCTATACTACAATTTAACCATGGTAGACCTATTACCGTATGTTTTCAATAAACAGTTGTAGCGATGGTAGTATTTCTACTCGTACATGCTGTTAGAAACTTATTGGGGAGCTTTGAAACTTAAGTTATAACTAGTTGGTACCCGTCAAAACATGATGGCTAGATAGTAAATTAGTGCACTAATACACAAATTATTCTCAACACATCATTGACAGATGTTGAAAATAATAATAATACGCAGAAAAAAATGAATGTGTTTAAGCGGTCTTGTGCTTAGTGAGTATCTAAAGCCAAATTTAAAAATGTCACTGAGCATGCGCAGAAAGCAATTTTTTTTAATTTGTAAATTATCGCTAATTAAACAGAGCAAAATAAACAATTTCCATCAGGTTTAATCTTATATTTCACAAACATAATTATCATAAAATATAAAAGGCAGAGACAGCTGTGTTTACCATTAAAACATGTCACTGAGCATACGCAGAAACAGTGAGTTTCTAAAGCCAGATTTCAATATGCCACTGAGCATGCTCAGAAATCAATTTTAAATTGTAAATTATCGCTAATTAAAGAAATTCTGGTTACAAAAACCAAATTTGACAAATCTACAGATGACAATCTTTCATTTAAGACCAAAATGAAGTAAATTGATGCAGTAGTTTTCTCTCACGGACTGCCCAAAAAGTCCGCTTAGCAACTTAAATATATAGATATCAAATTACAAATTGCTTTTGTACAAAAATCAAAACAATAAGCTTGCAAGATATTAATGGGATTTTTCACACACACTCAATGTGGTTTGTTTATTTATGAAAAAAGGTGATGGCATCTTCATTTATTGACATTACTGTGGCTATTATTATATCTGTGTATTCACATATAGTGTGAGGGTAGGGAATTTCCAGGAATTACAATGTAAAAATATGCATCACAAAGTTGTTGTTTCTAATGCCCCTCGGCCGGAAGTATTCCAGACCAGGTCCATATAGGCTAGCAAGCTGAGGGGTGTAGCTCTGGTTTATGATGGCACCACAAGAGTTTGAGTGATTGAGCTTGGTGCCACCTCAATTTTGACTGAGCATCCCAGGGCCGACATCTGGGGAGATCATGCCCTCTCCCACCCTCTCTGATCTCATATGATTTTTCAGTCTACAGATTTAACATTTCCCTATCCGGCCTAGACATGGAGGTATTTAATGGTGCTTGTCAGGATTCAATCAGAGCGCTCTCAGCACCAAAAGTTGATGTGCTACCATTGGGCTACCTTGAGCCTACATCACAGAATAAAGTCATCTAACAGAAACAAAGAGAAGCAGAGAGCTTACAGTGCATTCTAAATTGCTGTTTGTTGGGGATTTCAATTCAAGCATTGACTGTTATATAATATGTTATAAGCTTTTTTTTTTTCCTTTTTTTTAAGATTGTATTCATCACAGTAACATTCAAAATTTTTCTGTATATTATAAATTACTTGTATATTATTTTTTCTGTATGTTATAATTACTTTTTAATACAACAGGATGCAGGACAACATGAGTTGAAAAAACATAGCTTGAGAATTATTTTATCAGAGATCTAAGGTAATATTAAATCTTATTAAAAAAAAATTATTTTGTATTTTTAATAGCATTTTATTATTCACATCTTACATGAAATCACCAAAAAAGTTCTTTGCTATTATGACATCATTAGGGTTTGATTTATAATTTCCTAATTCGTCACATTCTAAATCCATAAAATGTTTTGAATTGTCCAGGCTCTCAATTCTGTCCAGCACTATTTCTTTATCCCTTATGCACCCTGTAAAGAGATTTGAATGATAACGAGTTAACACATTAAAGAATGTTAAAATACATTGAGAATAAGTGATTTTCATACGTACTGCATGTCATTTTTGTTGCATTCCCTTTTTTAGTGGTGTAGTCTTCATATATTCTCCCATTTCTTGAAACGCAGAAACATCTACAGGGAAATAGACATGTACTTAATTGCTTAATATTATTTAGAATGTTTTATATACTCATACTTCATTTAGTTTTCCCTAAATTTGCACTTTATGGGTTTTTTCTTAATAGTAAAATGCAGGTAAAGGAAGTAGAAAGATTAAATGTGACCACAAAATCCTTTTATTCTGCTGCTACATTAGCTCTATCTCTCTGTAAATGTTTAGTGTAAAGCTTGAAATTTTTTAAATGGGTGGGATCTAAAGCATCTTTTGGGGTAAAGAACATTATTTCTCTGCTCAAGTGCATTATTTCTTTTATATTGATGGCTACTGATTGTATGTGGTCGTGTATGTATGGGGCAGGGGGGACAAAATCCAGGGGCTGACTAAAAAAAATGTATTCAATGTTCAAATATTGAGTGGGGAGGGGGCCTGCTGTATTATTTTGCCCCGGGCTCTGGCTCAGCTGACGGAGGCCCTGGTATGGGCCATAAACATGTAAACGAGATTCTGTTGATTCAAAATAAAGCCCTTTGCAACGATGCACAATGAGTTATATATTCTCACCCCTTTCAAGCTATATGTAAGGAAAGGAGTTACAAAAGAGTCTTTCGGATTGCACAGACCGATTCGTCAGTGTTAGATCGAATTTATTTTGCTTAAACTTTTTCCAGCGTGTTGAGTAATAATTTTATTTTAACGTAGGATTGCGTTCCTCCATAACGGCCCTCCGGAAAGCAACATTTCAGATGTCCTGCGTCGCAGTTATAATTTTGTCAACGCGCCAAACTCAGTCAGTATTGCTTGGACAAGCAGTTAAACATAAAAGTACCAAAATGTGTCAAAATTTTGACTGACACACACACACACACACACACACATATATATATATATATATAGATAGATACATATATACATACAAAAGAGGTAAGCAACGATAAGTAATCCTACGTTAATAACCCGCGGTAGTTTCGTTAGAAGAGACTATCTGAAAATTTTTTTTCCCCTCTTCGCCGATAAATTTATTTATAATAATTACAATATAAAAAGAACTTTTTATATACCATATTTTTTAATTTTCTGTTGAATCATATAAACTTGACAATTCTATGTATTAATAAATACTTTTGAAAAAAATTTTTGAGGAATTATTCCATCAACTTGAAAGAAAATGAAGTTAATTGAAAGTTAACTTTTCGTTCCCGTTCCGGTCGATAGATGGCTGCACTAGTCTACAAAACAAAATTAACTGAAAATTAAGTTAATTTAATTCTGCTTAAAGACGGCTAAAATTATTTTAAAAAAATGCATTGTCATCGTGTTCTGAGCTATTCTAAAAGTTTCAAATGTCTAGCTAGTCGGGAAGTTAGTTAAAAATCGATTGCAAGGTTTGTAAGGGACAAACAAACAAGAAAGCAAGTTAATAAAAACATGGTAGAAAGAGCCTCATTGCATGAGCTATAAATTCCCTAAGTAGCAAAATGGTTGAAATATTTCCTTCCACAAATTTTCGTGTAAAAGTGGGATAGGCAACAGCTTATTAAAGTAACGTGTTCTGTTCATTGTTTTAGTCTATTAAACAACTGTGCTGATAAGATTTGAAATAAAAGATTCGAAAACGACTGTGGGCTTTTAGATGATCCATCGCGAGGAAATGAGTCATCTAGCAGAGAACTTTGTGAGGTTAAGTGAAGTGATTCCTAAAGAAATGACCCTGTGGAAAACAAGATAATTCTCACTTCTTCAATTAAAACACAATTCACCCATAAATAGCAGATTGGTGGACTCTATGCCAACACGCGTAATTTAACGAATAACTGATATCTATGTCCAGTTCAAAAATGGAAAAGTTTGCTCTCGTGAGAAGAATTTGTAGGATGTGAATGTGTTCGCTATCATAGCCCGTATCTAGTTCTAGTCGACTCAATATTTTGGGTCGACGCATGAACGCGTCCTAACTTTAAACCTCGAATTTGTACGTTTTCACTAACATCTCTACCTAGTGATACTTCCTCCCCGTGTCTGATACTTGACATAATTATTTAAAGCCCATCTACGGCTGCCAGGTCACAATTTCAGGAACGCAACATAGAGCAATTTGACCAGTTTACTGGAGGGAGCATCTCCAAAAGTTCGCCCCCTCCCCCACACTTCCTTCGAGTACTTGTTTGAGGTGCACCTAAAGAAAATATAGAAAATAGTTTCAAACGTCTTCACGTGCAGTAAAAAAATTATTTGTTAAATAGTGTTTTATTTTGAGCCTTGACGGTGTTTTAGGTAAAGCAGAGTGTTTTCAATTGTGTTACACCGTGAGCGTCAATTTGAAACAGCGTTACGAGAGAGCTTTAAAAGAGGGAACACTGCTGTTTCAATTGGGAAACACTACAGAAGTGTTTTTCAAGTGCTTTTATATCTAATATCAATATATAACGTCAAAATTTTGTTTGATTTTAAAAGTGATAAAAACACACGAAATATTTCAAATTCCCATTATTCCCTCAAACGTAGCAGTCCCTTGTCTTGACTACGTTCGGCTGTCCACACCGCGATTTTGTTGTCTTCTTTATTGCGGGAACACCCTGTAATGATGCGCTTTCGAAGTGTATGAAAGATTATATTAAAATTTGAGAAGAAAATGATCAAAGGCTTCACCATTACATTTATTGATAGGGATGCGAACGCCGACTTAGAAAGACAATATAATTAAAGAGGAGAACGGTCTTTTTTTATGACTTAGACAGGAGAAGAAGTTTACGACAGCGGTTTGCTTGTGGGTTCTTATTCCAGATAAGATAAACGGAGCTTGGAGCCATGGCTGACACTATACCACAATACTTCTTTGTAGAACCATTTATGGCAGACGGCGCAGAATCGGACCGCAAGTAACGTGTGAGATCTGGTAATTGATCTGAAGTGGGTGTGTACAGTTTGAGAGGGGTATCCAATCAGAAGGTAAAAGTGATGGCCAGGCAAATAAGAATATTTCAGTGTCTGGAGTGGCTGGAGGATTTTATGAGAAGGCGGGATCAAGGCAGAGAAAGGGGATGAAGAATTATATATATGTTGAGCAGAGTGAGTTTTAAGAGGATTTGAGATTTTGTCGGGTGGAGCTGAAGGTTCCCCGTACCCCTGAGTTTAGGAGAGAGATTTGAGATTTTGTCGGGTGGAGCTGAAGGCTCCCCGTACCCCTGAGTTTTTAAGGATTTGAGATTTTGTCGGGTGGAGCTGAAGGTTCCCCGTACCCCTGAGTTTGATTTCGCTTGTTGAAGTTGAAAGTGCAACACATCACTCAGGGCACTGAGCAAAGGAACGGAGGAGCGACTGTTGCATCACGACGAGGAAGTACGACGTACCCGATTTCAATTTGAAGGAAGTTAATCGAGTGGAGACAGTACAGACATCCCGCCATATGACGAGAAGGGTTCCCCAGCTTGAAGCAAGAAGTGACCGCCCCATGCTAAGGAAGGATTCAACCCACGGACCCCAGCTAGGCGAGCAAACCTAGTTAACGGTCATCGAATGTCATCAAATCTGAGTGAGTGGTTAACATTCTTTGACTTGTTCACTCCCCATGTTTTTGAGTGAGTTTTTGTGTAATTTGAGCGGGAGAGAATAGAATATCGATCTTGGTTAGAGTCAGTCATAAGTTTTAGTTTAGCGTCTGCCGAGAAATTCGCAGAAACAAGGAAAGATGAATGAGAAGGGGGAAAATGAGCTAACGTAAGTGATCGCAAAGCGGTCGAATAGACCGATATCAAGTTTAGAAAGCCATAAAATACTGAGAAAGCACAGAAATGACTTGCAATTTTACTACACAAAAGAGTGAACAGTCAAGGTCAGCTAAGCAGAATTTCTCCATTGTAACTTTAAGGGAAGAGGGGTTAGGGCAAAAAGACCGACACGCGACTACTGACGGGTTAAACTGATGTGAATTGATTTCAGGGGGAAACTACACTGCGTATACCAGCTTATTCGTATGACGGCGACGGAAAATTTTCCGCTCTGTGTGTAACGTTTTTGAGCGGCGACGGTAAATACTCCGCAACGGGAAAATCCGCCGTGTGTGTAATCGGCCTTAGGGCCTGTTCACATAGCGCCAGCATTTCTCGTTTTGACATGTTTTAATCCAGGGGTTCCCAAAGTGTGTGCCGCGGCACCCTGTGCCCATGATCTTCAATCTAATCTATTGCTAAGGACTATTCCGATATAACTCCAAAAGACCTCTGTATTGCAGAAATACATGGTCTGTAGTGGAGAAAATGTTTCACATAGCATGCTGACAGTTTTCGCAGAGCACCTATCACAACGAACTGACTGGTTTGCAAAGTACTTCGCAGAAGACCAAACCGAGAAGTTTGCATGGATCCAAGATCCATTCCATGTTGAAGCTCCAAAAGAATTCACTTCACAAGAGGAAGAAAATCTAATTGAGCTATTGTGGGACAAAAGCCTGAAAGCGAAATTCACTTGTTTGGGTTTGACGGAATTTTGGATATCTATAAAAATGAGTTTGCCATTCTATGTGCAAAAGCTATAAGGGTTCTCATTCCCTTGGTAACTTCATATCTGTTCGAAATTGGATTTTCAGCAGTTGCTGTTATAAAGAACAAATGTCGTTCGAAAATTAATGTGAAAAAAGAAATGAGAGTAGCTGTATCAAGCTTTATGCCGCGATTCGAACAATTTTGCAGTGAGCAGCAAGCTCACCCGTCACACTAAAACTAAACACACATATACCAAGGGCATTTGGAAGGTAATTTTATTATTAATTTTATTAATATGTTTTCCTATTAACTACAATTAAAGTACTTGCGGGATTTTTAAACACAGTCGTATTAATTTATTAATATTAACACTTACTTCTCTAATCTTCTCTTTCTTCTTCACAGTCGTACAAATATGAAATATATATATTATGCATAATATATATAATAGTAACATACCACAGATAGATATTATATGACGAGGGTGCCGTAAAAAAATTGTAATTCTCTTAAGGGTGCCACGACTTGGATAAGTTTGGGAACCCCTGTTTTAATCCAATCACAAGCCTTAACAATTTCGTAAATAATCGTTTGGTGGCTTGTAATTGGTTAAATGTATTTCAATACGAGTAAGGACTTGTTCACATAGAATCCGTCAGCGTTAGCGTAACACGTATTGACATATTTTAAACCAATCACAGGTTTTAACATTTTCGTGGCTAATCGTTTGGAGGTTTGTAATTGGGTAAATATATTTCAATACGAGTAACGCTAACGCTGACAAATTTATGTGAAGAGGCCCTTAGTCGGAATTCGAACCTGAGCCCACACCGTCGAAGCTCATAACGCTGACTACTATGCGACGTAGGCGGCTTAAAAAGCATTGTAAACGTATTGCGTTCTAGACAGTGTTTAGTATTTGTTTTAAAGTTTTGCATTGAATGGTAAAGAGTGATATTTTAACCTCTTTGAATAAAATTGTTAATAAAATCTTTTGATATTATAATGTTAATATTTAATTATTTTTGTCTCGTCACTATTAATTACCGTCCAGGGTTGCATTGTACCGGAGAGTAGCTACCATCCAAGTCACAGCGAACGGGTTCTATGCCTATAACGGTGTAGTTACTCTTGAAGAGTTTCATTTGCTCTTCCCTTTCCTTCAGACACTTCGTTGTTCGGCCGTTGTCGTGAAGAACATTATCATCTGAAAGTAATAAAATATTTTGTTTACAAGATTAGTTTCAAGTATACGGCAAATCATATCTGTAAAGGTCAAAGTTTTCGAAAGGTTTTAAAGTAATTAATACAATTCGTAATACGAGGTGCTATCCAAAAGTTCCCAAAATGTATTGATAAACGAAGTTGTAGAATACCTTGATATTTTTCGCCGCCGTCACCTTCAAAGTAGTCCCCTTGGGATTGTAAACAGCTATCCCGGAGCTTCTGCCATCAAAGCAATGCCTGCTGGAAGTCTCCCCTTCAAAGTAGTCTTGTTTCATTAATGTATTCAGCACCATCTGCTATTTTTCTTGAATCTACTCTATGGTGTCAAATTTGCATCCCTTCAACTTGATTATCGTCTTTGGAAATAGGAAAAAGTCGCAAGGATCTAAGTTGAAAGTGTAAGGTGGATGAGGAACAACGGTCATGTTTTTTTGTCGAAAACTGCTGTATGACTAAAGCATTATGAGGCCTCGCATTATCATCGTGGAGAACCCAGTCGTTCCAATGCCACATCTGTGGACGTTTCCGTTTCATGTCCTCCCTTAGCTACCGCAGGACATCACGATAAAATTCTGCACTATACATTGTTCCTCATCCACCTTACTCTTTCAACTTAGATTCTTGCGACTTTTTCCTATTTCCAAAGACGATAATCAAGTTGAAGGGATGCAAATTTGACACCATAGAGTAGATTCAAGAAAAATCGCAGATGGTGCTGAACATATTAATGAAACAAGACTTCCAGCAGGCATTGTATTCGTGGCAGAAGCACCGGGATCGTTTTAAATCTACTTTCTACGTTTGTTTTCAATCCCAAGGGGACTAGTTTATCGATACATTTCGGGAACTTTTGGGTAGCACCTCGTATTCTATGGTTTTCAAAAAATCCAAACTTCTGATTAACTTAAGGTTAATCAGAAGGTTTGCCTACATTGAAATGGCTGTTTTGGTGCAAAATTCTGAAATTTTTTTTATTGCTCAATTTCAAAGGCCAATCTTTGGGGATTCTAAAACTGCTTTACTTTTATTCGTACAATCATTGGAGGAGAATTTGTGGCCAATTAAATAAACCGAAAACGATATTACGAGGGCCATTTCAAAAGTAATGCAGACTAAAGTAGTTCTTTTATACCTATTTGATTTCTGACCATTTCTCTCTACAGTTCTTCTATATAGTCCTCTGTTTCTCAATAACAGAGTCCCAACATCTTGGAAGTTTTTTTATTCCTTTCATCATGCTAATTTTGTTGAGTCCTCTAATGACTTTGGTAACAGCTAAAGGTTTCAACAGCAGTGCAATGTCCAGGCGTTTCTGTTTTTGTTCAGATATCAAGCAGCGAGGAACCCACCGAGCACAAACTTTCAATATTGATGCATGATCTTTGAAATTCTACACTCTCAGTACCCGAAAAACGTAGACTCCATTTAAAAAACGTTATCACTTCAAAACAAAACACGCTAGAAAACTTTCGCACATGAATATTCCTCTAGTCCTCAACTGCAAATGTCGAAATTTTTTTATTTGATTGTATCATCTAGTGCGAAATGGCGCCGTCTTGTGCATTACTTTTGAAATGACCCTCGTAAAAGACCGGATGTAGCATCTTTAAATGCATTTTCTATACTCTGGGAAAAGCTTAGTTGACACTACTGTTTATGCTACAACGGCCAATTTACACCTGCAACGCAAGTAGGGTAGGTGGGGCAAAGGTTTGCAGTTTTGAGTTTTGGGTTTCTTACGGGTCTCCGTTAGATCCTATCGCCCCAAAAAGTCACTTGTATTGTAGTTGGGTATCCCCTCTACCTTCTATAAAATAATGAATTTTTTCCCGAAATATTTAGTCACCAAATTTTTAATTTTACCAAAAGACCTGTTTGCGAACCTTTGCCCCAATCGGTGGGGCAAAGGTTCGCACTGCAAACCTTTACCCCACTCGTTGGCTTCTTACTGGATAGGCATCGAAAATCACAAAAAGAGTTGTCTAAATAATTTTATTTCACATTTTGTAATCTTTTTAAAGGTGTTACATATATAGAAAATCACAAATGAACAGGTTAATCTCAATAATTTTTTTCTTAAACTAAATAACTTCAAAATGATATATCAACTATTAACACAGAAAGTTGAATCTAACAAAGAAATTCACAAAATGAAAATGGGTTAATCTCAATAATTTTTTTCTTAAACTAAAGAACTTCCAATTAAAATATCAACTATTAACACCGTCGCTATATTATATCTTAGGCTTTACTCATTCTTTTAAAACCCGAAAAAATTAAGCAAATTAAGGGGATGGGTGAACATTACAAAGCAATTTTTGAAATTTTTACCTCAGAGATATGAAATTGGGCATAAATATTCATTAAAGTAAAACTATTTCAAACACCTTATAAAATTTTATAAATATTTAAAATTTTATTTTTTATATTTAAAAAATTGAAATTTTTATTATGTTTTTTAAAATGCTCCTTGCGATCCAATTTTTAACCTTATCCTTAATTTTGCATTTAGATTGCTTATACATTTTGATCAGGGTTATGTTTTGATTTGTGCTTTCGTTGAATAATTAATTTTTAGGAAATATTTTTATGCTTGTACTCTGAATTCTCGTGAAATTTTTGTACTTTTCCACGCTTAAGTTAAACTTTGATAATCTGAATGATGTCGAAACCTGAAATGGATACATAACTTTATTTTAATGTATAAGAGGAGTTTTGTAATAAATTTTATAAAATTTCGTCAAAAATTGTGACGCAAGGAGCCTTTAAAAGACTTGCAAATCTGGAAATTACTCATTTAGAGTTTTTTTCCCTAACCAGACCTTCGATGCTTATAATGTCTTGTAACAACATTTAATTCCTTTATCTTGTAAAATAGGTCTTTGTTCAGAGCTATTTTATTTTTGTGTTGTACTAATTTATTTTATTTTTAATTTATGGATTTTCAAGCATTTTACAAAAAATTTTCTGATTAAAAACAGGCAGTTTTTATCAAAAACCATAATTTTTTTTCAAATTACAAAAATGTGAATTCTCATTAATAATAAAAGACGTTGTTAATAAGGATTCCTAATGAAAAGAGGACATGAAACAAATGTTAATAGTTAGAGCGGCAAAGGTTTGCAGATGGGGCAAAGGTTTGCACTGCGAACCTTTACCCCATGACTCCTGCAAACCTTTACCCCATTTCGTGCTGGTTCTGTTTCTGCAGAATGGACGCCACTGTATTTGAGTTAACCCAAAACTTAAGGTAGGATTTGAAAGGTTATTTACCACCCTAACATGCGAAAATAAACCCAAAACAGTTCGTGAGTTTGAGTGATGCTCAAAATTACTCAAAAGTTGCAAAAAATTGCATTAAAAGAGACGAAAATAAACTTAGCTCATTTTCTCTGCAAAAGGGGGTCTTAACTCCAACATTTTTTACGAGGCAACTGACTGGAAGTAGAGGAATGCATTGCCTACCCTATTCTTCCTAAAACTCTTCCTGGCCATTTTAAAATGTATGTGCGAACCTTTGCCCCATGCGAACCTTTGCCCCCACCTACCCTATCTTCCCGCCGCTACAAAATGCAGATTGCCATATTTGGCCTTTTATCGCCTACGGAGGATTGATTTTCCATCGGTTGCTTTCCAGCAAAGCGGGAGACAGTTTTGTTTTCACATCACCATTTGAGCTAATTTTCTAAAGTACACCAACATAAATTTTCGAATTGTCTTAATTCCTATAAAATTGTTTCCTGTTCATTTTATGATTTCAAATAGTATGCGACTCTCACAGAAACCATGCATTCTTATAAATTACTTTGCCAATTTGTTTTTGCTCCCCGAAATATGTGAAAAGGAGAGAGAGAGAGGGGGGGGGGGGCATTGGATTGAATTTGTAGCAGTGTAAATCGAACCCGGCAACTGATGAACCGAAAGATATAGTGCTACCGATTCGGACACCAGCTAGAACTGGGGGGGGGGGGAGGGATCAGTTTTGGCAGATACCAGACATTCTTATTACTTTGACAATATTTTTTCTCTCCGAAATATGTGAAAAGAAGAGAGACGGGAGGGGGTGGCATTGGATTGAATTTGTCGTGAGAGGAGAGTGATTAAGTGGTTATATTTTTAATATATTGTAGCCCTGAAAAGGACTTTTGCATTAGCCCTGAGAAGGACTTTTTTGTGTTACAATGTATCAATCCCGTTAAGGCTACCGTCATCTTCACTAAATAGCTCAGAATCGTCAGAGGAATCTCCTACTCTAAATTGTACTGCTTCAACGGTGCTTTCTGCAAGTCCATCCAACAACCACATCTTTTTTCTTCTTCTATTACACTTAGCCCAAGAAGAAGATGACACTTTATCGATACCTTCCTGGGTAAGTTTGATAACTTCATCCATTTTAAAAGTGCGATTCTCTGCAGAATCGTATCCCTTCACCTGGCTCCACACAAGTTCAATGGGGTTTAACTCGCAATCATATGGAGGCAGCGAAGAACTGTATGATGAAGAACTGTATTTTGAGCCGCAATTTGGTCAATTCTATAAGCTTCATAAAATCTTTTATTGTCTGCTACAAGTTTCAAAAGTTCCACTTTTAGCATGTCAGGATTCCAGGATATATTTCCCCCTGTCAACCATTCTTGTGTGGCCGACTTTCTTGTTGCAGTGGTTGGAATCTGCTCCCCATGCACAGAGTGATATGAAGCATTGTCCATAACAATAATGCTGCTTGGCGGGAGTTGAGGGAGAAGTTTCTTTACAAACCACTCTTCATAATGTGGACCATTCATTTCTCCATGGTAATCACCAACATTTTTCTTTGCTTTAAAAATTTCTGCAGATCCTCTAAGAAAACCATCTTCATTCCCAGCATGGATTATAATTAACCTGCAATCCTTGCCGGATGGAGCTTTCAATCCCGACGATAAACCGCTCAAAAATGCTTGTTTGCGGGATTTTATGGTAGTATCTTGCCATACGTATTCTTTGGTATGCCCAATGTTAACCCAGGTTTCATCAGTATAGAAAAATTTTCTACCTTCTGAACGGTAACGCTATATACTTCTCAAATACGTATGGCGCCACTGCTGTATATCGTCAGGGTCCATTAACATTGAACAGCGATTTCTTCTCTTAAAAACAAATCCCAGGCCCTCATTAAATTCCTGACACTTCTAACGCAGAAATTAGGAAGTTCGTCGTCTTCATTTATAGCAAGCATTACTTTATGAGCAGTGGGTATTTCCTTTTTGAAATAAAAGGAATGCACCTTCTTACGAATTGCCGTTTTCGTAAACTCATCATAAATTTGGTTTCTTCTTTGAGTCTGCACTTTCAAAGGGCGTTTTTTCCCGGGAGTCGAAATTACGCCATTATTCTTCATCTCAACTTTCATTCTATGAATACTGGACTGTGAGACCGCCGGTCAGATCAGTACAGAGCAAAACAATTTCGTTTTCTGATGTCATAGGATTCTGTTCTCTGAGCCTTGTGTAAACATTTAGAACGATAACCTTAGCAGAACTTCGTAACGGTTTTCCAGATTTATGAGGCTAAAAAGTATAAACAAACGAATTTGAACAAGACGCCATAATGAAAATAACTGAAGGAACAACAAAAGGGTTTACACGACAGAAATGAATCTGGAGTATATTGTCTACTTCCCGTTAAAAGACCTGACACCAGTTTTAGGGTTGCTATCTCGAGGAAGTCGATTCTCAGAATGAGAGGTAGGGGATAATCAACAGCTCATCAGCATTACATACGAAAAGCATTTATGTCTCTTTAGGCATTAAGAAAATTATGAAGGTTTTAAATATTTAGGCTTTAAGAAAACAATCACATGTTTTGATTTCTATTTTCATGTCATCAATGTATTTTGAAACTTTTAACCATGCATCGTTCTATTGACTATTTCCCGAAGTAATGTGAGGGAGTTTCAGAAATCCTCAATAAAATTTAGAGTCCTGTTTACTTTTATAAATACGGGATCATACAAAATTTTATTATTATAGATGCAGATTTCTGGGATTTTGAGTTTTTGAAATTGTTAGTTTTTTCTGAAAGCCAGCAACTCTATCTTTCGTAGCGAGGAATTTTACAATTTCTATGGGTTTCAGAAATATTAAGATGGAAGAATGCTTCCATTTCTTCAACCAGCATATTGAGATATACATATGCACGTTTTACACACTTCGTTTAGTCATTATTCTGAATAATTTTTACATTTGTTTACGCAATTTTCTTTTAGACATTTAAAAAAAATTTCCTAATCTAATAGGTCAAATCGGCTTAAAGCCGGTCCTGCCCTTTAAAGTGTTATGATGACTACACTAATGACCTATTCCAATGAAAAATAACATGCATTTAATTTTTTCAACACTTTATAAAATTTCCCATTTTTCGCAATTTAACTATGAGAATATTTCGTCAAACTCTAATTTCATCCTTTGTGAAATATCTTCTCATAACTTGGTTTTTGTTAGCCATATTTTTGCCCAGTTTAAAAATTAAATGAAAACGTGAAAGATTTTTTGCTTAGTTGCAAGTTTATAACTTGGAAAATAGACATAAGAAATCAGCGTTTAAACATTTCTGATTGTACAACAAATCACGGCAGTTAATATTCAAATAGGTTTAGTGTTGAAAATTTTCTTTCAATTTTCAACACAATTTTCAATTGTAAACACTGCCTTTTCTTAGGGTACTATGGGCTTAGCCCCTAGGCTCGCTACGCTCGCTCCTCTGTTAGGGTCAAGGTCAAGGTATATTGAGTTTGTTGGAATGCGATGGTCTTACGACTTTGAAAATGGTATGCAGACGGAGTCAACCCAAAGCGAATCGATTCCCATTCGAATTTTACAACGATTGGGTCATTCATTTGTTTATAAGCCAAGGGGAGAATTTCGGATCTTCCTATCGCGTTTGAAGAAATTCGTGTTAAAGTACCGTTCTTTAAAATTCAATTAAAACTCGAAATTTTAAGATAGAGACTTGAAATGAGGTTTATATGAATGAGAAAGCTTTCATCTTCCAGATGATGAAAATATTTTCTTTGTAAGATAAAAACTCGAGGAGCATCGATATTACATCCACATATGTGACGATATTTCTCGAAAAAGTTAGTTTAATATTTTGATGAAAATATTAGTCTGTTTTAAATTATTTTTAAACAAATGAGGTCTTGTTTGAAGGAGAAATGTCTGTAGTCTTATATTGTAAAAAGATCAAAATTCTACGATTAATTTTTGGCGAGTTATCGTAATCTGAACATGAAAAGTCAATATTTTTCCACAAAACATAAAATAATAATAAAAAAAAAAATTAAGGTCCGACGGAGATGAGACATGTCTTACTTTCTTCCCCGCATTTTTCTGCATCTATTGGTATCGGTCTCGACCCCATACCCCCAGCGGTTTCGGAGGAGATAGCGTGACAAGCTTTTGGAAGAACTGTTTTTTAGAATAGAGAGAAACCATTAGCCAATCGGCAGGAAGTAACACCTGTTCGACTCTTCCTTGATGCCAATACCGTTATTTGGCGAAAAGTGGGGGATGTTTGGTGGCAATCTTCTCCTCACTTTCCACCCCCGTGAAAAAAGAATTATCCGAATCGGATTTCGGATTAACGAATTTTTCGGATTAAGCGAAATCTTCCTTAAAATAAAATTAAATTACATAAAAACACGTGATTACATAAATACAGTCAAACCTCGCTAACTCGAACCTCGATTTCGCGAATTTTTCGATATCTCGAAGAAATAAAAATTCCCTTCAAATTTCCTTTGCACTCAATGTTAAAAAAACCTTGATTTGGCGAATTTTTTTTGGCTCATCACTGGATAACTTGAATTTTTTCCATGAATGGAGAAAAAAAATTTTCTAAAAACAAAAAAACTAATATCCAAAAAATAGAAATTTCTAAAAAATAGAAAAGATATTCAAACATTACAGTGGTAAAACCCTGCATAAACTTTAAAAAGAAGGGATATAAAGACGGAAGATAACACAGTGAAATGACAACTTCTCTTGTCCTCCAAGATGGGATTTGAAACTCTCGTTTATTGTTTTCTTATCTCGTTTCAGTTAGGTGCCATGCATATGCAGTGACCATCGATCCTTTCATTTATTTTTTCTCCTTTTATTCTCCAAGGTTACTTTCTAAAGGGGTTGGGGTGGTTTTAACAAAACAGGAAATTAAGGCATGGACAAAAATCAAGAGGTGGGTGGCTTCCAAGAAGATTGTAGAATTTCTTATCATTGCAAGAAGGAGTGAAAGAAAAAAAATTACAGGTGTGAATGCATGCCTGCTGTCTTGCATTCAAGCTAGAGCCTCAATGCTCATGCACCTCGATAACATGGAATTTAATGACTTTGTCATCGTAGATGATACGGTAATAGTGTGTGGTCAGTGGGAGGACAATTACATCACCCGTCAGACGAAAGTTTCTTGTGTATTATCAGAAGAAGAGGAGGACGAAATCCGCCATTTGCTACCTAATGTGACAAACAAAGAAGGACTATTTGCAGTAGACGCTTTGAGAAGATATGTTGAAAGTCAACCAAATAGGTAAGAGGACACATTTAAAGCCATTGTCCACTTAGTGTAATAGATAAAATTTCAGACTCTTTCCTGAAGCAAACATCAATTGAATCTTTTTTCAAAGAATTTTGTAAACAGTGTTTATTAAAATAAAAATATGGATTACTTTTTAAAAAGGCATGTAAAAAAGTTTTTATTTTCACTATTACTATTGATAACATGCGATTTTCGATAATTCGAATTTTCGATATTTCGAATTTTTTTGTCTCTCCCTTCATGTTCGAGATATCGAGGTTTGACTGTATTACATATTACGTGTGATTACACAGTTTATTTTATAAGGTCTGTCTCAACATAACCAAATCTCGATACCAAATGGGTGATAAAAGAGCGGACCGCTGCCTAGTACAGTACAGTAGAGTGTAAGTTGTTCTAACAATACGTCACAGTGCTTGACAGTTGGGTTTTAGACGATCATCGGGTTGTTGAAAGGGTTTTGGAAGAACCTGTCAACGTCTCAGACGAGAGTGAAAGTGAATCAGACGGTGACAGCGAGCAGAGTGTATCACAATCAGACGCCGCGGCTGCATTTGATGTTGAGCTACGCTACATAGAGCAACACTCCACCTCGACCCAGCGGACACCATTTTTCTGACGCGTTAGCGTAATTTGGCTCAAAGGGAGAGGTAGTCTTCTCTTCGAAAAAGAAAAAAAAATTAACAGATTTTTCAAACCAATGAAGATAATAAATAGTTCAGTGCATGTAATAAATAGTTCAGTGCATTGTCTAACTTTGAATTTTCTTGTCATTTTCAGAAATATACATTATATTACTTAGTATCACTGTGGTTTTATTGAAAACTTTTCGTTTCGGATTAAGCGGACTTTCGGATTATCGGGACTCTATTGTATATTGAGTTGAATGGAGTATAGGGTCTCTGACGTAAGCACTCAATTGTACTAAAAGTTCATGAAAAATTACCTCTATTTTAAAATGTTACGAAATGTTGACCAAAATGATATTTGTTTTCATGGATTTTATATCACATTTGAACTAAAAATATATGTATTTAACCAGTACTGTATATTTTTGAAAAAAAAAGGGCCCCGAACGTAGGTTTTAAATATTTTAATAACAGTTGCATAGCTAGCACCTCAAACCATGCAAAGTCGAAAAGCATAAGGGCCTGTTCACATAGGAGTCCGGTAGCGGAAGCGTAAAAGGAAAGATGGCGCTAAGACGGATATAAACCAATCATAGGCGTTAAAAATTTCGTTGCTAATCGTTTGGAGGTTTGTCATTGGTTCTATATATTTCAATACTTTAACGCTTCCGCTACTGGACTCCTATGTGAACAGGCCCTAAGTCAGATAATAATAGCAAAGTTTTAACAAATACAATACATAAGCAAATCGATACTATGCAATTAGTATTTTCAAAGCCTAAGGGCCTGTTCACATAGGAGTCCGTTGCGTTGCGTTAAGGAAAAGATGACGTTGAGACGAAAATAAACCAATCACATGCCTCCAAACGATTAGCAATGAAATTTTTAACGCCTATGATTGGTTTATTTTCGTCTCAACATCATCTTTTCCTTAACGCAACGCAACGGATTCCTATGTGAACAGGCCCTAACTCGTGTACAAGGTAAAAACAATATTCTAAAGCATTATATCTTACAGCAAGAGAGTTTCCTTATAGAGGAAGCATCATTGGTAACATCTTTGTTTTTATTGGAAGATTCCATGCAGAAGCATTTGTCCTCGGTACATTGTAGAGAATCGTAATTTCCGTTGTGAAGGCAACGGGGAAAGAAGCTTTTGTCTTCGACCTCCTTTGGAAAGGCGTCGATATCCTGACTGCAGTCTAGAAAATACGAGCAAATGACACTTAAAAATAATTAGTAATATTATCCTATACAAATCATTAGAGAAACGGAGAAAACACGCACAAAAACTGGGAAAAATAGGTGCAAATCCATTTTCACTTCAAAGATTTACTATTTAAATAATTCCGTTCACGATACGAATTCCTAAGTGTCAAAACACTGTTTTTTTTGTGAAGAGTCGCAACTATTTTGATTTTGTTTTTTGCACCTCCATTTCTTTACGTGTGTTGTTTCTTTCACTTTTCTTTTTTTTTTCCTTACTTTTTCCCCTTGATGTTCTCCCCTCTTTTTTTTCTACACTACCGGTTGGCATTAGTACTCTTTTTTTTTTCTTTATGGTGAAGTAGCTAAGTTTTTATCGAAGCATGGTTACTTTTTGAGGCACGTTATCGATTTTCGCAACGCCTAACGAAGTTTTTTGACATCCCAGGAATTTGAATCAAACACAAATTTATTCTAATCGTGAAATTTTGATGGTTGATAATCGTTTGTACGATTCAAAATAAATGGTGAAAAATGGAATATTAATGCAAAAATAGTTTTTAATTCGGCCATTTTTTTTTTAAAATTGTCGTCCGAAAAAATTTAAGGTTAACCTTATGCGCATCACTACAGTGTATAAAAATGTTTACACCGCTATAAAGGAATATGTTAAGAGTTACTTTAGGATGAATAATTACTTGCTACATGTACAGTCGAACTAGGAATCATTATGGAAATTAATAATATAAATTTTGAGTATCTATATAAATAAAGCAGAGTGTCTCTATGTATGTATGTATGTAACGTATACAAATCTGCATTTCTTGATGAATCTGGTTGAAACTTCGTATACTTATGTTTTGAAGCCTGGAGATAATTCTAAGATTAGTTTGGAAGCTTTAAAATAGTTTTAAAGGTATTTTAATTCTAAAAGTAATTCACCGCTTCACTCATCCTGAGAAAACATGGCCGACATATCTGCCGTATGGTGCAGCCATCTGTCGGGGGCGTCGGGAATGAAAATTGACGGGAATTTAACGGAGAATTGACGGGAACATTTGTATGGCCCAGAAAAGAGCCTTTTTTATCTTTTGTGGGGCCCGAGCATAGCCGGGCTTCGCCCGGCTAGTAAAGTAATAATTCGTAGCGTCATTGTATTAACTTACGAGGAATAATGTGTGCTAATTTTTTTTATAACTTTCTTTATTTTACAATGCTAAAATTTTCTACTTTTTGCAATGACGAGGGGACAAATGGACAGACCGGGGACTAAATCAAAACTATATCGGTTACGTGCATGAGAATATAAAAAAAAATACAACCTAATGTTCATATCTTAATCAAACGCGATTGTAGCACTTTTCTTTTTTTAAATCAACTTGGTTGCAAGACTTTCCTAATCTCCAGTGGTCTACTGTCCAGTCACCAATTGCAAAAGTCGAGGGATCAATGGCTAGATATTCAGGGGCTTCAGGAAGTGTAATGGAAACTACAATCCATGGGCCGAGCCCTCCATTGTAAAATTATTTAGCAATGCACGCAAAACTTCAGCGATCACATATAAAAAAGTACATAGGAAAGATAATAGAAGGTGGGACAAACTAAAAACACACCGAGAGTTCAAGGCAAAATAATAACAGAGGGCTGGATATTCAATGGATGCTGGGTGTTAAAATTTCATTGTATAAATACGACATAATTCCTTTAGAAAAGTTCTCCAAAGAATTTGCCCTGTCATGTATCAGAGGGCTTTATCGATACGTGTTGTAGTCATATTTTATGAGATTGTATATTCTTAATACTATTTTATATTCTAAAATATTAAATATCTCTGAGTTTCAAAATTGCGAGCAAAAAAAAAAATCGTTTGAAGTTCATATAAAATAGTATACTCCAAATTTATTTTCTGTAACTTATTTCTGTCACAGCGCCCAGAATTTCTAGGCGCGCGGATAATCTGAAGGATGAATTTCATATTCAGTGCATCTCGAAAATATATTTTTGTAAGAAAATAGATTACGAATTTTAAAGAGATGAAATATCTTTTCACAGAAATTTTTTCTCTCTTAATATACTTCTGGGAGATCTCAATGAATATTATCAATTAATAAGCCCCTTATAAAGATATAATCTTGGGTGCTACTGTCGTTTCGGACCTAAGTTAAAAGAGATGGGAAAATTCAACCCCTTATATGTACAAAAATTGCAAAATTTTGCTTGAATTGAGAAACCTAACGAAAATGGACACCCTCCCTAAAAATGTTTCACGTATCATCAGTGCGACTGATCATGCCAATAAGACTGTAATGGTGAATATAAAATTCATCTGTTTTAAACATTTTAAGATTATAATAAAAAATAACGTTTACCTTACTGTAAAATTCACCGAAAATTGTAATAAAATACAGTCGAACCTCCATATATCGAACTTCCACATATCGAAAGTTTCTATATATCGAACTCTTAGCAAATCCCCATGTTCATTACATAGAAAAATTGTTTCTATTTATCGAAAAAATCTCTATATATCGAAATTTTTTTCAAGACAAATTGGGAGATTTTATTCCACTTTAGAATAAAATCTACCAGATTTTGGCATTTGAAACAATACGTCGTGGACTTCAATTCACGGAAAATGTCCCTGATGAAGTTTTTAGTAGACTGAATAAATACGAACATTTCTTTGAACTTTCCGCAAAACTGGCAGTTCAGAAAGATATTGATAGTTTTTTTTTTTAAAAGAATGTAACTGTGATCATTGTAACCACTGTCTGCATTATTGTTTTTTTTAAGATATGCAGTACTCAATAAATCTTTCATATTAATTCATTTTTTAGTTATTAACTTTCATTTGATGGGATTCGCATATAAATTAGAAATAGAGTTTCGTATACGAAAATTAGCTTTAATTTTTTTTAGGAGAATTATGATAAAACTAAGCTCAATTCTATATATCGAAATTTCTATATATCGAATTTTTTTCAGGCAATTTGCTACTTCGATATATGGAGGTTCGATCGACTGTATGTTGATTTTAAGATATTTTTATATTTGTATTTACTGTTTGAAATCCCTTGACGTTTGTTAAGGGGTAAACATATGAAATACAAAGGGGAAAAAAAAAAGATTTCATCTTCTTTTAGTCTATCAACAAAGCGTTTTACAACATAAAAGTCACTTCCGGCAGTGGACACGAGTTTGTCACTACTGCGATAGAAAGCAAATTTTTAACTGGATGAAAATCGATGGCTAACGATAACATCCTGTCGAAAAGAGATAATCAGTTACTACCACCACGTGTGCGTCGTTTTCGCAACAATCGAGATCCAATTTTCTCGCTTTGTACAGTAACCACCGCTTATAGTGATCACTGGTTATAAGAATCAACCGTTTATAAGAATCAATATCGCGAAAACAAAAACAAATGAATTATTTCCATGTTAAAATTTTCGCTTTAAAGAATCAATCCACCGGTTTTAAGAATCAGTTTACACTCTTCGCTTTACTTCCATTTTTCCAAAAAACCTACTTAAACCCTCAAAAGGCACGAAGTTCGTTCTTTTTTTTAAAGAAAGATTGATAAGATGGGATGGAATATAGTCGTAAAATTCACCCCTTTCTTTATTAGACATAACATAATCGTTTCCCCTTAAACGCTTTACCACAACACTGTCCTATTAGCTTGACCCGGGGGCAACTTTACCCGTCCGAGTAAATCTTCGTCTGAGACTATAAGTATTGAAAGAGGTATAAACAGCCTTCTGAAAACTTCATTACGTCAAACTACAGTAGAAAACTTTTTCTTGCTCCCTTCCTGTAGTTGAAATGTTAAAACTGTTAAGCAGGTATGTTGTAACTTGTAACAAATATTGTATTTTTTTCTTCTCTTACTATAATCATGTGTATCTACTTATAGGTCTAAAAATTAAGTTTTATTTTTAAAACTATAAAAAAAATTTTAATAAAAGATAGTTAATGTAAATTAAAGAGTATTTTATGGTAAATTATCTAATATATGTATATATAGGTGTGTGTGTTCCAGTCCAAAAACCTAAAATTCGGTTATAAGAATCAACCGCTTATAAGAATCAAAAACAGTAATAACAAACGTGATTCTTAAAAGCGGAAATCACTGTATATGAGAAAAAAAAAATTATTGTCCTACTTTCGACCACTATTGAATAGCCTTTGTATACAGAAGTATCGATGTAACTGTTTATGGATGGTAGAGGAGGAATTTTCTCCGCATTACGGTTGTAGTATGTAAATAAGCTAACCGTACCACAATTGAAAAATTCAGGTTAATTAAAACTAACTAAAATCATAATTTTTAAAGGTATTTATTTATTTGTGGATACACGTAGAAATCATCAAACTGGCATTTGTCAAAAGAAGGTTGTAAAGATGTGCCTTTGCATAATATAATTAAGATGGGACATGTGCCAGCATCCCAATTTATCTTTTTTTCATCAGCCTATGAGGCAAAATTTGGATATTTTGGTTTCGAGTCCGAATCTTTTTAGCTCAACATCTTGAAATCGCTTGATAAAGAGTTAGTGTTTTAAGACCCCTAATCCCATAAAGCCAATTCTGATGATTTCGTATTCAAAATTGTAGAACAGATAATTAATTATTAATTGTTACAAATTGTTACAGTTGTTACGAATTAATCATTCATTGTTATTTATTAATTATTGTAAATTTTATTGGATAAAATTAAAAATTTTTTTAAAGTTTGTTAAAATTAAAATTTTTTTTTTTTAAAATATCTAAAGAGTTAAATCAAATATAGTTTTTTTAATTATTGTAAATTTTATTGGATAAAATTTTAAAATTTTTTTAAGTTTGTTAAAATTAAAAAAAAATATTTTTTAAAAATATCTAAAGAGTTAAATCAAATATAGTTTTTTTTAAGTCGAATAAAACTAGATAATTTCAAAATATATTTTCAGAGATAATAAACAAAATTTAGGAGGCTTTAGGCCTGTTCACATAGTAGTCTGTTAGCGTAAGCGTAAAAGGTCAACGGAGTGCGTTCACGGATGATGATAAGTGAGTTAACGGATGATGTCATAGAGCTCAGCTATATGATTGGTTAAAATTGAACGCTTGCGCTAACGGACTGCTCTGTGAACACTGCCTTAGGGCCTGTTCACATAGGAGTCCGTTGCGTAGCGTTAAGGGAAAGATGACGTTGAGACGAAAATAAACCAATCATAGGCGTTAAAAATTTCATCGCTAATCTTTTGGAGGGCTATGATTGGTTTATTTTTGTCTCAACGTCATCTTTTCCTTAACGCAACGCAACGGACTCCTATGTGAACAGGCCCTTAGAGTCAGCCAGTGCAGTAGTAGTGGACCTCGCAAATTTTCAATACCCATGTTGACCAAGAGGAATTCTGCTTTTAGTTTGTATCTAATAACATACTAGCAAATGCATTTTTTTCTAAAACTTTTTGTTATATACTATGGGTTGATACCTCCCGCTATAAAATTAAAAACCCTTTTTATAATTTTAAAATAGATTTGAAAAACTCTCAAATTGCATTTAAAAACAACTTTTATGTAAAACACGCTTTCAGAAATATGCTTTCTTGATGATCTGCAAAATCTCCTGTAAGATACACCTTTGGAATGGCATTTTAGATCAAAATGTCGATTTTCCACTTATACTGTGTAAGTTCAGTTCACTTAAAGTCAAACAGAATTCTTACTGGTAGAAAATAACTGAACCACATAGCAAAAATTGGGTAAAAGATTCAATGATAGCTCAGAAGGCCGCTGGGTTTGTTCTATGACTGTATTCTGAACACGAAGAATGTAAAAGCTCAACAGGTTGATAACTTTCAAATAATCACAAGCTTGCTGTAGAACTGAATTTATTGATAGGTGAAAATTAGCTCAGTACAAGGCAATATTTGCTACAGAAGAATGTCGGCATGTCTATACTTCAAAACTTGTAGATACATTCAAAAAGAAATTGGCACGAAATGTGCTCTCACAGTACATTAAAATACAATACAAATAGAACTGCGAGCAAACAGACACGTCTCTCCTCCCTACAAGACTACATGCAACTGATTTACTTCACGGGAAGGGGGAGTAGCGATGGCAAAACTTCAGAAGTATCACAATCTGTTGAAAACTTCAGTAGAGTTTCTACTGAGTTAAACTTCAGTAGAAAAACGAAAAAATAGAAAATCAAAATCCAACATAGTAATATAGCTTAATCTTTTATATTTCTAATTCTGTTTTAATTCTGTTTCTGTTTTAATTAAGAGCCGAGTAACAGTAATATTAACAACAGTTGTCTAACAATTGTACAGAGGCTGTTAGCACATTTTTTAGACGATTTTGGTAAGCGGTAATAAAAAATCGTTTGCTGCAAAAGAAATAATTGCAATTGTACTATGTTTTTAAAATTAAAAATTATCGTCTGCGGCTTGAAAGTTTTGTTTTTATTGAAAATGGCGTTTTTAACAAAGTAATGGTTCGAAGGCTACATTTATACTCTTTCCAAAGAAAAATATGCATACTCCGTTATCCAGAAACGATGTGAGAGTCATGGTTTTGTGATATCTAAAGCGTCGATAGTTAATATCGTCAACAAGAAAGGAAAAAAACGTCAAATTGGAGCCTCAAGTGGGACAAAAATTCCAAACAAGTATCCAAGGAAAAAACGGACATCTTCGACTATTGCAAAGGTACGTTGTTTAACGTTAAAAGAAAATCCCCCTGGTCAAAGGACAGTTGCAAAATCATTAAAATGCTCGGTGTCCACTGTAAACAAAATGATAAACGTTGATTTAAATCTTAAGAAAGCGAAAAAACGCAATGTGCATCGTCTTTTTCCAAATCATATCGCTGAACGCAGGACACGCTGCAGAATTCTATATGAGAAACACTTATCCAAAGAAAAATGGAAAACAATTGTCACAATAGATGAATCATGGGTGTATTTAAATGATTGCAACAAAAAAAAGAGCCATTTATTATCATAAAAGGGGAGAAAAAAATTTAAGTACATGGTTCAAAGAATCGAAAGAAAGTTTTTCTAAGGGATTCATGATTGTTGCTGGTTTTTCTTATAATGGCAGGTTAAAAATAAAGAGAGTGGAAAAAAATGTTAAGATTAACTCCAAATACTATCAGGAACATATTTTATCGCCAATTTTTTTGAATGAAATACCATCGCTTTACCCACAGTGCCATCAATCTGTGAGACTCCATCAGGACAAAGCTAGCAGTCACACATCAAAATCCACTGTAAATTTCCTAAAAGAAATGGAACAAAAAACTGGTATCAAAGCCATACCCTTCACTGATATCCCTACTAAATCTCCCGATGTATCACCTATGGAATTTTGTGCTTTCGGCATTATCCAAACGTCGTCCCAAAATCCTTACAGGACTCTGGAAAGCTGTTCAGGAGGAATGGGATAGAATACCTCTTCTGATACTTCAAAAGGCATTATTATCCTGGAAATTGCGGTGTCGATAGATAGTTCAGAATAAGGGATGTCAAATAGAACATTTAAAAAACAAGAATTTTATGTAATTTAGTTTTGTGAATACAATATACATCGTCTAAAAAATGTGTGAACAGCCTCTGTATAACCGGGAGAAGCTTTTTCTCAAAATGAATTTTTTCATCATTTCTCTTGACGCAAAACATCCTACAGTAAAAAGTTATGCATGAAATACCTTAGAATTTTGAAGAGTGTCTCTTCAAATGTTTATAAAGGGATCGTTGTTGATTAATTAGTTTTTGTTTACGTTGGTATGAATTGCAAGTGACAAAGAATTTCAAGCAATTTTTCTGTACACCAGTACTTAAAACTGCTACAGATTCTGAGATAAACATAATATTATCTCGAGACTGCTCTATTCCCTAAAGAAAGTTATTATCTTCATTCTCTAATTTATTAAAGGGTAATATATTTGTTTATTTTTGAGTTATCATGTTTTGCTGAAATGTCAAATTGGCAGCCATTTTTTCCCCTTGAAAATTCGAAAATCCATTCCGAACATGTACGGATACTTTAAAAGGTATTAGGTGTTACTCTTTTATTTTACGTCACAATTGTTCCCATTAAGGTTCAGTCGAAGTTGAGATAGCATGTTAAATTTACATAGACTAGTCCAAATACGATACTTTATACTAGATTAAAAATTGTAGTTAGTTTACTAGATATCTTTTCTGAAAACAAAGATCGCAACTCTGACGTAAGCGTGAATGTTTCTTTAGATAAAGAAAGCTAAACATTTAGTATTTAGAGAATGTACATGGTAAATTATATTAGATTATTTTTCTTGATTAATGGCATCGAAATTAAAGTTTTAAGCTCTGAATATTTACGATTTCGGTTTTTATCAAAACAAACATATGAGATACATTCGAATGGTTAATAAATATACGTCATTATTTGTTAATACTGAGCGGCATATTTAGTTGATCTCTTAATAATTTTCCAGTTATCGGGAAAAAATATTCATCCAGAGATTGCTTCAGAGAATCATAAATCAAATGGAGAACTCGGGAATAAAAGAGAAAGCGTTCATTTGGATCACCCGATTTTTCCCATTAATCTTGTCACTGACTAGACTATTTTTCGATAATTTCTGACGCACCATACGTTACAAACAAGGAGATAAAAGAATCCTCCCACGCAAGATCTCGTGCATTAAAATCTGTGAGCCATTTTTATTTGATACAAATACTAGAGCATTATTAATGAACTTGGATGAGTTGAAACTCACACCGCTCCTGTACAAGTGTCCGATTGAAAGGGAATCTTCGTTGATTCGAGGTAATTATAGACAGAAATTTAGACGATTAGGTTTTTCCGTTATAAATATTTCGGAAAATAAGCGTGCCTAAAAAAATAATTGTATGCTTGGTAAGAAAGCAAAAGAAAATGTAAATTTAATCTGTATCTAATTTTTTTTCAAATCTAAAATTCACATAGAGAAATCATGCCAGAATGGTAAACCATTTTGCCTTTTATAAATAACCGTTGCCCAGGAGCACCACGTGGAGGTAGGTCTATCATGCTCCCAATGATAGATCAATGTTAGGTTGGTTGATCCTCAATGTTAGGTTTTGTAGAAGCAGCCCTGAAGACGAGGAATAATCTTGGAATTCAAGGAAAACCACACCAACTTCATTTGCCTTTATATTTACGCGAGGTCGCTCCGTTGCAATATCATTTAAACTTACTGCAATCTATTTTAATATGAAACTGTTCTTAAACCTTTGGCGTTGGAGACCATACATTATAAGCATCGAGTAGCCATACATACCATACATAACGAGTGGTGTCAAATTTATACTGATTGTTCGAAAGTGGGAGACTGTGCAGGAGTCTCCAGCGAGGCTCCTGTAGGATACTATGCCTCTGTATTTGATGGAGAAGTATACGCACAGATTTTATCCGGTTGACATGGCAGTCAATCACGTTCCAAAATTGTGTGATACTTTCAGATTCTCGAGCTGCCATTGAAACCGTTGGTTCCACGGAATTCTACAAAACCAATGAAATTCTCGAATGTCCTCTGATGTTTTGTGATCGCAGTGTCCCTTGTTCACACACTGTGATCACAAAACATCAGAGTCCTTTTACAATGGATTCCGGCACACTGCGGAATGCCAGGAAATGAACACTCGGACGGATTTGCAAAGAGTGGTGCTGCAGTTATGCAGAGCCCGTGTAGGCCGATAGCATATGATTCTGTATTTATCCGGAAGAAATTGAAGGACCTGTTTTATCAAGAATCAATTGACAGAAATTCTAATAAGTTATGGGTTGCTAAATAGGGCATGCATTCCAGATTATTCAAGGAAGGATTCCGTAGCTACGATCTGTCTTTTAACAGGTCATGACTGCTTAGCTAAACATCTGAGCCGCTTGAAAATTCTAGAGAGTGCTTTCTGCCCTATTTGTGGTAAACCACAAGTTATGGACATTTCCCACCTCCACATCTGTGAGGCACTGTCGGCTCACGATCTCTGCAGCCCATTTTGGGAGGCAAGAGGCATCGAAATTGAGCAATGGATACGTTCCTGTTTCCTTCTTCGCTTTACTTGTTTTCTTGCTGTTGTTTGTTTTCTTGTACTTTTTAACTTGTTGTTTTAGTTTATTTTCGGGGAAAAAATTCACGGGGTATAATTATTTGGGATTTTAGATCTGTTGTTGGGGGAATTCGTTTAAATAACGAGTTAAACCAAATAGTGATAGAGTAGTTAATGATAGTCAGTGAAGGGAATAAGGAATAGGGAGTTTCAAGTCGAGGTTTGTTCCTCTGGAGGGACAAAATGGCTTTCGGAGAATAAGTATGTCCCTAACTTCTCATTAGGTGTCCAATACCCACTGTGAGATAAGGTACAATGCACTAGTTGTACGAAACATACCCAATTTATTATCAAGAATCAATTGACAGAAATTCAAGAATCAAGAATTCACAATTACATATGTGATCCTCCTTAATGGAGGATCACATATGTAAAAGTCGACACCTCTAGCTTACCTATACTCCCCTAGCCATAGGTTTCGTCTTCATTATTGGATTCTCAGTTTGGTATAGTCAACAAGTGCGATGGTCGCGACAAAATTCCTACAGCAAAATCCTGCTTTTGGAGTTTGGCCGCTTCCATTCCGGATTAGTCTATTGCAGGGGTGGCCAACTTTTGTGTACATAAGATCTACTTTTTATCTTAAAAATGCGTCGCGATCGACTTGTTGTCATAGGCGTAGTCTAAATAGGGAGGGAGAGGTGTGAAAAACATACTATGTTTATACACTGTGTTTCATTACGAGGTGCAGTCTCACGAGCTATGGGTATATAAGCAAAATATATGTTCAAACATACGTATCTATCTACGTGAAAAACAACATACATAACGGACCAAAAAAGTCATGTCCAGGGGAATTAAAACACAAGTAATTATTGACAATATTAGTTCAAATTAGCTGCAGATAAAGACAGATTTAGAATTTATTACGCTAACATTAATGGGAAGACTGAGTTTGCATGTCCCTAACCAAGGAATCATAATTAGGCGTATATCAATGGCAATTTTCTTATGCTTGGAAAGCACGGGTGCCATAGTATGCGTTCGGTGTCAGACTGAATTACAGTCCCGGTCTAGGGCAGTGTAAACAGAACCCTTACTGCCGCCCTAACTAGGGTCCTAAATGAGTGTTCTATTTATCACATAGTCTAATCGGTTTCTAAGTTAAGACATCGCGAGCGATCGATCAAAGTTGGCTTCGCAATCGACCGGTCGATCGCGATCGACTTGTTGGCCACCCCTGCTCTATAGCAGTGGTTCTTAACCTGGGGGGGGAGAGGGGTGCGGAAGGTTAGCAAAAATATGTGTAGAAAGTATTTTATTAAGATTTGGGAAAAAGAAGATTAAATTCAGCGATTAGGTATATAACAGTTATTGTATTTTTGTTACTTTTTGATTTATTCTTTGTGATTGCAATGGTGTATGATTGCAACATGTAAGCCGTATCATATATTCCCACGTGATCACTTTTAAATTGCATTTTTTTCTTTGTTATGTTCCGTATGTTTATTTTTGCTACACTATTTGATCTTTCAAAATTGATGTAGGTATGTTTCTGGCCTGAGGGGTTGTGCAAGGTCTGAAGGTCATCGAAAGGAGGTGGAAGTAGGTGGGATAGATATAAAAAGGTTAAGAATCACTGCTCTATAGATCGCACCAAACGAAATAAACTACCTTAAAATCAGGAAATCTAAATTTCAACTCAAATGCCTGATTTTCTTCCGTTTCGTTCATAATAAAACATGAAAAACAGACAAGGAAGTGAAAATATATTTAGATGGTATTTAATGAGATGTTATTCCCGTTTCCGAAAACAATTTGTGTTATTTATTTAGACCGCCAGATTAAGTGAGTGCATAAGTTTGTGGGAACTTCTTTTTCGCGAGAGCAAAGTGGCTCTCAGACAAAAGGAAAACCCATAAACCGGAAGAACAGTATTTATAGAAGTAATAAGAGAACACTTACGGTTCATCTCTTAATGAAAAATGTTCTGTTATTTCAAGACTTCCCCCAGCTGTTATGGGATCGTTGGAGGAATAATAGAAGACCCTTCAAATCGAGACCCATTTTTATTATCGAAGGAAAACATCGATTTGGAAAATGATTTCTCTTAAAAGTACATAAATAGTTCTGTTCATGCTAAAAAGCCCCACACAAGAAATCGACAGGGGAGAGGGCCGGGTTATTAAATGTTTTACATGAATGTAATTACAACGAATAATATAATTTCACGTCAGAGTTAAGTAATGCACAGAGTTACAAATGCAACAGTTTTGTGATATATAGTTTTAAAATTCATTATGGTTAAGGTATTTGAACTATTGGGCAAATGTAGAATGCACACGGAAGAGTTATTAGACTGCTTTTGGCAACTAACCTCTAGATCAAGGTTTCCCAAAGTGGACGATAGTAGCCTGGGATGCAAATTGGAGGGGGGGGGGGGGCGTTAAAGGAAAATAAGGGGGCAGTGGTAGCATAAAAAAAGACGAGAACATTCTTGAACATCCCGAGGACACCGGAAAAAAGACGCACGGGAGTAAATTACTTTTAATGTTATTCGTAATTTTTACTTTGATATTATCCTTCCTTATCTAAATTTTCTGTGTGTAATGTGAATGTTATTATGGTTGATTTTGATAAATAATTTTATAATTTCAATCTTTAAGGTGTTTTATTTACAACATCTTTCTTTACCATGTTCTATTACCATGGTAATCCTATGTGATGGGGGGGGGGAGCATATCCATGGGGGGGAGCACTGGGTCATTTTTTTTTTCTGTAAAGGAGGCGGTAGTCCAGGTAAGTTTGAGAACCCCTACTCTAAATTTACTGGACAATCACACTGCTTATTCGTTAGGCAAAGGATTTAAATTCTTTGGGCACCTGATGTTAGAGTTGACATCTTAAATCCCATCGAAATGAATTCATACAGGGTCAAACGACACATTTTGAACGAAATTTATGAATAAGGGCCTGTTCACATAGGAGTCCGTTGCGTTGCGTTGCGTTGCGTTGCGTTGCGTTAAGGAAAAGATGACGCTGAGACGAAAATAAACCAATCATATGCCTCAAAACGATTAGCGATGAAATTTTTAACGCCTATGATTGGTTTATTTTCGTCTCAACGTCATCTTTTCCTTAACGCAACGTAACGGACTCCTATGTGAACAGGCCCTAATGATGAACCGATGCAAGAAAATTTTTTTGCATTATTACGTAAAAACAAACAACAACAACAATAACAACAAAAATAGCTTATTATTCCCAGTATAAGTGCGAGTCATTTCAAGACTTTCCTAATCTCCATTGGTCGACTGTCCAGTCACCAATTGCAAAAGTCGAGGGATCAATGGCTAGATATTCAGGGGCTTCAGGAAGTGTAATGGAAACTACAATCCATAGATACTAGTTTGGTGTTTGTATCGAGAAGGTGCGGGGAGTAACCGAAAGGATTTCGATAGCCACCCCAAAAAACAGGCCGGGGTAGGAAAGAACCCAATATAATGGAATCTAGATATTTAAAGTAAGGTTGGACCCGGCATGAGATGAAAGGCTCTGTGAATGAGCTTGTCATCCCAAAACACCCTACTGTCTATCTATTTCGCTTCTTCGGAAGGCAGTCATGACTGTTCGCAGTTATGGAACGTTGCCTCCTTACAGCAGATGCGACAGCGGGATCATCGATTGCATCGGATGATGAATGGGACAGACAACTCTCTAGACATCTGCACGAAAGCACAATATCTTGTTTGGAACAACATTCATGAGTACGTTCGGTTTGCCACAAAATACATGCTTATAAACGAAACTATAATAATGAATATGTAACTGATGGATTCGCGGTCTCACTTAAGCTTGTTATTCACAAAATCGTTTTTTTTTGTCAGCGATTTTATTCATTGTTTGCCCTTGTTGAGATCCCTGATGATATGCATGTGAGTGTGAATATTTATCTACCTTTATAATGTAGAACATTTATTATTATTATTTACAACATGTGTTAAGAGCAGCAATATTATCCTATAAGTAAGCGAGAATTGGAGAATATCGCAGAACGCATCGGCGGGTTCTTTCCATCACATGCATTTCTGTTGAAGGGCGATAAATATATCAGAGATCAAAGATGGAAGCTTTGAAAAAGCACGTGTCTCTTTGTTGCGCATTATTAATTTGTTTAAAGTATTCTTTTAAGCATTTTCAATTCTGGCCTCGGCTTCTCCCGATGAAAATAAGCACCAGTTTTTGTACAGGGTTTCAAGATGTACTTTGGGATCGCGACGTTGAGGGATAATCGGCGTAATGGCGCGAGCGTTGATTCTGCTCTCTCATTCGTCTGTCAATGATCATGTTGGACTCTTGTGAGCAGGTCACACGTCAGATGGTTGATAACGACGAATCTGTTGCTGTGACAGCCGATCTGACAATCACTCTGTCTTCCCGTTCTGTTGGGGTCCTAGGTCGAACGCTACTATTCTGATTCTTAAATCTGACGTTGTTGACCCACTCTTGCCTGCATCGCTTCGACCCAGATGTCGAACGGTTCTTCGATTTGCCCAGCCAGCTTCTTTCAATCCGATGACCCGACCTCTTTCAAACTCTGAAATAGGCTCGCAATGAGCACGATTCTTAGTTACAGTTATTGTTACAGTCGGCGTAAGCTATCCGCAGTCGAAATGCAACAGAAATTTTGAACATAAGATCGAGAATCGCTACTTACATACACCTTCTGGACAGGGCCCGATTTAGGAAATTCTTGACTATAGGCACAACTCGTGATGCCCCCCCCCCCAACACAGATTTGGGCGTAAAATTTACAAAATTGACACGCACAAAAAAGATAATCATGAATCATTGTGAAAGTACCATTTTACCACGAATTGGCTATTTGAAGCGTAGAAGGCTAGACCACAATCAAATAACAAAAAGCAATACAACATATTAACTTCATCATTAAATTACAATGCAATGCAACCAGAAAAACTTATTCATCCATTAGTTGTTATTTGTCACTATAACATACATATGATGAACTATACATCTAACTATACATATGAAGAACCTATCAATCAAATTTGAAAAGATATATATATATATATATATATATATATATATATATATATATATATATATATATATATATATATATATATATATATATATATATATATATAAATTGCTATTAAAAAAGGTAAAATAAAAAAAAATTTGAATTGGGAATTTTTTCTTTTAAAATAAATTTTTTTTTTTTAGGGGAGACCCTAGGCCTGGACCTACTGGAAAATCAAGGCCTGCTGCTGGATGCGCAGTTCTGATGCGCTGGAGCTCCCGCTATTCCTTCGTTGGACACCCAATTTTAATCATTTGCATGTTCGGTCGAAACATCTTTGCATACGAAATTTCATTACAATCGGACAACTCCTTTTTGGTGCGTCGATTCTTTTTTGTTATAGAGTGTATTTGAAATGGGCTTATTTTACAGTTGTTTAAAGTGAGTATCTTAAGATTTTCCTATTTCATGCCCACTCAAATATTAGCCAAAGTATTTCTAGGTAAAAAGGGTAAGTGTCAGATTCAAATAAATACTACCATCTTATTTTTGAAATGAAGTAAGCTTTTAGAATGCATTGCATCTGTTCCGACTAGAACTATTTGAATCCTCTTGCGGAATCACGTCACATGTGACGCGAAGCTGTTCAGCGCGCATGCGCTATTTATGTAACCTTTTCTTTCTCTTTTTTCTGTAGAGCAGATTAGATTTAGATTTCGAATAGATAACATGTGCCTTAACTTTTTATTACATTTTGTTCTCAAATTTTCTCATCATAGAATTTCTTTTGAGTGTATTCTTGATTTAGATTATAGATAAGCTGAACCACACATTTAAATAGATTTAGAAAGAGATTTAGATTAACTGACTTTTAGATACCTACCACTGAACGCCGAAAACAGCATCTTTAAATTAATTGATTAAAGGTTATTAAAAATAGTCCAGTACAAAAGAGTAAAATATTACTACATTTACGCTGCATAAGAAACAATTTTTATCATGTTTTTATTAACTCGCTTTCTTGTTTGTGTGTGTGTTTGTCCAGTACAAATCTTGCAATCAATTTTTAACTAACATCCCGACTAACTAGACATTTGAAACTTTTAGAATATCTCAGAACACGATGACAATGCATTCTTTTAATACTTTTAGCCATCTTTAAGGATATTTGAATTAATTTTCAGTTAATTTTGGTTTGTAGACTGGTGCAGCCATCTATCAGCCGGGACGGGAACGAAAAGTTAAACGCAAGTTAACTTTCAATTAACTTCATTTTCTTTCAAGTTGATGGGATAATTCACCAAAAATATTTTAAAAAAGTATTTATTAATACATAGAATTGTCAAGTTTATATGATTCAACTGAAAATTAAAAAAAATGGTATATAAAAAGTTCTTTTTATCTTGTAATTATTCATTTTCCATAACCCTATTTGTTTCAGGTGAAATTTGCCAATAAGTTAAACTCGCGTGAAAATACATCCCACTCACATAATCATGAATAATGGGAAAAAAATATTCCTTAAAGTATCGCATTAATGTTTGGGAAAATATTTTGAGCTTGTTGTTATTCCAGAAACTTATAATAAATTGCCCCAAAACATTTCTAACTTTATCTAAAATATCCGCATGAATTTGTTTCACATATTATATTTGATTTTGAAATAGGATATCTTTTTTGTTATCTCGGATGAATGCAAAATACCTTCTAGCCTTCTCAATAGGTAGTTTTTTTACGCGTGAAAATTTGATGATGGAGATATCGCGTTCGGTAAGAATATCCGGAACGAAGGAATAATAATAATAATAAAAAAAAAGGTGATGCATTTTGCAACTTTAAAAAGTTTTGTTTCGTAAAGTGTATAGAAAATTTACGGAGGCTTATTTTGCTTTCGCAAGTACTTTAAGATGTTTACAACCGAGAAATAACGATAAGAAATTCATGCAACAGCTTATTGTGTTTCCCGGAGTTATAAAAAAAAATGTCAATTTAAAATTTTGCAGCGGAATTTTTCCCATTTTCTTGAAGAACTGAAAAAAAAGCGCGCGAATAATACCTATGAAACATTTCTTCTCTTTCTGAAGCCTGTTTTATGAAACTTTTCACGTCAAGTCGAGGCTGCTTTTTAATCTCCAGGTGTATCTTTTTTCGAAACCCCGCAAAACTTTTGGTCTTATACCAATAAGGCAACGAGTAAGTCAAATGAAAATTTGCAGGGGAATTTTTGTTCCTCGGGTTTCATGGTAGAGATCGATTTAAGAGTGTCCAATTGGAAAGGGAGTGCAAAATATGTAGATAGCGCAAAATCATTCAGTTTATGTTTAAAAATTTCCCATTCTCATATAGAAAGAGTAAGATAGTATTATAAACACTGCAAAAACCTTTAAGGTGTGTATTTGCCTACGTTAAAATGGCTGCTTTGGTGCAAAATTTCGAAATTCTTCTTATTGCTCTATTTCAAAGGCTAATAATAGTCTTTTAGGATTCTAAACCTGCTTTACTTTTATTCGTACGATCATTGGATGAGAACGTATGGCCAATTTAATAAACCAAAAGCTCTATTAAAAAAACGGAAGTAGCCTCTTGAAATGCATTTTCTAGAAAACTAAATTTTCAGTTACTTTTGTAAACGAGAAAGCTAATCATTTAAAAAGTTTGCAAGAAATTTCAATGAAATTTTGCAATAGCGTTTTGCATATTACTAACTTTGCTTTGACCTAAAAGCCTATATGTGTTAATTGAATCATTCTCCAGGTGTTCCGGAAAGCCCGATAGAGGAAGCTAATGACTGCTAGGAGGCGGAGCTAGCGATTACCGTGACCACCGCAACGTTATATTCTGTCGAGTGGCAGCAGAGAAAGTAAAAATAACAGTAAAGTAACATTTTCCTGTATGGCAACAATAACAACAAACAGAAACTGTCAATTCTTAGATGTAAAAGAGAATAAAGTCGCTTGCATATGGTACACATGACTATGTTTTTATTTGAATGGAGTGTAGGATATATGGCGTAAGCACTCAATTGTACTCAAAATTTATAAAAAATTGCCTTTATTTTAAAATGTTACGAAATTTTTAGCAAAATGATATTTGTTTTCTCGATTTTATATCCCATTTGAACTAAAAATATATGTATTTAATCAGTACTGTGTATTTTTTGAACAAAAGTGTTGCAAATGTAGGCAGATATCTTAAATTCTTGTTAAATGAAATGAAATAAAATCAGATTAACGTGGCCTATCAACTGACCTTGCACAACTCCAATCTCTGTGGAAATTTTCGAGTGACACTTTCCACAAATCCATACTTTTAATTTTTTTTTTTTTGGCAAATGAAAGTATATTTTTATATGCTGTGAGTGTGTTTAATTTTTTTCCCTTTTAAGCTGACTGTTACAACAAAAACGACTTTCATTCTCTAGCGATAGACTACAGGAGTTTTATGAATTGTAAAAAAAAATTGCTAAAGATTTCCAAGTTTGAATAAATACGCAACTTTATTTCCTTTTAAGGGGCAAACTACGGAATTGAAAAATGTGCATTTGCCAATGAGTTATTAGAAAAATATTGAGATAACTCTTCGTTGCTTAACGAGGGAATTAGCGCCCTTTACGCGTACGCTCTTTCCCGTGTGAAACCACAATCCCGCGCTATTGAGTGCACGTGTGTAGGTGTCGAAGAGGAAGGGAAAGCTGCTTTGGAGCGTACTGCAAGTTTTCCCGCGCACAGTCTCGTACGCTCCAAGCACTCACGAAAGAGCGTACGTGTAAAGGGCGCTATAGAGAACGTCTGTGGTAAACTGATGCACAACCTTAAGGGGACAGTGGACCTTCAAACCTAACTTTTTTTGTTTTGAATGGATTTGCTTGAAATATGAATATGTGATTAGTACCATAGATATGTAAAAGTGATTAATTTTTAATGATGAAATATTAATAATTTATGAATTATGAATTATTAATTATATCAAAAATTGGCCTCATTAAAAATGTTCCAGGCGCATTTCTTTTGCATATAACATGGTAATTTTTATTTACAGGATACCTTATAGAACTAACAACGAAACTTATTGCTCATTTTAAGCATTCATTAAAAATATAAAGAGAAAAAAATAATAATAGTGCAAACACCCTTTTTATGACGCAAAATACCTATAAATCGTCTTTTCGAGTACAAAATTTAGAAATTCTGAGCTACGAAGCATAATTATTTTCAACAAGATTTATTTCATATACAGTTCAGTATATAAAACATAAATTTCAAAGCAATTCGATCATTAGAAAAGCGCCCGGAGCAGTTTGAATATTCGTATAACATGAAAATTTTTATTTTGAGAAAAACACATTTAAAGTTATCGCTATTAGTAACCACATAATATCTAAATTAAATACAAATGCCTATAACTAGGAAAGTAATCGCAGAAGTTAAAAATTCTTTTTGCAACACATTCCTACTCGTCCGTAGTTTCACAATTCAATAAAATAAAAAAAATCGAATTTTTGGACAGATTTCACAATTTTGAAAGTCCACTGTCCCCTTAAGGTGATTGATTGCCTTTATCGATCAGTTATTTTCTAATGCAGCAAGTCCATATACTGGGGACATTCGCCCATGCCTATCGCAAATGATGTTCGTTGCTATCTTTTAATTGCAAGTTTCGAAATCTCATCTGAATACTCACTTGAGTTACTGATGTATGCAAACGAAAACATGCCTACTAAGAAGAGATGTATTTCCATCGATAATTTTATAAAGATCAGGTTCACTGGACGGAAAAATTTATGTTTTCGATGAGTCCATAATCTCCCAATTCACTAACTTTAAAAACCAAGTCATCATTCAGAGTTTGTCAACGGGATAAAGCAAACGACCAGAGTTATTCACAGAGATATCGTAAGTTTCTTTGCACTTTTTCTCCAGCGTCGCCCGATGTTAAAAGCTGTTTGAATTAAAAATATACTCGATATTATTTAAAAATCTCATATACAAGTTCAAATTTGGCAACACACCTCGAAAGCCTGCCCCCTCCATTTTGACTGTTTTAGGGATGAAATGTCTTCTTCAAGGGCTGTGCCATTCTTCCTCCTACCACCATAAAATGTAGTCAGAATTTTCGGGATTACACATTTAATTTTCTTGTATGTAGAGTAGATAAAGAATTTTTTTTGATTAAAGAATTTCTCACTTTAACGTAAAAAAGAACTAATGGAAATACTAGTAGACTGCTAGTAATACTAATGGTAGAGGAAATAATAATACACATACTAATGAAGTAGTGCTAATAAAAATGGAATACTAATAATGATATTAATATGGAATACTAATAATGAGGGCCCAAGGTAGCCTATCGGTAGCGCGTCAGCTTCAGGTAGTGAGGGTGCTCGGATCGAATCCCGACAAGCGCCGTTAAATACCTTCGGGTCAAGGCCGGATAGGGGTTCGTTCAATCCGAAAGTCCTTCTATGAGGTCAGTGGGTGGGGAAGGTACGATCCCCCAGATGTCGCGCCTAGGGGTGGCACCTAGCCAAGTCGGACTCCGAACCTTGTGGTGCTATTATAAATTGGACTCAGTCCGAAGCCTATAGGGACCTGGTCTGGCACTTCCGGCCAGGCGGCATTAGGAACAATAACAACAACCACAACACTAATAATGAAATACTGAGTGTCGTGTCTGCCGCGCCTCGCATTATCGCCCTACCACTGTAGGGGGGGGGGGATGACCCCGTGCGGACGCACCCCTCGGAGAGGAATTCTCATGGCCAGTCTGCGTTGGGGTGTTTTAGATCAGTCTCCTGGTGTTCGCTCGAGGGAGCGGTGCAGACCAGACTCCGAAGACGCACTAGTTTTTTTTGTTTGATAGCAGTCAGTGAGATGACTGAAGTAGTTAGTTAATTGTAAATAGTTTTGTAAAATAAGTTCTGTAGATAGCCGAGTGTTGTGCTTGTGTGTTAGAGTAAATAAAAACTTTTGGATATTCACTGGTGTGGTGCTGAACTTTATAATTATAACGTCCTGAACAATCGAACCAAAGAAGTGAGGTTCTATTCGCTCAGATTTCAACTCTTCGAAATGACGAGTCTTTTTTTAACCCTTTAAAAGTTATTTGTTCAACACGTTGACGGACGCACATAAGCCACAAACAAAACATTTATATACTCAAACTAGCTGAAAACTCGCGCTTCGCTACGGAGTACATTCAAATTAAATACAACGGTCAATGTATGCAATTAATGCAAAAATAAATAAATATATATATGTATTCATAATAAATGCGACGATCAATGTATACAATTGATGTAAATATATATATATATATATATATTTATAAAAAATCGTAAGGGATATTTATTTTTTTTGATAATATCCAATCGTCTGCTGCATCAGAAAGAAAAAAAAATATTTTTTTTGTTTTTGTTTATTTAGTTGTTATGCACGTGACGATAAATTTATTTACAGTACCAGAAAAGGAAATCACGTGATCGGCATTTAATAAATTAAATTCTAAAATTAAATCTTTAAAAATTCACCAAAAATCAGAAAATGGAGGTAAAGGTTCGAAAAAGATTTCCTTTTAAAGGAACTTTTAGCATCTTTCTAGCGATATAAATTTTATAACCCTCAGGTTATTATTTTAAATGCAAACTTAAAAAAAGTTACTAAGACAGCTTAAAAATTTAATTAAAAAAAATCTAAGAAGAATTTTTCAAAAATCTTTCTTAGTGTACCCCTACACCATAAGAAGAATCGCCATGCAAAATGTCAGCCCTTTAGGTCTTGCGGTTTGGTCTGTGCGTTGTATGTCAGTGAGTCAGTTACGGAACTGTTTTATATATATAGATCAGAAGGTGGGGCGATTAAAAAACTCGAGACGACTACACACGTCTGCACATTGTTGCTCACGACGCTTAACTGCCCAATTTCATTGTAGAACTCATCGAAGCCAAAACCCCGGCGTTGCCACTCCAAAAAATTTCGACTAAACTGTTGACCTTGAGCCGGTGACAAGAGTTCCTGCTAAAACGAATAGATCTGCGACTCAGATTTCTTACTTGTCAGTCGCGAACCTCAAGGGGGCCGCAGAGTGTTTTCGAGGGAGGGGGAGGGGGGAAGAGCACCGTGGTTCTCTAAGGCCGTCTGCACACGGAGCCACTCAAAAGAAACTGATAACTGACTCCAGTCCCATCTGGTTACAAATTCGTCCGACGAGTTTGTAACCAGTTGCGCCGTGTGCGTGGCTCCATTCAATTACATAGGTTACGACTCATCACGGATGGTTTGTGACTGGAGTCAGTTATCAGTTTCTTTTGAGTTGCTCCGTGTGCAGACGGCCTTAAGCTGAAATAATTTTCTAAGAAATTTTACCAGGAAGGTTTTCAATTTCTATCTATTTCAATTTGGTCATTATGCAATATTCTACAACAGGTTGTCAATACCGATTTTCGAAAAAGGAAAGAAACCGATACTCGGTTCTCTGTGGCGAGTTATTAAAATGATTTTTTTTTTTTAAAAGCCAAATTTTGTTTCAAAAATATGAAAAGTCCGTCTATAACTAAGCATTTTATGCTATTCTGATTTCTCGATAATCCATGAATGTATGACTTCTTTTATGGATTATGCGTCCATCATGGTTTCTGATCCCCAAGCCATATTCCCCAAGGAAATTTTAACATCCAAATATATTTTCTTTCTGAATGAATTCAATGAGTTGACCACTTACCACACGTCATCAGTCTATTATTTGCGGCAAAATCTGTGCCGAAAATCCTCTTCCCAATTTTGTTCACGCAAAAGCATCTGAAAAATAGGAACAATTCCACGTGAGGTACACAGTTAGTTCATTTGTATTATTTTAATTTGCTTTAGCAGATTTCATACAATTTCTTAATATATTATGGGCAGACTACAACACTGTTAATCACCATGAACAGAATGAACTGCGAATCATTCAATAGAGTAAATTTTCCGTTTACAGTTTAAAAACAATGGTAGTATAGCCGGCCCAGATTTCTGCATGGGCAAGTGGGGCACTTGCCCAGGGCCCCCAAAATTATGGGGCCCCCTAATCTATACTTATATATAAAGAGAGAGTGATTTTGTACGTGGAGGGTAATCTTCAGAACCACTGTACCTATTTGAAAAATTCTTTCACTGTTTGAAAGGTACAGTATTCTAGATGGACATAGGCTATATATTATGTATATCTGATCAGTAGAAATAAAGTTAGGGGCTTAATCCTTACAATCTCCATTGTTACCGCTACTGTCCTCTACCGCTTTTTGTGCCGAAGTCTTCAACGATCCTTATCGTGGTGCTATCTATACTTATATATAAAGAGAGAAAGCGATTTTGTACGTGGAGGGTAATCTTCAGATCCACTGTACCTATTTGAAAAATTCTTTCACTGTTTGAAAGGTACATTATTCCAGATGGACATAGGCTATATATTATGTATATCTGATAAGTAGAAATAAAGTTAGGGGCTTAATCCTAACAATCTCCATTGTTTCCGCTACTGTCTTCTACCGCTTTTTGTTCCGAAGATTTCAACGATCCTTATCGTGGTGCTATCGCGGTGGGCTTCTGTTCTGACGCTAGCTGTTCGAACCTAGCCGTTCTCCGGCACGCCCTTTTCTTTTAAAAAATTTATTTTAATTATTAACTAACATAAAATTAATTTAAGGTATTATTTAGGTTATTATTAAGGTAAATAAAGATTTACAATTTATTGGCTATCAACTGGAAATTTATTGGTATAATATTTTGTTCAACCCGGACAAAGTCGGGACGGGCCGCTAGTTTAGTATAAAGTTGTACATAGTTTTGAGAATTTGTTTTTTGGTTAATATAGTAAAGGGGTGCAGTGGCAGATACAGAAAAAAATCCTGGGTGGAGCACAGTGCACCCACTATAGTGAAAGCATGCTTACGTCCATAAGCGTTTCTGGTTTTATTTTTTTTTGGGGGTGGGTGGGCGGGAGGGGGTAGTTGTAATAACTCCAGACTGTGATTTATTTTGAATTTCAAAAGAAAATTTCATGAATTTATTTATTAACATTAAAAAGTAAATTAATTAATTAACACTTCTTATTAATATTCATTATTTTCTTCAAATTTTTGACTTGTCGGTCGAAATTTTTTTTGAATTTCTGGTCCCGATTTAAGGGAGGCCTGGGTGAGTGTACCACATGTTCATGTGGAAATCTGGTCCTGAGGAGGGGGGACATCCCCCCCTCTGGATCTGTCCTTGAAGGGGGCCCCCAAAGTTTGCTTTGTCCAGGGCCCCATTGTGTCAAAGTCGGGCCCTGTAAGTATAGAACAGTTTGCAAACTTTTTCGTTGTTTTTGAACTGAAATGAGAAAAATCCTGATCAGGTTTAAGTAATGTTGTTGTTGTTGTTGTTTCTGATGCTCCCTGGCCGGAAGTATTCCAGAACAGGTCCATACAGGCTAGCGGGATGAGGGGTGCAGCTCCGGTTTAGAATGGAACCACAAGGGTCGGAGTCCGTTTTAACGAGTTGCCACTAGGCTTGGGCGATGTATCGATACATCGTGAAAAACCGGTGTGAAGCCGACATCGTCACACCGGTTTCATAATTTTCAAATCAGCGATACATCGTAACATCGCGATTTCCCGGTGTCCAGTGGCGTAGCGAGCATAACTGGCGCCCGGGGCACGATACCATTATGGCTCCTCTCCTGAAAAACATATAGTAATATAATATATAGACCCTATATTGGCGCCCCCCGATAAACATATAATAACATAATATATAGACCTTATATTGGCACTCCCCCCAAAAAAAGCATATAGTAACATAATATATAGACCTTATGTTGGTGCCCTCCCCTAAAAACATATAGTAATATAATATATAGACCTTATATTGGCGCCCCCCACAAAATAATATAGTAATATAATATATATATCTTATATTGGCGCCCTCCCCAAAAAACATATAGTAATATAATATATAGACCTTATATTGGGGCCCTCCCCAGAAAAACATATAGTAATATAATATATAGACCTTATATTGGCGCCCCTCTGCGAGAGGCGCCCGGGGCATGATAGACCCCCTTGCCCCCCCCCCCCCCTTTGCTACGTCACTGCTAGTGTCATAAACCTAGCGGTGTACGCATACTCGCGATTTCCCGATGTCACGCTAACGGTTCCGATGTTTCTGTGTGCGCATGCGCGATGTTACGATGTCGCATCGCTTGGTCGACGATTTCCCGGTGCCCGATGTTTATGCGCATGCGCGGTTTTACGATATCACATCGCTTAGCTTGAAGGGACGATTTTCCGGTTACACACCGTCAATACTTAAACTGACGACTTAAAGTACTTGCTAGAAAATATTTGGCAATTCAAGGTTCAAGTGTACCTTCAGAGAGAGTATTCAGCACAGGCGGGAGTGTTATTCTAAGACAAAGAGCTGCATTGCTTCAAAAGAAAAAAAAATACAGAAATGCAGATTTTCTTGGCTCAAAATAAAAGATATTTGAATGTTTAATTAGTTAAGTCTGTTGCAGGACGACAACCTGGTCTCATGTTTATGTATGAATCTATGTCACTTTTTTAGGGAGCCACGCTGACACCTGCTGGCTACGTTCGTGGTTAACACCGCGATACATCGTCACATCGCGATGTTAGACTGACGATGTATCGCGATGTCAAAAATGCAACATCACCCAGGACTAGTTGCCACCTCCAGTTTGGCCGAGCACCCACAGAGGCGATATCTGGGAGGATCGTACCTTCTCTTACCCTCTCTGACCTCATAAAGGGACTTTCCGGTCTACAGATTTAACGAGTAGCCTCAGCATCGAAAGCCGATGCGCTTCCACTAGGCTATCTAGGGTCCAGTAATATGCTAGAAAAACTGAGATAAAACTTCCTGTATTTCGATTTGTGACTCATATACGCGTTTTGTCATTCAAGAAACCGAAAGGTTTAAAGAACTATTACTGTTTGATTACTAAGCTTTTATAATTCAGTCTGAGCTCAAAATAATTTTTTTTTATCGTTTAAGAAAATACGACAATGGTATTACATTTTAACTAATATTGTATAGTATATTTCACATATTATAATTTACTTAACTATTTTAATGGAATTGTATAGTTTCATAATCCTATTATAAGATCATAAATGGGCAAATTCTCGGCAGGTTTCCTTTGATGCGATTAGACACGAAGAAAAATATTAAGACATCCGACGAACCAAATTCGATTTGCATTCAACGTATGAAGCAATTGTTCCGGACTCAAATCTTTAACCGGCGGGAAAATATTTTTCTCCTAGCATAGCCAATTATTGAATTTTTGTTCCAACTTTCTTACACAAAGTAGATGACTTTGATCACTGCTTTCGAAATTTCTCAAACTGGGCTGAAGTTATAAGATTTCCGCATCCCATTTGGCGAGTTCAAAAAATATTTTCAAAGATGCTTAAAATTGCAAAGAAAAAGGACTAAAGAACCACAGTCTTATTTAAGCGCCGACGAATCCTGACGTATTAAACTTAAAATTTTAACCATAATGTATCTAGAGTAATTAATAATTAAGTTCTCAAGAAATCCTTCCTGTAAGGTATATATAAGATTCGATTCACAAAAATCGAACTTTTGAGTGAATGAATTAAAGAAGCTGCTTGAGATATCTAATTTCGGCATACGCGCTTGGTATTCAAGCAGCTTGATTAAGTTAAGAGGTTGTTAAGGTTGATAGATAAGCGAGTTAAGGGAGCTACGAGGTAAGCAGCTCCAGGTGTTAACCGGCGCTTGTGCTTAGCAGGCCCAAAGTTTACGTGGCAGAACTGCTGGTTTGACTCTCTGCTGGTTTGTGAGTATGGCAAAGTGTATTTTTATTGAATGCTAATATATATTCCGTACAAGTAGTACGTACGCTTAATGCTGTAAAAGCAAATTCTATATGTGCAACGAATTCAATAAACATTGTTTCATGTATAAACTGTGTTTGTATCAAATTCAAATAGAGTGCCACTTCAAATTATATACACCCAAGTCTGGGTAGAAGTGAGCTATTTTCTCTATAACCCTTAAGAGGCAAAATGCTATTTTTGGAAAAATATACAACAGTTCCAGACCGCGCTGATTAATTGGATTTTTATCAAGTCTATCAAATTTACCGTCTAGAACAGGGGTGGGCATCAAGTTGATCGCGATCGACCGGTGGACCACCAAGTTCATTTTGGGGTGACCGCCTTTACTAAGACCTAAGACGGCGCATACTAAAAGAAACATATTTATGGCACACCGACGCGATTTGCTTTAAACGAGGTTTTAAAGGAGTAAGTTTTTTTTCTTGTAGTTATGTAGGTAAATATATATTCCGTATTTATTATTAAGTTATAATAAATATTGCAGACCTTTTTTTTAGCTCACCACACCTACGTCACTGGGTGGACCGCAACACCTTGAAAAAATTAGAAGTAGCCCGTACCCTGGAAAAGTCTGCCCCCCCCCCCCTGGTCTAGAAATTTTGAAAATGTTTCTCTTTGACGATTAGCAGCTTCGTTTAACAAAACATCCCGAGAGTAAAATTTCTATAATGAAATATGCTACATACCCAGAAAGGAGTGCTTTTCGTGAAATAGTATATCTTGAAGTTAGGCATTCAAATTCTTGTACAAAAATGATAGATATCATTTAATTTCCATATTAATATCAGATATAATTTTATAAATATAATTGAAAAAATAAGTTTTAAATTTTTTTTTTGTAAAATTTTTGTAAATAATATTAGATGTTTAAATAACTTTAAGGGAAAAAGGGACCTTCAATCTCGTTTTTTAATTTTCAATATTTTGCTCTCTATACCATATGAATATATTCAATATCTTTTTCTACTACATTGAAGATACTTATAATTCCCAAATAAGAAATTTTTTTTGGAAGAATAAGATGTGTTTATATAAAAAAAAGTAAAAAAAATAAAATGCAAGCATTTTTCAAAATGTTCCAAGTGCATTAATTTTTTTCCGATTTCTTCCAAATTTCTCAGGATTTTTAATGGAAGTGTTTGTCACAAAATTATGCATCATTCTTTAAAATCACACATAGTTTTCAAATTTATAGACCATAAAATAAAGTAAAAACATAAAAAACCCAAAAAATAACAGGCTGAATAGAAAAAATAATTATATAAGACTTTAGAGATTCATACAAAAAAAAAATAAATGCACAATTATATTTACAGTCATACGGTAAACTTAGCATTTTGAAAAAAGTAAGTATTTTTGAATTTTTTTTAAAAACAGGCATTATTCTGCCAAAAATTCCTTCTTTTGAATTCTAAGGGTTTCAATATAGTAAAAAAGAAAATAAATTATTCTCGTTTTGTATATAGAGTTGGAAATAGAAAATTAAAAAAAAGAGAGTTTGAAGGTCCCTCGTCCCCTTAAGTCAACCTATATGTTACGAACTAGCTGAAAACCCGCACTTCGCTACGGAGTACATTCAAATTAAATACATCGGTCAATGTATGCAATTAATGCCAAAGAAATAAATATATATATATTTATAATAAATACGACGATCAATATATACAATTGATGTAGAAAAAAATATATATATATTTATAAAAAAATCATAATGGATATTTTTATAGACAAAATAATGTCCAATCGTCTGCCGCATTAGCAAGAAATTTTTTTTTTGTCTATTTAGTTGTTATGCACGTGACGATAAATTTATTTAAAGTACCAGAAAAAGAAATCACGTGATCGGCATTTAATAAATTAAATTCTAAAAATTAATCTTTAAAAATTCACTAAAAATCAGGAAATGGAGGTAAAAATTCGAAAAAAAATTTCATTTTGAAGGAATTTTTACGATCTTTCTCGTGATATAAATTTCATAACCCTCAATGTATTATTTTAAATGCAAACGTAAAAAAAGTTTAAAAAACAGCTTAAAAATTTAATTTAAAAAAATCTAAGAAGAATTTTTGAAAAATCTTTCTTAGTGCACCCCTACACTATTAGAAGAATCGCCATGCAAAATTTCAGCCTTTTAGGTCCAGCGGTTTGGTCTGTGCGTTGTATGTCAGTTTTAGAACATCCATTTTTTAAAACTGGTTTAGTAATCTCTAACATTAATGTTCCTTCGGTTAGTCGTGGGGGGGGGGGAGTGATTTAAATTTACTCTCTGATTGGGCTGACAAAAACTTGGTTGCTTTTGCCTTGGGCTACGTTGATGACTCAAAATTCTCGTTGTAAATATAGCCATGTTTTGCCTTCATGTTTTGTCTTCATGTCCAGGTAAATTCGTGGTATTGCCAGAAGTTTTGAGGGACTTAAGGCAAATGTTGCATTTAACCAATTTAGCTTCTATACATTGTATTTTGGGATTATTTAATACAAGATAAAAGGATTAGCACACAATTAAAAGGAAAAGTAGTAAATAGTTATTCTTTTCTTACCTAATTAATTTTTCCTTTTTAATTAAAATTGCAGCCGTAATTTTCAATCAAATGTCAAACAAAAGAGCAAAAACTTTTTTATAAAAATGTTGTCCTCCCCAATAGCGGACACCTCCTAATAACGGACAAAACTTTTGGTCCCATGACTGTCCGTTTTTCGGAGGTACCACTGTAGTATATAACATGTCAATCACAAGTACCCAGGATTGAGCAGGTAGTAAACGCCCTTCTTTCGCCATTGGGAAGGGGTTCTGCTGCAAAGGGGCCAGGTTTGATAATTTTAGTTGGAAAACCACTTAAATATTGTGCCATATCCAATATAACGTGCATTAAACTAATCTTTACAGATTTGTTCTTCATCCTCATGGCCAGTCCTCTAATGTTGTATGATGTGCTGATATATATATCTATATCTATATATATATATATATATATAAACATATGTTGGAACCGAACTCCGAAATCGGACAATGTCCGAAAAAAATGCTCACACCTCGAATGGATCACTGACAAATGCGCCAAGTCAGAAAAGTGGCATTATTTCGGACTTTGTGCACTTGAATTTGCTCACATCGCGAATGGATCACTAGCAAATGTGCCTAGTCCGAAATATTACATCATTTCGGATTTTGTGCACTTGAATTTGATAAATTTGCGATCGGGCAAATCAGTAGTGAGCCAAGTCCGATTTCACAGTTGGAGGATGGGCGAAACACCCTCACATCGATAAATGAACCAAGCCCGATTATGACAACCCCACGTACGCCGTTCTCTGATTCCTCAGTCTCGTTTGGTTCTAGCGTTTGTAAGTGCCACTGAACATGATGTCCTCTGTTGATGACGATGTTAAATCGGCCACGACTACGTGTGCAACTGAAATGAGAGGTAAATTTCTCGACTCTTTCGGTGGCTTTTTGGAAAGTTCGGACGACAACAGTGTAGGGTTCGCGTGTTGCTCAGATGCAAATTTCTGATAGCTGCGCAGTGCAGGCCAGTCGAAGTGAGTTCGGAGCAGGTGTCTGGTCTATTTAAGTGACACACGCTGAGTTGGCAAGAGCCCAAGAAGGGAGTGGAGATTTGTATGGTAGTGCGTTACGCTATTAGTAGAGATACGAAAGAATCGAGAAAAGTTAGATTGAAGGTGATAGCGGTATTTAACTGATAGAGCACGTATTAGTATTTAGCCTAGGTGGCTGCACGATTTCGATAGTTATTTTAGAGCCCGATGGTTACGGGTATTGTTAGTGAACGTATATTCTGCCTGAAAGGGTTCATTACGACTTTAAAGTTCAGTTTTTTAGTACCGCAAGTTGCGGTACTGTTGTGTTATTATTTGAAGCCCCAAGTCGGTCTATGTTAGTCTACCTCTACGTAGAAAATAAAGGAATTATTTATATTTATGCCTCTTACTTTATAGTGTGCCTGGACCGTTAGAGGATTCACAGGGTACTTTAGAAATAGAACCATATAACAGTTGTGTTTTCCTGTTCGAAAAATATGAAAAGTTGATTGCGGAAGTGAAAAGCAGTGTGAAGAAAAGAAAAAACAAGCAGCCCCTCACCTCTAAGGACCACAGAAGACTAAAAAGGTATGAGGTAGTATCTATTTGTGGTATCGAAAAATTAGTTAAAAAAATGACAGAGGAGGACCAAACCATAACATATTTTTGTCATAATGACGAAATTTTTTAAGTTATTCATAAAGCTCATATGGATTTGGGTCACAAAAAAAAATAAAATGTACGGAAAAGGAACTACAACAGAAATACTGTAATGTGCCTCAAAAAGTGATCAAGCTGTACCTTTCTCTCTGTGAACAGTGTCACTTGAGAAAAAAAGTGCAAAAACAAGGGAGTCGTTGTTAAACCAATACTTACAAACGCATTCCGAAAACGAGGACAGGTTGACCTCATTGACATGCAGTCAGAGCCTGATAGCGCTTATAAATTCATTTTGAACTATCAAGATCACCTTACCAAATTCCCTATTTTACGTCCACTGAAAACGAAAACAGCTGAAGAAGTTTCTTATAATTTAATGGATATTTTTTGTATCATAGGAGCTCCTTCTATTTTTCAGTCCGATAATGGCCGCGAGTTCTCGAATAAAACCACAAAAGAGCTAGCATATATGTTTGAAGCAAAAATTGGTCATGGAAAACCCAGACACTCTCAAAGCCAAGGCTCCGTCGAACGTGCAAACCAAGATGTTCGTGATATGTTGGTGACGTGGATGGCAGACAATCAAACAAGTCAGTAGGCAGAAGGCTTACGAATCGTTCAAATGAAAAAAAAAATTGTACCTACCACCGTGGAATCACCAGAAGCCCATACGAAGCTCTGTTTGGTGTTCAACTTACTAACGGACTTCCCCAGGAATTGTGTTGTTCAACGGACCTTGAGACTGAAGAACAACTTGAAGAGGTTTTGGCCAACATTCCCGCAAGTAAACATGAAACTGATTCATCAGATTCTGAAAACTCTGATGTGTCCATCTTACAAAAAAGGAAGAAGTTAACTGAAGAGAAACGAGCTGATTGTGCCAAAAAATGAAAAAGCAAGCGGACGAAATGTAAAGAGGCAGTGACGCTAAATTTCCTCCCATGAGCGTCGGTCAGAACGTTGTGTTACGGATTCCAGAACTCAACAGAGGAAGAGTGATAGCTGTGATAATGGGAACGATGATGGGCTGTACACACTCTGTACGAAATCCGGAATATTGGAGAAGTTATATTCCAGGAATGAATTCCAACTGACTGAAGACAACTTCATATCTGAAAAAGACGTTCCAAGTTTCGTACACTCACTTCGAACCTCAGTTACCCTGGAATCAGGAAGCTCGCAATGTTTCGTCCACTGTAATTGTAGAAAGCAGCGTGACAGCCAAAGATGCAAGTGCCTATCAACTGGCATCAAATGTAACTCAAAGTGCCATAACAGTTTTGCCTACAAAAATAAGTAACAGAGCATTTTTCATAATTTTTTGCATAATTTATTATTATTATTTACTATGTTTACATTCTTTTCCCCTATGGACATACTTTTTTTAACTGTGAGATTTTTAAGATAGTCAGTACATATCGTTAACATGATCTTTTAAATCTTTTCATTCATTTTATTTAATCAAATAATTAGAGTTAAAATGATTGTTTTCTGACTTTGATCATTCTTCAACTGCCCATTCGCAAAGTGAGCAATTTAAAATGCTCAAAGTGCGAAATGAAATTAAGTTTCGTACTCTGCGCACTTCTGATTTGCCCATACGCGAAATGATCATTTGTAAATGACCCAAGTCCGAAGTAATGTAACATTTTGAACTTGGCGCATTTGTCTGTGATCCATTCGCGCTGCGAGCATTTTTTTTCGGACATTGTCCGATTTCGGACTTGGGTTCCAACATATATATATATATACACAGTGGGATCTCGATCGATCGTTCTCCGAATCTTCGTTTTTCCGTATGTGTCGTCTATTTCACCCAGTCCCGACGATCATATTGCTTTGTTATGTTCCCCCATCTCTCGGTTTCCTGCATGTATAGTTCAATTCGGTCGGTCCCTTGAAAAACGATAGATCGAGACTCCACTGTATGTATATATATATAAATATAAGAGAGAGAGAATAAGTACATGCTCAGAGTAAATTTTCTTGCAAAGATTCAACAATTTTTGTAATCAATACATTAATTTACTATTTGACTACAAGTTGCCGTTGAATCCCAGGACACTGCTATGATTTATTATCGAGTTTTTTTTAAAAACCTTGTTAAGCTCGGTTAAATTTATACGTCCTCCCATGACTTTAAATTGTTAGGTTTGTTGATATGAGCTTGAGTTTCAGTCTTTACTTTCTGTAGTCGTAAACCAATTTTGGTCCTTTGATCGTCGACAAAAGTTATTTTATACCAAACCGAACCATCAAAGGTTTGGTTAAAAAACAATCAAGATTTCATTTCTTTTTCTTAACGAAGAGTTTTTTTTAAAATATGAAATATTGACTTACAATATGTCGGATATACAGACGACGGGATCATAATTTCCGAAGTGTTCGCATGTGAAATTGACTTGTAAACGATGCTCAGAATTTTCTTTATTGTAGTCCCTTACTTTTTTCAGGCATTCCGTGGCTTCTAGAAAAAAAAGAGAAAAGATATTAATTGTATAAACATGGAAAGAAAAATTTCCCTCCAAAACGCTGATAATATCCCTCTGAATGAAGACAGATTTTATAATAACTGTGAGATATTACTTAAGGCTGCTGTGTCTATTGCATTCGCTCACCTCAATGTCAACCTACTGAGAAAACGTGTCGACTATTGATAACTACATAAATGCTGATCATCCAATAAAAAGGGTATTTTCCAGATAGCCTCAACTTTCCTGCACCTTGCAACAGGATTCATTTGATAAATTTCGTCCACCAAAGGAATTGAGGAGCGTTTAAAACACATTATACCAGATATTTTCCTAGAGTAATTTAAATTTTAAAATATTATTTGCTTTGAAAAATGCCACAAGGTGTAAAATTTCTTTCACTATTTCTTCATAGGGTAACATTGAGGTGAACGAATTCAATACGGTTAGTACACAGCAGCCTTAAATGCACAAATTTGTAGATAAATGAGATAATAATGGAGTCTCACGTTTTTTTATGGAATATGTCTGATTTGATTAGGTTTGATAACCGCGAATTCTCTGTTAACAGTTTAAAATTTATAAACTTTACTAGAATGTGTATATATTTATATACACACACTTTATATATATATATACACACACACACACACACATATATATATATATATATATATATATATATATATATATATATACACACACACACATATATATATATATATATACAGTCGAACCCTGTTATAGCAAACCCGGTATATAACTAACTCCCGGATATAGCGAACGAAAATTTTGGTCCCGCCGTTTTCCTATTGTATTTAATGCTAATTTTTTCTTTTATAGCGAATCTCTGAAATCTTAAAAATCAGCTATAACGAACCTTTTTTTCTGTCGAGTACTGAATTTTTTTTAAAAAACTTTTTAAGAAAGTTGAATATACAACGAATGAAGAAGAAGATGATGAAGATTTACCTGTCGCGATGTGGATAGAAAAGCAGATAATTTCGTCATTCTCAGATTGTGACCTCCAATTGTTCGAAACATGTGATGATGAAGTCATTACATGCGAAAATCCGACTGATGAAGGTATTGTGGAAGAAATTAAAATGAATCATTGTGAAATCGAAGATTCTGCATCTGATGCTGATGAAGAGGAGCACATAAATGACCCCACCATCTCAGATGCTACAGCAGCGATGCGTGTAATTAATAAGTTTTTATCTGCACAAACAGTGGAAGAAAGAGTGTTGGAGCCAATGTATTTGGACAAGGAAATTCATAAAATGTTTTTGAAATCGGCATCACGTGAGCAGAAGAATACTGACTATTTCTGTATCAAAACAGTGAGCAACAATTAAAAGTAAAATGAATTTGTTTCCATTTGTCTTCATTTTTAGTTAATTTAATTAGTATTTTGTCAGTTTAATGTAATCGATTTTAGTCAATTTAATTCATTAATGATCATTTTTAATAAATTTTTTTATAATTTTTTTTAAATGCATCATTATTGAATACGCATACCAACTAATTAATTATACATTTTGTGAACTCTAACATTTTTCTTAAAGGTTCGGATATAGCGAACAAAACCTTTGGTCCCTTGAAGTTAGTTATAACGGGGTTCGACTGTATATATATATATATATATATATATATATATAAATATATATAAAATAACGCCCCACCAGTATCAATTGTCCTATAATAATAATACCACCACACCATTTTTTAATTCTATTCCATGGATAATTTACTTTTAATATTGTCTTTACCGTTATATGTATGGCGCCTAGCTTTCGCGAGATATATTGCATCACAGATGTGAGTCACGTGGACAACTGGAAGTAAATTTCCTATATGCAGGTGCGAGTGTCGAACTGCGTAGTGAGAGATCGGACATTGATTGAACCGACGTCTCTGTTCCTTCTCTCTGTTCTTTGAAAATATGTAAATAGTTTCGAGTGTTTTATATTTCTTATATGTGCTTAACTACTTAAATAACGATAATGAGCACATTTAATAAAAGTATTATTTCCATCAATTTGGATTACTTGATTGAATTTGATGGTGCTCGAGCCAGACTACAAAATACCAAATACATATACTAGTATAGTCAAAAAGTTCGGGGACTACCCTCCCCCCTCATGCCCGGTGTGTGGGGGAACAGTAAAAACGATGTGGTTTGCAAGTCTGGTTATTTGCGTACGCGTGAGACGTCACATGACGCTTTGCACAACTGCTAAGGCTTCGTTCACACGATACGGTTTCGGTTTTATGATCGTCTCGGTTTTGTCGTTTCGTTTGCAGTAAACAGTGTATTTTGTTATGTCTGTTCACACGTTGCTGTCGAAAACCGCAAACGGGAGAACAACCGAATCGGTAGCAGATGTCGTTCGATTTTGTCTACCGAAACCGGATGCCGTGCCGATCTTTCGGATGCCTTTGGCGTATAGAATTGAGAGGCAATAGAGTGAGCACAATAACCGAATCGTGTGTATCAATGTACACACGATTCGGTTATTTTGAAGGAAACGTACACCAGTACCGATCTAGCTACTGAAGTGATTTTTTTTAGTTGCTTTTCACAGTTTTTTTTTTTTTTTTTTGCAGTGGAATATTTTTTTTTTTTTTTTTTTTTTTTAACAAATGGAGAAAATCGACACAGAAATTTTAATTTCTTTGGTTGAAGAAAGACCGACCATTTGGGACAAAACATAAGAATGATTTACTTTAAATGACGCTTTAAACGACGTTTAAATCATGTTTATATCTTAATTAGAACAGGAGATATTATTATTATTATTATTACTATTATTATTATCATTATCATTATTAGTATTTGCATCATTCTAATAGCAGCCAATCTTTGTTTAAACCTGTAAATATGTTTTCTGCATGTTGGGTTTTTTCACCATTTCTCATCTTTAAATTGTTTTAAGTCAAGAAGCGTTAAAGATAAATGGTTCAAACTTGGAACATGTCTTTTATTTTACTTTAATTTTGATTCAACAAATTTGAAAAATATATTTATTTTTTAAAATATGATTTTTAAAAATAAGTTACATCATTTTTTTTAAAAAAAATTCTCTAAATATTTTTTATTTTTTCAAAAATTAATATTTTAAAAAACGCTGAATCGAAATTAAAACATATTTCTGTTTAATTAAATGAAAAAAAATTGAAATTCGACAGATAATATTTCGAGTTATAACAATTTTAAATTACCCCACTTTTTTTTAAAATTTCAAATTTTAAAATTTTTTAAAAACTTTATGAGAAGTTTTATTATGTGATTTTGTTTACAAATTATATGGTTAACCATTACAAAAAATTCAAATTTTTAACTCAATAAATGTATGTATCGTCATTCAGAAGTAGTTGAAAAATTTCGATTAATCTCTCCTTAATTCAATCATAAGCGTTTGAAAAGATCCCAGACAATATCTGTCCCTCAAAATAGGATGTACCCTATAAGTTCTATAAATTTTATTAATGTTGCTTCGACGACGGCGATACCAGTATATTACAAGAAAGGTATTTACGTCCATCCTGCAAAGTGAACTACACTGCAATGATTTCAAAGGACGGGAAAATGGTAAGCGGTGAAAGGAAAACCGAATCGTGTGAACACAGCTTTCGGTTGACACCGAAACGATCATAAAACCGCAACCGTATAGTGTGAACGAAGCCTAAGGCACGCAGCTCACCATTTGGCTGCAGATTGTCAGCCTATGATGTCGATGTAGCAAAATGTCCTTTTTGGAGCAACGTTCCAACATTAAATTCTGCTACAAATTAGGAAAAACCGCTGCAGAAACGTTACGGTTACTGCAAAAAGCGCATCGAGACGAAATTATGTGCAGATCGAAAGTTTTCAAATGGTACAGCTTGTTTAAAAATGGGAGGGACTCTGTTGCAGATGATCCACGAAGTGGGTGGCCAGTGACCCGACAAACGGAGGCGAACATCCAACGGGTAGGAGCAGTGGTTGTTTGATTGGTTGAAGTTTATTGGCGCTAGGTCCAGAAAGGACAACTGCGCCAAACACAAGGTAACATCGTCAACAAATGGTACGTACAGGTTCTTCGTCGTCTCCGGGAGGCAATCGTGGTAAACGTCCACACGTTTGGAAATCCAACATGTTGATGTTGTTTCATGACAATGTCCCGGCGCACCGATCCCTGATGGTGCAACAAGCCCTTGCTAAACGCGGCACCACAGTTCTGTCACATCCCCCGTATTCCCCAGACCTCGCTCCCCAGACTTTGCGATTTCTACCTGTTCCCGAAACTGAAAGATCGCATCAAGGGAAAGCAGTTTGCAAATGCCGAAGAAGTGATGGCAACGGCGACAACCGCTTTACGACAGCTCTCACGCAACGGTTTCCAGGACTGTTTCCAGAAGCTGTATCAACGCTGGCAGAAGTGTATAGTTGCGGAAGGACATTATTTTGAAGGTGATTGTGTTCAGAAGACTTTGTAAGTGTATTCGTTGTTGTAGTAAATAAAGTCCCCGAATTTATTGACTGTACGAGTACATACACACAATATATATATATATATATATATATATATATATATATATATATATATATATATATATATATATATATGGATTTAGCAGCAAGATATGAATTCGCTTTGACGCATATTTTTTTTTGTAATCTCAGTGAAAAAAGAAATAAATTGAGATGCAGCCTGACTTCCCACCAGACCGAGATGATAGTGATTTCTCATTCTTTCAGAAAATCACAATTCCGATGAAAACTCCAGTTTCAAATCTCTCGCGATTGACATTTCTGTGTACTTTAGTGTGATGAAGGGTTAAATTTACCAAGAACAAACAATAAAATTTAAATTTCAACAATGTACAGAATGTTCCGCTCGTTATTCTACTGTAAAAGTTTATCGAACCCGTAAAGTTGTGCTCGTCGAAAGTACACGTCAGTAGATGCTTTCAGTTCTTACCGCATTTTGAGTTGTTGCAGAACAGACCACGGCCACATTCTTTGAGGTCTGGGCTCCATCCAAACTCTGTATTGGAACAAGGAACTCCTTCATCTTAAAAAGAAAAAAGAAAAGTTATTTGATATACTTAAGCAAAATGCAGAAAATATAAATAATTTGAAGTTAATAAGAGGACTGCTTTAGAAGAATGTTAGGATGGAAACCCACGTTTTTATTGTTGTCTATTTGCGATAATTTTCCATCGGATGCCACTGTAGAAATCATTCTGGACCAGTTAGCATCCGTTCATATGTGCAGTAGATTTTTATCACAAGCTACTTTTGGGGGAGAAATGACTTACAGATGCGAAACCTGTGATCAGAAAAGTACGTATGCCACATTAAAATTCACTTAGGGCCACTAGGTAGCTAAGTGGTAGCGCATCGGCTTTCGGTCGAATCCCTACGAGGGCCATTAACTATCTCTGTGTCTAGGCCGGATAGAGGTACGTTCAAAAAGTAGACCGAAAAGTCCATAAAATAGGTCAAAGCGGGTGGGAGAGGGTACGATTCCCCCCCCCCCCCCCCCCCTTGGCAACAAGATGGTGCATCGTCTCATTGGGGTATTATTACACGAGACATTTTAAATGAGGAATTTCCAAACGGGTTGATTAAACGAGATGGTCCCATCCAATGGCCTCCTCGATCTCCAGACATTACACCTCTTAACTTTTTTCTTTGGGGATTTGTAAAAGTCAAAATTTACTCAACAAAAGTGGACAGTGTTGAAGACCTCAGAAGACGCTTAGTTACTGCAATTTCATGTGTTACGGAATCCATTTTGAAACGCAAATGGGCTGAGTCTGATTACCGACTAAATGTTCTCCTTGCCACAAAAGGTTCATATATTGAAATTCGTTGATTATACTAAAAACAACTCTAATGTATAGGGTAACCCGTATGTGAATTTCTAGATCTTACCTTGTGTACTTTTTTGTGTACAAATTTTTAAAATGTGTCAAGTTTTTTTGAGACAGATACAGACACACACACACACACACACACACACATATATATATATATATATATATACATATATATATATATATATATATATATACATATATATATATATATATATATATATATATATATATATATATATATATATATATATATATATATATATATATATGTGTGTGTGTGTGTGGGATGCCTCCTTTAGATTGGGCTAAACTAGTCGTCTGCTATAACCAATCTAGCCCCACACATTTAATACAACACTCAGGATGACTCATGAATAGTCTCTCACTAACAATAACAATAGACATTTATTTACTTGACACCATAATTCACACTTATAACATTTAGCATATAATAGTTGACCTTTCAGTACTAACAGTATTGCCAAGAACCCTAACACTTGGACTTCTGAAGTCACTCAGACTCCCTGAACTAGATTTGCCAAGCACTCAACCAACTTGGGCTTCCTAAAGTCAATGAGACTTCTACAGCACGGGAGCTCAATATCGCTTCTCTGCTCTAGCTACCAGCTAGGCCCAATCTCCGGGGGTCTCTTTCCCCGTTCTCTCTTAGGAGCGCCGTCCTTTGACACTAGCGCACGAGAGCCTCTGCCCTGCGTCGCCTCCAAAGCTAATCTCCCCCCAAACACTTCCTCCCAGTTCATCTCTACGAATCCTGGAAGCGCTGCCGTCGCATAACGTACGCGGCGGCATACTGCTTATAGCCGGGGCCCTGGGATAATACAATCCCCATATATATATATATATATATATATATATATATATATATATATATATATATATATATATATATATATATATATATATATATACACTGCTGGCCACCCAAATTGCCACCAAGAAAGACAAGAGATATCACAACAAAATTTATTTTGTAGATAACATGTTGACCAAGTATCAAATGATTAAATTTATAGACTTCTGTGAAGTGTGGTTCCTGCCAAAATCAGTAGCCAGAGTAGCCGCCATTGTTGGAGATCACCGCTGCCACACGCCTCGGCATTGATTCAAAGAGACTTTGGATGAGTTCTTGGGGTACAGCAGACCAAGCAGCTTCCACACGTTGCCAAAGTTGATCTGCTGTGGCAGCTGGGGATGGAATCTGGGTCAATCGTAGAGCAACCATGGACCACATGTTTTCTATCGGCGAAAGATCCGGAGAGCGAGGCGGCCAGGGAAGCAATTCAATCTGGCGATTGACGAAGAACCGTTGGACAATGCGTGCCACGTGTGGTCGCGCATTATCCTGTTGAAATATGGCTGTGGGCAAGCCCTGAAGGTAAGGAAGGACAACTGGCTCCAACACCTCGGAGATGTAGCGCTGGCTGTTTAAAGTACCGGCAATGCGTACTAGAGGTGTGCGAGAGTGATATCCAATACCGCCCCATACCATAATACCCGGTACAGGACCAGTGTGGCGGTGCATAACGCAGCTGTTCAGCATCCTCTCTTCACGGTGTCTCCAGACTCGAATGCGACCATCGTGGTGTTGCAGACAGAAGCGTGACTCGTCAGTAAAGACAATTTCATTCCATTCTGCCGTCCACATCCTTCTGTCATTGCACCATTGGAGGCGGAGACGTCTGTGGTTCTGCGTCAAGGGTAGACAAAGCAATGGACGTCTTGCGGACAGACCACTCTGCTGTAAACGGCGTCGAATGGTACGCGCAGACACTGGATGATGCGTTACAGACTGCATGTGCTGTGCTATGGTTCGTGATGTGACTGAGCGATCCGTCACTACCATGCGCACTATTTGCCTGTCATCACGTGAAGTGGTGCGCTGAGGTGGATGCGATCGAACACGCCGGTCCGTCGTACCCTCCTGCATCCAACGATCACATATCCACATTACAGTTGTTTGGTTTCGTCCAACACGACTACCGATTTCCCTCAAAGATAATCCACAATCTCGGTAGGCCACTATCCTTCCTCTGTCGAACTCGGATACTTGATCAAAAGATGATCGCTGCTTTCGACGAGGCATAATTGATCGTTTTTTTTAAAAAACCACAAGAAAAACACAATTGCCGAACTTGAAATCGTCGAAATCTCCAAGCCTTAAATAGCGCTTTGAAGTGGCGCCACAGGCGCGCGTGATGTGCGTTTGCGCTGAAATTCTAATCATTTGCATATCTCACCTCTGCTAATGCATGTTGTAAATTTCATGTTATTTGCATGTTTCCTTCAGGGTGTTGCATTTACAGTGGCCAACATTGTATATATATACAGTAACCACCGCTTATAGTGATCAGGGGTTATAAGAATCAATCGTTTATAAGAATCAATATTAGAAAAACGAAAACAAATGTATTGTTTCCATCTTAAAATTTTCGCTTTAAAGAATCAATCCACCGGTTTTAAGAATCAGCTTACACTCTTCGCTTTCCTTTCATTTTTCCAAAAAAGCAACTTAAACCCTCAAAAGGCACGAAGTTCTTTCTTTATATTTTTTAAAGAAAGAGTGATAAGATGGGATGGAATACAGTCGTTAAATGCGTTCCTTTCTTTGTTAGACATAACATAATAGTTTCCTCTGAAACGCTTTAGCACAACACTGTCCTATTAGCTTGACCCAGTGGCATCTCTACCCGTTCAGGTCCGATTTCACTTTTCTCCACTGACAAACAAAGACAGAGACTCTTTTTTTCCCACCTCCCACATCCTGGTTGCGGCTTCCTGGACCCTGAAACACATAAATCTTTGGCGAAGTGTCCACTATCACTTAGGAAAACGTGACATTAGTAGATTCAGCACGTTATCAAACCGTGAAACGTAAGTTAGAAGGTGAATCTTCGTCTGAGACTATTGGTATTGAAAGAGGTATGAACAGACTCCTGGAAACTTCATTACGTCAAACTACCATAGAAAACTTTTTCTTGTACCCTTCCTGTAGTTGAAATGTTAAACTGTTCAGCAGGTATGTTGTAACTGGTAACAAATATTGAATTTTTTTCTTCTCTTATTATAATCATGTGTATCTACCTATAGGTCAAGAAATTAAGTTGTATTTTTTTATAAACAATAATTTTAATAAAAGATAATTAACGTAAATTAAAGAGTATTTTATGGCAAATTATCTAATATATATATATATATATATATAGATATATAGATGTGTGTGTCTGACCAAAAACCTAAATTTCGGCTTTAAGAATCAACAGCTTATAAGAATCAAAAACAGTAATAACAAACGTGATTCTTACAAGCGGAAATCACTGTATATATATACGTATATATATCGTCGGTGTTCTGTTAAAGGGGCGAATATGTATGTAAATATCTATGGGTACTCGCCTTTTTACAGAACAACGACGATATATAATTATATATATATACAGTCGAGCGCAGTTATAACGAACTTCAAGGGACCTAAGGTTTTGTTCGCTTTATAAGATGGTTCGCTATATCCGAACCGTTAAGAAAACTGCTAGAGTTCACAAAATGTATAACTCATCAGTTGCAATGTGTATTCAATAATAATGTATTAAAAACTATAAAATCTATTAAAAATGACCATTAATGAATTAAATAGACTAAAACCGACAGCATTAAACTGACACATTACTAATTAAATTACGTACAATAGGAAATCGGCGGGACCAAAATTTTCGCTCGTTATATCCGTGAGTTCGTTATACACCGGGTTCTCTATAACGGGGTTCAACTGTATGTATATATATATATATATATATATATGTATGTGTGTGTGTGTCTGTCTCCAGATCTATAATCTTGCTGTTCTAAAAGCAGAAGTTTGAATCTGATGCATGTCTAATCATATGCGAAAAATTATACAGATTTCTTTCTTTCAAATAGATAACACACATTCCTGTGTTTGGGAAAGGCTTAACAATTTGAAACACTCTTAAATTATTTTGCCCATTTTATAGAAATAATCTTAAGAAAGGAATTATCTATTTTCGATTTAGAATTTTCCCCAAACTGGTCATGCGGAGGAAAATTTAATATTTTATATTGTGAAAGCTGTCGGATATCCATCAACAAAATTACGATGACCTAAATTAATCTATAGCACACCTACTCGCATCCTACATAATCTTCCAGAAGAAAAAAAAAGTTTGCAAAACTTTTAAGAATATATTTCTTACGACTAATAAAAGCATTTCAGCGTTTCATCTCGCTGGATTTCACGTTATTAAAATTTGACGAGGAATATTTCCCTTTTTAATCGATACAGACATAAATTGGAGAAAATGTAATTAGTATCGAAGAATATATCATTTAACAAAATTTTCCAGAAGCATCCTTCATTTAAAAATCTTCTATGCAAAGAAAAGGGGGTGTGGGGGAGACGAAAATTCAATTTAAAATGAAGGTTTCAAACTTATTGCGTTACCTGGGCAATGTTCTTTCCACATGAAAAAACCCCGAGACTCTATTAAGGATGTTTTTAGAAGTTTTTTTGGAGGAAAAGAAAACTTCTTTGTTTTGACGAATTCCATTAAGATTATCTTATTAACTTCTCAAAATTTAATAATTTTTTTTCAAGGTGGAAAAAGCTTTCAAACAGGTCTAGGTACTTTCATAAAAGTTTTTTGAAACATACTTTGCATTATTCCATATTTTTTAATTAGAAACACTTTTTTTTTACTTTTCTTGTCTGCCTTATATATATTCTTCTCTAACTCGGCCAAAAGTTTATTGCATTGTGGCCGGTTGGTTTACTTTTAAAATCGATTTTCGTGTTCCGTAAAACATCCGCGATCGACCAAAAGAACATAAAATATAAGTTTTCTTCCCTTCATTTACATTTGTATTGAAACAAATTAAATGTGACGTAAACGAACTTGAATAAGCAGTCAAAGGAATTTATATATTTGAAAAACCTTTCTATTATTTTACTAAATGGGTTGCAAAAATGGTCTCGGTATTAATTTGATCGTTAGAAAAATGGGTCAAAACCCCTGAAATGTGTGTGATCGATCGATTGATCGCGGTTTATCTTACGGCAAACCCTAAATTGTTTTAGCGAAATGTTTTGAATGAACTGGTAAATCCTTTCTAGAGGTTTAATAAGTTCCCTTTTTGTTATATGAATAGAATCACTTGTTATCGAGTATACAAAACTAAGTCAGAAACTGTGCCATGATAAGCTACGTTATACACTGAAAATATTACATTAGAATTTTTTATTATGTCATTTACATTGAGCAAAATATATACATAACCTACTGCAGGGATTAAAAACGCAGTTTTGTTCTTCAGTGAACTAACAGGTGAAAACAAACTAAGACAAATAAATTTTTTTTTTAATTGTGACAACACTCAGTGGCGTAGCGAGCATAACTGGCGCCCGGGGCACGATAACTTTTTGGCGCCCCCCAAAATAAAGATTGAAATTTTACTGAATATCTTGTTTGTCTTGGAGACCATTTATCGCGCCCCTCCACGAGTGACGCCCGGGGCATGATAGACCCCCTTGCCCCCCTCTCGCTACGCCACTGACAATACTTAAGGCTTCTGTGTACTAAACCTATTAGATTCGCTCAGTGTTAACCTATGGGGAAAATGTGTCTGCTATTGACAGCTACATAAATGCTGATAATTCAATAAAAATGGTATTTTCAGCTAGACTGAACTTCTATGCACCTTGCAACAAGATTCGTTTCATAAATTTCGTCCACCAAAGGAATTTAGGAGCGTTCAAAACACACTCTACCAGAAGATTCCCCCCCCCCCGTATAATTTAAATTTTAAAATATTATTAGCACTTTAAAAAAATGTACCAAGGTGTCAAATTTCTTTTTGTATTACTGAGTACAGTTAAAAAAAATCTTGAAATCCAAGTCGGCAGTCCTTGAACATATTTTCTCCATATCGCTAACTCCTTTCAGCTACGTCATATCTCAAAAAACGTGATTTTTCTGGAGAGTGATTTTTAAAGTTTAAAAGTACATTAGAATGTATTGAAAATAAATATTAATTCTGCTCTCTAGCGGCAAAATATTGAGCGGTGAGATATAACAATCTTGCAGGGATATACTACTCTTTCAGGGCATCCTGAAAGCAGGCATCTATACTAATAAAGGGACAAGTGGATGTCGAGAGATCACGTGACCGTAACTCATCCGGGCGGGCCACTCCTCGAAAAAAAATGGCCGACAAATATACAGGAAAATCGGTGTATTTTTTTTCTCATGAAAGTACATAAATGTTACATATTTGGAAAGAGCTTCGAAAACTGATAATTTTTTCTGCGTACACTTATTCTGTTAATTCAATAGTTTTAGAGATATTTTCATTCTAAAATCACTCACTGCTGAGAAACAAATCATCTGGAGCAGTGGTGCTGCCATCTGTCGGCAGCGACGAGAATGAAAATTGAAAGGAATTGATTCACTTGAATTTAATACATTTGTAGGCTTTTTTTTTTCTTTTGTGGGGCCCGAAGTACATAAATATGTTACACGGATGGCTTGAGCGTAGCTAGGCGAAGCCCGAGCCTAGCCGGGCGAAGCCCGGCTAGTAACTAAATATCACCAATTTTTGAGATACGACGTTGTTGAAAGGAGTGAGCGATATGTTAACATGGAGATGAGCGAATCCTTTAGGATTAGTACATAGCAGCCTTAACAGAAATTATTTTTATGTCCTTGTCTGTATTCGCAAAATAATAATACTAATAAATACAAGTAAATGAAAAATTTCAAAAAAAAAAACAGAATCACGTTTTAATGTAACAATTTCAAACAGAGTACGTACATGTGTCATGTAATCCAATGTATTTATATAACCAGTGAGTAAAAGGACAACGCATCAAAAGCTTAAAATATTAAACATAGGTGACATTCAAGTTATTCCTTGTATGGAGCAAAATTAATCTCCAGTATAAGCAAAATAATAAAATATTTATGGAAAATGTAATACTGTATTTTGTTACGCGATTTAATGTATTTTCAATGTGTCAAGCATAAAAACTTGTGCAACAGAAGCTGGAAATATTAAAACAAAAATTATATTTCTTATCTAGAGTGAAATTTATTCACAGTATAAGCAATAAAAAGGATTATAATCGAAGAAATCATGATATTGGGCTTTAATATGCTATCAAGTGAACTTGATTTAAAATAAAGTTGACAGTAAAATGTTATAAATTAATATGACAAAGATATAACAATACAGGAAATAAGCATATTTTATCCTTTAGACAATAATGAATAAAATTTATGAAGTGAGAACTTTAAAACGAGATAAGAAAACAATAAAGGAATGTTTTTTTAAAGCAATAAAGGAACGTTTTTTAAAAAAAATCTTAACATATTATTTTGATTTCAGAATTGAGTTTCTATTGTTTGAGCATAGCTTAAAATATTTTTAACTTAATGTCTCGAATATTAAAAAAAATACAGTGGTAGCAAAAAGTCCTGAACACACTCATTTTTTTTCCCTAATTTTTGTGTTTGAGTTAATTTTTCGTTATGAAATCATCGCACTATCTCAACTATTGTTATTGATTCTAATGTATTTTTAATGCTGATTTCAAATCTGTTTGTAGAATTCGTGTAAAGTAAGTAGTTTCATCGATATTTTGAAAAAAACCATGATAAGATAAGCACACGGTCACTGTAATAACGAGTGACTGTTTTTTCAACCAATGAAATGCTCCGTTAATCCAACCAATCAGAGATCAGTACTGATGAAGTACTCTCAATCAGTACTGCTGAAGGGTTGAAAGCAGAATGTGCAGCATGATTTTGTGTATTGAAAGCAGTTGTATGTTGCAATCTGAAGTGCGCGTGTGCAAAATATTGGAATTATGGGTAAATTTTTATTTCTACCTGATAATAAAAGGTTCAAAATAATACTTTTGTAGGAAGAAGGTTATTCTATGCGCCAAATTGCAGCTAAAGTACCATGTGGTCTTTCTACTGTCGTGAGAACGTTGAAAAGATATTCTAAAACTAGTTCTATTGCGGACAGGGAAAGATGTGGACGACCGAGAAAAGCAATTTTACGTGAAGACAGGGTATTGCACATGATTTCACTTTCAAACAGAAAGCTTAATTCACCGCAAATTTTGAGACAATGGACTTTGACATCGAATGTGAATGTGTGCCCAAGAACTGCGAGAGGAAGACTGCTGGAAATTAAATTACGAGGCCGCAAAGCTCGCCCAAAACCATTACTGACCGATTTTCAACGCAAGAGGAGATTGGCGTGGGCAAGGGATCATTCATTATGGACTACCAAAGACTGGGGAAAGGTAATATTTAGTGATGAAAGTCAATTTTGTATTTTTGGTAACCAAAGTAGTGCTTATGTGAGACGACGGTCTCATGAGGAACTCAGCCCTCAGTGTCTGCAGCCCACAGTAAAGCACCCGACGAAAGTTATGATATGGGGCTGCATGTCTTCTCGTGGTGTTGGAAGACTTCACATCGTGAGCGGAACAGTGAAAGCCAGGGATTACATTGAAATAATACAAAATAAATTGCTACCAACAGCGGGAGAAAAATTTAGGTATAAGTCATGGATTTTTCAGGACGATAAGGATCCAAATTACCATGCGATGGGAGTCCAGAAATGGTTCGAAGACAATACTATGAAGTAGATGAACTGGCCAGGACAGTCTCCGGATCTTAATCTGATAGACAACCTATGGCATAAAATTTGTTATGATATTTCAAAGAATAAACCTTCAAACAAACTTGAGATAATTGAAGCTTTAATATTTTCCTTCAACCATGTTGTCAAGAAATAACTTCTTGGGAAATTGGTGCATTCCAAGCCAAAAAGATGTAGAGTCGTAATTAAAGCAAACGGCTGGCCTATAAAATATTGATGCTCAAACATGTAACAACCAAATTTTCAAAATTCATATTAAATGTACCGTATTTGTAAGAATTTTTGTGTTATTCTACTAGGTATATTATGCTATTCTATATTGTGTTATTCTGTACACACTACGCATTCTTGTTTTCAGGCAGCTGTATTACAAATAATTCTTGCGGCATTAAAAAAGTAGTAACAGATTTGACATCAGCATGAAAAAATACATTAGAATCAATATCAACAGTTAAGATAGTACGATAATTTCATAACGAACAACTAAGTCAAACACAAAAATTAAGCAAAAAAATGAGTGTGTTCAGGACTTTTTGCCACCACTGTAGATAGAAACAACTCCTCTATAGGAAGAAGTGTCATAAATTATTTATCATTACACATACCCTTCGTAACAACAAATAAAGTTTTAGTTTTAGTCAAACAACGAAAAGCAAATTTTGATTCCAAGAAAGCACGTTTTAAAAATGGCATCTTTTGCACAAATAGAATATTAATTTGTTTGAAAAAATGATTTTAAATTTTGTATGCATCTTTTTTATAATTCCAATTTAAATTTTTAGATTTAAGATAATTCTCTCATGGTATAGAATTATAAAGAACAAATTCTAAACATCCAGAGAAAATAAAACTAAATTTATTCTCAAATCATTCCGGGAACAATGACTAAAAATAAAGTCACTAATGTTAAACGTTCAAATAATAAAATATCCAGACATAAGAAAAAGAATTCCTTTAGAATATTAAGCTGGGTTTCTTTAATACCAAGTTTGCTGCATTAATGTAACCGGTAGGATTGTCAGTCAGTAATTTAATGAAGACAGTTAGGGCCTGTTCACATAGGAGTCCGTTGCGTTGCGTTAAAGGAAAGATGACGTTCAGACGAAAATAAACCAATCATAGACGTTAAAAATATCGTTGCTAATCGTTTGGAGGTTTGTCATTGGTTAAATATATTTCAATACTTTAACGCTACGCAACGGACTCCTATGTAAACAGTCCCTAAGAATATTGTTATTCTTAAGGGGTCGTACGACTGTTAAAACTCGAAATTTCATAAATTTTGCATCAGTCTGCATTCCATGTATGCCATACAATTTTTTTTGCCTACGAGTATAAATAGGATTCTGCGTTTCTTGAAATAGTATTCAAACTACATTATACGAGGGTAACACTGACATTTTTGTGACAGGGGCAGACATATGCGCCAAAAAAAAAATAATAAAAAATAAATAAATAAAAAAATAAACAAATAAAAATTGGTCGGATATTTAAATCTGAACTCTTTTATGTCCGCAGACGATAATTTGTGGCAACAATTTCAATTTAGATATCATTGCAATTTAGCTATAGAATAAATTTTGAAAGAAGAGAAAATGGAGTTGAGGCGAGAGCATGATCGAGCTATGATTTTCTGTGATTTTAAAGAGAGGATAAATCAAGAAGAATGCCTTCAACGTCAACAATTAGTATATGGAAATGAAGCTCCGTCTCGTGCCACTCTATTCAGATGGTTTACAGAATTTAGAAGAGGACGAAATTACAGCAAGTATTACAGTCGAATTTCCTGAACAAAAAAACATCAAAGTGATAGAACATCCACCCTATTCTCCTGATCTTGCTATGTGACAATTTTTTTAATCTAAAAAAATTACGTTGGCGTCGTTTTCATTCCCAAGACGAGATTGATGAGGCTATAAAAGCATATTTTTCATCTATTCCAAGAAATGGATGGCTTGGGGGCATTTAATCTTTGGAAAATTCTCCTACAAAAGTTCATTAATCTTGTAGGAAACTACTTTGAAGACTCTTAAGAGTTGGTAAGTTTAACTTGTACCATTTAGCAATATCTTAAAAATTTCAGTGTGACCCTCGTATATCTATAAATATAAAACAGTTCCGTAACTGACTCATTCACTGATTGACATACAACGCATAGACCACACCGCTGGACCTAAAGGGCTGAAATTTTGCATGGCGATTCTTCTTATAGTGTAGGGGTGCACTAAGAAAGATTTTTCAAAAATTCTTCTTAGATTTTTTAAAATTAAATTTTTAAGCTGTTTTTGTAACTTTTTTTAAGTTTGCATTTAAAATAATAATTTGAGGTTTATAAACTTTATATCACGAGAAAGATCATAAGAATTCCTTCAAAATGAGATCTTTTTCGAATCTTTACCTCCCTTTTCTGATTTTTGGTGAATTTTTAAAGATTAATTTTTTAGAATTTAATTTATTAAATGCTGATCACGTGATTTCTTTTTCTGGTACTTTAAATAAATTTATCGTCACGTGCATAAAAACTAAATAGACAAAAAATATTTTTTTCTTGCTAATGCGGCAGACCATTGGACATTATTTTGTCTATAAAAATATCCCTTACGATTTTTTTATAAATATGTTTTTTTTTTTACATCAATTGTATACATTGATCGTCGTATTTATTATAAATATATACAGTGGCTCCCAAAAGTGTTCGTACACTTACGATTTTCAATGAAATAAAGGTTTATCCATTGATTGAAATGAATATTTCAGAATGTGTATTTAATAATAAGATCTATAATCTATTCGTAACAAAACCACATGAACTATTTTGAAAACATAGTAAAACTTTATTTTTAAGAAACCAATAATCCAAAAGTAACAAAAACTTTATCTCACAAAAGTCATCGTACACTTGTAAAAAATCTCTACATATTAGTAAATATTCTAATTTTTCGTTAAATTAATATTTAGTAGGATATCCTTTAGCATCCACAACAGCTTTTAAACGTCTGGGAATAGATTGCTTTAGTTCTTTTGTAATTTTTGCATCAATGTTCATCCATTCTTCCATCATAATTGTTTTTAGTTCGCTTTTCGTGTGAATGTCGTGTTTTCGTACTCAAACCTCCAGTTCTCTCCAAATATGGTCTATTGGGTTTAAATCTGGCGATTGAGGTGGTGTTTTCAAAACTTGTGGACAATTATAGAGACACCAGATGCGAACGTTGAGAGCCGTGTGCTTAGGATCGTTATCTTGATAAAAAAACAAAGTTGTTTCCAATCCCAAATTTTGAGCTCATAATTTTAAATTATCTCTTAACATATTTATAAAAAAAGAATGATTCATTATGCCATCAATAAATATCAAATTTCCTAGTCCTGATGCTGACTTGTACCCACACACAAGGATACCTCCACCGGCATGCTAAACTGTTCCTACTAAGTTCTTGGGATTAAGTTCCTCATTTTTTTCTTCTCCATACAATTATACGTCCATCAGCACCAAAAATGTTCATTCGCAAATAAGACATTATTCGAATAGGTTTGGGGCTTATTTATCATTGATAGTGCGAAGGGAAGCCTAAACTTTCTGTTTTTCTCCCTCACAAAAAATTTTCTATGGGCAGAACGCCCATGTAATCCAGCTGTTCTGAGAACTCGTCAAAAAATTTCAGGTGAAATTGAAGTAGAAAATGTTTCATTGAATTCTGCAGAAACTTTTACAGCACTCAAACATGAATTTTTCACAAATTTTCTAATTATAAATCTGTTCACGTTTTGTTAACTTTGCCGGACGGCCTTTTCTTACCTTGTTTTCGATCCAATTTTCTTCTTTAAAGCGTTTTTTCACATATTGCACAGTAGAATGGGATAAATTAAGTAATTTAGCAATATTCTGAACTGATTTACCACTACTATGATGAAAAATAATCAATTTTCGAATGCTGTTTGTTGTTTCTTTACGACTACGAGCCATTTTTAAATAATAAATAAAATATTACGGAGTAGGCAAGCAAAAATTAGAGCCAAACGATATTTTAAATACCACCACAGTTCAAAAATAAAAATAAAGTGCCAGAAGATAATTTTAATTATGAATTTATCCGAAAATATTTCAGTGTACGATGACTTTTGTGAGATAAAGTTTTTGTTACTTTTTGATTACTGGTTTCTTAAAAATAAAGTTTTACTATGTTTTCAAAATATTTCATGTAGTTTTGTTAAGAATAGATTATAGATCTTATTATTAAATACCCATTCTGAAATATTCATTTTAATTAATGGATACACTCCTATTTCATTGAAATTCGTAAGTGTACGAACACTTTTGGGAGCCACTGTATAAATTTATATTTTTTGGCATTAATTGCATACATTGACCGTTGTATTTAATTTGAATGTACTCCGTAGCGAAGTGTGGGTTTTCAGCTAGTATTTTATAATTTTCAAAGGCAAACGATGAGCAGGAAGTGTTTCTTCATATTGGTATTTAAAAAAAAAACACTTTGTTTTGCGCAAGGTTTTCTAAAATGTTTTGTTCCAAGCAGCATAACTTGAGTTTTTAAGTTACGAGCACTAAATCAAAAAATAACTAAAGCCCAGAAAATGATTAAGTCCTATAGTTTTCAGTTTTGTGTGTACGTAAAAAACAAAACTTTTTATTATATGTTTGCATATTTACCTTACATAAAATGAAGAGATCCATTGGAAGTAATATATTGATTTAATTTCAGTGTAATACTTATATACTTTATGGTAAATTTTTCTCAAAACGTAAATAAAATTCATTGTTTAACTAAAGGTGAATTTAAAGTACTTTTTATTCAAAAAGCAGTCCTTTTTGGTAACTTAATTTTAGTTAAATATCGAGCAATGACAGGAATATAGTCTCCGGACATGTTAAAATGAAACTCAAGAATGAATAAATATACTCTGACGTAAGCTTGTTTTCAAAAGAAACTTTATTGAAGGTTTTAGATTACCATGGCTCTTACAGTTAGTTTACTTTAATATATGAAGACATGAAACTGTACACAAACGACAGTTGCGTCATATATAACACAAGCAGTGTGATGGAAAGATCGCAATAATAATTTTTACCACATTCTTAGGTCCTTAGTTAAAGGTCTCTAGAGGAATATTAAACCTTGCATCTACCGCCCCATAGAAATGTCATGAACAATTTCATACTTGACATTCAGTGAGAAGCAGCCAATGGCACACTTTAGGAAGCTCCATTTTGGGATCGAAGTTATTTTATCCTTTAGTGGCGACTATATTTTATCACATTATTATTTCAGTGCAGGGCCCGCGACCGTCTCAGACGCTGAATTGAAATAGACGCCAAAATGAGACAGGAAAAATACGAAATTTTTACGGTATCTTCTATATATATAAAACAGTTCCGTAACTGACTCATTCATTCACTGACTGACTGACTGACTGACATACAACGCACAGACCAAACCGCTGGACCTAAAGGGCTGAAATTTTGCATGGCGATTCTTCTTATGGTGTAAGGGTGCACTAAGAAAGATTTTTGAAAAATTCTTCTTAGATTTTTTAAATTAAATTTTTAAACTGATTTTGTAACTTTTTTAAAGTTTGCATTTAAAATAATAATTTGAGGGCTATAAAATTTATATCACGAGAAAGATCATAAAAATTCCTTTAAAATGAAATTTTTTCGAATCTTTACCTCGATTTTATGATTTTTGGTGAATTTTTAAAGATTAATTTTCAGAATTTAATTTATTAAATGCTGATCACGTGATTTCTTTTTCTCGCACTTTAGATAAATTTATCGTCACGTGCGTAACAACTAAATAGACAAAAAAAATTGTTTCTTTCTAATGCAGCAGACGATTGGATATTATCAAAAAAAAATATCCCTTACGTTTTATATATATATATATATATATATATATATATATATATATATATTGCATCAATTGCATACACTGATCGTCGCATTTATTATAAATATATTTATTTATTTCTTTTTTGGTATTAATTGCATACATTGACCGTTGTATTTAATTTGAATGTACTCCGGGTTTTCAGCTAGTAAATAATAAATTTTAGAGCTGCAGCCAAGTAGTTTGCTGCAATAGGGGCTCTAAAAATGATTTAGTAATTATTTTTAAAATATTACTTATATTAACATTTGTTTACTTTTGTACTTTTTTTAAGTTCAATAATTTTTAATTTTTTTAAAAATAAATAACTTTTTTTTTTATTTAACACATATTTTTCTAGAAAATGTCCGTTATTCTATTAACCCTTCAGCGGGCGCTCCCGTGTACAGAGTGCAACATTTTCGTAATTCTGAATGGTTTGTTTTCACATGCAAGGTTTGAATGTTCTAAGCAGTTTCTATTTATAGCTACATCATTTCTAATGCAGGTCTGATTTTCTGACCATTGAATTCCTTTCCATTCATTGTTAGTCGGGATTTAATCGTGGTAAACGAGCGATTATACTGGATTACAATACGATAAACGCAGGAGTCGATGTAGTCGATCCAATTTGCAGCTATTACACGGTATCCCGCATATCACGAAGGTGGACAATCGCATTGTTTTTTAGGGTTTTTGGACATAATAGGAATCCATTCGAATGTTGTCCTTAAATTCAATAAACCGGACAGTTTTGAAATAAGGCGATTGTATCTGCATTATTTGGCCTTAAATTATAAATATATCTCAATATTATCAACATTTTATATCTTGTAACTAGCTGAAAACCCGCACTTCGTTACGGAGTACATTCAAATTAAATACAACGGTCAATGTATGCAATTAATGCCAAAATAAATAAATATATATATATATATATATATAATAAATACGACGATCAATATATACAATTGATGTAGAAAAAAACTATATATATATTTATAAAAAAATCGTAAGGAATATTCTTATAGACAAAATATTGTCCAATCGTCTGCCGCATTAGCAAGAAAAAAAATATTTTTTTTGTCTATTTAGTTGTTACGCACGTGACGATAAATTTATTGAAAGTACCAGAAAAAGAAATCACGTGATCAGCATTTAATAAATTAAATTCTAAAAATTGATCTTTAAAAATTCCCCAAAAATCAGGAAATGGTGGTAAAAATTCGAAAAAAATTTCATTTTGAAGGAATTTTTATGATCTTTCTAGTGATATAAATTTTCTAACCCTCAATGTATTATTTTAAATGCAAACGTAAAAAAAGTTTAAAAAACAGCTTAAAAATTTAATTTAAAACAATCTCAGAAGAATTTTTGAAAAATCTTTCTTAGTGCACCCCTGCACTATTAGAAGAATCGCGATGCAAAATTTCAGCCCTTTAGGTCCAGCGGTTTGGTCTGTGCGTTGTATGTCAGTCAGTCAGTCAGTCAGTGAATGAATGAGTCAGTTACGGAACTGTTTTATATATATAGATTATCAACATTTTATATCTTGTACTAAAACGCAGAATTATTATTTTCAGTTTGATAAATGAAAGTTTATTACAAAAGGAATAATTAAGGTTGAAAGAGACGTTGCACTTTGTGCCACGCGCGCCTGCTGGTGTTCTTGAAAATTGGCGCGCCCGCTGAAGGGTTAAATAGACTATTGCTAATAGTGATACTACCGTTACTAACGGTCTCTCCAAAAATTTGAAAAAGGGCGCCGTTTTCAAAATTTGCTTTAGGCGCCCGTCCCTGTTTCAGCAATTACATTTTCAACTGCGTTTATTAAACTTACCCAGACTTTCGACACAAACGTCGCAGCATCCACAGACAGTGGCATTCTTCACAATTCTCCCGTTCTCACAATCGAGTTCGGGGCACTGATTTTCCTTTTTCCCGCAGAAGTTTTCTTCGCAATCGAATCGATGCTGCGACCGCACGGGGCGAGCGAGAACTGCCACCGTAATTACGAGACACAGTATCGCCGGTTGCAGTCTGTCCATTCCGCCGCACATCGCGATTGAATGATGGATGGCCTAAATATCTGCGTTCGACGCACGATCGATATCGAACCACCGGTTTTCGCAGGTTATCGTGGAATTTTTCTGATAAAAATGACACGGTCGCGTTTGGGAAGCAAAGTTTATCAGCTGGTTGCGAAATGAGCTTTTTTTTTCCTCTTTCGTTTTTACATTTTAACTTGCCATTATTTATACATTGGTGAATGCAATGATTTAAAAAAAACACACGCAAAAAAGAAATTTGAAAAAGAAAAATTACATCCATGAAAATACGTTACTTTGTCTTTCCTCGATGTGTCTCGTAGGAATCTGACAAACTTAAATACTTTGAACTGTTACAGCAGCGGAAATATTACAAAGTTTTTGCTTCAAAACATTGCTGTCTCCCTAAGGAAAATTATTGACACCTACACCTGCAATATATTTGTAATATCTGTACCTTTCTTAATACAATGTACACCCGATTTCCGGGTTAATGAAGGGGAGGAGTAGAACAAATAATCGAATAACATGGGAAAATCCGATTTCTATTAAATTTTAATGTATTTTCAGAGTAATACTAAACTTGCTTTTCTATTTTATTAATTTAATTTATGTATGAATTCCGTATTTTTTAAATTATTATTTTTTTTTTTTTGCTGAGTGTGTGATATGTTTATTGATATCACTACGAATTTTCTTCCTAGCTATATCACTGTATTGATGATGTCACTTCATAATTCCATTAACTCATACAATCTAACAAAATGTTGACACACAGTAGAATTTACGTGACACGGTAGTCAGTCGAAACGATTGCTAAAAGAGCGTTAAATAGCAATGTTCTTTGTTCTTTACGAAGCAAGACCAATACGGTACTAGTATTTAACGCCAATACTCTATAGGTCTCGTAAAATCAAGTGACAATAAAGTACTCACTTTACCTATAACGCTTTTGGTATTTTGGCTTAAAAGGGGCTATACAAGGCTAATACTTCAGGTGATTCAACATCATCTTGAATTCATCGCTAGCACTGTCTTCCCTTTCTGAGAATGCACAATCATTACCTCGGACCCGCTGATTCAGTATCCGTATCTTCGGCAATTCAAACCGCAACTCGATAAGAATAAATAAATGCATAAAAAATAAAGGAGCAAAACACTTATCATGTTTCAGCCCGCGCACAAAGGGAGGGAAGTTCAGCCGCAATACGAAGTCCAGATGCCCAGAAGTGTGTAGTAAATATGCCCGCGTTTGTCTCTACCATCGACACGTGTGCGCATGCACTTAGAGCCGAGGGGCAAAACAGGGGCGACAGACGCGAGACTTTAATGTTAATAATTTATGGACTAAAACAAAACACAACAGCATTTTCGAAGAGTCAGAGTCCAGAAAGCCATAATTAAACTTAACAGTGGGTCCAAAGAGAAAAATGCATACACTTAAAGTACATATAATGATATCGGCTGCATACCGATTTTCAGTTCTGTACAGTACAATTTATTTGAATATCCTGCTGTGAGTGATTTATCAATTAAACTATACAGTAAGTCCTCGAGTTACGCGGATTCGTAGATACGCGGTTGTAATTTTCAACTTTAATACGACGATAATTTCGACGGAAAGAGGTGTTTTAATAGAAACGACGGAGAAATTATTCATAAAATTCGATTTAAGATCTCCAAAGCAAACGCATACCAATAAGTCTTAGGTCCTGTTCACATAGGAGTCCGTTATATGCCTCCAAACGATTAGCAATGAAATTTTTAACGCCTATGATTGGTTTATTTTCGTCTCAACGTCATCTTTTCCTTAACGCAACGCAACGGACTCCTATGTGAACAGGCCCTTACGCTGATACAAGCGAAAGCGTTAAGTATTTTTGAAAATTTAAAGCACAAACGCGGTGATGATGCAGATGATGGTAGATTTCGACTCACGCGCTTTCTGCTTACGCGGAATGTTCTGGAACGAATTAATCGCGCAAGTCGAGGACTTACTGTACCGTATTTATAAGTGATACACGAATATATCGTTACATATTGTGTTCGGTCTTAGAACGTATAGCCTGAGTATGGGGGGGGGGTTACTGTAATTTAGATAATTCTTATTGTGGTAAGATGAACAACACGTACTTTTTTCATTTATTTGCGGGTGGAGAAACCGGAACTTGTGTGGCCTTCAAATCAAATTATGTCACCACACTTCAGAATTAAAAAGTTCTAGATATGTGTCGTTTCTTTATAGGCTCGTTTCGTTTGATTTATGAGGTTCAAAATTATTTTAAAATTCTTCTCTTTGGGAAAAAAAGTATTAATAAAAAGAACTATTGACACAAAAACATAAGGGAATAAATGAATTCGGAAATGAGTTTAATTTCTGTATATATATATATACACATATGTTACCATGAAAGACCGAAATCTGGAGAATGTCGACATTCACCATGCACTGATAATGAATGTTGAATAAAAATATTTTTGTTACGTTTTTAAATCATACTTTATTATTAAACATATTATGTTGTATGTCAAAATAGCAGAAATCTTAAGTAACAGCATGTATAAATGAACTGTTGAACTTAAAACGAAAAGTACATTCTAGTAAATGAGAAAAGAAAATAACATCAATAATAAACTTACTTAATTATGTTACTGACGTTATACAATCTTATTTATTGCAACAACAGCTGAGTTTCAGATAGTATACTGAACAATTCATCATTATTAACATAATACTGTATATTTGTTTCGCATGGTTTTAATGGTACAATTAACTTCTTTTCATCATTAATTTTGAAAATACCAAAACGTTTTAATTATCTGTAATCTAAAGGTGTACTACACTAAGTTTTAGCAGAAATCACCTCAGAAAGTATTCTAGAGTACTTTTCTTGAGAGCTTTTAACTTGTTTGAGAGCATTTAAAGTACTTTTTAGAGGTTTATCGTTTCGACATCCACCAGAGCATATCTGTGCTTGTCGACCTACACCGGTGATGGTCCGAATGTATAAGAATATAACCAAATATTCGGTCCTTCACCGACGTATTTGGTATGTGCTGACATTCACCGCAGAATGTTGACATTCTCCAATTTCGGTCTTTCACGGTAACATATACAGAGGCTGTTCGCACATTTTTTAGACGAATTTGGTAAGCGGTAATAAAAAACCGCTGGCTGCAAAAGAAATAATTGCAATTGTACTATGTTTTTAAAAGTCAAAATTATCGTCTGCGGCTTGAAAGTTTTGTTTTTATTCAAAATGGCGTTTTTAACAAAGCAGTAGTTCGAAGGCTACATTTATGCTCTTTCCGAAGAGAAATATGCAAACTCCGTTATCAAAAAACGATGTGAGAGTCATGGTTTTGTGATATCTAAAGCGTCGATAGGTAATATCGTCAACAAGAAAGGAAAAAAACGTCAAATTGGAGCCTCAACTGGGACAAAAATTCCAAACAAGTATCCAAGGAAAAAACGGACATCTTCGACTATTGCAAAGGTACGTTGTTTAATGTTAAAAGAAAATTCCCCTAGTCAAAAGACAGTTGCAAAATCATTAAAATGCTCGGTGTCCACTGTAAACAAAATGATAAACGTTGATTTAAATCTTAAGAAAGCGAAAAAACGCAATGTGCATCGTCTTCTTCCAAATCATATCGCTGAACGCAGGACACGCTGCAGAATTCTATATGAGAAACACTTTTCCAAAGAAAAATGGAAAACAATTGTCACAATAGATGAATCATGGCTGTATTTAAATGATTGCAACAAAAAAAGAGCCATTTATTATCATAAAAGGGGAGAAAATAATTTAAGTACATGGTTCAAAGAATCGAAAGAAAGTTTTTCTAAGGGATTCATGATTGTTGCTGGTTTTTCTTATAATGGCAAGTTAAAAATAAAGAGAGTGGAAAAAAATGTCAAGATTAACTCCAAATACTATCAGGAACATATTTTATCTCCAATTTTTCTGAATGAAATACAATCGCTTTACCCACAGTGCCATCAATCTGTGAGACTCCATCAGGACAAAGCTAGCAGTCACACATCAAAATCCACTGTAAATTTCCTAAAAGAAATGGAACAAAAAACTGGTATCAAGGCCATACCCTTCACTGATATCCCTACTAAATCTCCCGATGTATCACCTATGGAATTTTGTGCTTTCGGACTTTTAAAATCTGCATTATCCAAACGTCGTCCCAAAATCCTTACAGGACTCTGGAAAGCTGTTTAGGAGGAATTTGATAGAATACCTCTTCTGACACTTCAAAAGGCATTATTATCCTGGAAATTTCGGTGTCGAAAGATAGTTCAGAATAAGGGATGTCAAATAGAACATTTAAAACGCAAGAATTTTATGTAATTTAGTTTTGCGAATACAATATACATCGTCTAAAAAATGTGTGAACAGCCTCTGTATATATATTTTCAAAACTCGTGTAGAAAACCCTATTCTTCCCGACGCTTTGTTCGCCAGGCAATCCTTTGCAAGGCAAGGCAACATTGAGATACCTAGCAGCATAATTGTCACTTAACCTTCCACCGATAGATGGTATTGGGTAAAAACGGGAATTTTGACGTTCAAAGAATTGAAAAGAGATAATCGGTTAATCCGAACGAGGAAGACAAAAATTGAAACGAGGAAGACAAAAATGATAACTTCTTTGTGAGGAACCGCCTACTCACCAGCCTGACCTAATCGGAAGGCAGCTCTTGAGTATACTTGTAAAAACTCTAGATTGAGATCAAACTTACGAATGAAAATAATTTCTTCCCTATGCCATAAATGCGCCGTGTCCAGTGAAGGATATGTAAGGTTTGGTTTTGGAGCGTAACGGTTAGCTATTGGTACACCAAGGTTACTTAGAGAGGGTCCTATTGCTTAAGCCGATTTCGGACGGGTACAAACGTCCATTCCAAGAGTGGGACTCGAACCCACAGACTGTGATACCGAAAGCCAGCGCCCTAGCCATTCGGCCATCATCCGGCGAAGAATATACATAAGAGAAACACTTCGAATCTAGGGAAGCAACTAAAGCCTGCATCAAATGTAGCCAAAACACAAAAGCAGAGACGAAAAATTTGAAAATTATTTAGTCATCCGGAATTGAAGCCAGAACATACGCGTGCAAACTACATGAAAGGCCAATAAGGTAATACGAGTCAGATGGCCCGAAGTATTCCGAAGCAAGATATTTTGTCCTCATGCGCTCGTACTCGTACAGCGTGTAAGGGTTATCAATGTAAATAAATAGACTGATAGGGGAACTTCCGATTGAGGACCTGAAACCCCAGAGAAAGAATTTAAATCCATACCGAATGGATACATAAATATCACAGACAACCTCTTTCAGTATTTTTCGAGAGGGCTGCATGCCGATTTTTTGTCGATCTGACTTCCAATGAGTTTTATTGTTTAACGAAATGATAAAAAGAGATTTTCCTATATATATATATATAATAAGGGAGAACGTGAAATAGTTTTTTATGTGAACAGATTAGATTTTGCATATTTTCCGAGCTTCATGTATCTTTGAAACTTCGCTCAAATATGACAAGGATTTTAAAATTTGTTTTCTCTCCACTTTGCGACTCAGTTCCTTTTCAATTTATCGACTGCGCTGTTATTCAGTTGGACCCTACATTTTTTCCGTTCCTCTTCTATGGGGATTCAAAATATATTCTCTGTAATGTATTCTAAGGTTATAATAAAAAAAGGATTATAGAGAGAGGTGATTCTTTCCCAAAGGAGAGCTTTTCAGAAATATTTTGGAACTGGAAGCCGACATCTGAAGATTTGACAAAAAGATCTGCGCTTGCAGTCGGGTTTCAGTCCACCTCCCTGTAGGTTATAGTAAGGATAGATGTTATCGCACTCTCGATGGGAAATTTGACAACATGATCTTTTGAATTCAGTTTCAGTATCAAGGGTAGGGCGAGATTGTGCAAAAGGCGTTCATTTTGTGTTTTTTAAAGGATACTGTAAATTTTGTTCCAATGACATTTTGGGATTTCTTTTGTCCATTTTGTTGATGTTGTTTGTAATGCCCCCTGGCCGGAATTTATTCCACACCATGTCCATAAAGGCTAGCGGGCCGAGGGGTGCGGCTCCGGTTTATAATGGCACCACGAGTGTCGGAGTCCGATTTGGTCAGGTACCACTGCAATTTTCACCGAGCAACCCCAAGGGGTGGCATCTGGGGGTATCGTACTCTCTCCCACTCTCTCTGACCTCATAGAGCGACTTTCCGGTCTACGGATTGAACGTGCCTATATCCGGCCTAGACACGGAGGCATTTAAATGGTGTTTGTCCGGATTCGATCGGAGCATCCTCAGTACCCAAAAGCCGACGCGCTACCACTAGGCTACCTCGAGCCCTTTGTTCCTTCTTATTTCCATGAGTAATAAGAACTAACTGGAAAACTATTTACAACTGTACTATTTTAGGCGTAAATAGTCCCGAGACATGTTATACTTGTCGTTGGGAAAACGTTACGAAAAGATTAAGACAGGCAAGACATTGAGACCACCTCAAACGAAAGGGTAGAGTGAAAATCCTTTTGATTTTTACTATTAATAAATCGTCTGATACAGAGGCTGTTCGCACATTTTTTTAGACGATTTTGGTAAGCGGTAATAAAAAATCGTTTGCTGCAAAAGGAATAATTGCAATTGTACTATGTTTTTAAAAGTCAAAATTATCGTCTGCGGCTTGACAGTTTTGTTTTTATTCAAAATGGCGTTTTTAACAAAGCAGTGGTTCGAAGGCTACATTTATGCTCTTTCCGAAGAGAAATATGCATACTCCGTTATCCAAAAACGATGTGAGAGTCATGGTTTTGTGATATCTAAAGCGTCGATAGGTAATATCGTCAACAAGAAGGAAAAAATCGTCAAATTGGAGCCTCAACTGGGACAAAAATTCCAAACAAGTATCCAAGGAAAAAACGGACATCTTCGACCGTTGCAAAGGTACGTTGTTTAATGTTAAAAGAAAATTCCCCTAGTCAAAAGACAGTTGCAAAATCATTAAAGTGCTCGGTGTTCACTGTAAACAAAATGATAAACGTTGTTTTAAATCTTAAGAAAGCGAAAAAACGCAATGTGCATCGTCTTCTTCCAAATCATATCGCTGAACGCAGGACACGCTGCAGAATTCTATATGAGAAACACTTATCCAAAGAAAAATGGAAAACAATTGTCACAATAGATGAATCATAGGTGTATTTAAATGATTGCAACAAAAAAAGAGCCATTTATTATCATAAAAGGGAAGAAAAAAATTTAAGTACATGGTTCAAAGAATCGAAAGAAAGTTTTTGTAAGGGATTCATGATTGTTGCTAGTTTTTCGTATAATGGAAAGTTAAAAATAAAGAGAGTGGAAAAAAATGTCAAGATTAACTCCAAATACTATTAGGAACATATTTTATCGCCAATTTTTCTGAATGAAATACCATCGCTTTACCCACAGTGCCATCAATCTGTGAGACTCCATCAGGACAAAGCTAGCAGTCACACATCAAAATCCACTGTAAATTTCCTAAAAGAAATGGAACAAAAAACTGGTATCAAGGCCATACCCTTCACTGATATCCCTACTAAATCTCCCGATGTATCACCCATGGAGTTTTGTGCTTTCGGACTTTTAAAATCTGCATTATCCAAACGTCGTCCCAAAACCCTTACAGGACTCTGGAAAGCTGTTCAGGAGGGATAGAATACCTCTTCTGACACTTGAAAAGGCATTATTATCCTGGAAATTGCGGTGTCTAAAGATAGTTCAGAATAAGGGATGTCAAATAGAACATTTAAAACACAAGAATTTTATGTAATTTAGTTTTGTGAATACAATATACATCGTCTAAAAAATGTGTGAACAGCCTCTGTATATATAGCTTGGCCAATGCTTAAAAAGGAACTGGCTCCGTTTTGAAAATATTGTTTCATTTCTCTAAAGAGATCGCATAAAGACCTAAAATCTGTCCGCACACTGTATTAAACATATCGCTCACTCCTTTCAACAACGTCATATCTAAAAAAAAACGGGTTTTTTCAGGAGAGTGATTTGAAAGTTTAAAAGTATATTGAAATGTATTGAAAATAAATTTTAACGCTGGTCTCTAGCGGCTAAATATTGAGCTGGGAGATATGACGATCTTGCGAGGATATACTACTCTTTCAGGACATTCTGAAAACAAGCGTAACTAAAAGTAGCCGATTTTTGATTATGGCGTTGTTGAAAGGAATGAGCGATATGTGTCCCATCGTTTCGTAAAAATCTCTTCATCGGATCTTTCGCCCTTTTCAAAGCAGAAAAAGCGAAGGATGTATTTTCATATTCATAGGATTACAACAGCCATAAACTTTTCCACAATTAAATTTGGCTCATTTGTTTTACGTAAAGCTCTCTTCCCTCGCGTTCTTTAATAAGTTAAAGGGATCCTACATGGGTCCTTTACGGGAAATGTTTGACATACCTGTTAAAAAAAACTATAGGAAACCAACAAATATTGGTTTAAATTTTCTGCTGGCCTTATGCAAGATGCATTCAACAATAATGGAAATATCATTAAAAACAGTTCACCAGTAATGCAAATATACGTAGCATTATTTTAAAAACTAATAATAATTTACAGAAAGGAAATATTGTAAAAGACAGTCTATCATTAACCTAAATATCAAATTATTTTTAAAGCCTGCAAGTAATTTAAATAATGGATACGGAAAGCAATATAGCCTCGACGAAAATATAATTAAGATCATTTTAAAAGCTTATAAACAATTTTAAGAGAAAAAACACCTTTTAAGCAATATATCAATTTTGTAGATATTAATCAGCCTTTGAAAAGCTTTTAGGTAATTTAAAGTTTGAAAACATTGTACAAAATCGTGTTTAGGCGATATACATATTAATCATTGAATAGTGTTTAATATTAATATTTTATAAAAAATATTGATACCATTTATGAGCCTTAAAATAAATAATGTGATTTTTTATTACATTATTTAAGTGTCAGTATTACTGATACTATGTAAATATTGTTAACATTATTTGAAAGCCTACATATCATTTGAGTAACGGGAATAATATTGAGATAAATTTATTAGCAACGTTATACATTATAAATATCATTTAAGAACATACAGATAGTTTGAAGTGTAAAAACGTGAATGTGACAGACAAAAAATATTGACTCACATCTTTGATCATCACACGTCACATTTTTGAGTGACAACTTTTTGAATAGGCAGCGTGACATTAATTTCTCAACTTCTTCGCACACGTTAATTAAACATTTTGATTTATTCTGAAAATCGAATTAATATGAAGCCTTTGAGACACTTTTTACGTAGTCCATAGAAATCTGCTGTATCGTTTCTTCCTCGTGTAGAGCATTGAAAAGAACTTTTAAGTAAAGATGAACATGCCTGTAATTATGATTGTAGCTGTGCAATGGACTTAATCTGCAGGAGCGGCCTTGAATCGTCACCAGTCGAATGAATGTCGAATTTATGCAGTATCGATTTCAATACATTTCTGACTCATGATGACAGGTTATTTCTCCGGAGCGGCATACGTACGTAGCCCAATTAACACACACAACTGCAATACTTTGCTGATTAACTGCACTTAAGAGCATATTTACTACACTTAAGAGCAATGCAGTAATGCACAGATGGCGAACCTAATGCTTACTCCACACAATCGGCGATATCAACGAAAGACAAACACATTTTGCCACCTGTCTCTGTGGCTGTCATAAAAGCCTTCACACCGCTAGGAGACGGGGAGAAGAGGCAGTTTATTTGCGTATGCGCATAATTTTCTCTTTCTATTCTGATTGGCTGTCGAACATGGCGGCAGAGACAAAAGTTGAACTTGAAACCTCAGAGACCAGAGACGGAGACGAACCGGGGGAGTGAAAATTTGTTTGTAATACGCATGCGCAACAACGAAGATACATGATTTTCGTCTCCGTCGCATAGTGACGCAGCATAAAGCATGCGTAACAGAGGTGGCACATCAAAGAATTTTCCTGGTTCTCGGAAGGCCGACTTTCGATAAAGTCGAATATGGAGCAGTTTGAAATGCAATTACTATATTACCAATTCAGTTCTTATAAACAACCAAAAGTTTGCCGATTTTAGAAATGATATGGAATCTAATGAAATCGAGCGGCTATCGGACGTAACTAACAAAAGTGCAGAAATGAAATAGTGAGTACTTAGAATTCCACACCTGGAAATTTAATTTACTTGTAAGAACTTTTTACGACTCTATAGGAGGTCTTTTTTGAGAGTATGCGAATCTTTATCTCCGAAAATTTCAGAAATAAATGGCCTGATGTACGTAGTTCGGCAAGTGCTTTTTGTCTGTCGGACTAAATAAGAATCCGACATCAAATTCATTCGACATCCAATACTTACCAACAAAAATTATTTTAATCTATAAGGGCATTAATTAACTATTGCTTATATAATACACCATCTGTTACTATATCTGGGTAAATTTAGTTCTGTTAATTGCGCAGTACAAATTTGTTATAATTGATAAAAATATTTTATCGACAATTTGTCTTTCTTATTAATAAACTAGTTCGCGCACCAGAACCTGAAGAAATAATGTTCTTAAAATATTTGGGCACGCGCATGAGAAAAGACAGTAGTGTAAGCCAACGGCGAGAAAAGAGAGCCTTTCAATATTTTTTAAACTCAAAAGTTTAAAATTATAGGCTGGGAATGTATAAATACGTTCCCAAAGTATAATTATTGCGTTGGTAAAAGAACTGTATCGTTTATTATTAATTTCATGAGTTTTCCGTCATTACCGTGCTTCGCTGAACAGTGAGCATGAACTTTCGAAGTATCAATAGACCCTCCCGTAGATCATTTTTATTCCAAAAGTCAACGACCTCGGACTGACTCCGAATCCCTTATTGCTCCCACCATTTAAAATCGCCATGGTAACACGAGCGCAGATAAGGCTCTGCTTGTTGCCTTACGCTTTATTCGGGGAGGCTTTTATCCCAATCGAAATGAGTAGTTAGATACGGAAAAAAAGTAATTGTTTACAGATAGAATTTCCATTAGTTTTTATTTGTGCGCGAGCAGCCGCATATTAATGTTTCTTTTGCTGTGTCAATTTATTGACGAGTTTACTTACATGAGATTTTTCACTCTTAAACAGTCATTTTAAAGATGCATGAAATTAGGACCAAAATTTCATAATTGTATCTGATTCTGATGAAGAATGTGGCAGTGGTGAAAATAAAATGTTTTTATGGGAGAAGAAGAACAACGTCGAATACGAAACAACATTAATAAGCTTTAATCTTTGAAAGATTAAATGATCATTTTTTTCGAATTCTGAATAAAAATTTCTTATAAATAAAAATATAATAATCAAATAATATAACTAACTAACACACACACATATACATACACACACACACATATATATATAGTGGAATCTCGATCTATCGTTTTTCAAGGGACCGATTGAACTGAACAATAAATGAGGGAACACAACAAAGTAATATGAACGTCGGGACTGGGGGAAATAAACGACACATACGGGAAAACGATGATAAGGGAAACGATCTATCGAGATTCCACTATATGTATATATATATATATATATATATATATATATATATATATATATATATAATATTAAAAACTAGTAATTTCTTAATTCAACAATCTTAACATTTAAAAACTATTAATTCCTCACTTTACTATTCCAAATTACAAACCCTTTTTTAATTCCTTGAAATAGGTAATTTCCCTTGGGCATTCGTGTTAAAATCCAAGAGATATTCTAAATTTTAGCATTGTCATCCCAGTAAAACTTATATAGAAATCCCATAGTAATAACCTTTGTAACCCCAGGCAATATTATTAAAGATGGCTGACTTTTTACCGAAATTAAGCTCGACGCGGCGTGGCTACCGAATTAGATCAGATCAGAGCATCAACAAATAACTTTTATCCAATCAAAATGTAAGTCACACCTCTGTGTCACGTGATGGAATGACTTTATAAAACTATCTGGTGTCTAAAATTAGACACACTCTGTAAGAATCGGTCTGTCATATAATCCCGGGCGGAAGACTTGGAAAACTTAATAAAATGCTTTAGATTCAATTACGTATCTGTGGTTCATGTGTCTGCGTTGGGAGTCTTTGCGGGAAAATGCTCGGTTTGTCATCATGTGTATCGGCGACGTCATCCACTCTGGCCTGTTATTTGTTCCTCCATGTCGCCGATGTTACAGGAAAGTCGGCAGGATTCGAACCTGCGCGGGAAAATCCCACAGTGGATTTCCATAGAATTGAATGCGTAATCTTCATGTTTTCATCACCCGTCGTATTCATTGGAATAAAAATCGGTCAAGGCCAGAGTGCAGTTACTTGCGGGTGAACGTTTGACGCCCTCGGTGTTTTTCCCTCTTCGGATCTTCAAGCTGCCAAAATGTTCCGTATCATTTCAAATCTCATGCCTGGATATACAAACTTTTAACCAGCGCGGACGCCATTATACAAGGAATGTGTGCTGCTCATGGATGAGCAGAAAAATCTTCAAAGTGTTTTCCGATTATGTGAAACGTCGATTTTCACTAATCGTTGACCTGGGGATAAAAATGTCCCGAGAAATTCTGCGAAAACATGTGATTTGTATAGTAGTGACGACTAGAAATTTTCATTTCCCGGAGCGACGTTGCATTTCAACGGTGATGCTGTATATGCTAAACGAACAACTACACGACATTGGTGATTGATGATATGTAACTAAAATTGTTCAAGATGTTTTTCATCAACTTTTTGCATAAAGGTGTTAAAGGATTTTGACCATCACAACGGTAATTGATAAATAAAAATAAAATTTGTGCAACCGAGAATTTTACAGTAACAAGACAAGCATCACATGACCAGGTTGTATGTCTCCCATCATAAACTTTTTAAAATTGTGTAGTAAACTATGATTATATGATATTGTATTCTTGTTTTAAATTGAAATATAATTGTGATATTGTGTTAAACTTATAAGATGGAAGATAAATCTATAAAGACAGAATTTCAGGGGGAAGATAAAATTGAGACAGAATGCAAGGACGATTTTCAACTTGAATATGTAGAGAGGGAATTCAGGGATTTTATTCCTTTTGACCCAGAGGGGGGAATGAAATTACAAAAAATGGCTTGCCTATATTGAGCAGAAATTTTCCCAAGCAAATGTTCCAAATGAACAAAAAATAAAAAGGATTTCAAAATTTCTCAGGGGAAAGGCTCTAACAATTTTTGTAAATAATTGCCTAGACATCCAAGATTGGACAGAATTAAAAGACACTTTGCAAGAATTATTCTTTGAGGCAGATAGCGTGGAATTCTCTGAATTTTCCAATTTGAAATTTGAATATAATGATGACTTAACTAAATATTTCATAAAAAAATTGATGTAGGAAAGAGATTGGGGTTATCACAGAATTAATACTAGAAGGCCTAACAGAAGGCCTAAATGCTCAAATGAGAATGACCATAGCTGCAAATCCTCCTCAAACCACAACAGAATGGATAGTGTTGGCTAATAAGCTAAACAAATAAATAATGAAGAAAACAAACTAATCAAGGGGATCGGGATAACTTTTTAACACTAGATTTGAAAATAGGAACCAATTACGACAGAATTATTACAACCAACCTCAAGTTAGGATGAATTATAGCCCACCTCACCAATTAGACAAAATTACTCCTCCCAGCCTCAATTTAGACCTAATAATAATCAACAAACTCAGTTTAGACCTAATTATAGTCAGCAGCAACAATTCAGACAATGGCAACCCAGAGATCAAAGGTTGAATAGAAATTTTGCACCCAATCCCAGTAACCAAATTAATCACCACCAACAATATGCAGGACTTACCATCTAGACCCTGTCGAAAATGTTCTAACTTTGGCATAAGTAATGCTTATCATTGGGAACAAACTTGCTCTATTAATGAGAGATTTGATAAGATGTCGGTGTCAGACAATAAACATCATTATGAGGAACCTGAATTTGAAAGAGATCAGGCGCCAGGATGACAATTACTGTCATTGAGGGGAAACATTATCAGAAATAATAGGGTTGACAAAACAAAAAGACTATATGAAAATGAGAAACAGAATTTTTTAAATTGTGTGATTGACACTGCTTCGACTATTAGTCTGATGTCACAAAACTGGTCAAGCAGTGTCAACTGAAATGCTATTCAAGCTCTCCAATTAAGGTCAGGCAAGCTGAGGGTGAAATCTTAATTACAACTAAATGTGTATTAACTTTGAGAATAGGGAAAATAATTAGAACATTTCTGCATATGTTTTGGACAATGACTTGCCTTATCTTATTCTGGGACTTCCTGAGTGTAAAGAGTTTAAATTAGTAATTGATTGTAACCAATTGTGTGTGTATCAAAATAGAATTGCTTTGAAAATGGTTAATATTTGTGATATAAGTAAAATTTCATTACACCTACAAAATAAATGTGATAATAAGCATGTGGATAATAATAGTAATGGTCATGAAATTGAAGTTTCTGATATGTTTAACCCTTATGAAGAAAATTCGCAGAAAGAAAATGATATTTTCTGTATTGATTATGATGTAAATGACAATTTTAATGAAAGCTCTGGTGAAATCAAAGCAGAAAGTAATCCAAATTATGAAAATGTTGACATTAATGATCAAATCAAAAATTTAGATGTTGATAGGGAATTAAAGAATTTATTGCACAAAAATAATAGACTGTTTTCAACTAACAAATATGACATAGGCAAAATAAGGATGGAACCCCAAAGAATAATCCTAAATTCTGATTACCAGTGAGTTTAAGAGCATACAGGACTTCGCCAACTGAGGAAAAAGAGATCAGGACCCAAATTAAAAATTTGTTAGAAGCAGGAATCATAAAAGAATCACATAGTTCATACTCAAGTCCTGTGACTTTGGCAAGAAAGCGAAATGAGGGAAAACTAGAACTTTGTATTGATTTCAGAAAACTAAATTTAATTACTAAGACAGATGCAGAACCCTTACCCAGAATTGATGATATTCTAGATAAATTAAGCAGAGCTAATTACTTTTCAACTTTAGACCTTACCTCAGGGTATTGGCATGTACCCGTCCATACAAAAGATACTGAGAAATTGGCATTTGCCACTACTTTTGGCTTATACGAATGGCTAAGACTCCCATTTGGTTTAAAGAACGCCCCTGCAATATTCAATAGGACTATCAGGAGAATTTTAGATAAATATAAAGTTAACTTTGCATGCCACTATTTCGATGATATTATAATTTTTTCAGACTCCAAACAACAACACCTTGAACATTTAGAGATATTATTTAACATTTTCAAAAAAGAGAATATCAAGTTAAAATTAACTAAATGTACTTTTCTGCAACAACAAATTAATTTTCTTGGATATAATGTAACAAATGGGAAAATTGCCCCAGACAACATTAACATTGAAAAGATAAAGTGTTTGAAACCACCAACTAATGTAAAAGAACTCCAAAGATTCTTGGGCACAATAAATGTGTATAATAAGTTTATTCCAAAATATGCAAAAGTAAGACAGCCATTAAATACATTATTGAAAAAGGGGGTAAAATGGGGATGGTCAGACAGGTGCCAAGAAGCTTTTGAGGATCTTAAGAATTTATTGATTTGTAAACCAATATTGCAATTGTATGATGTAAACAAAGACTGTCATTTATTTGTGGATGCTAGTAAACAACAGGTTGGAGCTGTTTTAAAACAGCCAGGTGAAGATGGGGTGTTGCATCCCATAGCATATCACTCTCGGTGTATTAAAGGACTATGAGGCAAATTATTCTATTACTGAACTTGAGTGTTTGGCAATTGTGGACAGTTTAGACAGGTATTATCATTATCTCCACGGGAAAAAGTTCACAATTCACACAGACCATGCTGCCTTAGTTTGGCTTAAAAATGTGAAAAATCTTCGAGGTCGACTCTTTCGCTGGTCATTAAAACTAAGTATGTTCGACTATGAAATTAAATACCAGAGGGGAACTGCAAATATTGAAGCTGACATGCTTTCAAGGAACCCTATTCTAGAACCTAAAACCCAAATAAACCATTTAATTGAACTAAGAAAAATTGTAGAATTTCAAAATAAAGACAATGTACAGGGACTTAAATATAAAAAACTAATGATGTAATCTACATGAGAAAGAAAGGATTTTTAAAAATTGTAGTACCATTTTCATTGAGGTTAGAAATTTTAAAAAGAGCCCACGAGGATTATGGACACCCTGGAATAAATAAAACAATGCAATTACTCACACCCCAATATATTGGCCCAAAATCAATGAGGACATTAGTAATTATGTTAAAACATTGCCATACTTGTCAATTAAACAAAAAGAAAAGACAGAAAAGGTTTTGGATTGCTGCAAGAAGTACCTCCGACAGACCAACCCTTTGAGTGCTTAAGTTTAGACACAGTAGGCGGATTTAATTACTATAATTCCACAAAGAAATATTTACATTTGATAATTGAACCATGCAACGCGTTATATTTGGGCTTTTCCATCAAAAAGCGTAAACTACTGAAACTTATACGAATTGCTTTAAAACAAATATTCCAAATTCAAACACCAAAAAAATTGCTACCGACAGAAATGCAGCTTTTACATGTCAAAGTTTAGAAGATTTTTAGAGCATAACAATGTGCAACAATTC
>OU015493.1:199573644-199611286 GCA_907164885.2 Dolomedes plantarius
ATATATATATATTTATTTTATTTATAGAGTTAGCGCACGTTGAGATACTAAGAATTTTTGTTGAAATTAAACACTATAGATAAAATTTAAAGTAGTCTGTTCAAAATACGGATAAAGGATGTACTTATATGGTAAAATATTTTTAAACAGAATGGCAAAAAGTTCTTATATTAATCGAAAAACTATATGTCTGATGTAAGGAGCTTCAAAAGAGTTATTTTGATGACTGGTTATGTCAGGAGAGTACACTTACGAAAAATGTGAATGTTGGATTACTACTTTTGAAGTCTAATTGAAGAGATAGAAAAAAAAGCAACTAGACTGTTAAGTAACTCAAAAGCAACAAAGATAGATTTTTTCGAACAAAGCGCATATCCTCGTTTCCTCTCATGTTTCTTCGAAAATTATTTTATTCAAATGCTTTAAAAGTTTTCTCATTTTTAAAAAGATTTGAGTGAATTGAGTTGTTATTGTTTTTAGTTACTTTAAAAGCTATACGAATAGCGTTTCTCAAGGAATGAATACTCATAAAGACAGGGAAATGTAATGAAAAGAGAGCATTTGAGAAAAGAGTTTTTAATCTGAGAAAAGTGCAGTTTGCCGTATATTGCATTTTATATAAAAACTATTTTGGGGTAAATTTCAAAACCTATTTTTATCGTTTTTAGAGGGAAAAGCTTTTTTTTTACATCTATGCAGTGGTTATACAAACGTTTCACCGTGCATAAACTTTTCTATCAGTTAAGTGTATCTTAAATTATATACCATTTTAAGTCCATTTCTTTAGAAGTAAATACTTTTTCACCTGTTCCTTTTTTTAAAGTAAACCTTTTAAAACCTTCCAAATTTTTTTTGTGTGTGGGGAAGCTAAAATTATTAAAAATTAAGCTATTACAGAAGTGTTTGTGATGTTTATGGATTTAAATATGAATGAGGTCCATGAAAATTTTTTTATATAAGTTTCTTGTGAATTTTCCTTTAAGAAACCTTGTATTGGGTCGGGCAGGTATTTATTTTTGTCTTTTCAATATGACATGCTTCGGACTTCTCAGCTCGCTGTGAGAAAAGTAAAGAACCTCGTTTCTCTTGTGTAAGCGGAAACTTTTGTATTGGTTTATATGCCTTTACATCAGGAGACAAGATTTTATCGGCTGTATGTTAATTTATTTCAATCGATGACCTTATTGTTCGACTCTGAGAATCTTTGGCAGCGTATAGTAACATTGTCACAGAATTCCCCCCCCCCTTCTTACTTTGTTAATTTATGGGTTTTGCACAGAAGAAACTATTGAAAATTGAAGGACTGCACAAATTTTTAAAAGAACCAGCGATGGAGAAAGTGCTTATTGAAGCGGCCTTTGTGCGACGTATTCCAGGCTTTCTCTTTAATGTCATATCAGTTTGTTGCCAGAAAATTATTTTCCCCGAAATATTTCTGTATAGAAATGATACTGAATTCAGAATGAGAAAAATACCAGTTTTCCTTTATTAATTCACGTACTTCCTATAAATAGAGAAAGAATGACGTATTAAATAATAAAATGAAGCAATGCCGTTATGATAAGAATGGAAGGAGAATCCAAAACAGATAATTAGCAATTAGTAATCAAATTTGCGAGTATGATTAGTCCCAAACTTACAAAATACTTAATAGCAGATAACATACCGAATTACACAAAGAACAATAGTGTGGAGAACGTGATTGTTAGATAATTATTTTCGCTAAATTTCGCAGTTGCACAAAGTAGTATGGCTTAAAATTTCCTATGCGAGTTTTAAAATTTTTTGTTACAAACTTTTAATTATTTTCTTAAATTATAATTTTATTCCAGTGTAAGGGGCCTACCCCACCCCACGCTAATGTTAATTGTTAGAGATATTGCGCTGAATTATTATTAAGTTTAACTTGTGTCAAGTTAAAGGTTACTGGCTCGTTTTGCTATCTTTCTTTGTATAGATTACAATATTTTAAATTACACCTCCGGCACCTCCACGTGGTGAGCCCTGGGGGCTGACCGAAAGGTTGGCCGCTAACGCCGGAGGAGCGTGGGTTTAGATGAGAATTTAAAGCAGCCAACGATGGAAAGTGAGTTAGTGAGGATGGAGGAGCTACGGGTGCTCACCGAGGAACTAGTCAAGCTGAAGCATCAGAGACTGATCAATGCAATCAGCACTTCTAAATTAACAGTGGAAGTCAACAGGCAATTATAAATGAGGACATTGGGGAGTTAGGTAGCTCAATCACTGATCAACAGAAAGTGATACAATACTTAAAGGGACAGATAAGTATCCTTGAGAGAAAGGATAATAAGACTCACGCCGTAGCAGTTAAGAAGAAGTCTATCGAGAAGAAAAAGACGGTGAAGAAAATACAGAGAGAGGCGAGAAATGAAATCGAAATTATACCAATGAATAAGAAAGAATCGGAAGTAACTAAGAAAGTCATTAAAGAGAATATAAAACCGGAAAAGTTGGGAGTAGGAATAAAGAAATGTAAAATGTTGGAAGGGGGGGGAATTGTAGTTGAAACAGAGACGAAAGAAGACCTTGATATCCTTGTCAAGGCATGTAATAAAAAGAATGAGGTGTACACGTTATGTCTTACACGTACATCAAAAATGAGACATCCATGCATAATAGTTTATGATGTTGAGGAAGAATACGAAAGAGATGAAATAAAATAGCTGTTAAAAAAGCAGAATACTGAGTTTGAGAATGATGAAATTGAAATTCTGACGAATTTCAAGACGAAGAGAGGCTCGTATAATTGGATATTGAGACTTCAGGCAGAGACATATAGGAAGATCGATTATAAGAAGAAACTGAAAGTGGGATGGAAATATTGTCCATGGAATGACTACAGAAAGCCAAAGATCTGTTATAATTGTTGGGGGTTTGGCCACGTGGCCAAACACTGTAGGAACACCAAGCTATGTAAGGTCTGCGCAGAAGAGAGACACGAGGGTCAACCCTGCAAAGGTGAACCTGCTTGTATCAACTGTATGAAGTTTCAGAAGAAAACAGGGAAAGATATTGACGTTAAGCATCTACCGACGGACCAAGTCTGCAGTAGATATAAAGCAGAAATGGAGAGAATAATGAGGACTACGGACTATGGTTGTAGGGAGACTGGGGCTCCTCTGTCCTACAATGATGATGATTGTGATTAAGATCTTGATGGAAATTTATATATATATATATATATATATATATATATTGTTTGTTGTTATTTGTTTTTACTGCTCAAGTTGGAGCAGTACTTCTAGAGCTTATTAAATTATTGTGAATTAATGTCTATGTTGATTCTGTACAAGTGGTGCAGGTCATCTGTACATATCATTGTAGAACTAATGAAATAAAGTTGGAGAGTGATGTATTTCGCAGAGATCGTGGCTGCAGAACGGAATAGGATATGGGATTACGAAATGGGATTAGTTAAGACTCTGGCTCTTGGAGGATTTTGATCGTAAGACCCCTAAGAGGACTGTGTCAAGTGGAATTGATAGGATATAGATGGTGCGAAGTGTCCCGCTGACGCGGGGCGGGGATTATGGCCATTCATTGGTCCTGTGGATCCAGAGTCGAGCGGGTTGCCGTCGTGGCGACCAGAAATCAGTAGTCAATTTATGCCGTATAGGCTAACCGCCGAAGTCGGCTTAATTTCTTGAAACTTATTCCAGTGTAATATCTGCTGATGGGTTTATGATATGCTTACAACACCTCTTTATGTTGAATGAACATGACAACTTATATCTTAACTTGAATCGTATTCAGAAATAAACGATTTTGATTCGTTTTCCCTTAAATACCAACTGTTTGGACCTAAACTTTCAAAATTGATTACCAAACTACCAGTTATAATTTCTTTTAATGTCTAGGATTTGAAGTCTAAAGCAATAGTTCCGATACTTTAGTTCCCTAACCCCGAGGTATGCGCTAAAATATGTTAGAGTGTCCACAGGAAGAAATATTCACTTTTAGTCAAGAAATTATTTATGACAAAAAACAATTCCGAGTGGATATAAAGTTTAAACGTGTTCCGACATCCAAGGTTAAACGCACAGGGTTTAATTGTGTGATAGATCTTAATGAATGCTTTTCAATCCAGATGCTTCCATGGCTTCAAGCAAAACAAATCAAAACATTTAAATTTTTGAGAAAAAGGCCTGATGTAGTCAATCTCGTTTTATGCATTTTATTTTTATAATCTAGCTCCCTCTTTGTATATAAAGAATAATCAACGAAACAGACAGAACACAATATATGATTGGAAAATCAGCAAATCAAATAATGAGCGTGTCACTGCGAACCTGCTGCCAGACAGACACTATCATCTGCTGCACAATAATCGAAAAAAATACTGTAATATTCTCGAATACAGGGATTTCGAATGAGATAATAAATCTGCAACAGCTGGCATATACCTCTTTAATCAAATGTATTAAATGATTTCTATAAGATGCTTTTTATTATATAACTAGAAGGTAACCCGTCATTTTGACGTCATAATACTAATAATGACGTCATAATGGAAAAAGTATATGAAAGTTAAAAAATATCCCGAATTATCTAACAATATTGCACTTAATCCACACCTTGTAAAAGCAAACCCTTTCATTATTTTTTATTTATTTAGTTTTTCTTGCGATTGGAGTAGTAGACTGCCATCCAGTTTTTTACAGCTCACTACGCGATATGAATACTTGAGCTACTTGATTCATTCACATTCAAGTTTGTTTAATTTCAGAATTCATCGTAAAAGTAAACAGATTTTTAAAAACTGTTAAATATACAGCTAAAAACATCCAATCTTTTTTTAGTTCTGAATGTTTTATAGAAAAATAGGCTGAACAAACGTGATTTGATGGAGAAGATATTAGTTTTTAGGTAAGAAAAAATTCTGATCCACATCTGAAATTGAAATTAAGCCTAACCGGCATTTTGTTTACCGAGGGCTTCAATTGAAAGATGAGTACAGCCCGGAAGTGTTATACAGAGACAAGGGCTATTATATATATAATATGTAAAATCATGTGTATGCCAGTCACTGCTATCCTTTTCCGCAGTATAGCGTCTTCACATGGAACTCGTAGAAGAAATTCGAGTGCGTTAACATAACATACTAGTATTAGAATCATGTTCTTTATTTCTTAGCTTTAATTTCCCTTCGGCATTCTTTAACCCGAAGTTAAATAAAAACTTATATTTGCAAAACTCTTAAAGTGAAAATTCGAAATTGTAATTTAAAACGTTAACTATATTAAGACCGTTTTTCTATTTAACCCCCACATTATAATTAATAAAATTAAGAGGCAAAAAATTTCAATTTACCTAAATTAACTCATAGTTATTGGGATAAGTTAAAAGGCATTATGCAAGCATATCTCAAAAGTTAAAAACACTGCAAACTCATTTGTATTGGTACTACATTTTTATTTTATATTCATTAAAAACATAAATATCTGTATTCTCAGGATTTGGTTTAACATCTTTGAGTAAAATAAAAAATTAACTTAGGTGGAAATCGTTTTCTGTGAGTGTTTGAAGTGGCATAAAAATATGTACCGTAAGTGGAATGTCGAAACTGATATTATCGGAGAAAAAAAAAAGGAAATATATGAGTGGATAGCGTGCTTGGTTCTTCAAGTACTTTATTTCGTCTTGGATGTTTTATAGGATCAAAGAGAGAATATTTCGATGTTAAATAGTTGCAAATTTTCAAAGCATAACTGTTATACGCGAATAAAAGGAGAAAGATTGAGCTTTACAGCCAAATATTTTCGGCAATCCACCTTGGATAATCAGAGAGGAGTTTTTAAAGCTTATGGGCCTTCCTCAAGATTCACATCACGAATGTTAAAATTATACATGTATTTCCGTGTCATAACTCATTATTCTAAAAGAAAATTATATATATATACACACACACACATATATATATATATATATATATATATATATATATATTTATATATATATTCATATATCTATATATATAAAAGAGCTTGTCTGTTTGTTTGTCCGCTATAGAATCATAGACTGTTTCACCCGCCGGGACCAAATTCGACACAGTTAATGTTTTGGACCCGAGAAACTTAAATCAGGAAAAACAAAATTTGGGGCTCAATTAGTTTTTTTAAAATTAATTTTTTAATGTTTTTTGTGCCCGATAGAGGTGCGTCTACCCCCTGTGGATTCCCCCTCGACCAGCTGCGTTAAGAGGGGTGGTTTGAGGATGATGGAGGGGGGGGGGGGGTCAAATTTCAATACACGGGAGAAAGAGGGTTGGGAATGACCTTAAAATCAGACGAAGGTCCGCAGGCTCAAAGTTTCTTTCTTTCTTATTGTTTGTATATCATTTCAGTAGAAACGTGCTAAGCGCATTCTGTCTGGCCAGATGAACATGAAGAGCGGGAGTGCAGCCCAGTATTTTTTTGATGGAATGCATGAAATATTTTATATCTATATATCTACCCGGGCAACGCCGGGCAATAATGCTAGTATATATATATATCTATATATGTTCAAACACATGTCCTCATATATATATATATATGTGTGTGTGTTTGTGTGTACGTACGTGCGTGTGTACATACATACATACTTACATAAAGTTTGCCCACACTGAGATATTAAACATTTTTGTTGAAATGAAACTCTATAGACGAAAAGTTAAAGTAGTCTGTTGAAAATATGGGTAAAGGATGTAGATGTATGGTAAAACATTTTTAAAAGTCCTTATTAATCGAAAAACTATATATCTGATGCAAGGAGCTTCGAAAGAGTTATATTGTTGACTGGTTATGGTAGCAGAGTAATCTTACGAAAAATGTGAGTTTTGGAGTACTACTGTAAAACTCTAAGTGAAGACATAGAAAAAAGCAACTAGATTGTTAAGAAACTCAAAAGCAGAAAAGATAGATTTTTTTACAAACAAAGGACATATCCTCATTTTCTGTCATGTTCCTTCCAAAGTTATTTTATTCAAATGTTTTGAATTTTTCTCCTTTTGAAAGATTTAAGTGAATCGAGTTGTTATTGCTTTTAGTTACATTAAAAGCTATACAAGTAGCGTTTCAAAAGGAACGAATACTCATAAAGACAGGCAAATGTAACGAAAAGGCCAATGTAAACAAAACACATATCTTCGTTTCCTGCTATGCTCCTACCAAAATCATTTTATTCAAATGCTTTTGAAAGCATTTGAGTTTTGAAATTTTAATTTGAGAGCATTTGAAAAGAGTTTTTCAAGTTAATGCAAAAATAAATTAGTTACTTATTAAATCGTTCAGTCAGTATTTATCTGCAATACTGTCTTTGGATACCTTAGTACATGTGGATGAATACACCCTCGATCAGCCATTTGACTTCCGTATATTTGGTAGGCTATTGGGTGATGTTATACCCACATTTTTGGAAGAGATTGTTTAATAATATGCAGTTAAATTTATCCAAAAGCTCTGACAAGTTAAAAGTTTTAGTCTGAAATTACTTATAGCAGACACAAATTGTCTGCAAGCAACATAGTAGCGTTAAGGTAGAAGCCTGCTCTAAGTGAGTGCTTCGCCACCTTGTGGTCAACGGATGAAGCTTGTAATCGTTTAACTCTGAAAATAATACACAGAAAATTTTTTTAAAAAAAGGAGGTTTTAAGGAAGCACATGCTAAGCTGATTCTAATTGATTTCCCATTTCCTAACTCCTTTCAGCAGAAATACTCCACAAGTTCTGAATTAGAATGATGGGAAAACAAATAAAATAAAAGAAGCAATCACCGATTTTAATTTCGCTCCCAATATTTGGATTATCGAACTGTAAAACTAATTTGCATGCGTTTTATAACCGCGCGAATAAACGAAATTCTTTTTCTTCCACTAAATATGAAGCTCCAAGTGGAAATAATAACTTCTATACTTTACCATCTACATTTATACATTTTCTCAGCGTTTTCTGCTGTTAAATGCTAGTTTAACGAAATTTATTTCGTCGTATCTGTAGAATATTGTCTGAATTGTGTCCATGGCTTCTTCATTTACCTAAACTGTATATCTATGCAGTTAGATCGCATTATCCGAAAGAAATCATATTAAAGTCATCACGTACAATCACCACACGACATGGATAAAATGAGAAATATCTTTTATGTCTCTGACAATGAAATTTTAACTCTTAACGTTCCGCTTTGAAGTGTTATAATTTATCTTGTCATGACATATGGATTCAAGAGATCCTGTAACGTTGCTTATAGAGGCTTGACACAGCCATTTTTCAGTATGATAGAACGGCATTTGGGCATTGTCAATATAGAAGACCAGATCTAATGCTCCTTAGGCTAAATTAGACTTGTAATTCTTAGTTCAAAATAATTCGCCAATTTTTTCGGCAACCTCCCTTTGCTAATTAGAGAGTAGTTCTTAAAGCTTATGGGCCTAACTCAAGATTCACATCACAACTGTTAAAATAATACATGTATTTCCGTGTCAAAACTCATTATTATAAAAGAAAATGATATATATATATATATATATATATATATAATGGCTTTTAGGATGCTGTATGTTTCTGTTGTAGTGTCTGTCATATGTTTCATGTCAGCAATATTTAATAATAAGTATATCTATGTCTCTATTTATTGTGACCTAAAAATGGACTGTTAAAAAATATTCCTCATTACCAGATCCGGGCCGATCCATCATGGCGCCTGGGGCAAAGCTTTAAAAACGGCGCCTTTTCGAATTTTCGGAAACATTCCTTAGTAATGAATGTATCACAATTGAAAATAATCAACTTAATAGGTTAACGGACATTTTGTGAAAAATTAGGTATTAAATTGAGAGAAATTGTCTATTTTATTTTGAAGAAACATAAAAATGCTAAAAATTACAAAACTGAAAATGAGCAAAAAAGTAAATAATTATGATTATACTTTGCCACGTAATAAATTTATTACCAATTCATTCTCCGGACATTTATGGTAGCAAATGGCTCTATAGCATTTCCATAATTTATTGTTTAAGATACCATCTTTTCTATAGAAATGATGGCTAGATCATTCAGTCCAGTGGCGTAGCGAGTATAACTGGCGCCCGGGGCACGATACCTTTGTGGCGCCCCCCCTCTGAAAAACATATAGTAATATAATATGTAGACCCTATATTGGCGCCCCCGATAAACATATAATGCCATAATATAAACCTTATATTGGCACTCCCCCCCTAAAAGCATATAGTAACATAATATATAGACCTTATGTTGGTGCCCTCCCCTAAAAACATATAGTAATATAATATATAGACCTTATATTGGCGCCCCCCACAAAATAATATAGTAATATAATATATATATATCTTATATTGGCGCCCTCCCCGAAAAACATATAGTAATATAATATATAGACCTTATATTGGGGCCCTCCCCTGAAAAACATATAGTAATATAATATATAGACCTTATATTGGCATCCACCTCGAAAACATATAGTAATATAATATATAGATCTTACATTGGCGCCCCTCTGCGAGTGGCGCCCGGGGCATGATAGACCCCCTTGCCCCCCCTTTGCTACGCCACTGATTCAGTCGCTCTTATTTTGTTGTTGTTCGTAGTTTACTCCATAAAATTCTCAGCCATAAAAAAAAACTGCACTCAGCAGCTGCTACATCTACGGGTAGTAGGATTCTTGAAACTGCAACAACGTAAAATAGGCATTCAAGCTTTATTTCTCATAATCTCAAATTCAGTCGTTTATCATAAACAGTCTAAACATTCTCTTATAATCGAGTATTTTTACCATGTGTTTATTAACTCGCTTTCTTGTTTGTTTGTGTGTGTGTTTGTCCAGTACAAATCTTGCAATCGATTTTTAACTAACTTCCCGACTAGCTAGACATTTGAAACTTTTAGAATAGCCCAGAACACGATGACGATACATTATTTTAATACTTTTAGTCATCTTTAAGCAGAATTAAGTTCATTTTTAGTTATTTTCAGTTAATTTTGTTTTGTAGACTGGTGCAGCCATCTATCGAAAGGGACGGGAACGGATAGTTGAACGCAAGTTAACTGTCAATTAACTTCATTTTCTTTCAAGTTGATGAGATAATTCATCAAAAATTTTTTTAAAAAGTATTTATTAATACATAGAATTGTCAAGTTTATATGATTCAACAGAAAATTTAAAAACATGGTATATAAAAAGTTCTTTTCATCTTGTAATTATTACGAATTTCATCCTATATTAAATTAAACTACAGTAAAACCTCGTTTATCCGGCCCTCGTTGATCCGGATCTCCGGATAATCCGGATTAGATTTCTAGACATTTTTCTTATTTAATGTTCGCATAAGATAATAATTTTTAACTATGATAGCAAGAACGTCACTACAAGTACGTAAAATATCCGCTGTTTAGTTTGATTCAATGTACACTTCCAGCATAGATTGTACAATAAATTATGGTAATAAAATGTTTTTTGTTGAGTTTAAGAAAGCTTACCAATTCTTTGTTAAGAAATGATGCGAAAAGTTATTTTTATATTTTTTAAATGTCTTGTAAACAATACTATGTCATTTTGTTACAAAACCTAGTTTTTTTTATCGTAATAAACGGTAAGGCCGTCTGCACACGGAGCAACTCAAAAGAAACTGATAACTGACTCCAATCACAAACCAGTCCGTGATGAGTCGTAACCTATGTAATTGAATGGAGCCACGCACACGGCGCAACTGGTTACAAACCTATGTAATTGAATGGAGCCACGCACGCGGCGCAACTGGTTACAAACCTATGTAATTGAATGGAGCTACGCACTGAATGGAGCAAATTGAATGGAGCAAACTGAATGGACACATAGAATGGAGAAAACCCGTCGGACGGGTTTGTAACCAGTTGCGCCGTGTGCGTGGCTCCATTCAATTACATAGGTTACGACTCATCACGGACTAGTTTGTGATTGGAGTCAGTTATCAGTTTCTTTTGAGTTGCTCCGTGTGCAGACGGTCTTAGTCTGCTTCGTTAAGGATTTTGTTTTGCTTATTACACATATTACCCTGATTATCCGGACTGTCTAAGGTCCCATTTAGTCCGGATAAACGAGGTTTTACTGTAGTAATGAACACAACATTTTGCACCTTTCAATTCATCTTCCTCTCCTTATTTCTATTGGATACGCCAATCCCATTAATCACTGTGATAAATGGCATAGAAATGAATGTTGTTCATTTCAGCGTGCCGTTGAATCCTGGAACTCATTTAAGAATTTTCAAAGTTCAGTCTCATTTAAAAATAAAACTAAAAAGTTGGGAACTCTAGGAATCAGAAGTTTGCAATTAACAAATGGCTGGGACTAAAAGCAATCATTGTGTTTTGAAGTGGAAACTTGGGGGAAAAATACTTGTTTACGAACAAGAACTTTTGAAAAAAAGAGACAACATAAAAAAGAGTTAAAAACTTTTGATTTATTTCACTTACGCATTTTTATATTTCCTATAGTCTCGGAAGGGAAGTGCAGAGGGAGGGGAAGCGAAATGAGAAGTTTTTAGGTTAGGATGGGCACATTTGACTTTTCCTTGGATACGGTCCTGTGTCAATTTACTATTAATATCCTGAATTTCAATTTGACTTCTTCTATTAATGTACCCATCATACTTTGAATTAATAATCTATATATATAAAACAGTTCCGTAACTGACTCATTCATTCATTCATTCCTGACTGACTGACATACAACGCACAGACCAAACCGCTGGACCTAAAGGGCTGAAATTTTGCATGGCGATTCTTCTAATAGTGTAGGGGTGCACTAAGAAAGATTTTTTAAAAATTCTTCTTAGATTTTTTAAAATTAAATTTTTAAGCTGTTTTTTAAACTTTTTTTACGTTTGCATTTAAAATAATACATTGAGGGTTATAAAATTTATATCACGAGAAAGATCATAAAAATTCCTTCAAAATGAAATTTTTTTCGAATTTTTAACTCCATTTCCTGATTTTTGGTGAATTTTTAAAGATTAATTTTTAGAATTTAATTTATTAAATGCTGATCACGTGATTTCTTTTTCTGGTACTTTAAATAAATTTATTGTCACGTGCCAAAAAAAAAAGACAAAAAAATATTTTTTTCTTGCTAATGCGGCAGACGATTGGACTTTATTTTGTCTATAAAAATATCCCTTACGATTTTTTTTATAAATATGATTTTTTTTACATCAATTGTATACATTGATCGTCGTATTTATTATAAATATATATATATATATACATATTTATTATTTTTTTTGGAATTAATTGCATACATTGACCGTTGTATTTAATTTCAATGTACTCCGTAGCGAAGCGCGGGTTTTCAGCTAGTTATCTTATAATTAAATTTTTCCTGTTCAATTACCTTTCACTGTGCCAAACGATAACACTCTTATCTAATACTAGCTGAAAACCCGTACTTCGCTACGGAGTACATTCAAATTAAATACAACGGTAAAGGTATGAGATTAATATATATATATATATATATATATATATATATATATATATATATATATATATATATATATATATATGTGTATATCACAAATAAATACAACGATCAATGTATGCAATTGATGTAAAAATAAACGAAAATATATATTTATAAAAAAATCGTAACGGATATTTTTATCGACAAAATTAGGAAGAAAATAATATTCAAATTAAATCTAATAGAACATACTAAAGAATATAGTACAGTGAATATAGTATAGTTTGTTGAACATTTCTTTTACTGTATTTTAATATTTTTTGGAGAATGTTCGATCGTCTGCCGCATTAGCAAGAAAAAAAATATTTTTTTGTCTACTTCGTTGTTGTGCACGTGACGCAAAATTAGTTTAAAGTATCACAAAAAGAAAAGTAACCGCGTGATCAGCATTTAATAAATTAAATTCTAAAAATGAATCTTTAAAAATTCACTAAAAATCAGAAAATGGAAGTAAAGATTCGAAAAAGATTTCATTTTAAAGGAACTTTTAGGATCTTTCTCGTGATGTAAATTTTATAACGATCGGATTATTATTTTAAAGGCAAACTTTAAAGAATGTTACAAAACAGCTTAAAAATTTAATTTTAAAATAATCTAAGATGAATTTTTCAAAAATCTCTCTTAGTGCCCCCCTACACTATAAGAAGAATGGCCATGCAAAATTTCAGCCATTTAAGTCCAGCGGTTTGGTCTGTGCGTTATATGCCAGTCAGTCAGTCAGTTACGGAACTATATTATACACTAGTTATAAAAAATTAAGGATAAAAAAAAGAGGGATAACACGTTCAAAACTAGGCCAATCTGTTTAAAATTTGAATATGTCGTTAAGTAAAAGGTGCTGAACAATACTACATTATGCAAAATAGAGGCGCTGCAGTCCGAATACCTCATTTGCGAGGAGCATAAAAGTGCATGTTTCAGAGCAAGGCGGCAATTGCCGCTGCGAGGCACAGATTAGACATCTGGCATAGCCAAATTGTAACAATGACCTCCTGGAATCATTTGACCGAAGAACTGCGATGGCCAGCTATTGGGAGACTAGAGGCAGGACAAAATCAGACAGAAGTGGCCAGATGGCTAAATGTGAGTCCGTCTGTGGTTCATAGACTTTGGCAACAATTTCTAACCACGGATTCGGCATCCAGGAGGTTCAGCCAAGGACGGTCATACGCTACGACGAGTGCCGATGACCGATATTTGTCACTATGCGCACAAAGGAATGGAACCGCAACTCCGTCTGAACTAAGACGGAGTTAACCCCCCCCCCCTCACTGCAAGCTCGGGAAGGTTGGTATCAACGTCGACCGTGCGTAGAAGGCTTCACGAAGGTGGTCTATTTGCGAGGAGATCAGCCATTTGCGTTCCGCTCACGTCAATCCATATTCGGGAACGTTTGCAGTGGGCATATCAACTTGTCCACTGGACGCGTGATCAATGGAGGGCTGTTCTCTTTACGGATAAGTCCAGGTTTAGCTTTCAAAGCGATAGTAGGCGTATTTTGATTTGGAGGGAACCTGGAACTCGTTTTTATCCATCACACATCCGTGAAAGAGATGCATACGGATCAGACAGTGCCTGTGTTTCGGGTGGTATCACTTTGGGTGGACGCACAGACCTCCATGTATTTCCCCGTGGAAATGGGAATATTCACACCAATAGAGATGACATCCTTGATGCCTTTGTGCGCCCTTATGCCGGGGCAATAGGTGATGCTTTCGTACTACAGGACAATAACGCGAGACCGCACAGGGCTCGCATCATGGATGCTTATCTTGAGCAGGAAACAGTTCAGCGCATGGAGTGGCCAGCTCTATCGCCAGACCTGGATCCTATCGAGTATGTTTGGGACGCTTTAGGACAGCGTATAGCTGCTCTCAATCCTCTTCCTAGGACCCTAGCCATGCTTTCAAGTGTTTTGCAAGAGCAATGGCTCTCACTTCCTACCGAACTCATAGACAGCATAATTGACAGCATCAAGCATCGCTGTATGTGCTGTATTGCATCTCGGGGGGATCATACGCCATATTAAAGGTACTTTTCCTATACCAAACTGACACATCCAATTTGTTCACTGTATACATATGCTAGTTTCTATAACACCATGATTGTCTGGCGATTTCTTTTTATGCTATTTTATACCTACCTATGTGTTTTATAACGTGTATAAGTTTCATTAAATTCTACGAGTCACTTTTTGAGTAATCGCTATTTTTCTGACATTTCCTTAATTTTTTATAACCAGTGTATAATGAGATTATAAATTGGCAATTTATGGTTTATAGCTATTCTATGGTTTACATCTGTTGAATTAAAGCAGCAACTTACATTTTAAAAAAATCTTTGAAATATTGAATTGAGGGCTATAGAATTAATTTATATTATTTCTTACATTTATTTTTTCTTTAATTCCACCATCCAGTGGGGGGCTATTAAAGGTTAATTTGTAAAGAGTCATCAATCTGATGCGAAAAATTTAATAGGATGTATCTTATCCTGATATATCTCTCTATTCTAAAATAAAGTAACTGGCGCTGCCGCTGCCGCTCGCGCTGCCGGCAATGCCTCTGTCAAAAACTTGTCACGCTATCTCCTCCGAAACCGCTGGGGGTATGGGGTCGAGACCGATACCAATCGATGCAGAACAATGTGGGGAAGAAAGTAAGACATGTCTCATATTCGTCGGACTTTAATTTTTTTTTAATTTTATGTTTTGTGGGAAAATATTGACTTTTTCATGTTCAGATTACGATAACTCGCCAAAAAAGGATCGTAGAATTTTTTTTTTACAATCTAAGACTACAGACATTTCTCCTTCAAACAAGACCTCATTTGTTTAAAAATAATTTAAAACAGACTGATATTTTTATTAAAATTGAAAACCCACTTTTTGGAAAAATTTATGCGTTTCGAGATATATAAATTCGATGCTCTCAGACTTATTATGTTACAAAGAAAATATTTATATCAACTGGAAGATGAAAGCTTTCTCATTCATATAAAATTCATTTCAAGTCTCTATCTTAAAATTTCGATTTTTAATTGAATTTTAAAGAAATACTTCAAAAAAATCTTCTCATTCGCTTCCTTTACAGAAGGACATGAAAGAAGATCCAATTTTTCACCCATAGGCGGGCTTCATCCATTTCACCGGGAGGGGGGGGAAGCTTCAACTGTAAATAAATGAATGACTCAATCGCTGTAAACAACTATTGAGTCATTCATTCACTTGATTCACCAGAGGAGCGAGCGTAGCGAGCCTAGGGGCGAAGCCCCTAGTATTTACTATTTTTTATGGAAAAAGTTACATACTGATGCCTAACTATCTGTCTCATTTTAAATGACTCATTTTTAAAACATTGTTATTCAGATTTATCTCCTGCTGTTTCAAAATACATTTATTTTTGTAATAAAATTCATCATCATATTATGCAATGTCCTTAACTCGCATTTCCCTGGATTATCTTTTTCATTTGAACTTAAATGTTATACATTAATATTCATACATTTAAATAAAAACAAAAAACATCAAGCTCGATTTAAAGTCTTTTCCTCTATCTGCGGGCATAATGACATCGCTCTTCTCTAGCAAAACGTGTAATGCCAAAACAAATTCAATTTTTTTGTTCCCCTTCAAAAGGAATTTCAGAAGGGACTATCCACTTTTCATTGTTGTCGCTGACAACACGCCATAATGACGTTCAATGGACATAATGCGAGTACAATTGCGTAACCTAATTTTTCATAAATGCCGCGTATTACGGTTGTTCTATTCCATTTTCCGATCCTTTAAAACGGAAAAGAAACTACAGCGGACGGAAAGCAAATAAAAACCGAAGCGTATTCTTCCGATGCAGCGTTTGCCCGCACGTTTCCCTTTTCTATTCCCCCCCCCCCCCCCGTCTCTCCTCAACAATTATCTGAAAAGCCGATTACAAAGAGTTGCTTTTTTGAATAGGGCTTGTTCTTCTTCATTAGGGATAAAGGGCGCAGGAAGCGGCTCGGCCGAAAGCGGAAATAAATCATTAAATAAAAGAGGCATGCAGATTATCTTGTTATTTCGAAGGGCATTCAACAATGGCTCGATGAAAAGTGAAAGATTTACGTCTCCCGAAAATCTTAAACAGAATATCGGGAATATCTGAATGATACTTATTTGTAACAGGAAAGATCTGAGCACCATTTCTGTTGGAATGCACACAAAAAAAACAAAAAAAACTGCTTTTATTGATTTTACTCTTTTGCATGAAATGGTACGGAATGCGCGGATCTCCGGGCGATAACACCGAAAAGCGATTTCCGGCTCGGGGTTGAGATGGAATATTTTAGAACCACGATTGGCAGTCGTTACATTAATGCGACCCGTAAACAATTCGTTCTAAAATATTATTAGATGTATAGCTTGGAAAATCTATGACAAAATTTTCCTTTCTTATGTTAAACACGCGTAATAGGGGTGTATCAAGTACCGACGTGATTCTGAAATGAATAAATAGGTTACAAGAGTTGTTGCTTCAAACAACATTAAAAAAATTTAAAAAGGAGAGTTAATTAAGAACAGTTTTGAGGTATTGAATCAAAATTAACCCCCCTGGTTTAAATAAATCTCCGTTTGAAGAAGAAGAAGCGCCTTATTCAAATGAGCGGAGCTTTCTTACTAGACGGAAATCCCCGTGGGTAGCGTACACGCGCAACAGTGAGAGTAGAAAAAAACGAGGCGAGGTCAGACGGAGGTGAGCGGCGAACGAAAAACAATTGGAGTGAAGATCGCTTTGCCGCACAGCAGCCGGACATTATCAAGCTTACCAAAGGCGTTTTGAAGTGAGCTATCGTTACAGGGACCTTGTGATAAAGTGAAGACAGAAAGGTCAGTGTGGCGTATGTATAACCAGTGGCGTGGCTGAATTCTGGTAGGGTTTCCGTAATATAACTACCGGGATTAATACACGCGATAAATAATTCCCCGTTGCCTGCTAGCAATTGAGTACGGTATTTGTGTAGTCTAATTGTGTTGTAATAAATAGTTTAGTGTAAAAAACCTCGTCGGATCTTGTTAAGGACGAGTTCATTGTTTAGTATATACATTACCTTAAGGGTAAAGGAAACAGTGAACTTCACACAGTTATTCCAAATTTAGGACTAAACTATTTTTCTTCTATTGTACAGAAACAGTATAACAAGACAGCACACAGTATGCGATATTATATTATTCTTTTCTGTTTAGAAACTAGTTTTTAGTTAACTCACTTTGCTATTGTTAAATTTTCGCGTCACCAATTGTTCTGCAAGCATAACAATCTCCACTCATGGATGTTATAGAAGAAACACCACTAGATCCGAACTGTGAAGAATGGCTTTAGCATATAACTAAGTACTAATAATAGAAAGTACATTAGATTGTCAATTGTTGTGCGCTTCTAATAAGAGTATTTTTGCGGCCTGTTACAATGCTATATTTGATTTCTTTCTTTCATAGTTGTATTCTCAAGTCAAGAAACAAATTATACTTAGTTTGTTACCGTAAGATGGGGTTCCTTTGTGACAGATTTTAAGCTTTTTCTTGTGCTGGTTGATCAGTTTTAAAAGCAGGCCAAAACAAACAATTGCAAAACATTGGTACATCCTTTTCTTACGTAGTAATGTATTGTTCTAACCCGGATCTTTAATTACTATTGAGATATTAAAATTTAAATGTGACATCTGTGTTTTCGCCTTGAAATCCAAGAGGAAAAATTACTTGACACAAAGTTAGACAGTAAAACACTTATTATAAGTTTGATACACAGTTATATATACCTATTACAAATATTGGATAGCTTTATCTATATCTTTGGCATCAAAGAGACCTCGTTTGCCCAGGGCAGCCATCAGTTCTTTGAGAAGATGAGGAAATTCATCTTTCGGCACAATCTGTTCATTCCGATAGTTTTTTTCCAGATAGTCAATACTTCTCTCTCTCCAGTGGTATTTTAGAGGACGGAAAAATGCAACATCGAACTACTGGAGGAGGTGGGTCGACTTTATGGGTTATTTTGTAATAGTGTCAATGTGTCACAAAGTAACCCCGTCACCTTTCGATATTTAGGTTATCTTCTGTTATCTCTCGGAAATATCACTACACAAAAGTTATATTGCTCCACAATCTAACAAGCATATTGACAATAAAAAATAACTACCAGTGGTAGTTGCCTGTATACGGTGTTAGCCTTCAGCGCACAAAGTTTCCGAAGTTTGAGTCAATAGCTTGACAACAGTTTTGTATAATACACTGGCCAGCGAAGACAAATGGCGTGCAGAAGCTTCGGACACTGGCCACTAGGTGTCTCTGTATGTCAGCCAAGGTGTTGGCGCTGTCCTTTGCCTACCCGGTATCACGGGCGCGGCACATGATCCGAAATACGAAAAAATTACTATGTGTCACAAAGCTACCTCGGCAGCCACAAGTACGGTATCTTACGGTATTGAATTATATTTTTAGCTTACCACTGTACCTTACCGCTTCATGTCTGCAAAGTAGGTAGTCAATTTGCCTTAGAAGTGCTATAATTATTATTTTAAATCACTTTATGTGTAACTCTTTTCCTCCTGCACATTCTACATTCAATAGTAAATTCATTCAAAAGAGTATTTAAGGTTGTTGAGTCGTGGCCGACAACAGCCAAAATCTCGGATGAGAAATTATAAACGAGACCCGACATTGAGTTAAACAGAGGCTCAGATTTAATTAATGAATTTCTTTTTATTAGAACTTTAGTATGTACGCTTATTTACAGGAATAATCGAGTTGTAAACGATTCGTAACGACCGCTAACCGCTCGTAGGTCATTTATCAGTCGGTCTCCTCTCAGCGCCTTTTTATCCAGCTCGATTTCCAGAAGCATCGAAAACATTCCCACGATCAGCGTTGCTACCTTCCATCTGGTCAGCTCCGTTCACGTCAACGGGACGTCTCTCATTGGAACCTCTGGAATCCCCAATTCTGCTTGGCTATCCGCTTGCTTCGTTCTCAGCTATTGGGGTCCAAATTAGTGGGTATGGACTTCTGTCTGAAATTGGTACTTCCGGAACACGATTCTGAAATATTACACAGAAGGCCACCCCCGACAAACAAACACACACACACACACACACACACACACACACACATATATATATATATATATATATATGTGACATTATAAGTTGAATCTCGTCTATTTCTATAATTCGGGTCCCCACATCTGTTAAGAGAGGACCCTTTTCTCAGGAATAGCCCACCCAAAAGCAAGTTAACATCTGCAAATTCCAGTGGGGAAAACAACACAGTAAATTCTTTTCAGTTGATAGGAATATTAGCCTTGCTACCCAGAAGGAGTAACAAAACCCCGTCTCTAGTCATCTAAAATCCGCAGTTCACAATATCTCAGAGATAATGGCTGCAGGTGCCAGAGATAAAGGATCAAAAGTGTCAAACAATATCATAAAGATAAAGCGCACCCAATGTGCTTCTTAGTATAGCAACCGCACCACCCACGAAAAACATCTGTGTTGATGTAAACAGTCGCTGACTTTGGTACAGCCCCTGACTAAGAGAGCAGGATTATTCTGTTGTTGGCTGTGTATGTGAAAAGACTTGTATGTTTCGCGTCATGCTAGAAGGACGCTCTGATATCCGCTCCCAACTCTTCTGAAATAAAGGACTGCAATTTTATAGAACTTTGCCTCGTCGTTTGTGCTTATTATTTGTTGTTATGGAAATCATGTGGTGAAATGCCACATACATATATATATATATATATATATATATATATATATATATATATATATATATATATATATATATATATACAGTCGAATCTCCATATATCGAAGTAGCAAATTGCCGGAAAAAATTAGATATATAGAAATTTCGATATATAGGATTGATCTTAATTTTATCATAATTCTCCTAAAACATTAAAAGTAAAGCTAATTTTCGAATACGAAACTCCAATTCTAATTTATACGTGAATCACATTAAATGAAAGTCAATAACTAAAAAATGAATTAATATGAAAGATTTATTGAGTACTACATACCTTTAAAAAAAACAATCCAGACAGTGGTTACAGTGATTACAGTTACATTCTTTAAAAAAAAAACTACGAATATCTTCCTGAACAGCCAGTTTTGCGGAAAGTTCATCAAAGAAATGCTCGCATTTATTCAGTCCACTAAAAACTTCATCAGGGACATTTTCCGCGAATTGAAGTCCACGACGTATTGTTTCAAACGCCAAAAATTTTATCCTAAAGTGGAATAAAATCTCCCAATATGTCGTGAAAAAAAATTTCAATATATAGAGATTTTTTCCATATATAGAAACAGTTTTTTTATGTAATGAACATGGAGATTTGCTAAGAGTTCGATATATAGAAAATTTCGATATGGGGAATTTCGATATATGGAGGTTCGACTGTATATATTCCCTTCACGATATTACAAGGTCATTCGATGTAATTTACCATAATGTTCAAATTCATAATTTTTGAAACCTATGGACCTATCGTTTGATGGCAGTCATAGATGATGTTTCCTTATAAGAACACAAAAGTATAATTTAAAATTTTAATAATATATGCAGGTTTACTGGAAAGAAACCTCTTAAAATGTGTGGGTGTTTGCTTATTAAATTAGGAAGAACTAAAAATGGTTATGAAAAATATATCCATTTCTGTGCAACACATCACCTACCTTTACTTTCCTGCATTGGAAACTGCGACAAATCAAAAACGCTTCTTGGTATTTGTATATAAGAAAAATATTTCTGCCAATTTGAGGTCTCGAAAGAATAAAGTAAGAGCTTTACACTCCTGAGCATATGCAATTGGTAATGACAGTAAAGAAAGTACGTTTTTCGTACCTCGAGAAAGAACAACACAATTCGTAAATAGTAGTGCTAATTAGGTAAAATTCTCTTACAGGAAATCCCGAATTTAAAAATATCATCGACTAATAGACCTAGTTTCCGAAGTCTGCCCTAAAGCGCAAATATAATTACATTCATTTTATATACGAAGCCCAGAACTTCTTTCAAAACTCACAGTTTAAATATTTTCGTTACCGATAGACTCTGAGGACAATGAAATTTTAATGCGTTCATTTTTATGTAACGCGATAGGTTTGTTGAAAGCGTATCTTTGTAAATTTTTGATAATTAATGAGTTATACTTTTAATGCAGCAATTTTAAATATTCTCTCTGCGCTGTGCGGTATAAATCTAAGAAGGTATTCTTTCGAGGTAAATGTTTTAAAAAGAATAATTAGTTATACAGAATTATCATTTTTATCATTGTTTTGCTAACCTTACAAACGTTTCTAGCTATTCCGAGCTTAAATGCTAAAAGTCTCTGATTTATACCCACTAATTTGTTACTCATTCCACTTCGACTCGTGAATAATATATTTACAAAAGGATGAGGCTGAAAAATACATTTCGTATTCCAGAAATAACGCCCACGAACTTGCCTCTCCTGTTTTCTAATCGGATTCTCACTCTCAGACTTTGAACCGTTTAAATTATTCGGACGAGTCTCTTAAACACCCGACTTGAGTTTATGAATAATATATATTTACACGAAAGTGGAGCAATACAGCTTCTATTCAAGAAGTACGCAGAACGAACTTCTATTACGAGCCTAATTCTCATTTGTAATAGATCATCTGTGAGACATATGATGACTATATCCTCTGCCACCCACAAAGCTTTGTCGAATTGAGGATTAGGCGTGCTTGCTACAAACAAATCGTATCAGTAACTCTTGGCTCGGATTGAACTCTCTACACTCGACGCTCACATTTATAAAGACACACGCACATATGTTACACATTATATATATATATATATATATATATATATATATATATATATATATATATATATATATATATATATATATATATATACATACACACACACACAAACGCACTGAAGAGCCGAAACAACTGGTACATGTGTGTGTGTATGCAAATAACGGACATATACAACCAATCAGCGTAAAGCGATGCGGTCGGCAGTGCCTATATGAGACAACAGGTGTCTGGCGAAGCTGTTAGATCGGTTCCTGCAGCTACAATGGCAGGATATCACAATGTATGTGACTTTAAACGTGGCGTTATAGTCGGCGCACGAGAGATGGGACATAGCATCTCCGAGGTAGCGATGCAATTACGATTTTCGCACACGACCATTTCACGAGTGTACCGTGAATTTGAGGTATCCGGTAAAACATCAAGTCTCCGACAGCGGTGCGGCCGGAATGACCTTGAAAGAACGACCTTGAAAGAACCTTGAAAATGACCTTGAAAGAACTGGACCGTCGACCACTGACGAGAATCCTCACACGATATAGGTGTGCAATACTTCCTCAAACTGCTACGGATTTCAATGCTGGGGCATCAACATGTGTCAGCTTGCGACCTGTTCAACTGACCGTCAATGAAATGGGCTTTTAGAGCCGCAGGTCCACTCGTGTACCCTTGTTGACTGCACAGCACAGAGCTTTACGCCTCGCCTGGGCCCGCCAAAACCTCCATTGGACTGTTGATGACTGGAAACACTTTGCCTGGTCTGACGAGTATCGTTTCCAATTTTATCGTGCGAGTGGACGTGTACGGGCATGGAAACAACCTCATGAATCCGTGGGCCGTACGTGTAAACCGGGAACTGTTCAAGCTTGTGGAGCCTCTGTGATGGCGTGTGCAGTTGGCGTGATATGTGGGACCCCTGATACGTCTAGAGACGACACTCACAGGTGACAAGTACATAAGCCTTCTGTCCGATCATCTACACCCATTCATGTCCATTGTGCATTCCGACGGACATGGACAATTCCAGCAGGGCATCCCCCCCTCCCACGTCGAGAGTTGCTGCCGAGTGACTCCAGGATCACTCTTCTGACACTTCCATTGTCGATCTTAATCCCCAGACATGAACAGTATTGAGCATATCTGGCATGCATCGCAACTTGCTGTTCATAAGACATCTCCACTCCTATGGATTTGTGGACTGCCCTGCACGGCTATAGGATTCATGGTGTAAATTGCCTCCAGGATACTATCAGACATTAGTCGAGTCCATACCACGTCGTGTTCCGGCACTTCTGCGTGCTCGTGGGTGCGATGGTATTTCATTTAGAAAAATTGGCGATAAAATATGTTCCTGATAGTATTTGGAGTTAATCTTGACATTTTTTTCCACTCTCTGTATTTTTAACTTGCCATTATAAGAAAAACCAGCAACAATGATGAATCCCTTAGAAAAACTTTCTTTCGATTCTTTGAACCATGTACTTAAATTTTTTTCTCACCTTTTATGATAATAAATGGCTCTTTTTTTTGTTGCAGTCATTTAAATACACCCATGATTCATCTATTGTGACAATTGTTTTCCATTCTTCTTTGGATAAGCGTTTCTCATATAGAATTCTGCAGCGTGTCCTGCGTTCAGCGATATGATTTGGAAGAAGACGATGCACATTGCGTTTTTTCGCTTTCTTAAGATTTAAATCAACGTTTATCATTTTGTTTACAGTGGACACCGAGCATTTTAATGATTTTTCAACTGTCCTTTGACTAGGAGGATTTTATTTTAACATTAAACAACGTACCTTTGCAATAGTCGAAGATGTCCGTTTTTTCCTTGGATACTTGTTTGGAATTTTTATCCCACTTGAGGCTCCAATTTGACGTTTTTTTCCTTTCTTGTTGACGATATTACCTATCGACGCTTTAGATATTATAAAACCATGACTCTCACATCGTTTTTTGGATAACGGAGTAAGCATATTTCTCTTCGTAAAGAGCATAAATGTAGCCTTCGAACCACTGCTTTGTTAAAAACGCCATTTTGAATTAAAAACAAAACTTCCAAGCCGCAGACGATAATTTTGACTTTTAAAAACATAGTACAATTGCAATTATTTCTTTTGCAGAAAACGATTTTTTATTACCGCTTACCAAAATCGTCTAAAAAATGTGTGAACAGCCTGTGTATATACATACACACACACACACACTCTCACAGTGAAACTTCATTAATTAGTCACCCATCTAAATGACCATATTTTGTTCAGAGCCGTTTCAAAAGACTCTATTCAGCCAATGTTAAAGAATAAACCTCTTTTCAAAAGCCACCAATCATAACGACCATTTTTTTCAGATCCATTGCTGTCCACCATAGAGAACTTTTACTGTTTCAGTGAAATATATATGTTAATTATAAAAATAAATATTATTATAAAAATTCTAATTAGCATTGTTTCTGAAAGTATAATTATAAGTATCACAATAAGTAAGATTTTAATATGATATTAATGAAAGAAAAGGATCAATTTCAGCATAATTTATAATACAAAGATTTTAGTATCAAAAATCATAAATTTAAATAATAAATACTGAAGGAGATAGTTTATATTAATCCTATCAATTTGAAAATGTATCAGATGTATTCGTGAAAAAATTTAATCGCAATCTAGTGATAAGATAAACGATATTTAACAACTAAGGCAGCAATGATCCCTCCAATGATTTCTATTAGATTTTAGAATTAATTCAAAAGATAACCATCCGATAGAAGTTTCACCTTAGGACATTGAAAACTATGCCAGTCCCATTTGTCCGAATATGCCCCGTTCAGGTACTTCATGCGGAGGTCTGTTAAATAGTTCCTCTAAAGCGTAATAACGAGCAGATTCGATAATTAATCCATTAAATATATTAGGCAAGAGCTCTGAATAGAATTGGCTTCAAATGTCATCCGTTGTTAATTTCAATCTGAATAATGCGCCGAAATTCCTACAATGCGGGTGAATTCTTGAATTCAATAGTTGGGACCGACTGCGATTGTCTCCCGTTGCGTTACTAGTACATGAATTAGAGTTATCAAATCTTGTCACTGACCAGTAAGAATATTATAACAGTCTAGAGGGGAATATCTGAATGCGTCGAGAAATGTGCATAAAATATTTTCTGTGTACCATTAAAATGCAAATGGATCACGTCCTTTGTTCTCAAACACAAAAATATAAGTTTTCTTAATAATTTGGAAATGACTATATAATAGTTGATTGTAAGTCTTGTGAGCTGTTTAGACATTTTAATTAAGGTGCTAATATTAGCGATTCTAGCCATCAATGGCTATATATATATATATATATATATATATGTGTGTGTGTGTGTGTGTGTGTGTGTGTGTGTGCATGCATATGTATATATACGTACATATGTAAATATATGTATACACGCACACACACACACATATATATATGTATGTGTGTGTGCGTGTATATGTATATATACGTACATATGTAAATATACGTATGCACACACACACACATACATATATATATATATATATATATATATGAAACAATAACCTTTCATTATCATTAAATAAAACGCTTATTCAAAATTCTTTCATCTTATCGCAATAGAATATTACCCTTTAATTCGAAATTTTACCTAGAAATAACCGAAGTAATCTATTAAATTCTCCCATACGCCACGTGTAATAGTGAGCTTATATAACGTGGAATGTTCCAGGAGCTTGATGCGATATCACCTCATATGACGTGTTGAGGTCAGGTGTCATGATCTGACCAATTAGAAGTTCAATGCATCCATGCTCCGGGCGTGAGTCGAGGTCTTTCGTGCCTTTTGCCTGTTCGAACCTGTACTATGTAGTCACAGCTCCTTGCGCTGCGAGGTTGTTACCGTACGTCCGTAGTGCTCCGGACAAAATTAACCGATGTATGTTCAGCCTTTGCTGTTCCGACAGCCCCAGGACGATATTTTTACGCATAATAGTCCTATAGCTCTTAAAACTGCGGATATAATGAAGTGTACCTGAACCATTGGAATTTTACAACAATAAAACGAACTTTGTGACCAGCTATGTGGATGATTCATTGTCACTCTGGATTCTTCTAAAACTGTCTGCCTACACTTAACCACTTCTATTGCCTAATGCTCCGTCACGACTACCCCCGAAATGTCATTAGTTCACCGGCCTGTTGTTCATAGCCACCGTTATCATTACTTACTTACACACACACACACACACACACATATATATATATATATATGTGGGACAGTTCACCGTTCGAAGAACAATTACGAAATAATACTTAAAGTATATTAATCATTTAATTAATCTATATACAGAAATATTTACAAAGGCTTAGTGCTTTTGAAGTTACAACGGCCGAACTTAAGTGCATACACGCACTACGAAAATTATATCGGAACTGGACCGGAAGCGGTGCACAAGAGTTCGGATTTCAAAAGTTCCTCGCACCTCTTTCTCATTGGCCAGGTGAGTCGCAGCGCCATCTCGTGGCATCCTTGCTGCTCCGTCCATGGCGTGTATCCTCGATTAACTATATATATATATATATATATATATATATATATATATATATATATATATATATATATATATATATATATATATATGATGAAATACACAAATTCCAAGACGTGTTTTATTTATCGGAAGGCATTTGCTGCAGTGGCCACTGGACTTGCCCTGCGTCCATGCAACAGTACGGGGCGCGGAGAGCTGATTACATTACAAAGTTAAGACAAGAGCCGTCGTGACCGACAGACTTCTGGCGTCCGTGGACAGCAGATCTGACAGCAACGAGAGTTAGGAGATAAGAAAGAGAAGTCTTCCGTTCAGGAAAATATTAAATGAGTGTTTTGCGATATTGACCCTAGAAGGCCTAAACTACTTGATTTTTAATTGGACGAATTTAGTCTCGTGGAGTTCACGTGTCCTGATTCGGTTTTCCCGGGGATTACTTTATTGCTAGATCCTGCGCTTGTTAGATCTGAGAACTATTGACCTGGGCGCAGGATAAGCGGCCATAAAGTTCTTGTAAAGTGCGGTTTCGACGTTATAGAACGCATAAATCCAGAGTGGTTCGAGGGCTCTTCAAGAATTTTGACATTACACTGACGTTCGGAATCTCATAAACTTCGAACACTCGGACCGGAGATATCTGGGGATGTTATTGAGTTCAGATATTTCACATGTCTGCTTAATGATCTGCAGGACTAATATAAATTATAAGTTATTTTACTTTTAGATTGAAATTTTGGAAAAGAGGTCGTGCTTTATCAACAAGATAATTTAAAATACGCGGTAAATGTAAATTTAGAGAAGGACGAGATTTATTGTTACTTACACACTCACACACACACACACACACACACACACACACACACATATATATATATATATATATATATATATATATTGTAAGAATCCGTTACGACCCTTCCGAATAAATCACCCAGACAGCCGGACCTCCCACAGCAGGTGACCAGCGAACAGTTCTATCTTTCAGCGTCAAGGTGTCTGCACGCAAAGAATGGTGTTGCTTCTAGCCGCCGGGCCTGGGAGGACGTAAACTAATGACTATTTCGACGTGAACTAATGATTTTCAGATCAGCTGAATCATGGGAACCGAACACATGGCCTCGTGGTCAGGCGAATCACAGCCAACGGACATGACGTCACAAAATAGTGCCAGCCAACCAAAACTTGTGCAGTCACGTGACCGGAAGCACGGTTGCCAACGCCGCCAAAAAAAAAATCCAGTTTTTGGACAGACTTGGTCGAGACTCTCATCTAGAGAGCACCTATCGTCTACGTTGTCCTGGAGCGACCGACTTGATCCTGACTTATTTTCAGAGCAGCCGCTCGAAGCTCTCGTCAACGAATACTTCACCCTGAAGTATAGCTATCTCAGAGCATCCTGCTCTACAGGCTTCGTTATTCTATTTTCTGAGCTGTACGCTCTAGAGGCTGTGTACCGACCTTCTAGTTCCGCTGTGACTGTACGTGCATCTTATCATCGATATCATTTGGTTATTACGAAGGCCAGTTCCCTCTATGTATAGAGGTAGATCAACACCTGTGTAAAAAGTTTCCGACTAAAATTTAATAAAACTGTATTTTAATTTAGTAGACTGACTCTGAACATTTTTAGCTACCCGGAGTCTGAAGATATCACAATATATATATATATATATATATATATATATATATATATATATATATATATATATATATATGACAGGCGTTGGCTTTTGCCTGCTAATGTGTCGTTTGCAGTCTTCTTGTTTTATAGTCCATGGCATCGAGGGAAGGCATACACTCAAAAAGTACTCAGCATCGTCTAAATTAAGTAGAGTTTATTCAGTTCAACGTCATAATACCACCTCTCCAGATCTACGCATTTCATTATTCGCCATTTCTTTTTTAGAGCCGTGGCGAAACACATCTGATAGCATCGACTTCTATTCCCGCTCTCCCCAAATTCGCGGGAATCTCAGCGCGCCAACTCTCCTTGGACATGCGCAGAGCCCTAAACAGACATCTTTCAAGGCTAAATAAAATGTAAACGTTTCTCCTCGACCGCAGAACTCAGAGGCGCACGAAGATTATATAATAAAAGGGAAATTCCCTTTCCCAATTCGCGTCTTTGAATACGAACAATTAGAGGCGAATTACGCCACGAATATAATTTAATTCCCAAGCCCCCTTTAAATTTAGAATAATCATTCTTTTCCCACTAAATCCTTTACATATATATATATATATATATATATATATATATATATATATATATATATATATATATATATATATATATATGTATATGTATGTATATATATTATTAATATGTAATATATATAATGTGTGTGAATGAGTTGGCTCTATAAAAATATAGATTATTTATATAAACACTGCTTATCCACTTCATTCCATATATATTTTTCTCAGTTGCAGTTACTTAAGCTCTCCCGATATCCCGAAAGATTATATGAAAATTTAGCTCTAGACGCTGCAAGGAAACATATTTGAGATTCTGAAGGCAATTCTAGTTTTTTGACTTCGTTCGCTGGAATGTTACTAATATAGCTGGAATGTTAGTAACACATTATGAAGTTATTAGAAATACGCAGAAGCCCAGAGGGGTGGGGAGGATGTCTCTCCAAAATCCCCTTCTCTTTACAGACACTACTGTATTAATTGAGAGATTTCTGAAGTTACAAATAATGTTCGTGTAGCCTATGGAGTCATGGTAAGTTTTCAGCTGGGTATTGCCTACAGGATTATTGCCTGTCTTTAAGCGAGAAAATGGTGATATTGTTTTAAATGTTAAGTGTGGTACTACCACGAAGAGACTCCAGAGATGTAACTGTACGTGGTTATGATTTATATGGGAAAAAGTATTATTAAATTAAAAACGGAAAGTTCTTTGAATAGGTTCTTCAGATAGGGAAAAAAAAAGATATAACTGTACGTGGTTATTATTTATATGGGAAAAAGTATTATTAAATTAAAAGCGGAAAGTTCTTTGAATAGGTTCTTCAGATAGGAAAAAAAAAAGATATAACTGTACGTGGTTATTATTTATATGGGAAAAAGTATTATTAAATTAAAAGCGGAAAGTTCTTTGAATAGGTTCTTCAGATAGGGAAAAAAAGATATAACTGTACGTGATTATTATTTATATGGGAAAAAGTATTATTAAATTAAAAACGGAAAGTTCTTTGAATAGGTTCTTCAGATAGGGAAAAAAAAGATATAACTGTACGTGGTTATTATTTATATGGGAAAAAGTATTATTAAATTAAAAGCGGAAAGTTCTTTGAATAGGTTCTTCAGATAGGGAAAAAAGATATAACTGTATGTGGTTATTATTTATATGGTAAAAAGTATTATTAAATTAAAAGCGGAAAGTTCTTTGAATAGGTTCTTCAGATAGGGAAAAAAAGATATAACTGTACGTGATTATTATTTATATGGGAAAAAGTATTATTAAATTAAAAACGGAAAGTTCTTTGAATAGGTTCTTCAGATAGGGAAAAAAAAGATATAACTGTACGTGGTTATTATTTATATGGGAAAAAGTATTATTAAACTAAAAGCGGAAAGTTCTTTGAATAGGTTCTTCAGATAGGGTTAAAAAAGATATAACTGTACGTGATTATTATTTATATGGGAAAAAGTATTATTAAATTAAAAACGGAAAGTTCTTTGAATAGGTTCTTCAGATAGGGAAAAAAAGATATAACTGTACGTGATTATTATTTATATGGGAAAAAGTATTATTAAATTAAAAACGGAAAGTTCTTTGAATAGGTTCTTCAGATAGGGAAAAAAAAGATATAACTGTACGTGGTTATTATTTATATGGGAAAAAGTATTATTAAATTAAAAGCGGAAAGTTCTTTGAATAGGTTCTTCAGATAGGGAAAAAAGATATAACTGTATGTGGTTATTATTTATATGGTAAAAAGTATTATTAAATTAAAAGCGGAAAGTTCTTTGAATAGGTTCTTCAGATAGGGAAAAAAAGATATAACTGTACGTGATTATTATTTATATGGGAAAAAGTATTATTAAATTAAAAGCGGAAAGTTCTTTGAATAGGTTCTTCAGATAGGGAAAAAAAGATATAACTGTACGTGGTTATTATTTATATGGGAAAAAGTATTATTAAACTAAAAGCGGAAAGTTCTTTGAATAGGTTCTTCAGATAGGGTTAAAAAAGATATAACTGTACGTGATTATTATTTATATGGGAAAAAGTATTATTAAATTAAAAACGGAAAGTTCTTTGAATAGGTTCTTCAGATAGGGAAAAAAAGAGAACAGGAATAATGTTATATTTAGTTCAGATTTCGATTTTAATATTAATTGTCATTTAATTTCCCCATCTTCTCAAAGAACTGATGGATGCCCTGGGCACTTTAGGTCTCTTTGATGTCAAAGATATAGATAAAGCTATCCAATATTTGTAATAGATATACAGTGATTTCCGCTTATAAGAATCACGTTTGTTATTACTGTTTTTGATTCTTATAAGCGGTTGATTCTTATAGCCGAAATTTAGGTTTTTGGACAAGCACACACGCACACACCTATTTATACATATATTAAATAATTTACCATAAAATACTCTTTAATTTACGTTAATTATCTTTTATTAAAATTAATTTTTATAATTTTAAAAATACAACTTAATTTTTAGACATATAAGTAGATACACATTATTATAGTAAGAGAAGAAAAAATCCAATATTTGTTACAACATACCTGCTTAACAGTTTTAACATTTCAACTACAGGAAGGGAGCAACAAAAAGTTTTCTATGGTAGTTTAACGTAATGAAGTTTTCAGGAGGTATAAACAGTGTTTATACCTCTTTCAATACTAATAGTCTCAGACGAAGATTCGCCATCCAGCTTACGTATCATGGTTTGATAACGTGCTGAATCTACTAATGTCACGTTTGCCTAAGTGATAGTGGACAATTCTCCGAAGATTTATGTGTTTCAGGGTCCAGGAAGCCGCAACCAGGATGTGGGAGGTGGGGAAAAAGAGTCCCTATTTTTGTTTATCATTGGAGAAAAGTGAAATCGGACTCGGACGAGTAAAGATGCCCCCTGGTCAAGCCAATAGGACAGTGTTGTGGTAAAGCGTTTAAGGGGAAACTATTATGTTATGTCTAATAAAGAAAGGGGTGAATTTTACGACTATATTCCATCCCATCTTATCAAATCTTTCTTTAAAAAAAAAGAAAGAACTTCGTGTCTTTTGAGGGTTTAAGTGGCTTTTTTGGAAAAATTAAAGGAAAGCGAAGAGTGTAAGCTGATTCTTAAAACCGGTGGATTGATTCTTTAAAGCGAAAATTTTAACATGGAAATAATACATTTGTTTTTGTTTTCGCGATATTGATTCTTATAAACGGTTGATTCTTATAACCACTGAACACTATAAGCGGTGGTTACTGTATATAATTGTGCATCAAACATTTAAAAAGCGTTTTACTGTCTAATATTGTGTCAATCTTGAAATCCAAGAGGAAAAACTCATGGATTTCAAGGCGAAAACACAAATGTCACAAATGTACATTAGGGTGGAACGAAAAAAACTTTTTTTTGAATTTCAATATGCTCTAGTTCTCAAAAGTTGCCTTTTAACAAAATAAAGACGGAAATTAAATATTAGCGTAATTGGTGCATGTTTTCAGTTAGCGCAAGAAGGGCAAACTTTTGGTTTTCATTAAATTTTTGACAAATTTCGCAATTATTTTGAAATTGAATATACTTGTAGTACAAAAAAGTATCAAAATATGTAATTTAAACATTCCTTTTAGTCAGGAGATCTGCTAAACAGATTATATAATGCGTTTTACTTCATAAAAATAGTACACATAAAGGCACTTAAGGACGAGGCACTTAAAAGACACTCGGACATCACGGTGGAACGAAAAACTTTTTTTTCGGAATTTCAATATGCTCTAGTTTTCAAAAGTTGTCTTTTAAAATTAAAATTAAGAATATAAAAGTTTTTTGCTCTACTAAAATATTTTCAAATGCCGCAAAGGGCTTCAGAATGGATATTTCATGTACTTTAAGATCTTGAATACAGACTTGAATTTACATCCTATTACTAATCCCTTTATTAGAATGATGCAGATAGGTATTTTCATGGAGGATAAAGCCTAGAGGGAGCTTTCTCATGCCATCCTAAGTTTCGCCGTGTTACTGATATTGCCTCGAAAGCGCCGAGTAGCCGTAAACCAAATGTGCCGTAGAAAATTAGATTTTCAATTTTTAAAGCAAATTCCTGTATGTTGCCACTTTTAATATTATAGTAAGTTAGAATGTCTGCGCCATTTATTTTTTTTAAAGTCAAGCCAATCAAGGAAAAGGGTATTGAAAAAGGGATTTCTTGAGTTGTTTTAAGCACGGAAAAGATGTTGTCATAATACCATCTGACATGCTACTGACATATTTTAATATAAAAGTAAAAGCTGCACTAAAATTATCGGGTTTTTGACGTATAGCTAGCTGTTCTTAATTTTTTTTCCAGCAAAATTTTGACACAATCTGAAACTTCTTTTGGGTGTGAAATATTTACTGAAAGAATAGAGATAGCTTGGAGTGAGATTGTCATGACTTTAAATATGAAGTGAGTGAAACGAAACTAACCATTTTTTGCTGTATTAAAGTATTGACAGGCTAAGATACCTATTTAAAATATTTTTCCAGTTAATATTTTAAATATGTTATTGAGAAAGTAAGTTTTAATTTAGTAGAATATACCATACTTGTTCTATTTATGAGAATATACTCGTTCGAACAAAATGAAGCCTTCGTATTGGTGCATTCTCCATTGATTAATTGCTAAATTAATGAATTAATGATTTAATCTTTTCCCAGAATTTTATAGCAAGGATTTCGAGAACTTATGTTCACTGCATATGTATATTCTACATAATCTGTATTTTGTACTGCTCTCTGTATTATAAATATACAAATTTAATTTTTAGGAAAAGCCGTTGTTTAACTTTGAGCTACTGCACTGGACATATTCCACAAGAAATAAGCGTTAATCCTCCCTATTAGAATGTTAAATACGAAGGCTAACTCACTGTTGAGCTACAAACCTATTACTTCAACTAATATCCCTTGTAAAATAATGGAAACAATAATTCTAAGGAGGCTTACATATCATCTTGAGTCTAAAGATCAGCTATCGAGGGAACAAAATGGTTTTAGAAGAAGGCATGACAGCAAACATCAAATTTAATACTTTAGTCCGTGTCACGAACGCCCAAACTTTAGCCCAGCAATTGTGATACGGTGGCTGCCTTTTTGACAAAAGCCTTTGACAGGCTCGGAAAAATAAAGGAATTATTTAACTTCATGAGACTTTTGGAATTTATAGCAGTGCCCTTTCCTGTATCTCTGACTTTTTGAAGGACAGACTCATAAAGAACATAACAAATCCATATTTAGAAGTATAAAGCTGAGCCAGGGTTGGGCAGAAGGATTTGAGCCTACGCTCTCCGCTGTCATCAAGAAGGTGATTTGCAAGGCGTGGGAAGTTGGTTTATGAGCTGACGGCATTGTTCTCTGATACTCCAACTCTAACTTAAAAGTCGTCGAATTAAAATTCTATACCGGGCTGTTTTTAACTCCTTTAGTCCAAGATTAACGTCAAGCCTTGTAAAGTATTACAGTAAACTTTACAGTTACGATATACATAACCGAACTTCTGGTTTCTCGCAGGGATGGCGCAATAATCAAAGACTATGGCCTTGTTCGCATTGCTTGTGGAGCGTGACGTAGCGTTGGCGCCAAGATTGCTGACGTGACCTGTGACTGGTTTGGCGAATCACGTGGTTATTGCGTTGAGATCTGTGATTCGTTAACATTTCTATTTCTGACGTTCCAGTAGGAAAAAGCGAAATAGTTCATTTAGTCTAGCGGATTTACTGAGTTTGATATCGAAAAAGGTTGAACAGCCCTAATTGAAACCTTGTATCAGCCCTTTTGAGGGTCTATACCAGGAGTCTCCAAACTACGGCTCGCGGGCCCCACCCTTCCAGCACGCCATAGTTTATTTTGATTACATTGTAAAATTTACAATGTATGCAAATTATATAAAATAATGATCAGATGTTTTATTGAACGACCCATTAAGAAACACAATAACTGACATACTTAATTGAACATTTTAACTGTAATTAATGACATGAGATTTATCGTAAAAACTTACAATAAGTGACATATATAGTTGATTTACACAATGAAATTAAACATTATAATTATGATTAATGGGATTTATGTAGATTTAACTTTATGTAGCCATAGATATCTCTCTCGCCGGCTAGTCCCGAAACGAAAATTTGCGCGTCATTCAAAACTACAGTACGTTGGTATAATGAGCTAGCTAGCTAGGCCTTGACCCTTGGGACTTGGTGAAGGAGTCAGTGTGGCCCTTAGGCTGAAAGGTTTGGAGATCCCTGGTCTATACCACGGAATTTTCAAACAAAAAATGCCATTTTACTTACCTACGGCAAAAAAAAGTCTTGAAGATATCATTTGCATTACTTGGGATGCCACCAGATTTTACACTGATGGTAGCGAAGACAAAGAAGACTGCACCGGTCATCAAGACTCCTATGACCGGTGCTCCTACTTGGGATGCCACCAGATTTTACACAGATGGTAGCGAAGACAAAGAAGACTGCACCGGTCATCAAGACTCCTATGACCGGTGCTCCTACTTGGGATGCCACCAGATTTTACACTGATGGTAGCGAAGACAAAGAAGACTCCACCGGTCATCAAGACTCCTATGACCGGTTCTCCTACTTGGGATGCCACCAGATTTTACACAGATGGTAGCGAAGACAAAGAAGACTGCACCGGTCATCAAGACTCCTATGACCGGTGCTCCTACTTGGGATGCCACCAGATTTTACACAGATGGTAGCGAAGACAAAGAAGACTGCACCGGTCATTAAGACTCCTATGACCGGTGCTCCTTCTTGGGATACCACCAGATTTTACACAGATGGTAGAGAAGACAAAGAAGAGTGCACCGGTCATCGAGACTGGCCGGTCATAGATGACTCCGGATGGTCATATTCCTCATGGTCACTCCTCATGTTATGTATATTAAACTGAAAAGAAAAATCCGTATTCCTGTCCTGTCTTCCGATTTGAACTTATCGTCATTGACCAGAGACTGAACTGCATTAAATACGAGAGTTGTTTTAATGATGTACAGATTCCATTAGCCGCAGCTCCATCGAACATTTGATTAACTGGCACAGAGTCGGGGATAGAACCGGAATTGCAATTCTAGATAATCTCAGGCACCAATCTCTATTTCGTGATATACATCTACAATGAATACCTTTCATGTAGACTTCGTACAAGGTAATGATAAAGCTGATGGTCTGGCTATTTGCATTAAATATGGAGAATTATATTTATAGTCCCCAAAACTATTTTGACCAATAGATCTATGTCGGCATATAAACTCGTTGCTATGGATAAATATATTTGAAAAGTACAATGATGTTTTAAAATTCACACAATATTGCACGTTATAAATTTTAATTTTTCCATGAAATTCTTTGTATTTAAGCGACAATAACAACATTATTGTATTTTTGAAAAGCTCAAAATATTTATTTTCCAGGCATCTATGAACTTCAATAACAGTTCAGATGCAGTTCATTTAAAGCCAATCTCCAAAAAATATATAGATTTTACGTACTTTTTCAAAATTTACGTAATAAAGTTGTAAGATTATGTAGACTAATATGATACACTAGATGTTTGCGATATTCTACATCTTATGTACAGTTTAGATTAATTACATTCTAATCAACTCTGAAAATAGTTCAGAATCAGTTCATTTAAAACCAATCTCTGAAATATATAGATTTTATGTATTTTTTTCCAGAATTTGCACAATAAAGTTGTAAGATTATGTATATTGATCCGATATATTAGTCGTTTGCGACATTCCATTTCCAATGCAAAGTTTATATTAATTAAATTTAAACAATTTTGTGAAAATATTTCGGCTTTAAAGTGAGTTTATTTTTTTTTTAACTCTCCCAGTGTACCACAAGTTTACATAACTCACTGCAACGTTATGCGAATTTTAAATTTATTATTCCGTATTTCTTTTGAGATATGTGAAAAACAAACAGTATTTTGTTAAATGCACGACTCCGCTGCTTTTCCGAGAAAAAATTGTGAAGCTTGACAAAAAAAATCTCATCGGAATGTTTGCATTTCAAAGACACATGCTTCCTCGTAAAAACTTTTACTTTCAGAAACATTTCATGTTTCATAGAAATAAAATGAAAATTTATTCGAATCAATACATGCGTTACCTCAAAAGTGTGTACAATACCTGGAGCTTTTTTGCAATATCGAAAAATTTTAAAAGATGGTAGAAATTTATAAAGGAAGAACTTCTGATATGTAAAGCTTCCAGGATTGCGAGTATACAGTTTCCATAAAAGGGTATTCGGGATTTTTTTTTTTTTTGTTTTGTTAAAAATCCATATAAAAGGGAACTTTGAATCAGTTTCCACTTCAATATAATATACACGGTGCACAATATTTGCCATACTCCTGACAATTTGGTACACCTGAGATGAGATGCAACAGAATTAAAAAAAAATTTCAGGTTTCTTCTAACGAAACTACCGTGGGTTATTAACGTAGGATTACTTATCGTTGCTTACCTCTTTTGTATGTATACCTCTTTTGTATG
>OU015493.1:199611786-199761786 GCA_907164885.2 Dolomedes plantarius
ATCTCAGCGCGCCAACTCTCCTTGGACATGCGCAGAGCCCTAAACAGACATCTTTCAAGGCTAAATAAAATGTAAACGTTTCTCCTCGACCGCAGAACTCAGAGGCGCACGAAGATTATATAATAAAAGGGAAATTCCCTTTCCCAATTCGCGTCTTTGAATACGAACAATTAGAGGCGAATTACGCCACGAATATAATTTAATTCCCAAGCCCCCTTTAAATTTAGAATAATCATTCTTTTCCCACTAAATCCTTTACATATATATATATATATATATATATATATATATATATATATATATATATATATATATATATATATATATATATATATATGTATATGTATGTATATATATTATTAATATGTAATATATATAATGTGTGTGAATGAGTTGGCTCTATAAAAATATAGATTATTTATATAAACACTGCTTATCCACTTCATTCCATATATATTTTTCTCAGTTGCAGTTACTTAAGCTCTCCCGATATCCCGAAAGATTATATGAAAATTTAGCTCTAGACGCTGCAAGGAAACATATTTGAGATTCTGAAGGCAATTCTAGTTTTTTGACTTCGTTCGCTGGAATGTTACTAATATAGCTGGAATGTTAGTAACACATTATGAAGTTATTAGAAATACGCAGAAGCCCAGAGGGGTGGGGAGGATGTCTCTCCAAAATCCCCTTCTCTTTACAGACACTACTGTATTAATTGAGAGATTTCTGAAGTTACAAATAATGTTCGTGTAGCCTATGGAGTCATGGTAAGTTTTCAGCTGGGTATTGCCTACAGGATTATTGCCTGTCTTTAAGCGAGAAAATGGTGATATTGTTTTAAATGTTAAGTGTGGTACTACCACGAAGAGACTCCAGAGATGTAACTGTACGTGGTTATGATTTATATGGGAAAAAGTATTATTAAATTAAAAACGGAAAGTTCTTTGAATAGGTTCTTCAGATAGGGAAAAAAAAAGATATAACTGTACGTGGTTATTATTTATATGGGAAAAAGTATTATTAAATTAAAAGCGGAAAGTTCTTTGAATAGGTTCTTCAGATAGGAAAAAAAAAAGATATAACTGTACGTGGTTATTATTTATATGGGAAAAAGTATTATTAAATTAAAAGCGGAAAGTTCTTTGAATAGGTTCTTCAGATAGGGAAAAAAAGATATAACTGTACGTGATTATTATTTATATGGGAAAAAGTATTATTAAATTAAAAACGGAAAGTTCTTTGAATAGGTTCTTCAGATAGGGAAAAAAAAGATATAACTGTACGTGGTTATTATTTATATGGGAAAAAGTATTATTAAATTAAAAGCGGAAAGTTCTTTGAATAGGTTCTTCAGATAGGGAAAAAAGATATAACTGTATGTGGTTATTATTTATATGGTAAAAAGTATTATTAAATTAAAAGCGGAAAGTTCTTTGAATAGGTTCTTCAGATAGGGAAAAAAAGATATAACTGTACGTGATTATTATTTATATGGGAAAAAGTATTATTAAATTAAAAACGGAAAGTTCTTTGAATAGGTTCTTCAGATAGGGAAAAAAAAGATATAACTGTACGTGGTTATTATTTATATGGGAAAAAGTATTATTAAACTAAAAGCGGAAAGTTCTTTGAATAGGTTCTTCAGATAGGGTTAAAAAAGATATAACTGTACGTGATTATTATTTATATGGGAAAAAGTATTATTAAATTAAAAACGGAAAGTTCTTTGAATAGGTTCTTCAGATAGGGAAAAAAAGATATAACTGTACGTGATTATTATTTATATGGGAAAAAGTATTATTAAATTAAAAACGGAAAGTTCTTTGAATAGGTTCTTCAGATAGGGAAAAAAAAGATATAACTGTACGTGGTTATTATTTATATGGGAAAAAGTATTATTAAATTAAAAGCGGAAAGTTCTTTGAATAGGTTCTTCAGATAGGGAAAAAAGATATAACTGTATGTGGTTATTATTTATATGGTAAAAAGTATTATTAAATTAAAAGCGGAAAGTTCTTTGAATAGGTTCTTCAGATAGGGAAAAAAAGATATAACTGTACGTGATTATTATTTATATGGGAAAAAGTATTATTAAATTAAAAGCGGAAAGTTCTTTGAATAGGTTCTTCAGATAGGGAAAAAAAGATATAACTGTACGTGGTTATTATTTATATGGGAAAAAGTATTATTAAACTAAAAGCGGAAAGTTCTTTGAATAGGTTCTTCAGATAGGGTTAAAAAAGATATAACTGTACGTGATTATTATTTATATGGGAAAAAGTATTATTAAATTAAAAACGGAAAGTTCTTTGAATAGGTTCTTCAGATAGGGAAAAAAAGAGAACAGGAATAATGTTATATTTAGTTCAGATTTCGATTTTAATATTAATTGTCATTTAATTTCCCCATCTTCTCAAAGAACTGATGGATGCCCTGGGCACTTTAGGTCTCTTTGATGTCAAAGATATAGATAAAGCTATCCAATATTTGTAATAGATATACAGTGATTTCCGCTTATAAGAATCACGTTTGTTATTACTGTTTTTGATTCTTATAAGCGGTTGATTCTTATAGCCGAAATTTAGGTTTTTGGACAAGCACACACGCACACACCTATTTATACATATATTAAATAATTTACCATAAAATACTCTTTAATTTACGTTAATTATCTTTTATTAAAATTAATTTTTATAATTTTAAAAATACAACTTAATTTTTAGACATATAAGTAGATACACATTATTATAGTAAGAGAAGAAAAAATCCAATATTTGTTACAACATACCTGCTTAACAGTTTTAACATTTCAACTACAGGAAGGGAGCAACAAAAAGTTTTCTATGGTAGTTTAACGTAATGAAGTTTTCAGGAGGTATAAACAGTGTTTATACCTCTTTCAATACTAATAGTCTCAGACGAAGATTCGCCATCCAGCTTACGTATCATGGTTTGATAACGTGCTGAATCTACTAATGTCACGTTTGCCTAAGTGATAGTGGACAATTCTCCGAAGATTTATGTGTTTCAGGGTCCAGGAAGCCGCAACCAGGATGTGGGAGGTGGGGAAAAAGAGTCCCTATTTTTGTTTATCATTGGAGAAAAGTGAAATCGGACTCGGACGAGTAAAGATGCCCCCTGGTCAAGCCAATAGGACAGTGTTGTGGTAAAGCGTTTAAGGGGAAACTATTATGTTATGTCTAATAAAGAAAGGGGTGAATTTTACGACTATATTCCATCCCATCTTATCAAATCTTTCTTTAAAAAAAAAGAAAGAACTTCGTGTCTTTTGAGGGTTTAAGTGGCTTTTTTGGAAAAATTAAAGGAAAGCGAAGAGTGTAAGCTGATTCTTAAAACCGGTGGATTGATTCTTTAAAGCGAAAATTTTAACATGGAAATAATACATTTGTTTTTGTTTTCGCGATATTGATTCTTATAAACGGTTGATTCTTATAACCACTGAACACTATAAGCGGTGGTTACTGTATATAATTGTGCATCAAACATTTAAAAAGCGTTTTACTGTCTAATATTGTGTCAATCTTGAAATCCAAGAGGAAAAACTCATGGATTTCAAGGCGAAAACACAAATGTCACAAATGTACATTAGGGTGGAACGAAAAAAACTTTTTTTTGAATTTCAATATGCTCTAGTTCTCAAAAGTTGCCTTTTAACAAAATAAAGACGGAAATTAAATATTAGCGTAATTGGTGCATGTTTTCAGTTAGCGCAAGAAGGGCAAACTTTTGGTTTTCATTAAATTTTTGACAAATTTCGCAATTATTTTGAAATTGAATATACTTGTAGTACAAAAAAGTATCAAAATATGTAATTTAAACATTCCTTTTAGTCAGGAGATCTGCTAAACAGATTATATAATGCGTTTTACTTCATAAAAATAGTACACATAAAGGCACTTAAGGACGAGGCACTTAAAAGACACTCGGACATCACGGTGGAACGAAAAACTTTTTTTTCGGAATTTCAATATGCTCTAGTTTTCAAAAGTTGTCTTTTAAAATTAAAATTAAGAATATAAAAGTTTTTTGCTCTACTAAAATATTTTCAAATGCCGCAAAGGGCTTCAGAATGGATATTTCATGTACTTTAAGATCTTGAATACAGACTTGAATTTACATCCTATTACTAATCCCTTTATTAGAATGATGCAGATAGGTATTTTCATGGAGGATAAAGCCTAGAGGGAGCTTTCTCATGCCATCCTAAGTTTCGCCGTGTTACTGATATTGCCTCGAAAGCGCCGAGTAGCCGTAAACCAAATGTGCCGTAGAAAATTAGATTTTCAATTTTTAAAGCAAATTCCTGTATGTTGCCACTTTTAATATTATAGTAAGTTAGAATGTCTGCGCCATTTATTTTTTTTAAAGTCAAGCCAATCAAGGAAAAGGGTATTGAAAAAGGGATTTCTTGAGTTGTTTTAAGCACGGAAAAGATGTTGTCATAATACCATCTGACATGCTACTGACATATTTTAATATAAAAGTAAAAGCTGCACTAAAATTATCGGGTTTTTGACGTATAGCTAGCTGTTCTTAATTTTTTTTCCAGCAAAATTTTGACACAATCTGAAACTTCTTTTGGGTGTGAAATATTTACTGAAAGAATAGAGATAGCTTGGAGTGAGATTGTCATGACTTTAAATATGAAGTGAGTGAAACGAAACTAACCATTTTTTGCTGTATTAAAGTATTGACAGGCTAAGATACCTATTTAAAATATTTTTCCAGTTAATATTTTAAATATGTTATTGAGAAAGTAAGTTTTAATTTAGTAGAATATACCATACTTGTTCTATTTATGAGAATATACTCGTTCGAACAAAATGAAGCCTTCGTATTGGTGCATTCTCCATTGATTAATTGCTAAATTAATGAATTAATGATTTAATCTTTTCCCAGAATTTTATAGCAAGGATTTCGAGAACTTATGTTCACTGCATATGTATATTCTACATAATCTGTATTTTGTACTGCTCTCTGTATTATAAATATACAAATTTAATTTTTAGGAAAAGCCGTTGTTTAACTTTGAGCTACTGCACTGGACATATTCCACAAGAAATAAGCGTTAATCCTCCCTATTAGAATGTTAAATACGAAGGCTAACTCACTGTTGAGCTACAAACCTATTACTTCAACTAATATCCCTTGTAAAATAATGGAAACAATAATTCTAAGGAGGCTTACATATCATCTTGAGTCTAAAGATCAGCTATCGAGGGAACAAAATGGTTTTAGAAGAAGGCATGACAGCAAACATCAAATTTAATACTTTAGTCCGTGTCACGAACGCCCAAAACTTTAGCCCAGCAATTGTGATACGGTGGCTGCCTTTTTGACAAAAGCCTTTGACAGGCTCGGAAAAATAAAGGAATTATTTAACTTCATGAGACTTTTGGAATTTATAGCAGTGCCCTTTCCTGTATCTCTGACTTTTTGAAGGACAGACTCATAAAGAACATAACAAATCCATATTTAGAAGTATAAAGCTGAGCCAGGGTTGGGCAGAAGGATTTGAGCCTACGCTCTCCGCTGTCATCAAGAAGGTGATTTGCAAGGCGTGGGAAGTTGGTTTATGAGCTGACGGCATTGTTCTCTGATACTCCAACTCTAACTTAAAAGTCGTCGAATTAAAATTCTATACCGGGCTGTTTTTAACTCCTTTAGTCCAAGATTAACGTCAAGCCTTGTAAAGTATTACAGTAAACTTTACAGTTACGATATACATAACCGAACTTCTGGTTTCTCGCAGGGATGGCGCAATAATCAAAGACTATGGCCTTGTTCGCATTGCTTGTGGAGCGTGACGTAGCGTTGGCGCCAAGATTGCTGACGTGACCTGTGACTGGTTTGGCGAATCACGTGGTTATTGCGTTGAGATCTGTGATTCGTTAACATTTCTATTTCTGACGTTCCAGTAGGAAAAAGCGAAATAGTTCATTTAGTCTAGCGGATTTACTGAGTTTGATATCGAAAAAGGTTGAACAGCCCTAATTGAAACCTTGTATCAGCCCTTTTGAGGGTCTATACCAGGAGTCTCCAAACTACGGCTCGCGGGCCCCACCCTTCCAGCACGCCATAGTTTATTTTGATTACATTGTAAAATTTACAATGTATGCAAATTATATAAAATAATGATCAGATGTTTTTATTGAACGACCCATTAAGAAACACAATAACTGACATACTTAATTGAACATTTTAACTGTAATTAATGACATGAGATTTATCGTAAAAACTTACAATAAGTGACATATATAGTTGATTTACACAATGAAATTAAACATTATAATTATGATTAATGGGATTTATGTAGATTTAACTTTATGTAGCCATAGATATCTCTCTCGCCGGCTAGTCCCGAAACGAAAATTTGCGCGTCATTCAAAACTACAGTACGTTGGTATAATGAGCTAGCTAGCTAGGCCTTGACCCTTGGGACTTGGTGAAGGAGTCAGTGTGGCCCTTAGGCTGAAAGGTTTGGAGATCCCTGGTCTATACCACGGAATTTTCAAACAAAAAATGCCATTTTACTTACCTACGGCAAAAAAAAGTCTTGAAGATATCATTTGCATTACTTGGGATGCCACCAGATTTTACACTGATGGTAGCGAAGACAAAGAAGACTGCACCGGTCATCAAGACTCCTATGACCGGTGCTCCTACTTGGGATGCCACCAGATTTTACACAGATGGTAGCGAAGACAAAGAAGACTGCACCGGTCATCAAGACTCCTATGACCGGTGCTCCTACTTGGGATACCACCAGATTTTACACACTGCACCGGTCATCAAGACTCCTATGACCGGTGCTCCTACTTGGGATGCCACCAGATTTTACACACTGCACCGGTCATCAAGACTCCTATGACCGGTGCTCCTACTTGGGATGCCACCAGATTTTACACAGATGGTAGCGAAGACAAAGAAGACTGCACCGGTCATTAAGACTCCTATGACCGGTGCTCCTTCTTGGGATACCACCAGATTTTACACAGATGGTAGAGAAGACAAAGAAGAGTGCACCGGTCATCGAGACTGGCCGGTCATAGATGACTCCGGATGGTCATATTCCTCATGGTCACTCCTCATGTTATGTATATTAAACTGAAAAGAAAAATCCGTATTCCTGTCCTGTCTTCCGATTTGAACTTATCGTCATTGACCAGAGACTGAACTGCATTAAATACGAGAGTTGTTTTAATGATGTACAGATTCCATTAGCCGCAGCTCCATCGAACATTTGATTAACTGGCACAGAGTCGGGGATAGAACCGGAATTGCAATTCTAGATAATCTCAGGCACCAATCTCTATTTCGTGATATACATCTACAATGAATACCTTTCATGTAGACTTCGTACAAGGTAATGATAAAGCTGATGGTCTGGCTATTTGCATTAAATATGGAGAATTATATTTATAGTCCCCAAAACTATTTTGACCAATAGATCTATGTCGGCATATAAACTCGTTGCTATGGATAAATATATTTGAAAAGTACAATGATGTTTTAAAATTCACACAATATTGCACGTTATAAATTTTAATTTTTCCATGAAATTCTTTGTATTTAAGCGACAATAACAACATTATTGTATTTTTGAAAAGCTCAAAATATTTATTTTCCAGGCATCTATGAACTTCAATAACAGTTCAGATGCAGTTCATTTAAAGCCAATCTCCAAAAAATATATAGATTTTACGTACTTTTTCAAAATTTACGTAATAAAGTTGTAAGATTATGTAGACTAATATGATACACTAGATGTTTGCGATATTCTACATCTTATGTACAGTTTAGATTAATTACATTCTAATCAACTCTGAAAATAGTTCAGAATCAGTTCATTTAAAACCAATCTCTGAAATATATAGATTTTATGTATTTTTTTCCAGAATTTGCACAATAAAGTTGTAAGATTATGTATATTGATCCGATATATTAGTCGTTTGCGACATTCCATTTCCAATGCAAAGTTTATATTAATTAAATTTAAACAATTTTGTGAAAATATTTCGGCTTTAAAGTGAGTTTATTTTTTTTTTAACTCTCCCAGTGTACCACAAGTTTACATAACTCACTGCAACGTTATGCGAATTTTAAATTTATTATTCCGTATTTCTTTTGAGATATGTGAAAAACAAACAGTATTTTTGTTAAATGCACGACTCCGCTGCTTTTCCGAGAAAAAATTGTGAAGCTTGACAAAAAAAATCTCATCGGAATGTTTGCATTTCAAAGACACATGCTTCCTCGTAAAAACTTTTACTTTCAGAAACATTTCATGTTTCATAGAAATAAAATGAAAATTTATTCGAATCAATACATGCGTTACCTCAAAAGTGTGTACAATACCTGGAGCTTTTTTGCAATATCGAAAAATTTTAAAAGATGGTAGAAATTTATAAAGGAAGAACTTCTGATATGTAAAGCTTCCAGGATTGCGAGTATACAGTTTCCATAAAAGGGTATTCGGGATTTTTTTTTTTTTTGTTTTGTTAAAAATCCATATAAAAGGGAAACTTTGAATCAGTTTCCACTTCAATATAATATACACGGTGCACAATATTTGCCATACTCCTGACAATTTGGTACACCTGAGATGAGATGCAACAGAATTAAAAAAAAATTTCAGGTTTCTTCTAACGAAACTACCGTGGGTTATTAACGTAGGATTACTTATCGTTGCTTACCTCTTTTGTATGTATACCTCTTTTGTATATGTATCTATATATATATGTACGTATGTATATCTATATACATAAATGCTTGTCAAAATTTTGACGCATCTTGGTAATTTTCTGCTTAACTGTTTACTGCTTGTCCAAGCGATAGACTGGGTTGGGCGCGCTGCCAAAATTATAACTCATGAGGACGGATAGACGGACGGTTTTAGCGCCTGAAATTTTCCTTTCCACTGGACCGTTATGGAGAAACGTAATCCTGCGTTGAAAGTTCCGTTAAAACTGGGCAGGAATTTCTGAAATAAAATTACCGTCAAAGTTGTAGTTTTGATTAGTAAACATTTAGCGATTTTGGAGGTTTGCATTAACTTTTGGCGAATGCCTCCTATAAAATGGTTCCAGCTACAGATCAACCCTAAAACAAAGAAAAACATTTCAAAAAATAAATACAGTCGATTCCGGTTAATTGGACCGAATCCCGTCTTGTAACGTAAGGCATATTCGTTTAATGGGACCAGCCGATTATTAGGACCAAAATGATCGCGTCCCGATGTAGTCCGATTAACTGGAATCAACTGTAATTTCCGAAATTTCAAATCCACTCCAAGATATTGTATATCAAATTCATAATGTTTTCTTCTTACGTTCATATATACTCACTAGAAGGTAACCCGTCATTTTGACGTCATAATACTAATAATGACGTCATAATGGAAAAAGTATATGAAAGTTAAAAAATATCCCGAATTATCTAACAATATTGCATTTAATCCACACCTTGTAAAAGCAAACCCTTTCATTATTTTTTATTTATTTAGTTTTTCATGCGATTGGAGTAGTAGACTGCCATCCAACCCGTCATTTTGACGTCAAAATACTAATAATGACGTCATAATGGAAAAAGTATCTGAAAGTTAAAAAATATCCCGAATTATCTAACAATATTGCATTTAATCGACACCTTGTAAAAGCAAACCCTTTTATTAATTTTTATTTATTTAGTTTTTCATGCGATTGGAGTAGTAGACTGCCATCCAGTTTCTCACAGCTCACTACGCAATATGAATACTTGAGCTACTTGATTCATTCACATTCAAGTTTGTGTACTTTCAGAATTCATCGCAAAAGTAAACAGATTTTTAAAAACTGTTAAATATACAGCTAAAAGCATCCAATTTTTTTAGTTCTGAATGTTTTATAGAAAAATAGGCTGAACAAACGTGATTTGATGGAGAAGATATTAGTTTTAAGGTAAGAAAAAATTCTGATCCACATCTGAAATTGAAATTAAGCCTAACCGGCTGTTTGTTTACTGAGGGCTTCAATTGAAAGATGAGTACAGCCCGGAAGTGTTATACAGAGACAACGGCTATTATATATATAATTTCATCGAAAATTTCAGCGAACTTGGAACAAAGCCGAAACGGAAATCTATGAAAGTTATGACTTTATCACCTTAGTGCTAAAAATGTCTGCCAGATTTAAAAGCCGCCCAAGAAAGTGATTGAAACATGAATCGTTGATAACGGGAACTGCACTTGTGTTAAATGGTATTTCAATGGGTACTGAATTTAGTGGAAAGTAAAGTTCATTTCAGTTTTCATGGGTGCCATCTCTCGGCTAAAACAGATCTTTCAATTTCCGAAAAGCAATTTCATCCAGAAAAATGGCGCTAGCTCGTATTAATGGCTCTAATTCGAGGAACAAAGGCAAATGTTAGAGTATTATTTAAAGGTTGTGAAATATTACTTCTGCAAATAACGAGAAATAATTCACTTTGATTTTTCAATTATCGAAGACGCAAATACACTGAAATATTAATACTAAAATATTTAAAAAAATTATTTAGTGTTTACTGAAGTTAATTTAGATTTTTCCCAGTCGAGGAATTCGATGGATTCTACGGGTTACGGGAGAGCTAATCTATATATATAAAACAGTTCCGTAACTGACTCATTCATTCACTGACTGACTAACTGGCTGACTGACATACAACGCACAGACCAAACCGCTGGACCTAAAGGGCTGAAATTTTGCATGGCGATTCTTCTAATAGTGTAGGGGTGCACTAAGAAAGATTTTTCAAAAATGCTTCTTAGATTTTTTTAATTAAATTTTTAAGCTGTTTTTTAAACTTTTTTTACGTTTGCATTTAAAATAATACATTGAGGGTTATAAAATTTATATCACGAGAAAGATCATGAAAATTCCTTCAAAATGAAATTTTTTTCGAATTTTTACCTCCATTTCCTGATTTTTGGTGAATTTTTAAAGATTAATTTTTAGAATTTAATTTATTAAATGCTGATCACGTGATTTCTTTTTCTGGTACTTTCAATAAATTTATCGTCACGTGCGTAACAACTAAATAGACAAAAAAAAAAACATTTTTTCTTTCTAATGCAGCAGATGATTGGATATTATCCAAAAAAAATAAATATTCCTTATGATTTTTTTATAAATATATATATATAAATATTTTTTTACATCAATTGTATATATTGATCGTCTCATTTATTATAAATATATATATTTATTTTTTTTTTGGCATTAATTGCATACATTTACCGTTGTATTTAATTTGAATGTACTCCGTAGCGAAGCACGGGTATTCATCTAGTTCATTATAAACGTGCTTTATATACCTTCAATTGAAGTTCAGAAAACCAATTCACGAAATTAATTACCAATGTTTTGGAACACTTATTTTTAATGCATGTTGGTATGATGACGGAAAATGTTTATTATATTTATTCTGGAATGTTTTGGAATTCCTAAGTGATAATTTAAAAAAAGTTCTGAGTTATTCAGGATATTTCTGTTATGACAGGACATGGAATATAATCAAAAGCTACATTCTGAAAGTTTTTTCCTGTTAATTTGATGTAATTTCAAAGAAAGGACCCGGTGGAAATATTTATCGTAGTCTTATGTACATACTGGGACTATAACACTCATGGCTACATTACTAACTTTTTCATATCTCGGTAACTAAATTTATTTTCAAGCTGAAAGGCTATGCAAAATATGTTCGATTTTCGGCTACTTGTTTTTAAAAAGGAATTTTGAGGCTTCTGTGCACCATCATATTTGTGTTTAAGTATATCTTTTCTTACTGAAGAAATGATCGATTGAATGTCACATATGTATATACTGAGGTTATTAATGACGTTACATTATCAATTTTTTGAAGCCGAATGAATTTAGAATGTGTTAAATCTACTTAAGTTTTGCTACTTAAGTTAGAATCTGAATTTTAAGGGCAGTTGCCCTTAATCAAATTCCTTACCTTTCAACTCTTTTATGTGTGACGAATATTAGATTATGAAGAAATCATATGTGCCGATGGAAGTTATTATTATATACATAACTATACCGATTTTTTTTTTGCACTTGAAATTATATGTCGACTTGCGTACAAATTGAAATTATTATAAAATTGGGTAGATCGATCTTTATTGAAGCGGAAATTATGTGTCGTATCGTTTACAAACGGAAATTATCCATAGCTTGATTTGAGATGCTTGTAAAAGGGGAAAAAAAAGGTTTGTGGTTATTTTCAGCTTCTGTTAGAATCTGAATTTTAATACAGTCTAGTTGTCATCATCGGTGGTTAGTATCTGTGTTTTGGTTCAGTGGTAAACTTCTGTGGTATCTCAACATCGACGACAATCAAATAAACATAACATTTAATATTCACATCACAAGTACATATTACGTGTTTCCCGTTCGCTATCTAGAAGGTCTCTGGTCACAAAGCATTCTAATATGCGCTAGCAGCGCCATCTATATGAGTGGGTTTAACCACAGTCGAACCCCGTTATGGCGAACCCGGTATATAACGAACTCATGGATATAACGAACGAAAATTTTGGTCCCGCCATTTTCCTATTGTACGCAATTTAATTAGTACTGTGTCAGTTTAATGTAATCGATTTTAGTCGATTTAATTCGTTAATGATCATTTTTAATAGATTTTTATCTTTTTTAATACATCATTATTGAATACACATTGCAACTAATGAGTTATACATTTTGTGAAGTCTAGCATTTTACTTAACGGTTCGGATATGGCGAACCACCGGATAAAGCGAACAAAACCTGTGATCCCTTGAAGTTCGTTATAACGGGGTTCGACTGTAGCTGTTGTCTGAGCGCATGCGCTAGGCTGCGTCTGATATGACGTAGACAAATATACTTCAGTAGTAGCCAAAACGTTGCTTTGTGTGGATGTCATTCCACGAGCGGGAAATTTCCCCATTTACTTTGTTTAAAATTATTTGATTAATAAAAACGTTGTTAATTACTAACAACTGGTCCGTCGTCAATGTTTATGGTCTACTCACATCTAAATAGTCTATCTTAAAAGACAGCTGTTTTACACTATCTCTCTCTTTCATTTTATTCCACTCAATTTGGTTTTTCTCTGACAAAACGTACGATAAAATGTAGAGTTGCCTATTCCCGCAGAGAGATTTATAACGTGCTTTCTAGAAAAAAAAACTTTATCCAGAAAGATAAACTAAATCCATGCTTTCAGCTAGTGCATCCGTCTCATTACAAAGTGCATCTCTCCAGTATTCGGAGATGGATGATGAATGTGCATTGTATCGAAATTCAGAAAAAAAAATATTCCCCGTTGAATATGATATGCACCCGTCACACGTCTGAAAGAATGTAAATGATACTGAAGATAAGATGAAACGAAAATATGATAAAAAAAAATGTCTTTGGGTGTGTTTTCTTTTTCTTCCTTGGGATGGTGTCTTCGGTCGTGCGGATATGACATTAATGTTGTTTTGTTTGGCTTTTAATTTTGACGTAGGAGAAAATTCTGGAAATAAAAAAGAAGCGATGTATTTCTATCTGTGAGCGAGTCTTGATCCTATCACGTTTTACCTATTTAACTACATGTAGTAATTCGCCAGTTCCTTCAATGGGCCCATTGTGGTGGGTGGCGTTTGCCCGTTTTCAGGAGGATGTGTGAAAATTCACAGACGTTAATAAGGTGTTAATTAACCCTTCAGCGGGCACGCCAATTTTTGGAACACCAACTGGCGCGCGGGGCACAAAATGCAGCGTCTCTTTAAACCTTGATTATTCCTTTTGCAATAAACTTTTTTTCCCCAAATTTAAAACAATAATTTATGTTTTATAGCAAGATATAAAATGTTGAAAATATTGAGATATATTTATAATTAAAGGCAAAAGAATGCAGATACAATCGCCTTATTTAAAAAATGTCCGGTTTATTGGATCTAAGGACAACTAACGAATGGATTCCTATGTCCCAAAACCTAAAAAACAAGGAGATTGTCCATCTTCGTGATATGCGGGATACCTTGTAATAGCTTCACATTGGATCGACTCCATCAACTCCTGCTTTTGTCGTATTGTAACCCAGTATAATCGCTAGTTTACCACGGTTAAATCCCGACTAACAATGAATGGAAAGGAATGCAAGGGTCAGAAAATCAGACCAGCATTATAAAGGGTGTTGCTATAAATAGAAACTGCTTAGAACATTTTACCCTTGCATGTAAAAACAAACCATTCAAAATTACGAAAATGTTGCACTTTGTACACGGGTGTGCCCGCTGAAGAGTTAAGCTGTATATTTTCACAGCGAAAGACCACTATGCAGTAAAGGATGTAAAAAAAATAGGAAAACAAAAACACAATGGGTCCTTTTAGGACTCCTTAATGACCGCGATGAGTTGCCAGCATCCATCTTGCTTCCAAATCTCGCCAAAATACACACGCACGAAACCGATATCGAAAATGTATCGCTACTTTAGAAATACATCGATTGACAGTTCCCTTTCGGCTCTATTGTGAATCCGACTTTCTGTCTAAACTGGACTGCTCCTTACAAGCAGAAGAATATATTGTAAGGTATACATAAGATTCGATTCACAAGAATCGAACTTTTGAGTGAATGAATTAAAGAAGCGCGTATGCCGCTTATAAATACCAAGCAGCTTGATTAATTCATTCACTCAAAAGTTCGATGCTTGTGAATCGAATCTTATGTATACCTTACAATTTGTAATTCAAAGAAAAATACCATTAAAGTGAACTTTGTTGAACTGTAATTAACTTATCGGGGTGCGCCCATTTAATATTCGAATTTCGGGAGGAAATAGGCGGAGGATGGTTCCTCTGTCGATAACATGTGCAGATACGGATATGATATTGCGAAAGGAATTCATTTTGAATGGTTAGTGTTCAATTTTCTGATGCGTATACATTCCCGAGATATTTCTGAACTTCCGTACGGATAGTAATTATAACTACTCCCTCCAAATCTGGTTTCCTAAAACATAAAAGTTTAATATGACAATTCTTGAAATTATTTTTATAATTATATACATCTGTACATAACTACTCCTTTTAAATATGGCTTCTTAAACTGAAATGTAAAAGGTGTTTAGATAATTTTTGAAATTATTCTTATAATATTCCGTGTCTTATAAATATATGTGGATTAAGTTTGCTGTGTACTAACTCTATTGGATTCAATCACCTCCATGTTAACCCATGAAAGGAATTTGTCCAAGGATTGCCGACTTGGAGTGAAAGGTTTTGTTTTTAATTGTACTATGTAACAGAGAAAAAAATTTGACACCTTGGGACATTATTCGTTTTAAAACAATGCAAATAATATTTTAAAATTTGAATTATTCGGCGAAAAAAATCTGGTCTAGTCTGTTTTAAACGCTCCTCCATTCCTTTGGTGGACAGAATTTATAAAATGAATCCCGTGGCAAGATGCAGAAAAGTTCAGGCTATCTGGAAATACCATTTTTATTGGATCACAGGATTTTTATTGGAGGCTCGGGCTTCGCCTAGCTACGCTCAAGCCACCCGTGTAACATATTTATGTACTTCGGGCCCCACAAAAGAAAAAAATAAGCCTACAAATGTATTAAATTCAAGTGAATAAATTCCTTCCAATTTTCATTCCCGTCGCTGCCGACAGATGGCAGCACCACTGTACCAGATGATTTGGTTTCTCAGCAGTGAGTGATTTTAGAATGAAAATATCTCTAAAACTATTGAATTAACAGAATAAGTGTACGCAGAAAAAATTATCAGTTTTCGAAGCTCTTTCCAAATATGTAACATTTATGTACTTTCATGAGAAAAAAAATTACACCGATTCCTGTATATTTGTCGGCCATTTTTTTTTCGAGGATTGGTCCACCCGGATGCGTTACGGTCACGTGATGATCTCGACATCCCCTTGTCTCTTTATTAATATAGATTTGCATTTACGTAGCTGTAAATAATAGACACCTTTTCTCCATGGGTTAACATTGAAGTGAGCGAATCCAATAGGGTTAGTACACAGCAGCCTTAATATCAAATATCAGATCTTTCTAATATGCTAACTGGATTCTTTTTTAAGTTTAATTAAATATTTCATTAAACTTTCATTATTTTTGTTGCGGCATACCTTTGATTTATCTTCAAGTCTTTGTGGTATCAGCATGAACACCAGTTTACATGACTGATTTCAATCTCTTGCGTCTTTCAAATTTGCTATTGTATACTTTCGACAAAAGTAAAGAAAAAAGTAATCTTTCGAAAATGCACGATTCTGTCTCGCCTAGAAGAAAAACTCGTAATCTAAGAAAAATATATTGGGTGGGAATCTTTGTGCGTCTACGATATGTGTTTCTCTCTGTAGTTTTTATTTTCAGAAAAATTTTACATTTTCTAAGAATATGTATATGTTATATGGGTTACGCAGCAGATGTAATACTTGTGATACACTCTTGAATTAAGGGAAAAGTTTGAAGAGATGTAAGGCATTTTTAATGAGTTATTTTTTACAACGATTACTTTGTAAAAATGTCATCGAAATAGGTAGTATTTCTAGAAATTGCACATATTTGAATTGAAATAATTTTCTTGTACCATTACAAGTTTTGTATTAAATCTTGACTCTTAGAAAAAGATTAGAAATGGTATGTTTCCAAAATTATTGAATTAAGTAAATTTTGTACTAGTATGGCAAGAAAAATTTCAAAAATGATAATTTTTGCCTCAGTTGTAAGGTTTCAAAAGGACTATTTTCAAAAACATTTTGAAAAATTAATGAAAATAAAGGATAAAATGAACGAAACTGAATTTAAGTAAACGTTGATAGTATTTAGCATGGTCATAACGCTGTTTTGCGAGCTGATAAACATGGAATGTGTTTCATTATGAGATTTTTAACGTCAAACTGAGGAATTTTTGTTCCGTTATTAATTAATTTTTCCTTTTATTGTTATTCTTTGTGCCGTAGTGCAGAAATACGAAAAATTCCTGATTAATACACCGTCATGGACTGTAAGAATACGGAATGAAAAAGAGAAGAAAATGGTAAACAAGTTTTACTCCGGAGGCTGATTTACTTTTAATCATCAGTTACTCGACATTCTCCTCTTTCGTGGGCTGGATTTTCTCTCTTGCCATGGATAAAGTGCTTGGACGAAATGAAGATGCAGCTTAAAGGTTGTTTTGATGGGTTGTATTTTTCACTACGCAAAACAAACAGTTTGCTTTCTATGCATCGTAAAGTCATGCATAAAAAGACCCGAATTTTTCACTTCTTATATCTAAAGCCACTTAACTTTTGCTAGAGCGCCTGTGAATTTATACTGTTGCAAATGCATGCCTATGCACAGAAAAATATAAAATATTAAAAACGTAAAATATTTGAAATGGATTAATGGTAAATATTCTGAGTTACGGCCGAGTAAGTCTGAGTTTCTATACTGTCGGAATGCGTCATAAGGATGTGTATGATCATCCAGCGTAAATGCATGATAATGTCCAAAAGAATAGATGTTAGACGATTAGCTTCAACGAATGGTTGAATGAAATACATACAAAAAAATTCCGGTAATCTCATCTAATGAAACTACCGCGGGTTATTAACGTAGGATTACTTATCGTTGCTTACCTCTTTTGTATGTATATTTGTATCTATATATATGTACGTATATATATTTATATATATATATATGTATATATTTATATATATATATATGTGTATATATATATATATATATATGTATATATATATATATATATATATATATATATATATGTGTGTATATATATATATATATATATATATATATATATATATATATATGTGTATATATATATATATATGTGTGTGTGTGTGTGTGTATATATATATATGTACAGTTGGTACATTTCAGTTTATAACAATCTTTAAGGATATTTAAATATATGTTGAAAAGTTAAAAATGAATGATATGTTTTATTCTTTAGTTTCTACATTTAAAGTGATCTTCAAACAAAGAATGAAATGATTGTGAAAATACCCAGAAATGGTTTCTTAAAGTTAAACAATTAATGAAGCTTTAGCAATAAATTATATAGGCCCACCCATGATACTGAAACAAAAATATGAAAATATTTTTAAGCAGAATTTTCAATTACAAATTTAAACTCATAGGGGCATTCTATACTAATTAGGGAGGAACTGTAGAAATATTAATCCCGCTTCTGTTCGAATGCCGAAACTTTCATAAATCATGTACAGTGAAACTGTTTTTACATTTGCTAACTACAACTACATTGAATGATTTATGCACAAATTACACATGAGCGTCCTAAATTATATTTATGAATTTCAAACAGTTTAACTCGATAAAAATTTTAACTGAATATGGAGCTTAGGGCTTTATCTATATATATATAAAACAGTTCCGTGACTGACTGACAGATAACGCACAGACCAAACCGCTGGATCTAAAGGGCTGAAATTTTGCATGGCGATTCTTAAAAAACAAAATTCGTAAAAAACAAAACTGTACACAATAATTAGATAACAGTTACCTATATACATCAATAGGTGAAAAAGAAAAGTGACATTTCAAATAAATTAGTTGGTTTACATAACAGGTTTTGTTTACTTTTTGTGTTTAGATTCAAACTTTTCACATTGTTTACAAATAAAAAGTTCGCCAGCTCCACAATCTTCATGAGCCCACCTTAAACACCTTCTTCATTGACGCCACTGCTCTCCCTGTTTGTCTTCTGAAAATGAACAACTACAAAAAGGCATTCAGCGTCGTTTTCATCAATGCTATCATCACTGCTGTCATGGAGAGAAAGTTTTTCAATATCTTTAATTGAGCTGAGATCATCATAGCTATAATTAGGCTTATTCGCTCTGTTTTTTAACTAGTGTTGTATTTTCATCCATCCTTAATTTTCCCCTTCCTATAGGGACCTCTTTAGCTTTTCCTTTTCCTTTATTGTTTCCTTATCCTTTTCTTTTTATCTTGATCTCCTTTTCTTGTTTATCCTTTGATTTCTTATCTTTTAGGTCTATTCCTTTTTTCTTTCTTGTAGAGAACAAAGGTTTTTCGAATATGCTGCAGTTCTTTTATTAATGCTATCAATCAATTTATTTTTATAGGGCGATGATATGATAAAATCGGCTTTACGGGCCGTACTTGGTTTCAAGGTGTTTTTCTCAGGCAACGTAGGCAAGGGATTTATTTCTTCAGGAGTCGCTAAGAACTAGTTTGAACTTTTGTTTGTTGTTTGATCACTACCTTCCACGTTGTCACTACTGCTAAATGGTTGTGGAGCCTGGGCGTCTTTGCATCGCCTGGGCGTCATTGCATCTGCAGCTTCAGAGGAAACAAGGCTGTGAGAGTGGAAACTAAAATGCCTAATATGAGACCCTATCTCATATTAGGCACTTTTCAACTGACTTAACTCAAGTTTAAACTGGCCATGGAAATTTCAAGAGCTATTTGCTTCCTTTTAATTTGGTGACCAGTGGACTTTGTGGTTGCGGTGATGCTGATGAAGATGTTGAACATTTTCTTTTACACTGCTAATTACATGCGAGTGCCCGAGCTATCTTAAAGGCGGATTTGAGACGTCTGTCCATTTGTTGGCCTCCTGTTTTTCTGATCTCGTTAAGAGTGTTGAAAGTCTTGCTGTCTTGCGAAATTTTTTTTGTAACTTTGTAAGGTATACATAAGATTCGATTCACAAGAATCGAACTTTTGAGTGAATGAATTAAAGAAGCTGCTTGAAATATGCTAATTTCGGCATACGCGCTTGGTATAAATACCAAGCAGCTTGATTAATACAGGGGTTGAAAAAAAGGTTTGTTAAAGTTGATAGATAAGCGAGTTAAGGGAGCTACGAGGAAAGCAGCTCCAGGTGCTATCCTGCGCTAGTGCTTAGGAGGCCCAAAGTTTAAGTGGCAGTACTGCTGGTTTGACTCTCTGCTGGTTTGTGAGTATTTGCAAAGAGTATTTCTATTGAATGTTAATATATATATATACAAGTAGTATGTATGCTTATTGCTGTAAAAGCAAATTCTATATGTGCAACGAATTCAATAAACATTGTTTCATGTATAAACTGTGTTTGTATCAAATTCATTTAGAGTGCCACTTCAAATTATATATACCCAAGTCTGGGGTTAAAACTCTACAGCTTAAATTTAAAATTTTTCTTGTTTTGTGTTTTTCACTTCTGTAAGCCTCGTTATACCTTGTGGTGCATGAGGAGATTTCAAATGAAACAATAAAAAAAAAATGGGGATGCAAAAAAGTCGACGAGCACACATTCAGGAAAAATAACACTGTACCTTTGTGTGTACTTGCAAGTACTCGACTGACTCACCGATTACGAATGATGTAATAGACTACTGTTTTACACTCCAGTCGCCAGGCGGCAGTACTTGTCCTGTAAGCTGGGGTCTCATATTAGGCATGGTCTGATATTCGGCATACTTACCCTATATTTCTTTCGGCATTAATTGTACACATTGACCGTTGTATTTAATTTGAATGTACTCCGTAGCGAAGCACCAGTATTCAGCTAGTAATACTATAAATAAACGCATGCTTGAAATCGTGACAGAAATCAATGAATCCGGATTAATAATTTGTGCAAAAATATAGCGTTTTACACAAGAAATGCTTTATATGTTTTAGTCATATCTCGTTTATGCTGTAACAATGGAAAAAATTGCTATCCTAACTTGACTTAATTTTGAATCCAAAAGAAAAACATTTAGTAAACTCATATAAGAACCTATTATATAAATATCTTTCACTGTTGGTTGATAGACTATTATGATTAATTCTTAATTTCATTATGTGCTTCGATTCACTCAATTTAATAGAAATAACTTTGTTCAGCGAGGAAAAATGCTTCAGGGTGAAAAAGGTTCTGTTAGAAAATTGATTGTTTTCGTAAAAGTACGCTATATTTTCTTCGAATTTATGTCATGAATATTCGATCCGGTAAAGGACTGAAATTGATACGAAGATTGAATTAATTTATCCACCATTAAAGTAAATAAAATTTTAACGAATGGATATAAGATATAATATGCATTTTAGTAACTTTATATTTCATAGTACATTTAAAACTCGTGGTTTTCAAAAATATATCACCGTATTTTTGATGTTATTTATTCATAGGGAAATCCTTAAAATAATTTAAAAAGAATGTTTTTTTTATCGATACTCTCAAATTTTATCGTTTAAAAAAGTTTAAAATCTATCTGAAACCTAATGGAAATTATATTTTTGGAATGTGAAAAACGTGTAATAATTAGACATGTATCCAGAATAAATAAAAAAATCTTTACTATTCCAACAACAAAACGATACTTAAAATATGAATACAAATTTATTCATATCTTTTAAAACAGTATTTATTAATATTACTAATATATTTACTAATAACTAATGCACAAAATGATTTTGTGATTAATATTTTCGTAAATATGTTACCGGCAAAGTATGAAACGCCGGCATTGTATAGACTGCCTAGGCATTGTATATAATGCCGGACGTTTTTAGGCAAAGTATGAAATATGAGAATTATTACATACTTTCCCTAGGCATTGTATATAATACCTAGACATTCTATAGAATGACAAATGCTCTTTAAGCAAGGTGTCGAAAAAGGTTCTGATAAGGTTATTATATCAATGACGTGCATTCCTCAAATATACAAATGTTATTCTGAAAAATTAATGAGAGTGCCGTTAAAAAAATTTATTCAAAATACGTAAAGAAAAATAAAAGCTGTATAAAACAAAATTTATGCCTTTCTTATTAAAGGGACAGTAGACGTTGAGATTTAACTTTTTTATTTTACATTATATCTATATGAAATTTTAATCCTGAATATAGTTTAATATTTGCATTATAAACGACATAAAAAAAATTCTAGTTTATTTAGAAAAAATTTTTTACTTAAAAATTAAAAAAAATTAATAAAATTTTAAAATGTCCCTTGCGCTAAAATTTTTACTTTTTCATAATAATTTTACTTTTTATTTATTTATTATACCATAATGAACATTCTGTGCATTGAATTACAAATATCTCAATATTTTATTTTTTAAAAGAAGTAAAACCGATTAATGGATGAATTTTTTTCAAAAATTTCACTTCTTTGTATATAAACAGTCACTTTTTATAAGTTACTCTTCTTTAAAACAAAAATTCATGCACACATTTATTAATGTATGTATAAAGATAATGTATAGTAAATATCGTGTAATTTGAAGCAAAAATATGGCACGTATCACATTTTAAATTTGCATTATCGAGAAAAATTTCATTTTGAGAAAATTGCATACAAAGTGAAATTTAAAGGGCAAAAGTGGATTGTTTATAAACATATTAATGCTAATAACTTCGTTAAAAATTGTCGGATTTTGATGCGGATTTTTGCATTTGGTACATTTTGATTTATAGAAGAATATATAGCATTAAAAACAAAAATTCGATGCTTTGGTCAATTTTTGCTGATTTCAACGTACCCTTAAGGGAAACAAAATTTTCATATAAAAAATAAGAAATTAAAATTAACCTACTTGTTGCAACATGGTAGGCTTGAATGACATTTCGAATTACATTTCATTACATTTTTCACTCAAAGACATTTCATATTTCGGCACTTTGTTTTACACATACATTTGACGGACTGATTTTTACACTTTGTGTTACGGACTTAGTTTTACACATACATTCCACTGGACTGAGCAATTGCAACTGACCGGAGAGGAATTTCGTGGTCAGGAATATCTTCAATTCTAAGCAAGTTCTTAGGGCATGAAGGGAATTGTGATCTCGCATATGCTTGTTTTAAAATTCCTTCAGAAGTTCCAAGTCGGTAGAAACCATCCTCTGTCACACTCATTACCACTGCCAATATATTGCGTGAATCACCTCGACCCTTGTCGACGTCAGGAATAGGAACTCGCACAGTAGTTCCCAAAGAAGCAGTGGGAAATTTGTTTTTCCAAATTCATTTTCATTTATTTGGCTTGTATTTCAAGATTGATTTTAGAATTTGTTTTACCTTCAATATCATTTTCAGTTTTGAAACAAAGGGTGCACAAAATATCCATTTCATCATCTTTACTAGCATGTCCACAGAAGGTATGAATTTTTTGACGATACTTTTTGCATGCAGGTACATCACTCGTTTCTTTTAAACACACATAACAGGTATCAGAAACGGAAATATCTTCGGTAAGCATGTCTTCATCATGTTGGTTTAATCCACTATCGACTATAATCTCATCCATGTTTTTTGAAACAGGCTCTTTTTCTTGCATAATCTGATTAGTTTCTCCTTTTTCCATTGTTTGGACACTTTCTATTACTTTTTTTAGCTGATCCTCTGTATTTATGTCTTTTAAAACATCTTCGGGTAGAAAAGACCTTGTAAGCCCTACTTTAGGTTTGAAGTCAAAAAGAGCTTCGTATGGTGTTCTTTTGATCCCAGAATGATAAGCTCTATTTTTCGTAAATTGAACGACACGCAGTCCTTTACTCCAATGGTCAGATTTGTTATCCCGCATCCAAGTACAGAGCATATTTTCGATATCTTGGTTAGCTCTTTCGACACTACCCTGGCTTTGTGAATGGTGAGGTTTCCCATGGACGATCTTCAGTGCTGGCCAAAACGCCATCAAGCAGGTCACCACATTATTGGAAAATTTCCTACCACTGTCAGACTGTAAAATAGATGACGCTCCAAACAACGAGAATATGTCCACTAGGTTGTAAGCTACTTCTTCAGGTCTTTTTGACGTTAGAGACGTGATAATCACAAATTTTGTGAGATGATCTTGGTACACCATAACAAATTTGTATTCTCTATCTGGCTGAGACTGAAAGTATACCTGACAACGGGAATTAAATTCGGAAAAAAATCATAGGTTTTACAACAATGCCCTTTTTAATACCTTTCTGTTTTTTCTGGCAAGGTTCACAAAGGTGGACGTACTGTTCAGTATCATGACGTGTAACGCTTTTGTATTTGGTTGAAAGCTCTTTCAACATTCTATCACGTCCTTCCTGTCCAATAGCGAAATGAGCTTCATGAAGTACGAGAAATAACTCAGAGTCCGTGACGTAATACCGTATAGTACTGACGCCTTCTTTAACAGGATAAATGAGTTTACTTTTGTTTTCCACAATCATCACATCATAGCGATTCAGCGACCAATAGTCCCTGGGTTCCTTCTTAGTAGTCATTTTGGCTTTTTGTACATCATTTATTAACTTCTGGTAAGTAGTTTCGGTTAAGAAAGAACTGTTTTTTGCAGCATTAACTCGAATTTTGGACAGTTCATCGTCGAATCGTTGTTTCATGTCTATAGACCATGACTTCTTCTCCAACACTACAGCTTGCTCCTCCATTTTGAAGCAGCACAGTAAAAAACTAATTTTTTGTTGAACAAATTTAAGTAAAATTGCGTATTTTGACACTCGCGAACAAACTGCAAAGTGCAACTGACAAATTCTGAGCCTGAGGCGCGCGTTAAAAGTCACGTGCCTTGCCACGTGATATTCGAAACGAATCGGAGATGTATTTCATACTTTGCCGGTTTCTCATTTGGCATTCTATAGAATGCCTAGGAAATGTGTGAAATATGAATCGTTTTATACATTACCGGCTACTTTTAGGCATTATATACGATGCCTAGGCATTCTATAGAATGCTGGATTTCATACTTTGCCGGTAACATATATACAGATATGACTCACGAATAAATTTTAAAAAAACCTTTACTATTTCATCGACAACACGCTACTTAAAATATTAATACACATTCATGTATACCTTTTGAAACAGTATTGATTAATATTACTAACATATTTACTAATAATTAATGCACATAATAATTAATATTTGCGTACTGTTAGATATTAGAAATTTGTAACAATCCATGTGTTTTATAAAGTTTATTAAATTTCGCCATCTTTTGATCAATACTTCTCGCATTTTTGCCTGCTCTTCTGTTCTCAACTGTAACTGCGTTACAAAGTTTACATTATTTATTGCGATGTCAGTTGAATCTTGAATTTATTTCTTCATATTTCTTTCGAGCTGGGGCGGGAAAGAAATCTTTTGAATTACACTGAATTCTGTTTCGCTTTGGAGAAAAAATTTTGTAAGCCTGAAAAAAACAAAAAACATCTCCTGTCGGAATCTTTGCGTTTCGAAGACACGCTTCTTTGCGAAACTTTTGTTTTCAGAAGCATTTTCAGTTTCTCAGGAAAAGAATAAAAACTTATATGGAATCTATGTATAGGTAACTCGTAACGCAAACTAAACGTGAGAATTTCTCGAGATGCAGAAGTTTTTCGGAGAAGTTATAAAATGAATAGCTTTTGCAGAAATGCAAACACGTATTCAGTATGGAGTGTTTTGGAAATGTCTATAAATTTGATTGAATGTATTTTTGCGTCATCTTTAAGAGATACAGGAAAATTTTGAACAGTGTAATCATCATGTATGAAATAAAAGTGACATCTTCTCTAATTCTTAATTTTAGACGAGCATGTCGTTTATGTTAGTACTAGCTCAAAACCCGCGCTTCGCTACGGAGTACATTCAAATTAAATACAACGGTCAATGTATGCAATTAATGCCAAAAAAAATACACTGCTGGCCACTGTAAATGCAACACCCTGAAGGAAACATGCAAATAACATGAAATTTACAACATGCATTAGCGGAGGTGAGATATGCAAATGATTAGAATTTCAGCGCAGACGCACATCACGCGCGCCTGTGGCGCCACTTCAAAGCGCTATTTAAGGCTTGGAGATTTCGACGATTTCAAGTTCGGCAATTATGTTTTTCTTGTGGTTTTTTTAAAAAAAAACGATCAATTGCGCCTCGTCGAAAACAGCGACCATCTTTTGATCAAGTATCCGAGTTCGACAGAGGAAAGATAGTGGCCTACCGAAATTGTGGATTATCTTTCAGGGAAATCGGTAGTCGTGTTGGACGAAACCAAACAACTGTAATGCGGATATGTGATCGTTGGATGCAGGAGGGTACGACTGACCGGCGTGTTCGATCGCATCCACCTCAGCGCACCACTTCACGTGTGTGGCATAATGCCACTATGTAAAATTTATTACTCAAGAATTTAAAGACTTAATGATAACCGCTATTAACTTAACTTAATTAATATCATCTTTAAACGATTAATTGCTAGCTGTATTAATATTAATTTAAAATAACTATTTTCCAGATACATATTGTATGCTTAAAGAGATTATACTGTTAATATCTACAATAGCTAAATATATTTACATTTTCCAATAATAGAATCGATTACCTCATTCGAATTTCGCATCGCGATTCGATTTCTCAACTTAACTGCAAAAATAACTACTTCCCACGTGTGCAATAGCTTACATGTATTCATACGCCGACGTTTCCTAAAGATAATAACAATATAATCGCAGTTTAATTTCTCTGCTAATTTAGTCCTTTCTTACAGCTATTAATTAATATTTATCCCCTTCTACAGACATTATTTTGTTGTTTATTCTAAAAGGAGATGGGATCTCTTTATCAGAGTAAGCACTTTAACCTAGGCTTGTGTGAACAGGTTTTGGGTACAAAAGGTTTGCTTCCCCTCCATAAAAGAGGGAGTTCGATTGTTAGCGCCATGAATGCGTATTGGAATTTTGGAGCGTGTCTCCCCGAATTTTTCTATTCGGACATATTTTGTGATACTGGCTGGCTTTAGCCCATTTTTTCTGTATCCATATCCTCGTCAACATGTTTTCGATGAATAAACCATAATTTTCTTTTAAACGTCGCCATTCTTATTCTGAGTCAATACTTCATAAACTACTTCATCCAGCAATATTCCTGAGTTAGCCAGACCCTTGGAACCATCATCTTCATCACCGAGCTGCTTTTAGGTGTGTGTCACTTTCAGAGGTCCAGCTTTTATCCTCATCATCCATGTCTATGCATCAACTCGTGGACCAGTTTCAACGTGTTGGTCCTGGCTTCATCCTTCCCGAGTAGCCGCTGCCTCGTGGTTATAGCTGATGTGTATCGTCCACTCCACATGCTACCAAGATCACGGTAAAGAGACTGTGTCTACATTTGTTATACTTCTCCATAGTAGTTAAGTACTCATGAATGTTTGACTATATCTTACGAATTTAAAATACACAACGCAATGAAGATTTTAACTTCTATACGTTGCTGGTGTGAAAATCTAATTTGATTATCTCCAGTTATCACGTTCCATCCCCATATTCATATAATATCTTATCATTTATTTCTTATCTTTTTTATTATCATTAACTATATCTCTTCATTCACCATATCACTTCAACGTGATGACAGGCAAATTGTGCGCATGGCAGTGACGGATCGCTCAGTCACATGACGAACCATAGCACAGCACATGCAGTCTGTAACGCATCATCCAGTGTCTGCGCGTACTATTCGACGCCGTTTACAGCAGAGAGGTCTGTCCGCAAGACGTCCATTGCTTTGTCTACCCTTGACGCAGAACCACAGACGTCTCCGCCGCCAATGGTGCGATGACAGAAGGATATGGACGGCAGAATGGAATGAAATTGTCTTTACTGACGAGTCACGCTTCTGTCTGCGACACCACGATGGTCGCATTCGAGTCGGGAGACACCGTGAAGAGAGGATGCTGAACAGCTGCGTTATGCACCGCCACAATGGTCCTGCACCGGGTATTATGGTATGGGGCGGTATTGGATATCACTCTCGTACATCTCTAGTACGCATTGCCGGTACTTTAAACAGCCAGCGCTATATCTCAGAGGTGTTGGAGCCAGTTGTCCTTCCTTACCTTCAGGGCTTGCCCATAGCCATATTTCAACAGGATAATGCGCGACCACACGTGGCACGCATTGTCCAACGGTTCTTCGTCAATCGCCAGATTGAATTGCTTCCCTGGCCGCCTCGCTCTCCGGATCTTTCGCCGATAGAAAACATGTGGTCCATGGTTGCTCTACGATTGACCCAGATTCCATCCCCAGCTGCCACAGCAGATCAACTTTGGCAACGTGTGGAAGCTGCTTGGTCTGCTGTACCCCAAGAACTCATCCAAAGTCTCTTTGAATCAATGCCGAGGCGTGTGGCAGCGGTGATCTCCAACAATGGCGGCTACTCTGGCTAATGATTTTGGCAGGAACCACACTTCACAGAAGTCTATAAATTTATTCATTTGAAACTTGTTCAACATGTTATCAACAGAATAAATTTTGTTGTGATATCTCTTGTCTTTCTTGGTGTTGCAATTTGGGTGGCGAGCAGTGTATGTATATATATTTATAATAAATGCGACGATCAATGTATACAATTGATGTAAAAAATATATATATATTTATAAAAAAATCGTAAGGGATATTTATTTTTTTTGGATGATATCCAATCGTCTGCTGCATTAGAAAGAAAAAGAATATCATTTTTGTCTATTTAGTTGTTATGCACGTGACGATAAATTTATTTAAAGTACCAGAAAAAGAAATTACGTGATCAACATTTAATAAATCAAATTCTAAAAATTAATCTTTAAAAATTCACCAAAAATCAGAAAATCGAGGTAAAGGTTCGAAAAAGATTTCATTTTGAAGGAAGTTTTATGATCTTTCTCGTGATATAAATTTTATAACCCTCAATGTATGCAAACGTAAAAAAGGTTTAAAAAACAGCTTAAAAATTTAATTTAAAAAAATCTAAGAAGAATTTTTGAAAAATCTTTCTTAGTGCACCGCTACACTATTAGAAGAATCGCCAAGCAAAATTTCAGCCCTTTAGGTCCAGCGGTTTGGTCTGTGCGTTGTATGTCAGTCAGTCAGTCAGTCAGTGAATGAATGAGTCAGTTACGGAACTGTTTTATATATATAGATGAAGGCAAAAATATTATGGAAAAATATTACATTTAAGAGAAATGGGGATTTAATAATGAGTGAAGTAAGAAAAATTTCTTTCTTCTATGTTTCAGATCTGTGAAATGATCTGTTTAAAAATTGTTTGTCCCGTTTTCACATATTTCTTTTGCATTAACACACACACACACACACAAAATTAACAACAACTTTTCTTCTTATTTTTTTTGTTAAATTACTACAAAAGTGTAGAGAAAACTAATAAAACTTTAATTTAACTTAATAGTTTAAGATAAGAATATTGCATATTTTTATAAAAATCTTTTTAGGATATGAATAAAGGTTGTTATGTACTCAGTGGTGCACCCAGGGGGGGGGGGAAGGGGCCCTGGCCCCCCAAAGAAATAGAAATTGCATTATGAATATTGATTTTGCATTATAAATATTTTTATCCGTTCATCTCGGCCCCAAACCCAAGAAAAAATCCTGGGTGCCCCACTGTGTGTACTAACCGTTTTGGATTTTCTCACCTTAATGTTAAGCAATAGAGAAAATGCGTCTACTATTAACAGTTATATAAATGCCGATCATCCAATATCAATGGTATTTTCAGATTGCCTGAACTTTTCTGCACCTTACAATGGGATTCATTTTAGAAATGTCGTTGAAGGCGGGTCAAGTTCCTCCTTATTGCACAAGATTTCGAGAAGTCGAGTAAATTTCAAGTAAAAACAGTTCAAACTTAAATAAAGAATTTTAGGTGGGAGAGCTTAAAATTACTTATTTATTTACAACTATTTACAGATAGAACTAAATTCAAGAGCAGCGAGTTGCTCATTATCAGGTGAGAGTCGAATGTCCGAGTGACAAACTCTAGGACGTTACAAAGTTCCTTCTCTCGCGCGCAAAGTGCCCTCTATATGGGTGGTTCCAAACAGGTCGAATGTCCGAGTGACAAACTCTAGGACGTTTGACAAAGTTCCTTCTCTCTCGTGCAAAGCGCCCTGTATATGGGTGGGTCCAAACAGTCGTCTACTAAAGAAATGGGGGAGCGTTTTAAACACACTACACCAGATTTTTTCTCCCAAAAAATTTAAATTTTAGATGTTAAATTTCTTTTTCTATTACGGAATTATTTAAAGAATCTTTCAATCCATGTCGGCAATCCTTGGACACATTTTCTCCATGTACACCTAATTCTGTTTTTACACAATGGATTCGTTCCTGAAGTATACGTGAAAAAAAATTCGTGTAAAGAAAGACATTGTATCTATGGAAGAAAGAAGATTGGTTCCGGATCTAAAAAATCAGTAAAAATAATTTTAAAAAACCATATGAAAATATTTGTTTTAATCTTATTACTTTATTCTAACAAAAAACACATGAAAATAACATGTAATGAAAATGAAAAAATTCTTCATGAACAAAACAAATTTTTTTATACAAAATTTTTTTATTCATTTTCACTTTCTGACAATAAACGGCGCATAAGTTTGCGCACGACTGGAATATCACTGCTATCACAAGAAATGTTGTGGACATCGTCTTCTTCCTCTATTAATGAATTTTTTTCTGTAATCTCTTGAGCAAAATTAGCACGAGTCTCCTCTAGTGCTGATGATTCACCGATTTTACGAACGAATTCAGTTATTAACCGTTGTGTTCGTGTTTTAGATTAGGCCGTTATATAATCCTCTGTAAGAGGTTGTCAACAACTTCAGTTCACGTTGAAACTTCCCAGCGCGTTCTTCAACTAGCGTCATGTTTGACAAAATACTGCAATTTTTTGGCCAGTTCCAGACCTTTTTTTTTAATTAAATCTGCATTTAGAACAGGATCATTTTCTTCATCATCATTACGTTCTGTGGGATTCGGAATCTTAAGGACAACCTCTAATATTCCATCTTAGTTTAAGGTTTTATCGACTAATAATTCACAATTATCTTCAAACGATAAATCATCGAATTCTTCTCCACCAATTATGTGTGTTATTGTAATGATGTTGGGAAATTCAGTCGTAATTGGGATGATGGGATCTTTGGTTTTTACCCATTCTGGCCAAACCGCTTTCCAACGCGTATTCAAAGTTGCTGGTTTTAATTCAGTTAACGCTAATCCAACTTGATTGATAAATCCATAATTGAGAATTTCTTCCACACATCAATGACTGTTAGTGTTTCATCATCCAGTTTGTCCAAAACGTGTTGGAATGTTCGTTTTAGGCGGAATGTTTTAAATGTTGCAGTTATACCTTGGTCAAGCGGTTGTATCAGAGATGTAGTATTAGGTGGCAGAAATAAAATTTGTACGTTTGAGTGTTCCAAGACAGGATGGCCTGGTGCATTGTCAAGAATCAGAAGAACTTTAAATTCGAGACCTTTACCATTCATGTAACGTCTGACTTTTGGGACGAAACATTTGTCCCAAAAGTCAGATAACAGTGTAAAGATAGCAGTGGTCACCCAGACCTTCTTGTTTGCCATCCAATGAACAGTCAGTTTATTGATATCTACACCTTTCTGTGAACGTGGGTTTAGGGCTCGATTCACCAGCAGTGGTTTCAACATACGATCTACTGAAGCGTTGGAGCAAAATAATAAGGTCACACGATCCTTAGCTACCTTAAAACCACCAGAAGTTTTCTGCTATTTGAATACGTACGTTCTGTTCGGCATTCGTTTCTAGAAGTGATCACTTTCATCTGCATTCCACACTTGATCAGGAGTGTATCGTCCATCTTTAAGGGGACAGTGGACTTACAAAATTGGGAAATTTGTCAAAAAATTCGAATTTTTTTCATTTTATTGAATTGTGAAACTACGGACGAGTAGGAATGTGTTGCAAAAAGAATTTTTAATTTCTCTGATTACTTTCCTAGTCATAGACATTTGTATTTAATTTAGATATTATGTGGTTACTAATAGCAATAACTTTAAATGTGTTTTTCCCAAAATAAAAATTTTCATGTCATACGAATAATCAAACTGCTCCAGGCGCATTTGTAATGATCGTACTGCTTTAAAATTTAAGTTATATATACTTAACTGTATATCGAATAAATCTTATTGAAAAAAATTATGCTTCGTAGCTCAGAATTTCTAAATTTTGTACTTGAAAAGATGATTTATAGGTATTTTGCGTAATAAAAAGGGTGTTTTCACTATTATTATTTTTTTCCATATATTTTTAATGAATGCTTAAAATAAGCAATAAGTTTCATTGTTAGTTCTATAAGGTATCCTGTCAATAAAAATTACCATATTATATGCAAAAGAAATGCACATGGAACATTTTTAATGAGGCCAATTTTTGATATAATTGATAATTCACAATTCATAAATTATTAATATTTCATCTTTAAATTTTAACCACTTTTACACATTTATGATACTAATCACATATTCAAATTTCAAGCCAATCCATTTAAAACAAAAAAAGTTAGGTTTGAAGGTCCACTGTCCCCTTAAAAATTTTAGCAAGTTTCTGCGGGAATACTTTTGCAGCCGATTCATCTGCAGATGCAGTTTGGCCTTCAATTCTTATATTAAAAAGATCATGCCTTTTAAGAAACCCTTTCATCCAACCTGTACTTGCAGAAAATTCATACTTTCTTTTAACTGAGATGTAGTGCTTGACTCTTTTTCTTTAATCTGTCTATAAATTCTTAGTGCTGTTTGCTTGATGGCATTTCCATCTACTGGTACGCTTTTTTGTGACTTGCCTTCTGTCTTTATTACGAGAGACTTTTCCATCTTTTCCTTGACAATATCTCTTGTATATGATGATGAATTCACACTTACTTTAGTTCCATATTGCATAACATAGCGACCATAACATTCCATATTGCATAACATAGCGACCATAACATTCCATATTGCATAACATAGTTCCATAACATAGCGACTTACTAATTGTAGCTTTATTTTTCTTAATTGTTCTTATGGTAGCTTCATGTGTGATAGAATAAAAGAAGAAAATGATTTTGCGGACTGAATACTTGAATCAAAACAGAACTGGATGCACTATCGCCAAAAATAATACGCCACAAATAAAATTTTGTTTTCTTAGAACTTATGAAAAAAATTGGAGAAATTTTATTGGACCGCTCCTGTTAAATCAAAATGACTCGTGTAAAAAGAGAATGAAAATTTATTTTGAATTCACGTTAAAATTTAATTTACGTTATAAAAAAAGTTCGTGCAAAAACAGAATTAGGTGTATTAACATTTAGGTGAGCGAATCCAATAGGGTTAGTACACAGCAGACTAAGTGAGAAGCGTAGCGTTTGGTTATTAGCTGCTCATATTTGCACATAAATTTTAACGAATGTGTACTATAAACACACTTAAATACTACTTATACAGTACTAGCTGAAAACCCGCGCTTCGCTACGGAGTACATTCAAATTAAATACAACGGTCAACGTATGCAATTTATGCCAAAAAATAAATATATTTATTTATAATAAATGCGATGATCAATGTATACAAATCATGTAAAATATCTATCTATCTATATATATATATTTATAAAAAAATCGTAAGGGATATGCATTTTTTTTGGATAATATCCAATCGTCTGCTGCATTAGAAAGAGAAAAAAATATTTTTTTTGTCTATTTAGTTGTTACGCACGTGACGATAAATTTATTGAAAGTACCAGAAAAAGAAATCACGTGATCAGCATTTAATAAATTAAATTCTAAAAATTAATCTTTAAAAATTCACCAAAAATCAGGAAATGGAGGTAAAAATTCGAAAAAAAATTCATTTTGAAGGAATTTTTATGATCTTTAACGTGATATAAATTTTATAACCCACAATGTATTATTTTAAATGCAAACGTAAAAAAAGTTTAAAAAACAGCTTAAAAATTTAATTTAAAAAAATCTAAGAAGAATTTTTGAAAAATCTTTCTTAGTGCACCCCTACACTATTAGAAGAATCGCCATGCAAAATTTCAGCCCTTTAGGTCCAGCGGTTTGGTCTGTGCGTTGTATGTCAGTCAGCCAGTCAGTCAGTCAGTGAATGAATGAGTCAGTTACGGAACTGTTATGTATATATAGATTAGAGTGTATGTCAGTCAAATAGCGATATAAATGCATACAAAATTACTCTCGTTACAACAGCCGAGGAATATTTCAAAATTTACAAATATTCGGCGCGATCTTATGCACTCGAGTTCATAAAGCGCGTGCCTCTAAGATTGAAGATTGAAGATGAAAGCGTATTGTGACGGATACCAAAAAATCCCTATTCAATATGACATGCACCCGTCACGCGTTGCAAAGAATATAAATGACACTGGAGATAAGATAAGAGGGGAAAAAAAACGATAAACATGTTTCCGTGTGATGGATTTTCTTTTTTTCCCCTCTGTATAAAGTCTTCGGCCGTGAATGGAGATATTGCATAAGAGTTGTTTCCGCGTGCTATATCTGTATTGCAGTGAAAAAGATAAGAAATTAAAATAAACGATGTAGATTCGGGCCGTGCAATTGCGGGTCATAGCGCTTTTATCTGTTCGTCTGAACAAGATCATTTTGTATTTAATTTCGTGAAATTTTAGTACTATTTTATCTTAGTACTTTAGTTCGTTATCAGCGCATTTTACACACCTAAAAAGGTATGTAAAATGCGCTGATAAAGATTTAAAAAAATGTTACATGTAAAGAAAAAAAAATTTGTTGTTTCTTTTATGTTGAAATACAGAAGGTCGTTCGCACGTCATGGAAACGATTTTATAATTTACTTTCCGCCTTTGCATTTTGAGATAAAAATTTGGCAACTTCAGAATAATCGTCTGCTGCTGTTTTTTTTTATTGGAATGTAAAATAAAAGATTTATTTTGAAAATGGCTCCTGAAATTGATAGATGGCTCGAAGGTTACGTAACTGCGCTTTTCGAGGAGAAATATTCACATCAACAAATTATAATGCAATGTAAAAATCGCAATTATGGCATTTCAAAAAAAGGTGTTTATAATATATTAAATTTGAAAGAAAAAAAAAAGTCTAACTGAAAGTAAAAAATGAAAACATGACCGCGAAACCTCATCTTAAGACTGTTCGAACGCAGGTAAATATCAAGAAAGTGAAGTCTCTGATCTTAAAAGAAAATTCGCCGACTCAAAGATCCATTGCATCGAAACTAGGAATGTCTTCTGGCACCATTCATAAAGATTTGAAGTTAAAAAAGATGTTTAAACCTAAATTTCATCTGCTTTTGCCAAAGCATATTGATGAAAAAAAAACAAATTGTAGAAAATTATATGAAAAACACGTAGCTGCTGAAAAATGGAAATATGTAGTAACACTCGATGAGGCATGGGTGTATTTAAGTGACTATAATAAAAAAAAATCAATTTTCTATTGCTCAACTTATGGGAATAATCGTACGAAATGGCTTCGTCGGTGTCCAGAAAAGTTCCCGAAGAGATTCATGATAGTTGCAGGAATTTGTTACAACTGCAAATTAAAAACCAAAGAAGTCTCAAGTAAATCCAAAATTAATTCACTCTACTATCTGCTGAATATTTTAGTACCAATTTTTGAAAAAGAAATTCCAGCCTTATATGGACAGGGCATTGATAAAGGTTGAGCTTCATATGGACAAAGCCTCTAGTCACACGTCTAAATCAACTGCCGTTTATTTAGCAAAGAAAGAATCAGAAACAGGAATAAAGTGTATCCCATTTAATGAAATACCTGTAAAATCACCTGACGATTTTTCCAATGGACTTTTGCGCTATAAAAACGAGCCTTAAGCGAGCTTTAACGAGCATTATAAAAACGAGCCTTAGAGAAACGGCATTCAAAAACACTGGACGGATTTTGGAAAACGGTCCAAGAGGAATGGGGTAAAATTGACATGACACTACTATGAAAAAGTTTACTTTCATGGAAAATTCGAGCTAGAGTTATTGCCAAGAACCATGGCTATCAGATAGAAGCAAATCGCCGCAAAAAATACGACATTTATACATAAAACTTAACGATTAAAATCGTTTCCGTAAAGTGCGAACGGCCTTCTGTAGTTTGCTGATGGATCCTAAATATAGATTCTATCCCTATTTTACCAAGAGAGGATAAATCTCATTTTATGCACTAAAATTTGGGAAATTATTTAGTTTGCAGTCTGGCATATGACACCTGTCTATTTATTTTAACTGTTGTTAAAGAATAGATAGGGAATCCTGATATACTGCAGTTTTGACCTTCCCAAATTTTCTACCTAAAGCTTTTCATAGAGAAAGAGCAATATCTTTTGCTGATAACCCTTGTAAAGAAATCTGAATATCAGCAGAATATTTACTCATAACTATGTAATTTAGCTGCGCTTGGACAGTTATCTTTCATTTATTACCATACTTTTATTAATTCACTTTCTTGTTTGTTTGTTTGTTTGTGTGTGTGTGTGTGTGTGTGTGTGTGTTTGTCCAGTACAAATATTGCAATCGATTTTTAACTAACTTCCCGAATATTGACGACTATTTCCCGACTCTAACTTCTAGACATTTTAAACTTTTAGAATATCTCAGAACACGATGACAGTGCATTATTTTAATACTTTTAGCCGTCGTTAAGCAGATTTGAATTCATTTTCAGTTAATTTTGTTTTGTAGACTGTTGCAGCCATCTATCGACCGGGACGGGAACGAAAAGTTAAATGCAAGTTACCTTCCAAGTAACTTAATTTTCTTTCAAGTTGATGGGATAATTCATCAAAATTTTTTTAAAAAAGTATTTATTTATACATAGAATTGTCAAGTTTATGTGATTCAACAGAAAATTTAAAAATATGGTATATAAAAAGTTCTTTTTATATTGTAATTATTATTTTATGTACTACTAGATGAATACCCGTGCTTCGCTACGGAGTACATTCAAATTAAATACAACGGTCAATGTATGCATTGAATGCCAAAAAAAATATAAGTATTTATAAAAAAATCGTAACGGATATATTCATAGACAAAATAATGTAAAAGAAAATATTCAAATTAAATACTGCGGTCAATGTATGTCATTAATTTGTATGTTTAATATCCAAAAAAACATATTAATTTCAAGTAAATTCTTAAAAAACTTCCATCTGAATGAGTCTAGTGGTTAAATTTTATCTTTTACAGTATGTCGATATTTCTTTTGTCAATTTATTTCGTTGTTATGCACGTGACGCAAAATTAGTTTAAAGTATCACAAAAATAAAAGAAACCACGTGATCAGCATTTAATAAATTAAATTCTAAAAATGAATCTTTAAAAATTCACCAAAAATCAGAAAATTGAGGTAAGGATTCGAAAAACATTTCATTTGAAAGGAATAAATATATAAATTTGTGATATAAATTTTATAACCCTCAAATTATTATTTCAAATGCAAACGTTAAAGAATATTACAAAAAAAGCTTAAAAAATTAATTTAAAAAAAACTAAGAATAATTGTAACGAGGAATTCGTTCCAGAAATAATTAATTTGGTTGGGCTCATAACGCACGTTAAATTAATGTAAAATCTCTAATGTTAAATAGTTGTCCCTTAAAATAAAATAGTGTAATTTCTATACTGTTCCCTCGACGTGTGTGTTCTTGAGAAGTTAGCCATTGCCCATTTCTCTTAAACCGTTAAAGCTTCAACCACATTTTGCTTAGCCAGGTGTTAGTCTCAGGATTCCCTTGTTAAGTTTCACTAAAATGCACTTTTTATGGCTGGTAATTGCAGGGTGTGTCATGTGAACATCCAACTAGCTTTTGTCCACGCATGCCGTGTTAAGTTTTCTCACTAAATTGGACCATAAAATCAGTTTTAAGTTAGAGATAAATCTGTGTCCTTTTCTATTCCTTTGTCCGAGAGGAAGTTTTCACAAGAGTGAACTTGGCGTCAGCTTGGCGTGAAGGCACTCTCCGAGATGTTCTTTCTCCCCTCGTTCGACCAATCATGCAGAGGTGCGAATTTCGTAGTATCAGGGCTAAACCATCCACGGGCCTCCATTTAGCGGCGCAATAAGTTTTTTCTCCTCTTGGCGAGGTTTCGGCAGGGCCGGGTTTCTTTTGTTGGCCATTAAGCGCTCGCGGTGTTGTTACGGTAATATGTTATACGCTGTGCACGTGGTCCGTTAGAGCTTTTAATTGGCGCTTTTCTCGCTATTGTAACCCTCGTTATCCGCGTTTTTGCAGGTCTGTCCAGTGATGATAAGATATAGCAGAGAGCCATTTTTTTTTTCGAGAGAGAGTTGTCTGTTATATATTTAGGTTTAAGCACCCCATCAGTTTTAGCTCTCTCAATTCTGCATCGGGGGGCTATTTTTTTATCTATGTTAAATGTTAGAGATCATCTTCAGTCTTTAGACCAATGCGGTCATTCGTTATTCGCTGCAGCTCATGTAATTCCGAGCTCCTTGTTTTTGTTGTAAATATCTTTTCGTGTTACCCAAGATGGCACAGAAAATAAACATTTTTTTTAAAATTTTAAATGCCTCGGAAGATTACTTGCTTACCAGCTTCAATTTTTCATGCTAACGTTGACAGTGAATACCTGGAGTTTGTTGCGGACAGCCAGTGTCATACGATCCGGTAATCGACACCTCTCTCCAGCCGCCCGAACTAGGGGACTCCTGCTACTGTAGGTAGAACGTTTGTAGTGCCGTAGTCTCTCGTCCCTTAAAGAACTTTATCTGTAGCATTGTACATCTCCTGATCTCTTGGGACATTAATTAAGCAGCCAGCCCTAGATAGAAAGACGTCTGTTCTACATCCACAGAGACTTACAAATAGCAACTCTTCTTTTCCTCTCCACCATCACCTCCAATTTATCTTCCGGACACGTAAACGATTCTACAACTTGGATTTGATGCCTCATCAACGTTCAACAGTACTGATATCATCAACACTTTCAGCTTCCATTTAGACTGTATCCGTCCCTTCCTTTTCCCTTTGCAGAGGAGACTGTTTTCATCTCATAAGCATCAGTAGCCCATAATCTTCTACATCACAGATGTCAATCTACATACAACTGTACAGATGGAACCTCCTTCACAATAATATTTCAAAAATCTTTCTTAGTGCGTCCCTACACTATAAGAAGAATCGCAATGCAAAATGTCAGCCCTTTAGGACCAGCGGTTTGGCCTGTACGCTATCTGTCAGTCAGTCAGTCAGTTACGGAACTGTTTTATAAATATATAGGTATGGCATTTAATATGTTCTATGCAGTGCGGCTTTTAATGGTTTAAGAGGTCGTTCTAGACATGTAAGATGCTTTAAGTAGTTTACGATGCTCCAAGTAGTCCGTGAAAATGTTTAAAAAATCATAGTTTTCATGTTAGTTATTATGCATGCTACATTTTAAAAAAAATTTACAGATTGATCTATATATAGGCTTTAAAACAAACAATATAAATGGGCGAGTTCATACGTTTCGTCCCCAGACAAAAAACTAAAACTTTTCAGAAAATAGGTTTCCATTCAATCCTCATCGCTTGAGTAAATTAAACACAAACATCTCTTTCAATGCGATGAAAAAGAAGGAAATTTGATTGAAACAACCAGAATGCGAATTAATTATTATGAATAAATATCATTTATCCGAATCAGTGATTTGAAAAGAAAACACCTTCCAACTTGGAATAAACTAAATGAATTAATTAAAAAAATTACCTTTTTTCTGAAAACCATTTTGTGGACTTCAGTTTTTGTAAAAAAACACAGAATGTTAAATGCTCGTTTTAATATAAAAATTTATCCAGAGGCTATTTATTTCGGAATGAAACTCTCGGATTTCCAAATGTTTATTTCCTTCGATTTCTAAAAGATTGCTCCATTTCATTCAAATATGCTTTTTTTTTTATATGAGAAAAAAAAATTACTTCTTTTGATTAAATTTTGGATTTTTTTTTATCTCCATCGAGTTATTCTCTAAGGCTATTCCGGTGGAAACTATTTTTAAGGTTTCAAAGTCGGATTTCCGCATTACGATGCGTTAACATCGTAATATTTCTCAATAAAATCAAACCTTTTGAAAAAGTCTGAGCCATTTTTAGCCGGGTGTTAAATCCATTTTATTTTAAGCTATTTGTAAGCGTATAAATTTGCAAACTATTACTTTTTGCCACTTAAAACTACTAGTGCTTAAACATTTGCAGTTACTTACCTGAATGCTGGAGATTTATCATAGAATTCTTGCACTCGACTTTTCTGTTGAATTTTTCTGTCACTCGACTTTTCTGTACAATGTACTAAGTCAGCGATTCCCAACCGGTGGGTCGCGACCCGATCCTAAAACTATCAGAAACCATCGAATAAACCAACGGTTCTCAACCTGGGGGGGCTTAGAGAAATTTCAGGGGAGGCGTGAGTTTTAAAAAAAGCAAAATAAGAAGTAAAACTAACTGTAATTTACTGTACTCAATTTTGCACTCAGAATGTAACCGTAACATATTTTCGACATACAAACACGAACACGGTAATTGCCGTACACGATAATTTTTGTAATTGCAAAAACACGATAATTGTCGTACGTCTGGACGTTGAAAGTGACCTGAGGTGTGCTTTGTCATAGTTACAACCTTATATTCAAAAACTTGTCAAGGACAAACAGTGCCAGCCCTCTCATTAATGTTGTGAAAGTGACTGGTATTACATGCCAACCTCACCTAGATCCTCGATTACCTCAAATATATTTGATCTGAATTTAATTCTTTAATTTCATATGTTCTAATAATAATATGTTCCAAATTAAGATATGAGTAGTAATATTAAATTTTGTGTATGGAATTATCTATTCTATATTTTCATTTAATAACCAGATTTAGATTCAAATTCCGATTGTATTACTTGTATTGACCACATATGGTGGTGATGGTGGGAGGGGGGGGGGCGTGACCTCACATCAGTGTTCAAAGGGGGGCACAGAGCCTGAAAGGTTGAGAACCCCTGCAATAAACCATCAGAAAAGATAAGAAAAATCGAAACTTACTTAAAAACAGCAGTTTACATATTGATAGATTGTGATAACAATTTTCTTAACTGTAATTATATCAAAGCTGTATGAGTTTTTTTGCCTGAAAAATTAAAATGGTCTTTGTGTACTTGTATAATTGTAGTTTTTATCTTCACCTAGAAACACTTGTTAGTGAGTATGAAACCACTTATTGCATATATTGCAAACATATATCTATTGTTAAATAAATAACTGTTTTGCTGCAAAGTGTTTATATTTTGTCAACCATTTTCAAATCAGAACACAAATTGTTTATCAATAATCAATCTGCATCTTCAAAAAAGTATATATATATATATATAATATCCTTGACCGGACAAAGCTCAACAAGCTCGTACTTCCTAGTTTTTTGGATCCGGGTCAAGTCGTAGCCGAGTTGATCTTACTGGGTAGTCGTACCGGAACAGGCAGTGTCAAGTGACTGGGAAAGGCGTAGGAAGACAATACAGGCGAATAATACAGACATCACGTTCTGGCTTAATGTCTCTTTATTTCAGAGTATTTCGATGATTAAATATACTTCACTATCTAAACACTACATACTTAGTTTAGGATTAAGATGCGTGAAAAGTATCGTTCGGGGGCTGTTTATCGGGAAGAATCCCGGCGACGTAACGCCGCGCGTTATTTGACGGAGAGCTCAAAATCACGTCATGTTAGGTTGAGGGCAGACAAAAAAGACTCGGAATTATTGAGAAAAACGAGGATTTTTCAGGCGGGCTGAGCTTTAATTGGTCTCAAACTGACACGTGATTAAGTCGCGTCATATGGGGTGATCATCGAAAGGGTTCACGTCATAGCCTTTAGAACAGACTTCGTTGTATAATTCTTATGTAATGGTACGCGCGTGCAACAGCTTTAGGGGAAAAATAATAGATTATTTCGGGTTGCATTTGAGGGGTAATGCTTTATTGCCAAAGGTTAAAAGAATTTAGATTGGCGTTTTAATAATAAAAGATTTGAAATTTATTTCATATATACACTGCTGACCACCCAAATTGCAACACCAAGAAAGACGAGACATATCACAACAAAATTTATTTTGTAGATAACATGTTGACCAAGTATCAAATGATTAAATTTATAGACTTCTGTGAAGTGTGGTTCCTGCCAAAATCAGTAGCCAGAGTAGCCGCCATTGTTGGAGATCACCGCTGCCACACGCCTCGGCATTGATTCAAAGAGACTTTGGATGAGTTCTTGGGGTTATGCAGACCAAGCAGCTTCCACACGTTGCCAAAGTTGATCTGCTGTGGCAGCTGGGGATGGAATCTGGGTCAATCGTAGAACAACCATGGACCACATGTTTTCTATCGGCGAAAGATCCGGAGAGCGAGGCGGCCAGGGAAGCAATTCAATCTGGCGATTGACGAAGAACCGTTGGACAATGCGTGCCACGTGTGGTCGCGCATTATCCTGTTGAAATATGGCTGTGGGCAAGCCCTGCAGGTAAGGAAGGACAATTGGCTCCAACACCTCGGAGATGTAGCGCTGGCTGTTTAAAGTACCGGCAATGCGTACTAGAGGTGTGCGAGAGTGATATCCAATACCGCCCCATACCATAATACCCAATGCAGGACTAGTGTGGCTGTGCATAACGCAGCTGTTCAGCATCCTCTCTTCACGGTGTCTCCAGACTCGAATGCGACCATCGTGGTGTTGGAGACAGAAGCGTGACTCGTCAGTAAAGACAATTTCATTCCATTCTGCCGTCCACATCCTTCTGTCATCGCAAGATTGGCGGCGGAGACGTCTGTGGTTCTCCGTCAAGGGTAGACAAAGCAATGGACGTCTTGCGGACAGACCACTCTGCTGTAAACAGCGTCGAATGGTACGCGCAGACATTGGATGATGTGTTACAGACTGCATGTGCTGTGCTATGGTTCGTGATGTGACTGAGCGATCCGTCACTGCCATGCGCACAATTTGCCTATCATCACGTGAAGTGGTGCGCTGAGGTGGATGCGATCTAACACGCCGGTCCGTCGTACCCTCCTGCATCCAACGATCACATATCCGCATTGCAGTTGTTTGGTTTCGTCCAACACGACTTCCGATTTCCCTGAAAGATAATCCACAATCTCGATAGGCCACTATCCTTCCTCTGTCGAACTCGGATACTTGATCAAAATATGATCGCTGTTTTCGACGAGGCATAATTGATCGTTTTTTTGAAAAAACCACAAGAAAAACACAATTGCCGAACTTGAAATCGTCGAAATCTCCAAGCCTTAAATAGCGCTTTGAAGTGGCGCCAGAGGCGCGCGTGATGTGCGTCTTTGCTAAAATTCTAATCATTTGCATATCTCACCTCCGCTAATGCATGTTGTAAATTTCATGTTATTTGCATGTTTCCTTCAGGGTGTTGCATTTACAGTGGCCAGCAGTGTATATATATATATATATATATATATATATATATATATATGTGTGTGTGTGTGTGTGTGTGTGTGTGTGTGTGTGTGTGTGTATAACGAAGAATTTCGGTATATTCCTTTTAGGTTACTAAATTAACGTTAAATCTTAGTTAAATTAATTAAATACCCCAATTTGCTAGTTTTCCTAATAGTCACTTGCTTACTTTAACTTGGTAAAAGTCTTTGAAAAATAGCACAGTTTAATTTGTTTGTTGGTCCCCCCAAAGTGTGGGAATCTCGCTGGTTATCTTTAAGCTTAAGCTATTTTTGTGTTCTGGGAAAATAGCCCATTAAAATCAGTCCGTTTCTTTTGAAAATGCCCTGTGGATCTTTAGAATTGGATTCCTTTTATGTATCGGCTAAGTTTCTAAAAGAGCGGATATTTAGACTTCGGCAGTATGCTTAAATTGCACTGTTATTGCTATTTAATGCCGCCGTTAATTTAAAGCCGTTCATTAATTTAAATTTGCCGATCGACTGTCACCTTATTAAACACCGACAGCCTTATCCATCTGTTAAAAAGCTTCCGGGCACTTGCTAGCCGTGGGAATCTGGCCACATGGGTAAGAGAAGACGCTTGCTAGTTCTCTTCTTCTGTCTTCTAATTAAAAATTGCGCCTCCTACGTCACTTGAAGGCTTGACCAATAGGGTGTTTGCACCATTCGCGCTCTTCGCCGTTGGCGTTTGTCTTGTTCCGTTTTTGGCGATAAATCGCTCTACCCTGTTCTACCGGCTGTTCGTACGGGAGGAGCAAAAAACTCCGCCGATCCTGTACGCTGTCTCTCAGCTACTTTTCCCTACATTTGTGTGGCTTGGCGATTTTTCTAGTGTTCCTGTAACCTCTCTCCCCTGACTTCTCCTGCTTCCTTGGTGAAAAAAAATTTAGAGTTAGACATATTTTTTCGCCTGAGAGTAGGATCTCTTAAAATTTGGCTTTAAAAAGCTCCCGGGCAGACTTGGCTTTGCCATTTTCTGTCTTGGGAAGCTATGGGTAATTAATTTGTGTTAGCTCAGCTAAATGTCTGAGTTTTAGACCTGAACGGTCATTTTTTTATTATAAGCTAATGTAAGCGTCGAGCTATTTTTGTAAACTTTTATATATAATCCGGACAGAAAAATAAATATTTTTTGCTAACATTACAAGTGCTTACCTGTACCTTTTTTTTACGATCAAAGCAAAGTTTGTACTATAATATCAGACGTTGACGTGCTAGTCTGAACTTGGGTTATCGCCGCAACATAGTGTGCTTTCATCTATACGACACCGTCCTACTGATTGATGTACGGAGGAATCATCTTCTAGCACCTTTGATTTTTTTACTGGAAGACTCTTATCATCCTGCCGAACTGTCGGTCTCCTTCTTCCGTAGACGAAACTTTTGTCGTGCTGCAGTGTATCGTGCCGTGTGGAACCTTTGTCCGAAATTGTACTCCTCCAGATATCTTCGGGACAATTCTTCATTATTCTACATTATAGACTGATGTCTCAGCAATATTGTATCTTCGATCTTGTGTGATCCCGTTTCTTCATTAACACTTTCAGCGTCCATTTAGACTGATCATTGACTCCACCAATTTAGTTAACAGTACAGAAAAACAACGGTACAGTGTGTGTGTGTGTGTGTCGAAACAAATTGAGTCGTTTAAATGTCTTGTATTTTAATATTCGGTTGCAGTATATACGCTTCTTTTTAGTTCTTTGAAATATGACAGGATCTATCTCCTTCATATACTCATGTCCAACTTTTGACGTTGGTTTTGACTTTAGTTCTCGTATATTTCACGTTACCTTCTTTTAATTCGTGTAATTTTCCCCTGTTTTTAACTAGATAAGAATAGTTTTTTAATCTGTTATAAGATTTTGATATGAGAATTTAGATTTTAGGATATTAGCTATTAATTTGATCACTTTGTGTCTCTTAGAAATCCAGGAAACCAGTGCATTTGCCATTCTTTGTACCTGTGACAGTATATTTATTATGTCCACACACAATATTTTCCCTCGGTTTCCAATGTCCTCTCCTCGATATAATTTCCAATGTTTGTGAAACATTGGCGACTTAATGCACGTATACTATTTTTTATATCTTTATACATATGAAATTAGACTATTTTCACCATGTTCATAATATATTTTAATGAGAACACTAATCACTCCAAAATTTATTTGCCAGTAATTTTGATTACTTTGCTCTACCTGTTGATGGTCAGATGGAGAACTTTTATCATCAACTGGTTATTGGTGACCACCATATTCTTCTCTTTTCCTCTCTTTGAAATATCTTCAACGCCAAACAGCAATTTAGGCAATTTTCCTTAAACATAAAGTATATAATCACCAGCTGTTGGCATTAAGGCTGCTATGTACTAACCTCATTGGATTCGCTCATCTCATTGTTAACCTCAGAAAGAAAGTTTACATTTGTGTACATTTTTCATTTTTAAAAAAAATGCAATTAATACTTTAAAATTTAAATTATTCGGGTAAAAAACTGGTATAGTGTGTTTTAAACGATCATAAATTCCTTCGGTGGACGAAATTTATAAAATGAATCCTGTAGCGCTTTGGAGAAAAGTTCAGGCTATCTAACAATACCAATTTTATTTGATTATCAGCTTTTATGTACCTGTAAATAGTTGACAAAAATATATTTTTAATAAAACATTTGGGGGCAATGCTTAACCCCCTATAGAGAGAGAGCCATTACAATCCCTCAAAATGTCAATCCTAAGGGGGGTGGAATTCTCGAACTGTCAACTGGACTCCTCCCACCACAAGAGTCTTCAAGAAGAGGAGAAGGGAAATACGATTTTCTTTCTTAGTACATAGCAACCTTAAGCGTGTTCTATTCAGCGTAACCTTCCTCAGAATATCGCCAATATATGAGTCTCTTAGGTTCACAACCAGCCACACTTTTTTCGATTTTTTATTGCATATTTTACAAGCTGAAAATGCGCTTCATCCCTAGAAAACGAAATTTCGTATGAAAACAAGCCATTTAAATGTTAATTTGTACGACAAAATCTACCTTTACTTTCAAAACCAGCCTCATGAATAGTTACAATTGTTGTCACTAATAGCGCTGCTTGAGATTGTAATGAACGCATGGATGGTTTTGAACCTAAGCGACTGATAAAAAAACAACCTAAAATACAATATATAGTCGAACACTGTAATAGCGAACCCGGTATATAACGAACTCACGGATATAGCGAACGAAAATTTTGGTCCCGCCGTTTCCCTATTGTACGCAATTTAATTAGTATTGTGTCAGTTAAATGTAATCGATTTTAGTCGATTCAATTCATTAATGATCATTTTAATATATTTTAACATTTTTTTAATACATCATTATTGAATACACATTGCAACCAATGAGTTATACATTTTGTGAACTCTCGCATTTTTATTAACGGTTCGGATATAGCGAACCACCGGATAAAACGAACAAAACCTTTGGTCCCTTGAAGTTCGTTATAACGTGGTTCGACTGAATATGTTTCAATCTATGACATTTAATATAAAACACATATATCAGAATAAGTCAACGAGGTTTAATTGAAGGTTAATTCGATTCTAGTTTTATGTTGTGATCACTTGCCAAAGAAGAAACACAACGTAAAAATGTGCATTGTATGCCTTTTAATTAAAATAAAAACAATTATATAGTTTTATGAGTTGAAATAAAATAGAGTAATAGCCTTTTATGTAAAGTCAAGTTTCTTAAAAGGTTTTTGTAGAAAGTCTATTTTAGTTCTCTTAAATGTATTCGATTTTATTACTAAAAACAATTACTTCTTAAATTTTTAGCTTCATTGCGAACTTTAACCGTGTTTACAAATAATTTCGTAATCGATCGATACTTTTCTGTGTTAGTAGTATTATACCTTTCACTGTTACTTTCCATAAAGTTTCATAATAAGGTACGTTCTCATAATCGATATATTTTACGAGTGTCTTCCATCTTTTAGTGTCTCGAATTTTATAGGCATGTAAAGCTTAGTTCGAGATTTTGTCTAGTATTTTGCTTTTAGAAGCTGATAAACACTTTTTTGCTTCGTGATTAAGATTTAGTAGCGATAAAGGTTGCAACATCCTGAACAATAGAAGATTGCTTTATATTAGGCTGTTCGGCTTGGCGACTTTTTCCAATAGGGTGTATTCCAGTGGCGTAGCGAGGGGGGGGGCAAGGGGGTCTATCATGCCCCGGGCGCCACTTGCAGAGGGGGGGCCAATATAAGGTCTATATATTACATTACTATATGTTTTTCGGGGTGGGGGTGCCAATATAAGGTCTATATATTATATTACTACATGTTTTTCGGGGGGGGGGGCGCCAATATAAGGTCTATATATTATATTAGTATATGTTTTTCGGGGTGGGGGTGCCAATATAAGGTCTATATATTATATTACTACATGTTTTTCGGGGGGGGCGCCAATATAAGGTCTATATATTATATTAGTATATGTTTTTCGGGGGGGGGGTGCCAATATAAGGTCTATATATTATATTACTACATGTTTTTCGGAGGGGGGGCGCCAATATAAGGTCTATATATTATATTAGTATATGTTTTTCGGGGTGGGGGTGCCAATATAAGGTCTATATATTATATTACTACATGTTTTTCGGGGGGGGCGCCAATATAAGGTCTATATATTATATTAGTATATGTTTTTCGTGGGGGGTGCCAATATAAGGTCTATATATTATATTAATATATGTTTTACGGGGGGCGCCAGTATAAGGTCTATATATTACATTATTATATGTTTTTCGGGGGGGGGGGTGCCAATATAAGGTCTATATATTATATTACTATATGTTTTGTGGGGGGGGGGGCGCCACAAAGGTATCGTGCCCCTGGCGCCAATTATGCTCGCTACGCCACTGGTGTATTCCGTGCATTTTTTCATCTTTAACCACTTTAACCTTTCAGCGGGCGAGCCGGTGTACAAAGTGAGCAAAATTTTCTTAATTTTGAATGGTTTGTTTTTACATTTAAGGGTTGAATGTTATAAGCAGTTTCTATTTATAGCTACATCCTTTCTAACGCAAGTCTGATTTTCTGACCCTTGTATTCCTTTCCGTCCATTGTTAGTCGTGATTTAACAGTGGTAAACCAGCGATTATACTGGATTTCAATACGACAAGAGCAGGAGTTGATGTACTCGATCAAATGTGCAGCTATTACACTGTATCCCGCATATCACGAAGATGGACAATATCATTGTTTTGTATGTTTTTGGACATAATAGGAATCCATTTGTCAGTTGTCCTGATATCCAATAAACTAGACAGTTTTGAAATAAGGTGATCGTATCTGCATTCTTTGGCATTTAATTATAAATACAGTAGACGCTCGTTAATTCGAACTCGGTTAATTTGAACTTTCGGTTAATTCGAACTAATCCAAAGGCCCCCAAAAAAACTTGTATTGGAGTTAATATTAAAAATATCTCATTAATTCGACCTAAATTTTTATCAATTCGGTTAATTCGAACCAAAAATTTCACAAAAAAATTTTCTTTTTCCTCAATTAACGGAGAAAATGCACGCTGTATTTATTATTTTGTGTGTCAAAATCACCTATATTTTTTTTCTATGTAAAGGGGCACATGCCCGCATTCCTAGACTATTGCATTTACGCTAAAAGTTAGTGGCTATTGTCCTTATCAGTGCTTAACGGACAAAGCGATTTTCCGTTATTTGTATCGATTTTCTTAGAATTTCAGAAAAACCAGGCTTTACTACAGATTCTAGGGAGCTGCATACGTTATGCCTGCAGTGCAGACAAGTTAGTGTGATCTAGTTTTTCTTCCTCAGTGTGTGATCTGAAAGTGTACAAATTCAGGATGTCTACGCGTGGAAAGTACAAAACCCAAATTTTGGAGACAAAGGTAGAAATTTTAAAGAGAGTAGAGAATGGCGAATGTAGAACAAAATTAGCAGCTGACTATGGAATTTTTAAAAAATCTTGTCAACTTATTTGAAAAACAAGCAGTCAATTTTAGATTCATAGGAAAAATCAAAATTTGCTAGAGGAAGGAAACGCATGAGAAATGCATCCCAAGAATATCTAGAAAAAGCTCTACTGCTATGGTTCCAGGATGTTAGATCTCGAAATTTTCCGATAAATGGACCATTAGTGCTGACGAAGGCTGATGAATTGGCAAGTCGACTGGGTATTGAAGATTTTAAATGCAGTGATGGATGGCTTTCTCGATTTAAGTCAAGGCACAACATTTCTTATCAAACTGTATGTGGTCAAAGTTCTGATGTAAACGAAGACGTATGCACTAATTTCGGTAGGAAACTGCCAGGGCTTTTGTCTACTTACCTGCCGAAAGTTATTTTTAATGCGGCCATAATGGACAAAACCATAATAGACTCTATTAAAACTCTGAAAGCATTTATTCAGATGGAACCTTCCTCAGAACATGAATTGAAATGTTTACTTCAAATCGAGAAGTTGGCTGAACAATGTAGGCATCATAAACAAAACCAAACATCCACTTTACAGTTTTTTCCCAAAGTGCAATCAGTATTTTTAATTAAAGTTTACTTTCTACTGCATATCCTCTGCTTCATTTTATGATTACGGCAAGTCTGTATTGCTTTTTAATACGTTAATTTTTGATAACATAGTATAATATATTTTCTGGGGTTATACATACTAGGAGATTTTTCTTCTTCAGTGATACGCTTTTAAAGTTATATATTTTCTGTTAACATCGGATAATTCGAACTTTTTTCCGAGAACCTTTGAGTTCGAATTAACGAGCGTCCACTGTATATATATATATATATATATATATATATATATATATATATATATATATATATATATATATATATATATAGGGCTAGATTTGAGGCGGAACGCGCCGGATCGGCGTTCCGGTAGCTCTGTTTAGGTAACACTCTTTATCAATAATTTAATAAATAAATACACCCCCACACACCCCGGAAGGTTACCGTTCCGGCACCTCTATTTCTAGAAATCTAGCACTGTATATATATATATATATATATATTTCTCTCTCTCTCTCTCTCTCTATATATATATATATATATATATATATATAAATTGAATTTTTGATAGGTCTCGAGAATTTTTATTACAATGTAGAATATTGTGCATTGAGTTATATAATGTTGAGCCAGTGATCTAAACAGGTACGACGTGAAGAACATTTCCTAGAAAATGAAAATATTTTATAAGTAACATTTCTGTCGTTTGAAATTTTCCAGACTGGAAAAGGTTCAGCTACGTGAGCTCTATTTCTACATCTGTCCTGTTTTCAGCACGGACAGACAGGTATAGCTTATAATTGACTACCGGACATGACAAGCGGTTCCCGTAAAAAAAGACGAAAGGAGGCATGGAAACATATATATGACAACTCTTAACTACATGTCTGGATTTGAAGATACATTCCTTCTGAATAAATGGAGGTTTTGTGTTTAAAAAAATATCTGCATAAAATGCTGAAAAATGTTTTAGGGAGTTCTGGCAACTTCTAAATAAAACTTAAATCTCCCGAAGAGAAAGAAAATTGTCTACCATCGTGTTAACCTTTTCCTTACGGGGTGGGATAGCATGTATCCCAAGAATGAATGAATGAATGAATGAATAAATAAATAAATAAAAGAATATCTATATCTATATATATATCTATATCTATCTATCTATCTATCTATATATATATATATATATGTATATATATATATATATATATATATATATATATATATATATATATATATATATATATATATATATATATATACATATACATATATATATATATATATATATATATATATATATATATATATATATATACATATATATATATATATATATATATATATATATATATATATATATATATATATATACACTCATGGACAAAAAAATTAGCGCACCAAGAAGGAGTCGTCAAAATGAAACGAAATTTTACATACGTAATAACTACTTTGATATAGGGAAATGATAAGAAAACCAAAGAAAAAGGATAATTTATTTCAGAGAAAAAGGCAAAAGAACGGAGGAGTTAATACTCCGTTGGACCCCCTCTAGCGCGAATGTTCGATGCGATACGATCGGGCATTGAGTCATACAAGTTCTGTATGATGTTTTGAGACATTGCGTTCCATATTTCCTGTAACCTTGCCTCTAGTTCGTTCAAACTCGTGGGATGCCCAACTCATCGTCCCAAATGATCCCAGATATGCTCGATTGGAGACAAATCTGGGGATCGGGCAGGCCAAGGAAGGGTAGTAATAGTGCGGAGACAGTCTTGTGACACCTTTGCCGTATGAGGCCGAGCATTGTCTTGTTGAAAAATGGCTCCTGGGAGCCGTTGCATGAGCGGCAACACATGTGGTTGCAGGATTTCATGAACATACCGCTGGGCTGTCATGGTGCCACGGAACAATACTAGGGGTGACCGTGTATTGTAGGCAATGGCACCCCATACCATCACACCAGCTGTGGGAGCGATGTGTCGCTGTACAGCAAAGGCAGGATTGAAGCGTTCACCACGGGATCTCCACACACGAACACGATTGTCATCACTGCCGAGATTGAATCTGGATTCGTCGCTAAAGACGACCTGGTTCCATTCCGCTGCAGTCCAGTTTCCTCGTGCGCGGCAAAACTCCAAACGGAGGCGTCGATGGGTGGGCGTCAAGGGCAGTACACGTAATGGGCGCCGCGATACCAACTGTCCTTCAGCCAGGCGCCTTCGTATGGTTCGAGAAGACACAGAAGCCCCTAGTGAAGGTGCTACCTGTGCCTGGATGGCGGCCGATGAAGCAGTTGGCTGTACGCGTGCATTTCTTACGATGTGGCGGTCTTCTCGACGACTGGTCTGTTGAGGGCGTCTTGAGCCTGGTCTTCGTGTACATGACATCTCTCGGGTCCACTGGTCCCAACACCTCCTCACAACACAATCAGAGTGGCCTAATTGACGAGCTACTCGCCTAGCTTACCACCCAGTTTCCATCATCCCGACGATTCTCCCCCTCTCAAACTGCGACAACTGCTTATATTGTGTTCGAACACGGCGTAATGGCATGTCTATCTCAGCTCTGCCTTTGTAAATGATTCAGCACACTCAAACAAGCTTTGGTTACCTATTTTATAAACAGAGTACGATGTTTAACGCCCTCTACCGGCTAAACGTAATGCGCAATCACGCTGCATTTCTAATCATTTGCATATCTCCCTGACATGTACCTTCATTGCAAGTTTCGTTACGACCCCGCAATTATTTCTTGGTGCGCTAATTTTTTTGTCCATGAGTGTATATATATATATACACATACATATATATCTATATGTATATATATATATATATATATCTCTATATATATATCTATATATATCTATATCTATCTCTCTCTCTCTCTCTCTCTCTCTCTATATATATATATATATATATATATATATATATAACCCCCTTAATGGTCGTTCTTACAAAGGGTGTATGGAATTCTAAAGAGGGAATCGGAAAAATGCACCCCGTAAGGTAAAGGTTAATCTTGCAACATCTTTATATTAGAGATTAAAAAAGGGAAGCAGGAAAAGAAGCAGACAAAATATGTTATCTGTACTTTGCTAAACGTTTACTTTTTAACAATTTTCAACCTGTTGAGGCATCTCTTCGACAATTTTAGTATGCTATTAAATACATTTATTGGAACCAATTTAAAAAATCATAACTACATAGAAGAAAATAACTAGCACAAAAGTAAAAAATGTCAGTAACATGGAATCAAAGAGAAAAATAAGACTTTTATCGAAATAAAAACGTTATTGTGGAAAATTAAATTAAAAATTATTCCATAAAAATCGAATTATTATTACTATGGTAAAATGTTTCATTTTCGGTAGAGCTTTCAAAGTAATCCAAATTTAAAAATTCTTAATTTGAAGGAAATGAATGTCGTGTTTACATCTAAGTTTATCAAATGCTTTGAAGAAAATATAGTTTAAGGCAAAAATTGTTTCCGAGTAGAAGATTAGGGTTCAATTGCTATTTCCTTCATGATTAAACTAAAGAATGGACGGATCCTTGATAGTTTACACAACATTATGACATATCGGCTAAATTCAAAGAACTTCGGCAAATGCTTCACTTGGAAACAAATTTACATTTTTCAATGTATAATTGAAACAAACAGTAATGGATCGTACAAACTAACATGAAGGGACTAGAGGTCTAGTTTTATTTTACGTAACAACAGATATTATTACGCGAAAGAAGTCGCATTAATAATTTCATAGTTATTTCCGAGGAGGTATTTATGATAAATAATTTATTCATAAATGTAGCAAAAAAAAAAGAATTGTTGATAACTCAGTAAAAACATAGATAATAGTATTTAAAATTTCTCTAATTAAAAGAATCGAGTCATTAGTGAGAAACACATCAAGAAAATGGATATGACGGTCGTTGGTCGTTTTGCAAATAGATACATTTTAAGAAATTGATTTACGGTCCAAATTAAACCAGATGCTTCTATTTTAATATATATATACATATATATATATATATATATATATATGTGACATTATAAGTTGAATCTCGTCTATTTCTATAATTCGGGTCCCCACATCCGTTAAGAGAGGACCCTTTTCTCAGAATAGCCCACCCAACAGCAAGTGAACATCTGCAAATTCCAGTGAGACAAACACCACAATAACTTCTTTTCAGTTGATAGGAATAGAGAGCCGTGCCGCCCAAAAGGAGTAACAAAACCCCGTCTCTAGTCATCAAAAATCCGCAGTTTACAATATCTCAGAGATAATGGCTGCAGGTGCCAGAGATAAAGTGATCAAAAGTGTCAAACAATACCATAAAGATAAAACGCACCCCTATGTTCTAAGAATTGCACCCAAGAATTGCACCCGCCTACCACCCACGACAAATATCTATGTTGATGTAAACAGTCGCTGACATTTTTAGTACAGCCCCTGGCTAAACGAGTCAGGCAGGCATTATGTTGTTGGCTGTGTATGTGAAAAGACATGTATGTTTCGCGTCGTGCTAGAAGGACGCTCTGATATCCGCTATCAACTCTTGTGAAATAAAGAACTGTAATTTTAAAAGAACTGTTCCTCTTCATTTGTACATATTGTGTGTTATTCTGTAAAGTCATGTGGTGAAATGCCACATATATATATATACATATATATATACATACATATATATATATATACACACACACACATATATATATATATATATATATATATATATATATATATATATATATATATATATATATATATATATATATATATATATATATACATATATATATATATACATATATACGTCTTTATTATGTTCCCGCCAGGGGCGTAACTAGGCTGGGGCAACCGGGGTAATGCCCCGAGACCCCCAAGACCGGGGGTAAAAAATGAAGTCGTAATATTTCAGGAGGCCCAATTTGTGTCCTTGCCTTATGGCCCCTAAATGCATAGCTACGCCCCTGGTTCCCGCATCAATAGTTTTCCCGCATTTATCAGGGCAATCGGTTCCTTGGAAAACGATAGATATACTGTATATTTATTTATTTATTTCTTTGAATTTTCGAGAAGGCTCAAGAGCTTTTAATTTCAATGCAGAATATTGTGTGTTGAGTTATATAATGTTTACCACAATCTTACACTTCTAAGAATACCTCTTTGATTAATTTTTATGTCTGGATTGCATGGAAGAACGAAGGAATGAATTAAAATTCTCTGAAGGTCATTAAAATAATCATTCTCTAATTATATAATATCTCTTCATAAAAGTATTCTAGATTAAGATTCCTTTTTTTCCAAGAGATTTTTCAAACAAAAGTTCTATAGACAAATTAAATATCGTCGTTCTTAAATATGGTAACTAAAGAATGGATGGATAATCTCCCAAATCAGTAGCCGTCTACTATGCACAGAAACTAATGCAACTAAAATTTAAACGCAATAATTGAGGTAATAATTTGATACAAGCAAGAAAGATTAAAAAAGGAAAAGAAAGCAAACGGAACTTAACAATAATTAAAAAGTATTTAAAGTGTAACAAAGGTATTTAAAGAGTCTCGTTTTATTAACTTCACACTATCTCGTCTCAAGAAATGTTATTTTTTAAGTTGTAGTAGAAAATAAAAACTATATTTTTTTTTATAAAACTCTGCAGTAAATTTCATTATATTTCTTCCGGAATTCTTCCAAAAATGAAGAACAAAAAATGTTTAAAGTGAGAAATATTGACTCTCGAAAATTTTTAGCGAGAGAATTGTGTCTGTAATGCACGGGAAAGCTTCCTCACGCTTGGTGGTTCAGCTTAAACTTTCAAGTGAAATTTCAGCCTTAAATTTAGTCCATTAGGTACTTCCTTTTCGGAACACCGTGGATAAAGAAAGCGATTCTTTCTTAAACGAGTTTTTGGGGAAGACATCATAAAGTGGAGGGTTCGATGAACGATACATGACAACTCATACAGTTGCCGCACACAACGAAAAAGTCTGCAAAAGATGTTTTCTTGAAACTGCATTTGAACTCAATTGGTTTCATGATAGGACGGATAGATTTTTTTATATTTTCCTATCGTTAAAAATAAGTCTGGTAGACTCTATTTTTTTTCGTTCAAGAAAAAGAGTCACGGAATATGATGTCTAAAATATTTCGTAAACGCCTGTAAACCAAAAAAAAAATCGTAAATTTTTTTTTGTCAGACTTATTCAACTCATTTCGTTCATGACAGAATCATGAATTGAAAGTTCAGTTTCTTTCTCGAAAGTTTTCTAGGACCGAAAAGAATGACAAATTTTCCATACGCAGTTTTTTTCTTTATTTTCAAAGCTTTTATATTCCCCCAAACATGAAAGATGTTCCGCAGACCTTTTAATGCACTTCATATGGCGGCTGGACGATAGGCCCAAATTTCAGATTTGGCTGAATTAAGCTTTGGCTTAAAAAAAGTTCGACCGTTTGTGAAAAAAGGAAGGCAAATCAAATAAAAAAAAACTATTTAAACTCCAATTTTATTTTTCAACATGTTTAACTGACAACAATGATGACTCAAGATAAGTGGTCAAATATACTAGGGGAAAATACTCGTGTGCATGGGTTCTCAGGGCCTTGTGGTTATCTTTGGAGGCTAGTATAGTAAATCCTCGTTTATCCGGACTAACTGGGATCATAGGCGATTCGGACAATCAAAAATCCGGGTAATATGGGTAATAAGCAAAAGAAAATCCTTAACTAGGCTGACTTACCGTTTATTATTTTCCCATTAGCTCTCTTCGTGGGATTCGCTGCTTCTTTCCCATTGGATCTCTGTCTGGCCATCCTTACTCTTTGAATCTTTTTCGATTGTCTCAGGTTAAACATTTTTTTCCAAAATCCTCTCTCTCTTTTATTAATATTTTCTCTACACCCCAGTTATTCCTTCATTACCTACCAACCTAAACTGTTAAAACTTTTTGTAATTCAATTTTATTCACGTTTTTTTCTCTCTTTCTTCACACACACTCTCAGTACTATTATTATCAATTTTACAGAACGGTAATCATGATACATTCCACATTGAATACAAAGGATACGGAGCTTTAGCTCCCAGGAGCCTCTAAAGTTAATTATACTTATGCCTATGCCTACCGTTAATTACGATAAAAAACTATGTTTTGTAACAAAATTACACAGTATTGTTTACAAGACATTAATAAAAAATATAAAAATAACTTTTCGCATAATTTCTTAACAAAGAAATGGTATATCTAGTAAAGCTCTCTTAAACTCGACAAAAAGCATTTTATTACCATAATGTTTTGTACATTCTATGTAGGAACTGTACATTGAAACAAACTAAAAAGCGAGTATTTGGTGTGCTCATAGTTACACTATTGCTATCATAGTTAAAAATTATTATCTAATGTGAACATTAAATAAAAATAATGTCTACAAATCTGATCCGGAGATCCGGATCAACGAGGTTTTACTGTATATTTGATATTTATATTTATTTATTATTTATAATTGATATTTATATTTATTATTTATATTTGATATTTATAATTGATATTTATATTTATTATTTATATTTGATATTTATGTTTGTATATTTGATATTTTACTGTATATTTGAGGTTTTACGTTATATTTGATACAACCAGGTGGCGATCCCAAAGAAAATTTTGACTAGGGCGCTGGCTTTCGGTGGCATAGTCCAGTGGTGAGCACACTTTTTTCGACTGCAACCCCCTTTATTTAACTAAAAAAAAACCCCTCGACCCCCCCCCCCCCCCACCCAACGAAAATTTTTTGTTCTCCAACCATCTGCATTTGTTTTGTGAACCATCTGCATTTGTTTTGAAACCATCTGCATTTGTTTTGTGAAAAAAACTGTTTGACACCTTATTTAACAATATCATATCATTTTTTCTTCTTTAACGTATAAAATATATAAACAAAAATATTAAAATTATGTCATTTTAGAAAACTCAAATTACATTTAAAAAAAAAGGATTCAATATGGCATATTTACTTCAAACTATCCGCGACTGCTTCCATTCCTTTTTCCACGACCCCTCAGTGGGTCGCTACCCACAGTTTGCGCAGCACTGCCCTAGTCTGTGGGTCCGAGTCCCACTGTTGGCTTTCGGATGTTTGTTGCCATTCGGATTCGGCTTTAAGCAGCAGGTCCCGGTCAATTTAGCTCTTGTGTAGCAGAAAATGACCGTAATTCTCCGAATCAACCAACTAACCAAATAAAATTAGGGCTCGAGTTGGCCTTGCGGTAGCGTGCTGGATTTCGGTGCTGAGGGTGGTCGGGTCGAATCCCGGCGCGCTCAGTTAAATACGTCCGTGCCTAGGCCGGATATGGGCACGTTCAATCTGTAGACCGGAAAGTCCCTAATAGAATACAGAGCGGGTGGGAGAGGGTATGATCCCGCCAGATGTCACCCCCGGCGTTGCACGGTCAAAAAATTGAGGTGGCAACTAGCTAAGACGGACTCCTACCTTTGTGGTACTAATTGAAACCGGAGCTGCACACTTCAGCCCGAAGCTTATATGGACCTGGTCTGGAACTTTCGGCCATAGGGGAATTAGAAACAACAACTAAAATTCGTAAGTGCTCGATTTCTTTTGGCCAAATATTTTTAGACTAGCTGAAAACCCGCGCTTCGCTACGGAGTACATTCAAATTAAATACAACGGTCAACGTATCCAATTTATGCCAAAAAATAAATATATATATTTATAATAAATGCGATGATCAATGTATACAATTGATGCAAAATATATATCTATCTATATATATATATATTTATAAAAAAATCGTAAGGGATATGCATTTTTTTTTTTTATAATATCCAATCGTCTGCTGCATTAGAAAGAGAAAAAAATATTTTTTTTTGTCTATTTAGTTGTTACGCACGTGACGATAAATTTATTGAAAGTACCAGAAAAAGAAATCACGTGATCGGCATTTAATAAATTAAATTCTAAAAATTAATCTTTAAAAATTCACCAAAAATCAGGAAATGGAGGTAAAAATTCGAAAAAAATTTCATTTTGAAGGAATTTTTATGATCTTTCTCGTGATATAAATTTTATAACCCTTAATGTATTATTTTAAATGCAAACGTAAAAAAAGTTTAAAAGACAGCTTAAAAATTTAATTTAAAAAAATCTAAGAAGAATTTTTGAAAAATATTTCTTCTTAGTGCACCCCTACACTATTAGAAGAATCGCCATGCAAAATCAGCCCTTTAGGTCCAGCGGTTTGGTCTGTGCGTTGTATGTCAGTCAGTCAGTCAGTCATTGAATGAATGAGTCAGTTACGGAACTGTTTTATATATATAGATGATGTTATTCGATCGTTAAAACTTCTTATATGCTGAACATTTCGACAAACTTTGTTTAATATGTTTCGAACATTAGAAACAACAATGACAAATGATAAAACAAAAACAAAAACAAACAAACAAACAAACTACAACTAAGTATGATTGGAAGGGTAAATGACGGTTTGGCAAGCTCATCAGCCATCAAAGGTGATCATTTTCTGACACATTTTGTTATTTTGTAATTTTGCTAAATTTCCCTCGAGATCAGATCGCCTTCAGAGTCGCACGCGTTCCATTCTGTAGCGTACTGGAAATAGGGTCTTATTTTTTCCCGAGACCCCACAAGTGCTTGAAACACAGCTGCGTGTTTTTCAAGGAATGTGTTGTTCGGTTCCACCAGTTCGGAACACGTGGGGGGGGGTTAAAAACCGTTTTCCTTACAGATGCAGCGACTAAAGCTGTCATCTTGACGTTCTGCAATGTAATAAAGTTCGGCGTCTAAGAAGAGCTGTCAGCCGATAATCTGCCGGCCCTCCACCCCTTCTGAAAAGCCAGACATTGGGGAGAGACGCTCGAGAACGCGGGCGGTGTGGATGTGTGTTTCGGCTCCGTACGTTGTGAATATGCACGGGATTTTAAAATGAATATGTTGCACTGTTTAAATGTTAATTTTTGTTGTTAAAAATTGTTGAGTTTTCGTTTTAAAAATTTGGCCTTCGTTTGTTAATTAGAACTCTGTTTTTCTTGGTATGGATCAATAGTTGGGAAATTACTTCAAAATGCCTCAGAGAGTTTATCAGCCTTACAGTGACGCCACAATTCGGACACGCCTACCCAAGTTTTAGATCTGTTTTTATGTTAAGTAAATATCAGTCAACTTAAACTAAAAATAAAAGCTTATCAGAATTATTCGCGGAATTTATGCCTGCGGAAGTATTTAATATAAAATTGACGTCTACACAATCACAAACATTCATTATCCTTCGTTTTGTGAAGAGAGAAATATTCACATTAAGACCGGTTGAAAGATTTTCCCGGAAAAATTTAATTTGTGTGATTCGGAGGAATCCACTGCGATTCCTGGAAGAACTCATTAAGGTATCCTGCAAGGTATTTCATTGATATTTATGTGCATCTAATTTATTTTATCCGCCAATTGGCAATGAATCAATATTTGTTCATGCATGGGTGTTGTCGGGGCATTTATTATTGTTTACACACAATGAATACGAATCTAATCTTTGAACATTTTAGGGTGCTGGTGTTAGTGTTTCAGTTGAATTTAATTAAAGAGGGGGATAGACATATCTAAAACGGTTTATTTTGAATGAAAAGTGAGGAATATATTTTTTTAATGCTAACATTTTACTATGTTTCGTTTGAATTTTCTTTTTCAACACTATGAAAGAGTTCATGTCCATTGGACAGTGGAACAATATTCTTCTGCCTAAGATTCCTTTATGGAGTGAAATTTGAAAAAAAAAATGTCAGAACAAAAAATTTGAATTATCTTAAATCAATCACAGTTAAAATAAATTTTAGTATGCATTCATGTAATTCTGAGCATTCAGTTTTATTATGAAAAGAAAATTCCAGATAAAGACAATTTTAACTCCCACCTTAGATCTTGTTGGATGGCAGATGATTATGCTTTTACAGTTTTTATAGGTTAGGTCAATAGTTCCAAAAGTGCTTCATCACAGGGACGCCGCGAAATATTACAAATATTTCATAATTTCATTTCCGTTTTCAACTCAATGTGGTAGGACGCGACATTCAGCGAACCTGGTGCAAACTACTAGTAACTCACTTAGTAACACATAATTGTGTGCAGAATGTTTGCAGGAGAAGAAAATGAGGGTGGCTGTTGTCCAGTTGGATTCCAAGATATGAGAAAATGTGTACTGACCAACAGGCTCATCACTAATTATAATCACTCGAATTTGTTCAATTACAATTTTTGGGGGATCTTAAATAACTGTTTTATTTATTTTACGTAACCCTATTTTTTTTTAAACATTCGCTAATTCGGAAAGCGTAATTGTTGGAATTTGGCATAGCGCCTTGAGAAAACCTGGATTCAGCAAGGGTGCCGAGAATCGAATAAGTTTGGGAACCTTTGGTTTAGTGTGTTATTAGCTTTAGATCACAACTCTCTGAGTTTCCCGATTAGTTTAGCCCTTATGTAGATAAAGATGACTGCAGTGTTCCCAAAACCAACAAAACCTTCTAACCAACTAACCTTAAGTAAGAATATCAAACATTTGATTAGTTTCCAAGTATGAAAGTTACATTTCATGGTATCATAAGTACATAATTTGCTATTCATTGTCATATAGGTCATAAGCTGCTAACGTTTAAAGAAACAAATGAAGATGGATAAGTAAGCATTTTAACAGAATATGTAGGTACCTAAGGTCCACACGGCAGAATAACGGCTAGCGATATTTGTATTCCTAAAACTTGAGGATTTGTGAAATTCTTAGTTATCCCCACAGTAAAAATAGTTTGTGGAAGAGAAGTTTTTGGGGAAAACCATTGTGATTACAAAATTAAATTTCATATGAATACAGAGAAAGTTAATGAAAGTATGGAAGAACATACACAGTTTTGAAATTCGTATAATGAGTTTTCCGTGACTATATTATCAAAAGTTTGGAATCTGAATTATTCTTAAATGCGTACGTGCTCTCAAAAGTGGTTGACTGAGATAGATAAATGCTTATTAGACTCATTGCGTTAATACTACAAGCTGAAAAGTTACGAGGAAATAAAATATCCAGATATATATACTGAAGGCAATTATCTAATGGCTGTTCCAAATGCCTTGATGAGATATCAATCTTTCCGAGCATTTCAATCATTGCAAACGGCCGTAGGAACTTGTTGGTTGTTTAGATCTTGCAGTGTCGAGTGGTCTTTGCCGTTCTTCCACTCAAATGAAGATGCAGATGCCTCACGAAAGACGTTTATTTAACTTAGCACACGACAAATACACTTAAAACAAAAGTAATAAAATCAATACACAGATGAAGCTTTATGACCCTCTAGCCTACTCGCTGTGAGTATTTCTGTCTCGCTGAGAATTTTCAAAGAAAGCCGTTGTGACGTCTCTTGCTTAAGGGCCTGTTTACACCGAGTAAAAAACAACTGACGTCAGCCAATCAGATGCGCTAGACCCTCTAAATGTGAACAGGTTCTCTTCTCAGCGCCAACGGAATCTGAAACGCTGACGCTGACGTATTTTATGTGAACAGGAACTAACTCGCCGAGCGTCTACCGATGGCTCTTCAAAATCTCAACTGATCCTATTGCTTACTTCACACCAACGGCGACAGCAACGAAAGGCAGACACATTTTGCCACCTGTCTCTGTGGCTGTCATAAAAGCCTTCGCACCGGTAGGAGACGGGGAGAAGAGGCAATTTAGTTGCGCATGCGCATAATCTTCTCTTTCTATTCTGATTGGCTGTCGAGCATGGCGACAGAGACAAAAGTTGAATTTTTTCCAACTTGAAACCGCAGAGACCAGAGACTGAGACGAACCGGGGGAGTGAAAATTTGTTTGTAATATGCATACGTAACAACCAAGAAACATGATTTTCGTCTCCGTCGCCGCTGGTGTGGAGTAAGCATATCTCCTGTCTTGGCCTTCCATAACCGTCGGGGATCACACTTACCTCCCTGAGATTTTCACCTACACCACCCACCGCGGTGTCCTGTAATCGCTTTTCTTGGACACACTTTCTTCCCTTTTGTTCTGTGGGGACACACATTCCTGTTTGGCCTCTATTGCTCTCCAACTCTTTCTATAACAACTCTTCTCTATTCACTCTCTAGCCTCTTCTATATTCACAACTCTCTCTATATTCCACTCTTCTATCCTCTCGCTAAAGGCGCCTGATACTACAGATCTCTTTATTTCTGATAGACAATAAAAACTGAGCTAAGAACAAAAGAAACATGCACATTACAATTGGATTTGTGCATTATATTTGTTCAACAGTCGTTACACATGTTTAATATGAGCTCCCATTGTAGCTTAGTAAACATTCAGACGTCAGTTAATGTACAAACTGCCAGTTTACTTTTTTCTTTCCGCGTATGTTAACTTCTCGTACATTAAAAAAAAATAGAAGTTAAAGGACTTTTAAAGAGAGTCAATCAGCATTTGTAAATATCCTTATCGTGAATTTATTCTGTAAGGTTAAAAAAATCAGCACATTGTTTCACTGAACAAAAAATTTGCAAACTATATCTAAATGGTGTTGGTAATAATTACAGTTATTAAATCTTTTCTCTTTAATCCCTGGGGGTTACTAAGAGTATTTAAATAGCTTTAGGCTGTTTAATTTCCTTTACTGCAATGTAAATTAGTTTAAAAAGGAAATCGATGCTATAATGAAAAGACTGCATAAATATTTGATTACTAGATAAACTGAATGTAATAATACAATAACGTCATACCAAGATTTTAATCCCTCTTTTTTCTATATAATTGCAAAAATTTCTAAGCTGAAAAACTTGAGCATCAATTTTCTCCCCAAAACGAAAGTTTTTTAACCAATCAATGGATTTATTATCCTTAAGTGCGTAGTTTAAAACTTTCTATCTGAAGAATAATTCCTTTGATCGGGCAATTGAGACAGAAATGAAGGCAGCACGCAGCTGTACATTACATTAATCTGAAACCAATACTAGAAAAAAAAGATGAACTTTCAAAATTAAACTACCCCAATGTTTATACGATCTAATTTTATCTCAGCTAACAACACTCTCTACTTTCTTGTCATTAATTGCTGACTCTTTTAATAATTATATTCACTGTATCACTAAAGATAGAGAGGCCACATGGTGTTTCGTTTCAGTGTGTCAGGCTTGCATCTGGGTTTCGTCCACAATTTGCGACTGTGCTACTTCCATCCTCGCCTTATGCGGGCAAAAAGAGAGATAGAGAGATTAAGGCGAAAGTTTTCCATAAAATCTCTGGGAGCCTGGGTTTTATCTGTTTATCTTGTAACACAACTGAAAAATTCATAAAGCATTCTGATTCATTATGCTTGATTAGAAGCGATGCTTTAAAGAAGGGAAAAAAGATAATAATCGAGCCCTTTATAAAGGAACATTATACTTGCTTATATTAATTATTGTTTTTCGGCTATATATAAATATATATAGCTATATATAAATATATATATATATAAATATATATATATATATATATATATATATATATATATATATATATATATATATATATATATATATATATATATATATATATATATATATATATATATATATATGTATATTCATTCTTGGGCCCGTATTCTTGGGATACATGCTATCCCAACCCGTAACGAAAAGGTTAAACGAAACGTAAAACGTGAATAAATTGTACCGTATGTTGCAAGGATTTGAATCAAGCTATGGTCTCCTAACCTCGACACCACATTCTGTCAACGAAACTTTGCCAGCTGCGTAAGGAAATCTCATATTTGGGAACTATTCTTCCATAACCCGGAACTCGCCACAAATTAACCTGAGATTTGAAAGGGCCAAAAGTATAAATATTCTCGGATACAGTTATCTATTATTAAATTTCACTGTGAGATCTAATTTTTCTTGGTGTACCTGTATAAATGGGAAGAAACTTGCATAAGAGAGTAAATGCGCTTAGCAAAAACTGGGAAGATTTCATCTCTATGCGATGGCATCTCGCTGACGATTTAATTATTTCTTTTACAAATTTACAGATCTTTCCCCTTTTCTCTCTCGCAGTGTTGCTTTGAGAGTAAAAGTCTCTAGTCTCGTTTGCAAAGCAGTGAGAAAATAAGAACACACAACTGGATTTTGGCGACGCGGGCTTTGAATCGCGTAGATCAAGTTATTTGAACAATTTTGGAACAAAAGATTTCAATTTGATAATTTTTATCATTTTTTTTCCGATGATCAGTTTTTACCTATGATCAGTTTTGACCGATGATCAGTTTTGTAATCGATGATCAATTTTGATTTTTTTTATTTACCCATGATCAATGTCGACCGATGGTTTAGTTTTGAAACCGATGATCAATTTTGATTTTTTTTATTTACCCATGATCAATGTCGACCGATGGTTAGTTTTGAAACCGATGATCAATTTTGATTTTTTTATTTACCCATGATCAATGTCGACCGATGGTTAGTTTTGTAACCGATGATCAATTTTGATTTTTTTTTTATTTACCCATGATCAATGTCGACCGATGGTTAGTTTTGAAACCGATTATCAATTTTGATTTTTCGATTTAAATTTTGAAAATTATGGACAGAAAGATCATAAAAGCTATTTTTTTCCTCACGAGCATGATATATGTATAAAAACCATCAAATAGTATTCTACGAAAATTTTACAATTTTCCATTGCCCCTTGCATTTCGCTACATTCCCCTTGCATTTCGCTACATAAAACTTAAAAAAATGCTCTAAAGAGTCTACCTCGAAGAACATTTTCTTAGAATTGAGAATACTTGTTATACGATAAAAAATATATTTCCAAAGTTCTATTTGCTGTTTCAGTTTGAAATGTCATGGATAAGAAGAAACCAACGAGAAACAATGGATTGTTGCTATCGATTACAACTTTTTCGTTGTTATTTTTTCTTTTGGAAACGGAGTTGAATAAAAGAAGGACGCATTCTGCATTTCTAAGGTGTTGTTTTCAGGCACTGCACTAATTTAATAAATTGTAATCATTTCCTATTCTATTTTACTTTTAAAAATTTAAAATAAGTAAGCGAAACTCATAAACGTGTCTAGTCAAAAAACATTTTTTACCTAAAATTTATTAAAAAAAATACATGATATTAGCATAAAGTCTTATTGAATAATTCGAATTTTTGAAGGATTTTTTTATTATTAATGATTTTTTAGCGAGTAATATGATAGTTGATTCAAAATTTTTTTAACTAGCATTTTGAATTAAGGTCGCAGTGTACTAACCCTATTGGATTCGCTCAAATCAATGTTTTCCTATGGAAAAAATGTGTCCAAGAATTTCCGACTTGGGTTGAAAGATTTTTTTTTAAATTGTTTTCCGTAATACAGAAAGAAATGTGACACCTGGGGGCATTTTTCGTTTTTTTAAAATACAATTAATATTTTAAAATTTAAATTATTGAGGGGAAAATCTAGTCTAGTGTGTTTTATACTCTTCTAAATTCGTTTGGTGGACGGCGTTCATAAAATGAAATCTGCTGCAAGGTGCAGAGATGTTCAGGCTATCTGAAAATACCATTATTATCGGATTATCAGCATTTATGGAGATGTCAATAGTAGACGCATTTTCTTCATAGGTTAACACTGAGGTGAGCGAATCCAAATAGGGTCAGCCTTAACACAAGAGTTATTTAATCCCAGTAAGACTATGAAATCAAAGTTTGGAAACTCTTGAACAAAGCGTTGTTTTATGAGGATAGTACATAAGACAACGCATAGCATCAATGCTTGAACAACCAACAGGCTTAAAGAATACCGTAATAGTTTATAATCCTATAATTTATATACTTCCTTTTAAAGGTTCAAAATATTTATTCCATTGAAATTAATGCGCTATTTATCGCAGTAAATCCCATTATACCCTCTTTAAAAACCTTCCAAATTAGAATATAAGTCCCGCAAAAGAGAACCTTTTAATGCAAAGATAAATATTATAAAAGGATGAAAGCATATATTTAGATCAATATCCCCGTAATTAACTTATAATTCAAATGCAAATTCGTGTCTCTGAAGTGTCTGTCTGATAGCTCTTTTTCTGGGCAATTACTACATGCACCTAGATTTCCAAAAGAAATGCATATTCTTGAAAATGATTTCACCCTATTCCACCCGTCTTCCATTGCGTTTCATTTTTAAATACATGAGCAATCATTGAACTAGTAATTGGCCTAAAAATACGGTGTACAGATGGATTTAAAGGAAAACTAGGAACAACCTATTTCTGAATGTAAAGTAAGAGTCAAAGTTCCTTGCAATAGGAATTTACTGTTAATTCGAATTTCCAATTCTTCGTAAGCAGCTGTCAGCGTCAGAAGTTAAATTTTTTAAATTAAATTTTTTTATTATGTTCCTGACCCGAACAACTCCATATCAGGTCCATCGAAGGCAGAGAAATACGACGTCGGTTTACTATGGTACCATAAGTGTTGGTGTTCGACTCGGCCAAGTGCCACAACAATTTTCACCGAGAATCCCCAGGGCGACATCTTTAGGGCTCGTACCATCTCCCACCTTCTCCGACCTCTTAGAAGGACTTTCCGGTCTACAGATTTACCGTGCCCATATACGGCATAGGCACTAAAGTATTTTTAATGACGTTCGTCGGCGTTGGAAACGAGCACCCAGTGTAAAGCCCAAGGCACTATCACTAGGCTATCCCGGGCCCGCATAGGCCTCGGGCAGAAATAAAAAGTAAGGACTGATTACTGATCGGCCTACAAATAGTGTGAAAAAATTTCTGTCCTTGGAATGAAGCCCTTTTTTGAGATCTTCGATTTTTAAACAGAGTGTACGTTGCTATTCAAATTTAAAAAAAAAATGAAGAAAGTAATCCTTTTAAACTGCATATCGTTTTCCTTTTTAGTACATATACAGTGGGTGATCGGTCAACGAACAGTTCGGACTGCGAACAATTCAGTTAATGAACACCTTCACGAAAGATTTTTGTGTTCGGACAACGAACATATGTTCGAACTAGCTGAAAACCCGCACTTCGCTACGGAGTACATTCAAATTAAATACAACGGTCAATGTTTGCAATTAATGCCAAAAAATATATATATATATATATTTATAATAAATACGACGATCAATATATACAATTGACGTAGGAAAAAAATATATATTTATAAAAAAATCGTAAGGGATATTTTATAGACAAAATAATGTCCAATCGTCTGCCGCATTAGCAAGAAAAAATATTTTTTTATCTATTTAGTTTTTATGCACGTGACGATAAATTTATTTAAAGTACCAGAAAAAGAAGTCACGTGATCGGCATTTAATAAATTAAATTCTAAAATTAATCTTTAAAAATTCACCAAAAATCAGGAAATGGAGGTAAAAATTCGAAAAAAATTTCATTTTGAAGGAATTTTTAGGATCTTTCTCGTGATATAAATTTTATAACCCCCAATGTATTATTTTAAATGCAAACGTAAAAAAAGTTTAAAAAACAGCTTAAAAATTTAATTTAATAAAATCTAAGAAGAATTTTTGAAAAATCTTTCTTAGTGCACCCCTACACTATTAGAAGAATCGCCATGCAAAATTTCAGCCCTTTAGGTCCAGCGGTTTGGTCTGTGCGTTGTATGTCAGTCAGTCAGTGAATGAATGAATGAATGAATGAATGAGTCAGTTACGGAACTGTTTTATATATATAGATAACGAACTAAAACGAATTCTACCGAACACCTCTATGACAAAAGGTCGAAAGAAGTTTCTAGTAATCCAAGATCAACCAAGGGTTGGTTCAGTGAGTTTATCTAAAAATTGTAATCAAAAGGTCTACAAACGATACAATTTTAGTAAGAAACATTTATTTTACATGTATGTACAATCCTTAAAGGGGGTCTACAAATTGCCACTAATCTAAGAGCCATGCTTACATGGCGAAGTTCCATCTAGTCGAACTCTAAAAACGGTAGGGGCGCTGCTCTCTACGTCATACGAAGAGAGAAAAGCAATCGACACTGGACATGTTCTTTAATGACCCATTAAAAAAAAGATTGATTAATGTGCAAGACTGTATTATTTTGGCAAAAAAATAAACTTACTAATAAATTATAAATATATATATATATCTTTTAATTTAATTTTTAGGGCCTCCAGAACGAATTTATCGAAGCCCCATAAAAATCTATGGTAAATCGATGATCGGTTAACGAACATTTCGGTTTACGAACATAGTCTTGGAACGGATTATGTTCGCAAACCGATCACCCAGTGTATTCCATTCTGATGTCATGAAAAATACGTATACATCACACTGAAAGACTTTGAAAGTTCCATTCCTCCACGAAATATCTGTTACGATGCACTTAGATCGAAACTAAATTAGAATGAAATGGAACTTCCACCCGTGATAAACACTTCTTCAAATCCACGATGAATTTAAAAGTGCAGCTACGTGTTACGAATTCATTAATGATTCATCGTCAGGGCGAGGGAGCGTGAGGTGTGATTGTCGCCATGAACAATTCACAAATGCCTTCGCCAATTCATACATTTTCAGTAGAATAACTTTACATCAAAAATGCTGATGATTCTACTCGAATAATCTGTGATTCTCGACGACAATAATTTAAAGGCTTCACTCGGAGCAGTTTTAGTGAACTAAAATTAATTGCTTATTGTCGTTCTGCTGATGAATTCATGAGTGAAAATTATCAGACCGGAAATGCTCACTTTTAGTAATATAATTCTAGCAATGTTAAATTTCTTGTTTTTTTTTTTAAATCAAACATTCAAAACATTCACAAACACGTGTAAAATTCACCCTTTTAATACCTGAAATTAGCAGATTTTATCTTTTTAATTTTAGTTCATACTTATTAAGTTCTAACTTGTAAACTTACAACAGGCAAGTAAGAAATACCGTAGCTTTCGGACCATAAGACTCACCTTTTAATTAATTTTTAATAACCCTTTAATCACCTTTAAAGGGTTATTAAAGGGTTATTAAAAATTAATTTAAATTAATTAAATTTTTTTTTTTAAATTAAAGAATTGTAAAAATTATTTTTCTCCTTTAGTTTTCAAAATTCTAACATGATTTTTTTTTTTGGAAGTGTATGACATTTTGCTTTATAATTTTATGGTTCGATTTTACAATTAATGAATTACTTCCTGATAAAAAAAATAAAATATACAAATACAGGCAAAATCGCAGCAAAAAGCATGGTTTCCTCAACATTTTCATTTTTCATTATTTTTCTTTTCATTATATTGTAAAATCCATCCATAGTTTTATTAAGTACATTATATTGAAGCTACAAAAAAAGATTGGAGTCATTTGACATATATTTGTAGATGTCGCTTTCTTTTTTTTGTTTACCCTTAATTAATTTTTTAATAACCCTTTTAATACCTGAAATTAGCAGATTTTATCTTTTTAATTGACGTTCATACTTATTAAGTTCTAACTTGTCAAATTACAACAGGCAAGTAGGAAATACCGTAGCTTTCCGACCATAAGACTCACCTTTTAAACATAAAAAATGAATATTTTATTTTATTATATATATTATATATATATTATTTATTATATTTTTTATTTATATTTTTTATTATACATATTTTTTTATCTTTATTAAGTAGGAAATTGGAAATGTCTTTATATACCTGAAAAAAATACAAACTTTTCTTTTGTAAAAACCCCCCATAAATTTGAGGCGCGTCTTTTCGTCCGATGCATCTTATTGTCCGAAAAATACTGTAGTTTAAGTACTGTAGAAAACTACGGGATTTTGATAGAGATTTAGAGTTTTCATAGATTAGTTTAAAAGTTTTTAAAGCAACTTTGAAACCTAACAATACTTTAATTTTTTTAATAGCTTATTTAATTAAAATTTGTGAAACATTAAAATACTTTAGCAAACGCGTGCAAATCCCGTTTCGTTATTTTCGGTATTAGCAGATTTCGAATCATTCGCAGGTCATGAATATTAAACTTCTAACTCATAAATTTACATCAAGAAAGGCAGAGTTTAAAATATTTTGAAATTTTAAGCTTCTTATAAATCAGTATTAAATATTTGTATTGTAAAATATTACTGAAACGATATATAGTCCAGTTTTATAATAAAAAAAAAGCTGTAGAAATTTTATGTCCTGTATACATCAGTTTGAAATATTTTTACAGTAAAATTTGAACCAAAATTACGAGTTTATAGAGTCCACTGTTCCAGTTTAAGAAAAAAGTTGCAGAAATATTGTGTCCTAAATGAATCACTCTTAAATATTTCTATAGTGGAAATTTAAGTGAAATTATATATACTCCAGTTTTCCAATTTAAGAATGTTGCAAAAGTTTTGTGTCCTGAATAAATAAGTCTTGAATATTTCTATAGTGAAATTCTAGCCGATATTATTTATAGTGCACTTTTTAAATTTAAAAATGTTACGGAAATATTGAAGTGAAATTGTATGTAGTCAAGTTACCCAATTTAATACAGTTCCAGAAATATTGTGCTCTATATAAATCAGTCTTAAAAATACTACTATGAAGAAATTTTAAGCGATATTATATAGTCAAGTTTTTCCATTTAATACAGTACCAGAAATTTTGTGCCCTAGATAAATAAGTCTTAAATGTTTCTACAGTGAAATTTTCACCGAAATTATGTATAGTCCACAGTTGCAATAAAAAAAATGTTGCAGAAATATTGTGCCCTATTTAAATCAGTCTCAAATATTTCTACAGGGAAATTTTAACCGAAATTATATATAGTACACTGTTCCAATTATAAACAAATGTTTTACAAATATTGTGCCCTATTTAAATCAGTCTCAAATATTTCTATAGTGAAATTTTAACCGAAATTATGTATAGTCCACTGTTGCAATAAAAAAGAAGTTGCAGAAATATTGTGCCCTATCTAAATCAGTCTTAAATATTTCTACAGTGAAATTTTTACCGAAATTATGTATAGTCCACTGTTGCAGTTAAAAAAAAAACAGTTGCAGAAATATAGTGCTCTATTTAAATCAACCTTAAATATTTCTATAGGGAAATTTTAACCGAAATTATATACAGTACACTGTTCCAATTATAAACAAATGTTCTGCTCTATATAAATCAGTCTTAGATATACTACAATGAAATTTTAAGTGAAATTATATATACTACAGTTTTCCAATTTAGAAAAAAGGTTTGCTGAAGAAAGATAGAGCAAAATTCCCTTTGTCAAAAATACCAATGTTTTATTCCTCCTCTGCAATAACGGAAGGAAGTAAATTGTTTCCGCAAGACATATTTCCCGATTTTTTTTATATAAAGGATCACCTATTACAGCAACATTTTCACAACAGGCTCAACCAAACAGCGCCTCCCGAGTCACGTGCCGCTGTTAAGAAACAAACATCAAAAACGAGGAAATGAAACGACGAGAAAGCTTATTTTTTTAATTCAATTCCCTTGTCAGAATCAGCATAAGATTTCAGAGGGAGCATCAGATAATAAACGCAGTGACGTCACCGCGAACGTCATTCTGGCGGAAATGATGTCAAAGGGTCATATTTGATAAATGTCAGCCCCAGCAAAGTTTTGTTTATCTTCCTCGCTGCGGGGTAGTGCTTACATAAAAATGTCACTCCCAGCGTCTCAATTTATTGTCCCGCAATAATAGAATATGGTCTCTGGCGATAAGTGATAGGGAAAGAAGCGAACAGAATAACGCAAAATTTATGGAGCCCCCAATGCATAATGGATGACATTAAAATTTTGGGAAGCCCCGGCTTCCTTGCACATGCAAGCATGGGAATAATATGCATGCATTGAAAAATACAACATAACATGCATATTTTGCACATAGGAGGGCAGCACAATTTAACGAGTTCCCAGGGGTTTGCAAAACTGTTAAAGAATTCTTACTAAAAATGTCTTTACAAACTTATATAAAGTTTAAGACAAACATATAACTTTTGATAAGCATTTATTCAAATTTTATTTTTTGCGAATAAAACATAATTTTAATGTAAGGCTTTAAAATTTTTTAATATTTATTTTACAGTTGAACCCCGTTATAGCGAACCCGGTATATAACGAACTCCCGGATATAGCGAACGAAAATTTTGGTCCCGCCGTTTTCCTATTGTATTTAATGCTAATTTATCATTTTGTAGCGAACCTCCCAAATCTTAAAAATCGGCTATAACGAACCATTTTTTTCTGTCGACTACTGATTTTTTTTTATTTTTAAACTTTTTAAGAATGTTGAAGATACAACGAACGAACAAGAAGATGATGAAGATTTACCTATCGCGATGTGGATAGAAAAGCATAAAATTTCATCATTCTCAGATTACATGTGAAGTCATTACACGTGAAAATCCGACTGATGAAGATATTGTGAAAACAAATAAAATGAATCATTCTGAAATCGAAGATTCTGCATCTGATGCTGATGAAGAGGACCACATAAATTACGAAATCCCCACCATTTCAGATGCTACAGCAGCGATGCGTGTAATTAATAAGTTTTTGTCTACACAAACAGTGGAAGAAAGAGTGTTGGAGACATTTGATGTATTTGGACAAGGAAATTCATAAAATGTTTTTGAAATCGGCATCACGTCAGCAGAAGAATACCGATTATTTCTGTATCAAAACAGTGAGTAACAATTAAAGGTAAAATGAGTTTATTTCCATTTGTCTTCATGTTTAGTTAATTTAATTAGCATTGTGTCAGTTTAATGTAATCGATTTTAGTCAATTTAATTCATTAATGATCATTTTTAATAGATTTTATCATTTTTTAAATACTTCATTATTGAATACACATATCAACTAATGAATTATACATTTTGTGAACTCTTAACATTTTTCTTAAAGGTTCGGATATACCGAATCACCGGATATAGTGAACAAAACCTTTGGTCCCTTGACGCTCGTTATAACGGGACTGTATATTCGACTGTATTTCCAATGGCGAGCTAACTAAACATTCAAGAAAGATAAACATAAACATAAGAAATACTACATAGGAAAAATAATACATATGTTTAATATAAGGCATTAAAATTACATTTTATTTGCAAAAACAATAAAATTTTGTCTGATCAGAGGAATGGGCCTTTTGAAAGTCGTTTCCTAATTTTAAACTAGTACACGCACGCAAAAAGAGACTAAATAATATGCTTGCTTGCAGGTGTTTAATACACTTTAAATTGAATGATAGGCATTTTGCAAGTCAAGCTGGCCGCTTTCTTTTTTTTTTAATCTCAAGACACAGTGTAGACAAATCTCTGTATGTTCCAGGTGAATACCGCACGGTTTAAAACAATTTTATAAAAAGATAACCTAAGCGAGTGAACTTTGGTTTTTACCTCGAAGGTTGAGAGTTCGGGAATCAGTCGACATTGGGGTAATTTTTCGAGAGAGACTAAAAAATCACGGCTTTGATCGATTGGGGTCATGCTTAACGTTTCTTACCTTGAATAAGAATGAACACAAGGCCGCCCAGAGACTTTACGGGGCCTGGGGCAAACTTCTGTTGGGGGCCCCAAGAAATCTGATTAATCGAATAATTTTTTTATTTTTATTTATTTTTTTTTGGGGGGGGGGCTTTTTTTCAGGAGATTATTTTGAATTTTGAAGTACGATACAAGTTTCAGAATTTTCTTTCGGAGGAAATCTAATAAATATTTAAAAAAAAAATTTTGGGGGCCCCTCCGGCAGTTGGGGGCCTGGGGCAAAGTGCCCCATTCCCCCCCCCCCTCTGGGCGGCCCTGAATGAACAGCACATAATATATCAATGGTTATACTAATATACCGCTGAGTACTTAACTCAAATATTTCGGTGTGATGAGGCATCATAGGTAATAAAACCCTATTTTAATGCCTTCTTGAATGGTCGTATGTCATACACGACCATTTAAAACTTTCAGGCTTATCGAAAACACCATTTTTTTTTCACCAAAATGCATTGAATATTATTTCGCATGTATCAGCTCTTTCTTTGAAAGTGACTTATTTTTTGGATGATATATTTCTCTTTTCTCTGAATACGAATTACATTTCTTGTTCTTTCCATCAAAAATTTTGTCGTCTTTCTCAAGTAGATACACGGTGGTCAGAATTTAAAACTCTATAGATCTGTTTTGTGAGAAATATTAATTTTCTGTTTATCGAGGACACAAAGTAGTCCTCGATAAACAGAAAATTAATATATCTCACAAAACAGATCTATAGAATTTTATACCATAGATCCCTACTGAAATGCGTTAATATATATACGCATTTCAGTAGGAAACATAAAAACAATTTTAAAACGGGTGTATCAATGTTTTTTTTCTAAACTTAATTAAATATTTATGGACAGTGAGAGAAATAGAAAATATAAATAGGAAAATATAGGTGTTTACTATTTTAATTTATAATTATATTTCTGTAATAGGTAGATAGCTAGTTACATTAGCCACAGTTTTAAAATTTCGGCATGTAACGCAATTAAAATTAATTTCCCTTGAAACAAATGGTGTTTACTTTAGACACATCCCAATGCGTTGACATATGTCAGAGGTAGGAAGCCTTTTTACCATTGGATGCCACATGTAAATTAGGTAGAAATAATGGAGGCCGCATAAGTTGATGTACCTATAAATGCGACTTTTATGAAATTATTATAGTTAGGTATAGTTTTAACAATTTGGTGCATTATATAGAAACATAACAACAAAAAATTACGTCCTCATTTATTTACTATTTGACTTAAAAAGTTACAATATAAAATATTTTTGTATTCGCATAAGGGTAAAAACTTGTTATAACATTAATCATTAATTATTAATTTTTTTTTATAAAATTACAAAATTCATAGATACCACTGTAATTTTTTATATTTCACTGTTGGTATTTTTATTTATGTAAGCACATATATATATCCACATTTTTAAATTTTAATAAACAACTACATATTTAAATACCGCTTCAAATAAAAATAATAAAGTAGAAGTATTTTTAAATAATTTTAACATTATAAAGAAATACAATAGAAAATAATAGTATCAAATTATAAATAACTGACATAGCAACAATTCCTAAAATAATTTGAAGGCCGCACAAGAAGATCACGGAGGCCGCATGCGGCCTTAAGGCCACGCGTTCCCCTCCTCTGACATATGCTAATATCCTACAAGCGATTTACCCTATCAAATACACGTCGGGGAACGGTTGTGAAGTATGCATTTTGAGGAAGAGAAACGCGCCTCCACACGACTAAAATTGGCATTATATCAAAATATTTTTTTCACCTCCCCTTCATTTTGGCATCTACCCCTGAGTATATTTCACGACCTTTAAGTTGACTAGTGGGTTGTGTTCTAGTGCTTTAAGGTCATCTTTCACGACCTTTTAGATTTTCACTTCTGGATAAGTTTTTGGAATTAATTTTAATGGGTGTTACTAAACCGTCATCAACAAAATACACGAAAGACTTTTGATAAATAGCATACGTAAATTCTAGACAGACTGTTACGAAATTATTTACGTATTTTATTCGAAAGTTTTGTCTTAAAACATACTAATGAAGGAAAAAAAATTGCTAATACAGAGACCTAACTTTTAATTTCCTATAACTTTGTTGAAACGCCGTGAATTTTTTACATTATAAAGAGACTGAGAAAGAGAAGGAAAGTCGCTAAGTTTTAAAGTCAGAAATATGAAACCATTCAAATAAACTATATGTTTATTGAATGCAGTTTGTTTAATTCGTAATATAGATTACGAATTAAATAAACTGCACATAAAGTATTAATTTTGATGTATTATAAAGTAGTAAAATGGCATCATGAGAGCAAATCTGTGCTCAGATGGCAAAATGTTATAAGAAATTTACGTGACAGCAATTCTAAGATTCAAGATGTCATGAAAAATCAGTCATTTGTTTACATGAGCAAACCTGGTACCAATGTTTCGGAAAAATAGTTGGCTATTACAGTAGTTACAGTAAATAGAAATTATCGGTGATCGAGAGTCCGGAATGTGGAAAACTCAATTTTTTAAAGAAAAGTTTCTTATAACATTTTGCCATCTGAGCACGGAAATGCTTTTGAATTCGTGTTTTGGAAGGCTAAAACGCTAAACACCAGTGAAAAATTTTCTATAGACACCACAAAAATAATCTTGTATCATTTGACGGCCTTATTGAGGCAAGAGCTTTTTCATCATCCGTGTGTTTGGGACTAAAAGGAAAATTTTAATGTAAAATGTCCAAAATAGTTTTTAAAATTTTTTTCTCTTTTCCAGTCTATCACCATGCACTGAATCAGATCTATTTATTGGTGCCTTATGTACGGACGTTCTCATTCCATCCCCGCATAGGGAGCGTTGCTGGGACTCCTACATCATTTGTTTATATCCAATGGTCAACCCAAGAAGTAATCCGTGAAGTCAACGGTGGTAAAAAAAAAAAAAACTTCGTCGTTTCTAAAATACCACAAATTTAGCAATTTTATAAAATTGGGGCAAAATTTTTCCCCCCGCATTTTTTGTTCAAATTCTAAAAATTTCTGCATTTTTTCCGTTTCTTGAGATTTTAAGTACAAAAAATTATTTGTTTTGCCAGAAAATTCCAAATAAATTTTCTCAGCGTAGCAGCAATTAAATTCCAACGAGTAAAGGAAATGAAAGCTAATAATTGTTATTAAGTTAACTTTTACGCAAAATTTGTCATTGTCATTAAAATTATTTGTAACTTTTTATTAAAGTTGTTTATCACAAATAGTTATTTTCTTAAATTTTGACAATGAAACCCATTTTTATCCCTCAAAAAGTTGGTTCGGAGAGGACCCACTACGAATTAAAAAATTTTTTTGGCAAGTGGTCCCTCATCACCTAAAGCTTTCTTGCATATGCAACATATAAGTAATTATCCTACATAAACTATAATAATAAAATGCTGTTTCAGGGTGTCATGTTTCTGGGTAGCGAATGGACCTGTTTTGGGTATCCCCTATTGGACCTGTTTTGGGTACTATCCTATACAGGCTTTCGTACCCTTCTATGAAGTTATACTTTCACTTTTGTAATATACCTAAAGCAGCATGCATGCGCTGATACTAAATCATCCAGACAGTTTACAGGCATATATATATATATATATATATATATATATAACAAGAAATCGCGTCCTTCTATAAAATTACATTTACCGCGTATTCTAAATTATCTTTTAAATAAAGCACGGCCCCTTTTCCAAAATTGCAACCTAAAAGTAAAGTAAGTTATAATTTATATTAGACAAAAGTTTAAGTATACCTAGGAGGGTACGAAATCTTGTATACAAATATGGAATAACTTAAGATACATATATGGAATACTCAAAAAAAGATAAATTCGCTTCCCACACACTCATGACTCCCCGAAACAGCATTTCATTTTTACAGTGTAGTGCTCCCATAATAATTAAACCAAAAAATTTGCAGTGCAGTATGGGCGAAGGCCTAAAAGACAAGTGCCTAAAGCGTTAGAAAAAATAAAGGATTATATGGAAAAATATGCACATGATATAATTCGTACGTTTCTCTTCCTTTTACTTGTATATTATATTAATATAATTTTCTACGTTGCATGTTTTTATGCTATAAAATTAAAATTTCTTTTCCTTTGCTCATACGTAGGAGATAGATTAAAATACAGTAATGAAAAAATTAGCATAATTAATGAAGTTAAAGAAATTGATTATAATATAGAATTTTTTCTTAAGTATGAGGTTTATGCAAAATAGTTTTTAACAATAATCTTAATTTAACGACTAGAGAATATAGCTTAATATAATTTTTATCAAGCTATATGCATCTGAAAATGCCTACAGGTGAATTATTAAATCCAGTGTAGGAAATAATACTGATAAAAGTAAATGTTTTGGAATATTTAATACCCAGTGTCATAGGACATTAACGGTTACGCAAATTTGAAGAAACAAGCCCCAGACCTATGGGTAGAATCCGTTATTTTCTTGTCATTGATTTACCTCCAGGGAATATCCCTGAAGAAAAAAAATTCAAAGCAGACAGCTTCGGTAATTACTGACGAATATCCTTCTTCAAAACAGAAATTGCCGTACTAACTTTGTTGTCATAATGCGAACATTTCTAATGATATTATTGTTCTGTTTACGCAAGTTAAGGATAAAATAAATGCAATTATTGTTCGAAGGCAAATGGACAGAAAAAAAATGAATTCAAGTTTCATAAAAAGGCAACTATTTTTGTTCTACATCAGGAGAGTACTTGAATTGCATGGAAAGATTAAAGTAATGTAATATAAAACAGTGCTTAAAGACATGTATTTTTTCTTTGTTTTAAGCATGTAATGCTAACATCATTCTGTGTTATCGAATAGCTCTAGGCTTTCTTCAGGAAAGTCTCATTTGTGTTAGATAATGTAATTGGTTGCAGAGTCATGTTCGGCTGTGTTCATACACTTTACACATGTCTCTGTTTTTATTGAGTCACACAGATTAATCTATGTATGTCCATTAAAATGAATTATTAAGTTTTGCCTCACTTGAAAAATTGTAAGGAAGAAATTATAATAAGTATCCTTAGCAAATATCTTTTAATTTTGAAGCTGGGAAAGCACTAGATTTTTTGCAATTTCCAGGAAAATGTTATCGGACAGTTTCTACAGGCGCACTGAGTGTCTTGGCTGGTTGTATCGCACTGGATATGAAAGCTAAAATAGAGTCGCTATTGTATACCATCTATAAAGGTATACAGTGGCGTATAGCATGCTATTGTATACCATCTATAATGGCTTGTAAGATGTTTATATTTTTGAACATGTTTCAGGTGCTTAATAGTTATGCTTATATTGTTTATAAAGGTGCTATTTTTAGATTTAAAGTTAAATTTATAATTCAGGTTTGTTGTTTATATTTGAAAGTAAATTTTGTATTTTATGTATCAACTGTGATTGTATAAATCGTATTAATTGTATATATATATATATATACTAGCATTATTGCCCGGCGTTGCCCGGGTAGATATATAGATATAAAATTGTTCATGCATTCCATCAAAAAAAAAATACTGGGCTGTACCCCCCGCTCTTCATGTTCATCTGGGCAGACAGAATGCGCTTAGCGCGTTTCTACTGAAATGATATACCCAGTATTATTTTGATGGAAAGCATGAAATATTTTAGATCTGTATATCTACCCGAGCAATCATTCTTTAAAAATAATTTCATTAATTTTCTTATGCCTTAATATAACTAATGGACTAATAGTTCGGAATGAAAGTTATGTGTCTTTATGTTTTTCTGTTTAAAGAGGTTTTCCTCCTACTGCTTAAAAAACCCTAAAACTCTAAAAGATTTATCTTATATGATTTCACGGAGTAAGTAATTCAAATACATATCGTATGTTAACTCTGTTTCGCGAACTTAGGGGAAAAACCCTGTAGAACTCTTAAACTTCTTTCCATTTTATGATCCTCAAACAATTAATATATTTAGATCAACAGAAGGCTTCCAAAAACTGGCCATGGGACAAACTTAATTTTTCTTTTTTTTCTTCCTTTTTTTTCCCAAATTTTATTAAGTTCTATTAGTTTGAACGCCATTGTCTAAAATTGTCTAAAGCAGCGGTTCTCAACCTTTTTAGACTCACGATTCCACTAAACAAAAGAAACATAAACACCTCGTCCTCCCCCCCGTTACCCCCAGATCAACTCTCAAACCACCCCAGATCACCCCGCTTTTCCCCCGCGTATCGAATTTGAAGGGTTGTGGTTAAGGGGCTGTATCCACATTTAAGAGGTGCTCTTAGGGGCACAAAAATCATTAAAAAATTAATTTTAAATAAACTAATTGAGCCCCAAATTTCGTTTTTCCTGATTTAAGTTTCTAGGGTCCAAAACATTAACTGTGCCGAATTTGGTCCCGGTGGGTGAAACAGTCTATGATTCTATAGCGGACAAACAAACAGACAAGCTCTTATATATATATATATATATATATATATATATATATATATATATATATATATATATATGTAATGATAAATCCGGGGTGTAGTCGTAGCTAAGTTGACGGGGGAAAAGGCAAATGGACACAATGGCGGGACGATGCAAATGGCCGGGAACGAATGTTCAAACCGGAGCGATGAACTCGCAGTGTTCCATAATCCGGGGTTTAGTCATGGCGGAGTAGTAGTTGGACCAGGGCAGGCGAAAAGAGAGAATAGATAGCTGTCGCGGGCGGTTGCTGGGGGGTACTCACAGACAGAAAATGCAGTCGAGGAACAGAGGCAGGGAGTCCGGAGTGAACAAAGCATTTCCATCGTCTTAAACTTATTTTATTCTTAGAACACTCACTGGATAGCTTACAACACTGGTCGTGCCTTACACCTAGGCACACAAAGGCACAGGCTGTGGTCATCTCGGAATTTCACAGTTGGACGGATACATTGTGGGGCTAGTCGGGGACGCGGCACCGCCCGTACATTTTGACAACAGCAAACTTTACATGTTTCCTAGTTGGGAGAAGGCACACAAAAGGCGCGAAGCGACGCTCCGATCTCAATCAGGTAGAGGCGCACTGAACTTTTAATTGGTTAAAACTCACCACCTGACCTCATCACACCACTACGACGAGGTCACGCCCAGCTTCTAGAACACTCCTGTTATGTAAACTCTCTTTCCGCACGTGGACTCCGGGGAAACTAATAGATTACTTTGGTTGGATATAGGTCAAAATCAGAAATGAGGGACTGTGTTCTGTTGCGATAAGATGAAAGAATTTGGACTAGGCGTGTTAATGATAATGAAAAGGTTTTAAATTTATTTTATATATATATATATATATATATATATATATATATATATATATATATATATATATATATATATATATGTATATATGTATATATATATATATATATATATATATATATATATATATATTATATATATATATATATATATATATATATATATATATAATATATATATATATATATATATATATATATATATATATATAATATATATATATATATATATATAATATATATATATATATAATATATATATATATATATATATATATATATATATATATATATATATATATATATATATATATATATATATATATATATATATATATATGATTAATTGTAGTTATGGATGTATTTGAGTTTTTCTCGTGTATTGACTTATGAGGCTTTTGAACTTTGCTGTTTTGAATTATCTAAGAAATGTAATTTAATTTTTGAAGTCTGTAAGCCCTCGCACGACTAGTCGTCAGTCATTACTTAACGTATACCTTCGGGCATAGCCGGTATTGATTTTGGATTTTACGATTTCCAGTACAGCAGTAAGAATAAAGAAATATGCAATGTTTCACTAATCAATTATAGCTTAAATTTAAGTTTTGTTTAAAAAAACCAATATGTAATGCAAATAACTGTTGTGATTTATTGAAAGAAGAACTCGTAGACATCCCTCAAAAGCAAACAAGTGTCCAGGGACAAAACTATTAACTATATATTTCTTTAGTAAATATCAAACCACTTTTGCACGTAACATAGCTCTTATACTGAGGAATGACCCGTCAAAAATATTTTATCCGGATGAATGATTGAAATGTATCTATTTAAAACCAATTTGTACAATGCTGAAAGAATATTGGTCTAATGGACTTTGCATTTGCTGAAGGCGATGCATCAGCCTCAGAATTATATGAGTATGCCATTTAAAGGTGACGGCGGAATTTCATGATTTTTTATTTAAAATTCTCAACACGTTCTTTCGAAATTTATCATTATCTCTGGCAATGATCGCAGATAACCGTGAACAATATTGGATGTTAATATATATTTCAGATATATTAAGTTATTGAAATTTCAGTATTTTAAATAAGGTATAATTAATTAAAATTTGCAAGTTCTATGATCATTTCCTTTTCATGCAATTGGAGAACTTTCATGTATGATATACTTTTCATACTCTAGACTCAAACATAGCAACTATCAAAGATATTCATCTGATATATACAAAACAATTTTGTATTGTCATTTGTAGCTTTGACAGCCCTTCAATTGCATGCGAATTTTACACATACTACATTCGGGTTACAATAATGGTTGCTAACATTTATTTAGTATTCTATATGTAATGTAAATAACTCTTTTACTATGATGATTAGAAAATCAATTGTAGCTTTTCAAACCGAACATTTTCAAGATTGGTAAAATGCAGTTTAAAACATGTGCCCAAATTTAAATATTCAAGTTGTTTCCTATGGTAAAATGTACAGCAGGAAAAGTGTTCGATTTTTTTTAGTTATGTTTATTCCACTTAGCACTAAGCACCTGTAATTAACTCAAGCTATGTCTTCAGTAAGTCCACTGGCCACTACCGTAAAATCTCGAGTATAATATGCACTTTTTTCACATTTTAGTCCGCAAAAATGAGGATGAAGAAAAAAAAAATAAAAAAAAAAAAATAAACTACTAAAAAAATAAATAATAATTAATAATTAATAAATAATTTAAGATTAAATTATTTATTAATTAATAATTAATGAATAATAAATAATAATTTAATAATTAATAATTAATAAATAATAATTTAATAATTTAATAAGTTAATAATTAATAATTAATGTTATTAATTAATAATTACTATTATTAATTACTAATTAATAATTATAAATTAATAATTAGTAATTTTAAATTATTTATTCATTAATAATTAATAAATAATTTAAGACTGATTCATTTAGGGCACAATATTTCTGCAACTTTTTTCTTAAACTGGAACAGTGGACTCTAGAAACTCGTAATTTCGGTTCAAATTTTACTGTAAAAATATTTTTTTTTTACTAATAAAAAAAAAAATAAATAAACTACTTTTTTTTACACTCGTGAAAAAAAGTAGTTTTAAACATTGAATAAACGACAAACAATAGATGAGCTGTATTCTAGTGAAAGTGATTAAGACTGATAATTTCACAGTATTGTTTGTTTTGAATTAAAAATTTAAGTTTTTTTTTTCTACCGAATTTGACGTTTTCGTTTATTTTTATTACAAATTTTATTTATAAGTATTTGTGAAATTTTTAAATAGAATATTGAAAAGTTATGGGTGTGTATTATAGTCGAATTTTAATTTTTCCGAAAACTTCACGCAAAACTAAGCATGCGTATTATAGTCGAGATTTTACGGTAAATCCTTTTAAAAAACATCACTCAGTGATTCAAATACTGTAAAACTTTGCAGAAATAACTTACCTTTATTATGATCGTATATGTAGAGCTGTACGTACCATAATATTATAAAAACATTTAAGTGCACCAAATACACTGGTTATCAAAAATTAAGGAAAAATCACAAAAAGAGGGATAACACGTTCAAAACTAGGCCAATCTGTTTGAAATTTGAATATGGCGTTAAGTAAAAGATGCTGAACAATACTACATTATTCAAAATAGTGGCGCTGCAGTCGTAATACGTCATTTGCGAAGAGCATAAAAGTGCATGTCTCAGAGCAAGGCGGCAATTGTCGCTGCGATGCTCAGATTAGACATCTGGCATAACCAAATTGTAACAATGACCTCCAGGCATCATTTGACCGAAGAACTGCGATGGCGAGCTATTGGGAGACTAGAGGCAGGACAAAGTCACACAGAAGTGGCCAGATGGCTAAATGTGAGTCCGTCTGTGTTTCATAGTCTTTGGCAACAATTTATAACCTCGGATTCGGCATCCAGGAGGTTCAGCCAAGGACGGCCATACGCTACGATGAGTGCCGATGACCAATATTTGCCATTATGCGCACGAAGGAATAGAACCACAACTCCGTCTGAACTCAGATCCTCCCTCGCTGCAAGCTCCGGAAGGTTGGTATCAACGTCAACCATGGATAGAAGGCATCACGAAGGTGGTCTTTTTGCGAGGCGACCAGTTATTTGCGTCCCGCTCATGTCACGCCATAGACGGGAACGTTTGCAGAGGGCACGTCAACATGTCCACTGGACGCGTGATCAATGGAGGGCTGTTCTCTTTACGGATGAGTCCAGGTTTAGCCTCCAAAGCAATAGTAGGCGTATTTGGATTTGGAGAGAACCTGGAACTCGTTTTCATCCATCACACACCCGTGATAGAGATGCTTACGGATCAGGCAGTGTCTGTTTTTGGGGTGGTATCTTTTTGGGTGGACGTACAGACCTCCATGTCTTTCCCCGTGGAAATGTGAATGCTCACACCTAGAGATGACATCCTTGATGCTTATGTGCGCCCTTATGCCGGGGCAATAGGTGATGCTTTCGTGCTACAGGATGATAACGCGAGACCGCACAGGGCTCGCATCGTGGATGCTTATCTTGAGCAGGTAACAATTCAGCGCATGGAGTGGCCAGCTCGATCACCGGACCTGAATCTTATGAAGCATGTTTGGGGCGTTTTAGGACGACGTATAGCTGCTCTTAATCCTCCTCCTAGGACCCTATCCACATTTTCAACTGCTTTGCAAGAGCAATGGCTCTCACTTCTTACCGAACTCATAGACCGCATAATTGACAGCATCACACATTGCTGTATGTGCTGTATTGCTTCTCGGGGGGGTCATACGCCATTAAAGGTACTTTTCCTATACCAAACTGACACATCCGATTTGTTCATTGAATACATATGCTACTTTCTATAACACCATAATTGTCTGGCGATTTCTTTTTATGCTATTTTATACCTACCTATGTGTTGTATAACGTGTATAAGTTTCATTAAATTCTACGCTTAACTTTTTGAGTAATCTCTGTTTATGTGACTTTTCCTTAATTTTTGATAACCAGTGCATTTTGAAATTCAGTATGATAGTATAATTATATACATATGTTTTATACTTTATTATTTAAAGTATACAGTGATCTTTTGTAATCTCGTCATTTAAACTTAAGATCATTTAAGAAATCTCAAACCAGGAGAAAACTATTAATTCATTTTTTAATTGTTTGTAACGGCGATTTAAAAAAAAGTGACAGGTATACGTTTATAAATTATGCTATAATACTGAATACTCGAAATTATGAATGTAGGACTTCAAGAGTAATTCTGAATTTTATGGTGAATGGATTCTTTAGAGACAAAATGTACTATGAATGTTGTTTGTGTTCGTAACCATATTATTCATAAAACAGTAAGGAAGGTAGAGAGCTTATAATTTATCTTAGTTGTTCCCAAGAATCCCGAAAGACAAGGGAATCAAAGCTTAATCCGAGAGAGATATCATATTCTTAATTTATGCAAATATCCAAAATACACGCGCGAAATACAAACTGTTTAGATGGCGTATACCTTAATGAAGGACTAAGAGGAAATTGGATATGCTGTACGTAATTTAAAGCCTAAAACACGAGGCTCCGTACACTGCTGTCAGAGGCGACGAGGGAATTCTAAATGTGCATATTGTGTTGACTCGTGTTTCAGCTTATGTTACATTTGGGTGAAGGGGTACTCATTTAATGCTATAAAGTGAGTACAGCTTGATAGAAGTTAGCTGAAAAATTATAATAAGCTGGATGGATTTTTTCCCTCAATCTCCGATGATCGAACGTAATGATGAGTTATTTCCTTTAATTTTTAATGTGTTTAGGAAATTTATCAAGCAGCAATATTTTGGATTTTATTGCAGTAATTTTTTTACCGTATTTTCCGGATCATAACACCTTTTACGTAAAAAAATTGACTTAAAATTGGGGTGCGTCTTTAGGCCTGAGGGTAACATTAAAATAAAATGAATATTTTATTATATATATTTTATATATAATATTTATTATATATGGTTTTTGTCTTTATTATGTAAGAAATTGAAAATATCTTTATATCTAACAAAATAAAGCCGGATGATGGCCGAAAGGATAGGGTGCTGGCATTCGGTACCAGAGTCTGTGGATTCGAACCAGTGGCGTAGCGAGCATAACTGGAGCCAGGGCACGATACCTTTTTGGCACTTCCCATTGTCTTGGGACAAAATGGTCCAAAGGTCTTGGGGACCATTTGGCGCCCCTCTGCGAATGGCGCCCGGGGCATGATAGACCCCCCTTGCCCCCCTCTCGCTACGCCACTGGTTCGAACTGTACTCTTGGCATGGACGTTTGAACCCTTTCGGAATCGGCTTTAAGCAGTAAGTCCCGTTCTAATTAGCCCTCGTGTAGCAAAAATTGACCGTAGTGCTCCAAAATACAAAATATTATTTTATAAAAATCATCCCATAAATTTGAGGTGCGTCATATGGTCCGAAAAATACGGTATATTTAAAAGCATTTTTCAATATTTATGAGACATTAATACTTTTTAACAAAATAAATTAAAAAAAAATAATGTTGACTGACATTTTTTCTGAACTTAACAAAAACTCTCTTATGTGTCTGTTACATTAAAATTTTAATTGTAAAATAAGCTTTGAATCTAAATTTGAAACGGACACTCCTGTCAGATTTACCGACATAAATCCTTTGTCTCAGAAAATACCATGATTGATATCTCTCCACAACTATAAATTTCATTATAACAATTCAAACGGTTTCATCTCACCGGCGCCTTTTTCTACCACTATAAGAAATCTGAAAGATAATGTAGGGTAAGTGTCCCAAATATCGCCTACTCGTGTTTCTAAAGTATGATTCGCGCTATGTATGAGAAAATGCAGTAACTTCTTAGTTCTGGGTGTGTACTAACATCAGCGCTAGCGACAACGCTCTTATCACGGACAACAGAAACTATATGGCATCTGAAGTTCTTTTGGCTGTTGTCTTCGTAACTTTTAGCTCCAAAGAATCCAGTGAATAACCAGGTAGGTGCATCCCAATTCTAATTTTGCTTATACCATTTGAAAGTGCATTTAACAAAGAATCCAGAGGTGCTATTATTTTTGAAAAAAAACTGCGTTTTAAACTTTGTTCTTAGCGTAATTGTGTTGACTGTGTTGTGTTCCTAATATCATCAAGTTGATCCTAATATCGCTTACCGGACGATACTTGGAACAGTTACTTTAATTAAAAACTAAGTATTGCATTCTTGTTTCCTTTTCAATTTTAGTTATTTTATTACACTTTCCGTTCTTTTTGTTGGAGGCCTCTTGTCTAAGATGCAAAAGGAAATTAAAAATAAACAGACATGGAGTACGTCATGTCTGCAGGTCTTAATTTGAACGTTAAAGGCTTCCAAACAGTTTGGCATTCCAAGATCTACGATTCGTGAGTACATTAAAAAAGATGTGAATGAGAAAATGGATGGAATTGCGAAGGTTAGAAGAGTGGTGAGATAGAAACTTGTGAGAAAACATGTACTGACGGATGATTTAGAAAAGGAGCAAGTTAACTACTGCAAGGAAATGGAATCGAATTTGTTTGGTTTGACTCGAAACGATGTTAAGCAGATGGCCTACCAACTTGCCTTGAGAAACCATCTTCCCCACCCCTTCTCTGAAAAACAAACTCAGTAGGTCGAAAGTGACTGAATTCGTTTTTGAAAAGAAACGCTTCCCAATTGACAATCAGAACTCCACAGTCATTGTCAAGAGCCAGAATCCTAGGGTTCACTGGAGAAAACGTGAAATACTTCTTCCCAATTCTTAAAGAAGAAAATTGAGAAAATTTTGTTCCACCCTACCAGAACTTTTAATGTTGACGAAACGGGTATTAACTGTCCAAAGTAAAAATGTACAGGTGATTTGCTCGAAAGGGAAATCAGCTGTATACAAAATATCATCGGCAGAGAGGGGGGGGGAAGCTGTGGTCAGGAGTGGCTCATGTGTACCTCCTGCTTTCAGTGGAACCACAAATATTGTGATGCAGCCATTGGAGAGCGCAGGAAATATATATGTTCCTTCTGTTTGAATGATTAAGTGGCCAAAATAGGTTTAAATTATTGGTATTACTTCCGTTTAACTTTTCCACAATACATTTTCTGTTCTTTATACTGTGTTTTTATTCGATTTTTTTCTTCTCTTTTTTTCTCTCCCTCCCCCCCCCCCTCTCATGCAACTCCAGCAATCTTGCCCAGAAGGACTTTGCTAGCAACGCCTTTTAACAGGTGCTCCTAATTTCGCCGGGTAGGCGATATTAGGAACCGCTCTGGGATTCACTGGAAATTTCATCTTTTCCAGTTTAGCTACATAACTTAAACTGGCACTGGTTTTGGAACTGGTTGATCTCAGGATACCAAAGGAAATAGTTCTTAGGGATGTTCTTTAAGTTTCCAGCCTAATCAGAAACTAAAAAGTGGATGAAATGTCGAAAAAAAATTAGGGTAGGCGATATTTTGGACGCTTACCTTATTGTATACTGTCAAATTGCGTCTATAATCCCCTTTGATTGTAAAAATGCTTTTTATATAAGTTTCCACGTTAGAAATGTTTGACACCTGTTCCAGTCTGATCATTTCCGGACTTTTCCTTCTTCGATTATATTAACTCTTTTTTATTTTTAATCATAAACTGTTCCCAATGTAATTCTACTAACAGCTGCTGTAGTGAATTGTAGCGCAAGATTTCTATAAATAGATCACTTCCTGTATAGCGCGCATGCGCATTGATTTTCAACATTTCGATTCCCGCGTTAAGTAAATTTTTGTCACTTCGAAAGGGTGCTTCTTACTAAGAGCACATTCTATTTTCATTAAATGTTATTCTTAATATTAATTCTGTTGACTTTCGTTTCTTTTGTCGTTTGATTTGGAAACTTTTAACCACTGCACCTCATGTTGACTACTTCCAACTTCCAACACCTTTATTATACAGGTTTTGAAGAAACTGAATGAATTTGAATTACAAATAAGTGGTATTTTATGTTATTTATCTTAAGCCGAGACGATTAATTTTACATAAATTTTTCTCAAATTTAGCAATACCCCCAAAATAAGTAATTTAACTAGCTAATTTACATTTTTAAAAACAGAAATATCCTAAAAACATGAGGAACGTTCGAAGTGAAAATAGTGGAAATTTCTGAGTAAGTATTGACTGCATTTGAATACCTAAAGCAAGTTTTATGTTATTACGATGATTGCAATCCGAAGAGATAAAATATTTATTAAATAACTAGAAGGTAACCCGTCATTTTGACGTCATAATACTAATAATGACGTCATAATGGAAAAAGTATATGAAAGTTAAAAAATATCCCGAATTATCTAACAATATTGCATTTAATCCACACCTTGTAAAAGCAAACCCTTTCATTATTTTTTATTTATTTAGTTTTTCATGCGATTGGAGTAGTAGACTGCCATCCAGTTTTTTACAGCTCACTACGCGATATGAATACTTGAGCTACTTGATTCATTCACATTCAAGTTTGTTTACTTTCAGAATTCATCGCAAAAGTAAACAGATTTTTAAAAACTGTTAAATATACAGCTAAAAGCATCCAATTTTTTTTTAGTTCTGAATGTTTTATAGAAATATAGGCTGAACAAACGTGATTTGATGGAGAAGATATTAGTTTTCAGGTAAGAAAAAATTCTGATCCACATCTGAAATTGAAATTAAGCCTAACCGGCTGTTTGTTTACTGAGGGCTTCAATTGAAAGATGAGTACAGCTCGGAAGTGTTATACAGAGACAACGGCTATTATATATATAATTAATAGCAGAATATGGCTGGAGAAGATTGTACCAGAAAGTACGACATTTAATCCAAACTTTATTTCTAATTTTAAAGATTACTAATATCCCAACTGTATGTTGGCAGGTAGAGATATCAGAAACTCTGATAAATCCGAAAAATGAGCGATCATTCTATAAATAGGACCCTTTTATCTTTCTAAGTTAACGGTGTCAGTATTCTCCTACTATGATCTTGGAGACAGCTTCATAAGCTTTCGAAATACATAAAGCGAGTTTGATTTTCAATCATATGCAGGAACTATTCTAAGGTTTCTCTAATCACTGATGTGTTTGACCAGTTTTTGAGCTAATATGTCCTATCAATAATTCTTTATTTGATATTGACTATGCTTTGATTAGGAAAGAAAGAGGAAAATATTTTAAGGAACGAATACTGAAACTGAGCTTAGATGATGGGCATAGTTTTTGGTGTTATATTTCCTATCAACTATATAGTCCAGTCAAATGGTGTTTTGACCAGGAAAAAATATAGAAGTGTTTTTCTCACTCGTTCTATGTGTTTTTTGGGGTGCTGAATCCGAATTCCAACTTTGCTACTTCCCGCGGATATGGCTTCACAACAAAAATCGCAAAAAATCTCAATTTTCGACCTTTTTTCATTTTTTGCCAAAAAGTCATAAAACTATGCACTTTTTGAGGTTGACCCCTTACACAAAAATAAAGTATATTAAATTTCCTATAAAAAGCACCCTTAAAATGTATTTTTTTATTGAATGGTTTGGCCTCTAGAGCGCGCTGAAAAAGCCCAAAATTTCCTAAATTGTGGAAAACCCAGTTTTCTCGGTAGTTTTTCGCTTGTAACTCAAAAACTATGCTTGCAATTATAAAAAACTTGGATTCTTCTAAAACTACATTAAATTCCCTACAAATTGCACACCTTACGGGAACGGTGGACCTTTATTTCAGCAAATCTCGTCATTGTAATACTGATTGTGTTATTGTAAATAATATATATATTTATGTAGATTATTAGTACCAAAATAATTTTTTTCAAGTAAAAAATCATTTATGAAGCTTTTACAAAGTAATTTATAATGGGTAAGTGTAGTAATAAATTTTAAATCTGTATTTCTCAAACCAGATTTTTCAAGGATTTTAGATTTTTTAAATGCTCCATGCTACTTAATTTTTCTTCAAAATTCATGAAATTGATAAGGAAGAATTCTGATGCTGTTTACAAAAAAAAAAAAACCCTGAGTATGCATTTTACAATTCGACTTCATTAAGGTAATTAAATTTGATTTATAACTTTTCAAAAGGCAAAATTTTGATGAAAATCGGGATGGAATTCAGAAAAAAATCTCTCAAAAATTAACTATTCAAGGGATTAAATAATTGATACCCAGATTTGTTTGTTATACAGTCTAAAGAGATTAAAATGCAAAATCGAGGAAATATCTCAAAAATTAAGTAGCAAGGAGCATTTTAAAATTTTGTTTATAAAATTAAAATTTTTTAAAAAATCTTAAAATTATAATGAGATTGGAAATTTCTTTTAAGGTATTCTATTTATTTATAGTGAAAGGTGCATATGTACAAAATTTCGTATCTCTATTATGAAAAGTAAAAAAAGTAAATTTTAATGTCCACCGTTCCCTTAATCACTTATTTTGGCCAAACCGTGAGAGCTAGAGCGCGTTGAAATTTTATGTCATATTACGCGAAACCGCTAAGTCAACAGCCCTTCACCCAAAATTCAAAAGAGACCCATATTATCACTATTTACTCATTAAATACTATTTATTTGGCCTTTATAATTAATAATTAACTACTTATTAATTATATATCAATTTAATTACTACTCATTAATTACATGAACTTTTTGTCTAAAGTATGTTTGAGTATTCAGATACAAAATAATTGCATAAAAATTTTCATCAAGACAATTTATTATAAATTTTCCTATTAATTATCATGATTAATAATAGTCTATATATATAAAACAGTTCCGTAACTGACTCACTGACTGACATACAACGCACAGACCAAACCGATGGACCTAAAGGGCTGAAATTTTGCATGGCGATTCTTCTTATAGTGTAGGGGCGCACTAAGAAAGATTTTTGAAAAATTCTTCTTAGATTTTTTAAAATTAAATTTTTAAGCTGTTTTTATTTTACTTTTTTAAAGTTAGCCTTCAAAATAATAAATTGAGGGTTATAAAATTTATATCACAAGAAAGATCATAAAAATTCCTTTAAAATGAAATATTTTTCAAATCTTTACCTCCATTTCCTGAATTTTGGTGAATTTTTAAAGATTAATTTTTAGAATTTAATTTATTAAATGCTGATCACGTGACTTCTTTTTCTGGTACTTTAAATAAATTTATCGTCACGTGCATAACAACTAAATAGACAAAAAAAAATATTTTTTTTCTTGATAATGCGGCAGACGATTGGACATTATCCAAAAAAATATTAAAATACAGTAAAAGAAATGTTCTACAAACTGTACTATATTAACTGCACTATATTCTTTAGTATTCTTTATATTAGATTTGATTTGAATATCTTCTTCTACATTATTTTGTATATAAAAATATCCCTTACATAAATATATGTATATGTTTTTTATAAATATATATATATATATATATATATATATATATATATATATATATATATATATATATATATATATATATATATATTGGCATTAATTGCATATATTGACCGTTTTTTTTACTTTGAATGTACTCCGTAGCGAAGTGCGGGTTTTCAGCTAGTAGGTAAATAAAAAAAGAGATGGACAGCTACAGTCTACGAGGCTTAGCGGTTGAAGGTCCTGATTGGTCTTCTGAAATATGAAAAGGAAACACGACATTATTAGCAACGATACTATAGACTGAATAGTTGCATTTTTTTAGTATGAATGCAGTGAATTCAATACTGTATGCCTCTTTCATCTGCAACCACTGCTTGGGCTGGAGGATCACTTATACGCTGTGAAGGCCCAGGAGTATTACCTACTTAAATAGGCTCTTCATCTGAAAAATGAAAGGAAACATGATGGTGTTAGGGGAAGCTGCATGAGAATTTAACTAAATTAAAAGGTACTAGAGATGTGGAGATTTGAAATGTGTGCAGCAATGAAAGTTACCTTGTTCTTTCGAAATATTTTGGGTTTGAGGTGTGTCGACCACTGTCTAAATCCTGGTCATCATCAGCGAAATATTTTTCCATATTGCTGCAATTTCCTTCACAGTTTTGGCAAAGCCGGGAGCAATATAGGCCAGCTTTCTTACATCCGTAATGCCCTTTGCAGTCTATCTTGCATTTGCAGGAAATGAGCTGCAGATGTTTGTCGGGTGCAGAGGACTCGAAGATGGTGATGGGCTGAAGACCAAATCTGTTCTTCATCCACCCCAACTGTGTAGGATCTTTCACGAAGCCCAGCCACGCTTGAACTTGGAGGTAGACCCTCAGTGAGTGCTGCTATTCTGCAGCCTCTCTTGGGGGGGGGGAGAAGGGTGATGTTAGATGTCACCTTGAACGCAGATGTCATCTACAGTCTATGTCGCAATTTGTTTAAGGAGATCATTGTTTGCCGGACCCATAGAGAGCAAGGAGAAACTTTTCTCCTCCAGTCACAACTGCCTCTAGATCAGTCTGAGGGTCTTTAAATATGTGCATGTGAGGTCCAAGTCCAAGGTTTGGGTTCTTCTTCACCGTTTTCACACACTTTATTTTGCCCTGGTTCTATAGAGCTAACGTCGTATCACAACCGCTCATGGCGTGTAAAAAAATATCGGTAGCTGTGAATATGTCGATCAAAATGGTATATCGTATTGCATGTACTTCATTTTCCTGGCTTCAGGAAGTATACATAGGAAGGAGTACAGAGTCCAACCATTATGACAAGAAGGTCGATATCCTCTCCTTCTACAGCCACTGTGTCACACTCAGATGCCAGGCTTATAGCTGTGACTACTATCAGTTCACAACTTAGCTGTAGGACCATGAAGCACCAATTGTTGAACCCGAGTTGCAAACTCCTTTTCAATTTCCCTCACTAACTCACTTTCATGTGCTGTCAGAACCTCTGATCGGTCTCCACAGTACAAAATCTCCTCTAATATAAGGCGAACTTCAGGGGAGATGGAGGTTGATTCAAGGATAATTTTGACAAGAGTTGTATGAGCTAAAAAATGAGCTCTTACAGTCCTTGCATAGACATGCCCTGTCATAACTTTTTCAGTACTGTTGACAGCATACACAGTATGAAACAATTCACTGAGCCCACTCCCTTCCATGATGTAACCCACTGCCCCCAATGAATGACATCAAGAAGTGAAATCCCCCTAACCGCAGTACGACATTCCACAATTCAGGGTCTCCTGCACGTCTCCCTAGAACCTCTCGTTCCTTCAAATATAGAGGCTGATAATATGTCATCATGGTGGTCACCTGGCCAAATGATTTAGTCTTTTCAATAGCGCACAAAAGAACAGTGTATATAGTGTTGTATTCACCTGGAGGGGCATCGATGAAAGGCCGTCAGCCAAGAAATGTGGTTTGGCATGGGTTATTTCTTGTTGCTTCCTCCATGAAGCCATTACACCCTCCAATACTTGTTAGGTCTTTTTGTTTGCCATAAATCCATAGCGAATCTGGTATAGAAAGATTAACAACAGTACATGCTAGAGGAAAAATTTCACCAAGATCTTGAATCTTTATTCCACCAAGGCCCACATCATTTGATCTTTCAAATGTTTTCACTTCTATGTCTCCCTTTATCCCGACCTCTTCTGCCGAAGGTATTTTTTCAAACGAAGGAAACTGTCACCTCTAATAACTGCACTTTTTGGCGTGATGCAAACAATATCCCCCATGACATGTAAAGTGTTGTGCCCATCGATTTTCTGTACGTTTAAGTCAGCATTGTCGTACACCGTTTGGGACAATGGTTTTACGCAGACGCTTAATATTTTTAACACAACACGCTCGGAGATTCGAAGTAAACTGACTGAGAGGGTCCTAACGGAAGGGCTGGCTGAGTGATACAAAGGAGTAGTGGGGAAGGGAGGTCATCTCCGCACAAAGAGAGGATTGTGAGGATCAATGGCGCCGGTAACCTTCTGGTGAACCGGAGGTGATATTATTATGAAAAGGGGATGACTGAAGGGGACTTACCCAGTCCAGAGATGTCTACCCGGTCCAGAGTCTTAACTATCTACCAAATTCAAAGGAGGACATTCACCTTGAAAACCACAAACCAATCTCTACAACAACGGTTCAGTTGATATATAATTAGTAATTAATTAAATTGATATATAATTTATAAGTAAGTTGATTAATTATTAATTATAAAGACCAAATAATTAGTTTTTAATGAGTAAATATTGATAATATAAGTCTCTACTGAATTTTGGGTGAAGGGCTCTTGACTTAGCGGTTTCGAGTAATATGACATAAAATTTCAACGCGCTCTAGCTCTCACGGTTTGGGCCAAAATAAGTGATTAAGGTGTGAAATTTGTAGGGAATTTAATGTAGTTTTAGCAGAATCCAAGCTTTTTTATAATTGCAAGCATAGTTTTTGAGTTACAAGCGAAAAACTACCGAGAAAACTGGGTTTTCCACAGTTTAGGAAATTTAAGCCTTTTTTCAAAGCTCTCTAGCGGCCAAACCATTTAATCAAAAAATACATTTTAGGGGTGCTTTTTGTAGGAAATTTAATTTACTTTATTTTTGTGCATAGGGATCTACCTCGAAAAGTGCATAGTTTTATGACTTTTTGGCAAAATACTGAAAAAAGGTAAAACATTTTGAGTTTTTTTTACGATTTTCGTTGTGAAGCCATATCCGTGGGAAGTAGCAAAGTTGAAATTCGGATTCAGCACCCAAAAACACATATAGAACGAGTGAGAAAAAAACTTCTATATTTTTTTCCTGAAACAGGCATCCCGGAGACGATTTGACTGGACTAATACGTTGTTTTAATGTTTACGGGGGAATTTTCTCACACTTTGATAGTGAAAACAGTTATTATCTAACGGTGGTTCTCGAATTTTGAATTCCATAGCTATTCCAACAACACAGGGAAACCATTCTTCGAAAGACGAACTCTTTTATAAAAAATAAAACATTTTATTGTTATATAACACAAGAAATCTAACTCCAAAGTCCAGCTTCAAATCTGCAGAACTGCTGATCTGGCGTCCTTCATATACAGGCGTGAATATCCCGGGCTAAGGAGTGCGCCACCTAGATTTCACTAGGAGAAGTAATATTTTCAACAGATTTTGAAAAAGAGGTGAAAAGTATTTTACGAAACGAATATTGAAAATATTCAGATATTAAGTTTCTCAAGTTGAAAAAAAATTGAAATTAAAATTATTTCACTTAGGCTGGAAGGGCATAAATTTTGTCACAATTGCAGACACTCACCATCTATTATAAACACTAACATTATTGACTCATTGTTTTTTAGAGAAATTTTGAAGTAATACAAACTCTGAATCCTGATTGTAAACACTACATCTTCTCTGTACTCCCACACATGTCTGTCACTTTATAAAGACTGTTCAAAGGCATCAGATTTTGAACCCAAGTCTCCTAACCTCAACGCCAGCTTTCTAGCAACTGCACCACCATGGCGATGTACGGAATTGATATATTTTTTAATGCTTTCATCCTCACAAATATTTCTCTCTTTTTAAGGACAAAAGAAATGTTCGCTTGTAAATATTTATTTATATATATTTTTTAATTTAATTAATAGACGATGCAGATTAATATTAAAGAAGGATATTTGGTACTTGTAAGGTATACACAAGATTCGATTCACAAGAATCGAACTTTTGAGTGAATTAATTAAAGAAGCTGCTTGAGATATGCTAATTTCGGCATACGCGCTTGGTATAAATACCAAACAGCTTGATTAAAAGAGAAGGTTGTTAAAGTTGATAGATAAGCGTAAGGGAGCTACAATTAAAGCAGCTCCAGGTGCTATCCTGCGCCAGTGCTTAGGGGGCCCAAAGTTTAAGTGGCAGTACTGCTGGTTTGACTCTCTGCTGGTTTCTGAGTATTTGCAAAGAGTATTTCTATTGAATGTTAATATATATATTCCGTACAAGTAGTACGTATGCTTATTGCTGTAAAAGCAAATTCTATATGTGCAACGAATTCAATGAACTTTGTTTCATGTATAAACTGTGTCTGTATCAAATTCATTTAGAGTGCCACTTCAAATTATATACACCCAAGTCTGGGTAGAAGTGAGCTATATACTCTATATACTTTCTCATGATATTGATTTGTCTCCAATCTCTTTGAGAACGGCTACTCTTGTCGAGGAAAAGCCGTCTCCGATGCTTGCAGAGACCTGTGTTTGGTCCCTGGAACATCTACTTACAAATCGCAGATGCACCATGATGTTACTAACAAAGCAGCTCTGTGTAATTTAAGTGTATGCAAGAAAACGACAGAAATGCACATGGAAATGTAATTTAAAGGTTTGTTTTCTGATGAGCATTGTTCACTTCTTAGACAGAAATGTTTGTTACACATTTTACATACGCTTTTTCATGTTAACGAAATTCTTGCATGAAATAAACGACAGTATATGCTCCCGAAAGTAGAAATGTAGTTTGATAAATTAATATGTGATGTGAGAAGTCAACATTATCCTTTTCTTTTTTTTTCTCCAACTTTTTTATTTTTAAAACTTGAGATGTAGTTCGGAAATGTGGTGTGAAAATTGAATATTTTCTCGTATTCCTTTTATTTAATTGCCGACTTTTTTGTATTATAATTGGCAACTTTTTGAGTAAAGTTGGCGACAGCTCGATATTATAATGGGACCAGACCGGATATATTTGTCATGTGATTCCAAACTACTCATCATTATTCTTTCAAGTGGTCGTGCGCCTCTGTAACTATTACCGTCTATACTAGCAGGGCGAATTACCGTATTTTTCGGACATTAGATGCACCTTTCTACGCCAAAAAATCGACTTAAAATTGAGGTGCGTCTGATGGTTCTACGGTCACATTAAAATAATGTGAATATTTTATTATATATATACAGGTAGCCCTCCTACAGCACGGCATCTTACAACATGGTTTCGCTCTAACACGATAGGATAAATTGCGGGAACCCTCGTGTAACACTACAACCTGGAACACGGTTTCGTTCTAACACGATAAAAAAAAATTGCGAAACCCTTTATACAACACTGCACTTCTACAGCACTAGATAACATGCATTTTGTTTAACACATTTAAAAACTAAATTACCTTAAAATAATGACGGGAAGGAATAATGAACTATAGTGGATTTACATGAAAATGTATAAAGAAATTATAAATTATTCATTTATAACTCTATAAAATTACAAGAAGGCCTAAGCTTAGCTGAAAATCTTGAATCATTTTTCTTCAATGCAGACCCTTCCGCTGAAAGAAGCCGAAAATTCAAAAGGGAGCTGCAAAATTATCTATCTCCATACCGTGATATCTACAATGACCTTGAAAGAACCAGCAAGTAAACCAAAATTACAGATTTTTTAAAGAGGATAGAAGGTGCAAGAAATCTAAATGAAGAAAAAGGTTCTGAAAGTGAAGGTGATATCGTACAACCGAAAAAACGTTCTCGTTTGATTGTACTGAGGAATGATGAGGAAGAAATTTCTTAAATTAAGGTCGCATTAAATGAAAATAATATTTTTTGTTTCTTTTCGTTTTGTGTTAAACATATATTTATATTTTTAATAAAAATTAAGTCGCTTATATGGAATTTTTAAAAAAAGTTTGTTTTTAATAAGTTTTTGGAACGTAGCCCCCCTTTTCGCACTGGCTCTGGGTTTTATATAACACGGTTCCACAGAACACGGCATTTTCTAGGAACATATGTACCGTGTTATAAGAGGGTTACCTGTATATGTACAGTGGAATCTCGATCTATCGTTTTTCAAGGGACCGATTGAAATGAACGATAAATGCGGCAAAACGATAGATGCGGAAACATAACAAAGCAATATGATCGTTGGGACTGGATAAAATGAACGACACATACGGAAAAACGATGGATCCGAAAACGATCGATCGAAATTCCACTGTATATTTATTATATATGTTATATATATTTATTATATATATATTATATTAAATATATTATTTATTACATTTATTATATATATTAAGTAAGAAATTAAAAGTATCTTTATATACCTAACAAAATCACAAAATATGCTTTTCTAAACATAGTTTTGAAAATAATACAAATAATTTCCCAAAAATTTGATGTGCGGCTACGGTCAGAAAAATACAGTAATTTTCAACACCTTTCTTTACAATTTATAATCCTAAAGCGCATAAAAAAAAGTTTCGAATGAGTATTCCATAGAGGTAATAATAAAAAAGAATGTTCAAGGTTTCTTGAAAAAGTAAACTGATTTATATTTTCTTCTCAAAAAATAAGAGTATTGAATTTTTATACATGTTTATTCCGTTATAAACCACTATGAAACACAAAGTATCAAATTTTGAAAGCGTTTCAAAAGAAATAATATGTTAAATAATTTTTTAAAAATAGATATAATTCTTTTTGGAGTAGAGTAACTCATCTAAAAGTATGTAAAATAAAAAAAAATAATGTTTATACTACATGTATCGATTCTTAAATTTAGTTTCTTTTATCTAAAACATCGCGAGAGAACTTGAACTGATTCTATTGAGAATGTCGCCAGCAAATTAAAATAATATATTATGATATAAAATTATATTAAACTTAATTTAATATTACATTAAACTTATTGAAAATGCGGAACGGAAACACACAGCATCTTTAAAATCCACAATAAATATTTAGAGTGACAATTAGTTTCAAACTAATAGAGATAGTCCTTTTGATAGCTAGTCAATATAATTGTAATCAGGCCGGGGAGCATTTGGTGTGATTATCTCTATCCATAGAGTTGTGAATAGCCTGTAGAGACAATTACACTTTATATTCTCGGGTTTGGCGAAGAACGGCATTTATTTGTTCAAAACGTATTGAAAGTCTTAAAATTTAATGTGGATTTCGAGAAGATCCGGCCTGTTGTACAGGCAAATAATATCATATTTATATGAAGACTAGCTGAAAACCCGTACTTCGCTACGGAGTACATTCAAATTAAATACAACGGTCAATGTATGCAGTTAATGCCAGAAATATATATATATATATATATATATATATATATATATATATATATATATATATATATATATATATATATATATATTTATAATAAATACGATGATCAATATATACAATTGATGTAGAAAAATATATATACAGTGGCTCCCAAAAGTGTTCGTACACTTACGAATTTCAATGAAATAGGGGTCTATCCATTAATTAAAATGAATATTTCAGAATGGGCATTTAATAATAAGATCTATAATCTATTCTGAACTAAACTACATGAAACATTTAGAAAACATAGTAAAACTTTATTTTTAAGAAACCAGTAATCAAAAAGTAACAAAAACTTTATCTCACAAAAGTCATCGTACACTGAAATATTTTCGGATAAATTCATAATTAAAATTATCGTCTGGCACTTTATTTTTATTTTTGAATTGTGGTGGCATTTAAAATATCGTTTGGCTTTAATTTTTGCTTGCCTACTCCGTAATATTCTATTTATTATTTAAAAATGGCTCGTAGTCGTAAAGAAACATCAAACAGCATTCGAAAATTGATTATTTTTCATCATAGTAGTGGTAAATCAGTTCGGAATATTGTTAAATTACTTAATTTATCCCATTCTACTGTGCAGTATGTGAAAAAACGCTTTAAAGAAGAAAATTGGATCGAAAACAAGGTAAGAAAAGGCCGTCCGGCAAAGTTAACAATACGTGATCAGAGATTTATAATTAGAAAATATGTGAAAAATTCACGCTTGAGTGCTGTAAAAGTTTCTGCAGAATTCAATGAAACATTTTCTACTTCAATTTCACCTGAATTTTTTGACGAGTTCTCAGAACAGCTGGATTACATGGGCGTTCATAGAAAATTGTTTGTGAGTGAGAAAAACAGAAAGTTTAGGCTTCCCTTCGCACTATCAATGATAAATAAGCCCGAAACCTATTGAAATAATGTCTTATTTGCCGATGAACATTTTTGGTGCTGATGGGTGTATGGAAAAGAAAAAAATGAGGAACTTAATCCCAAGAACTTAGTAGGAACAGTTAAGCATACCAGTGGAGGTATCCTTGTGTGGGGGTGCATGTCAGCATCAGGACTAGTAAATTTGTTATTTATTGATGGCATAATGAATCATGCTGTTTTTATAAATATTTTAAGAGACAATTTAAAATTATCAGCTCAAAATTTGGGTATTGGAAACAACTTTGTTTTTTATCAAGATAACGATCCTAAGCACACAGCTCTCAACGTTCGCATCTGGTGTCTCTATAATTATCCACAAGTTTTGAAAACAACACCTCAATCCCCAGATTTAAACCCAATAGAACATATTTGGAGAGAACTGGAGGTTCGAGTACGAAAACACGACATTCATACGAAAAGCGAACTAAAAACAATTATGATGGAAGAATGGATGAACATTGATGCAGAAATTACAAAAGAACTAGCGCAATCTATTCCCAGACGTTTAAAAGCTGTTGTGAATGCTAAAGGATATCCTGCTAAATATTAATTTAACGAAAAATTAGAATATTTACTAATATGTAGAGATTTTTTACATGTGTACGATGACTTTTGTGAGATAAAGTTTTTATTAATTTTTGATTACTGGTTTCTTAAAAATAAAGTTTTACTATGTTTTCAAAATATTTCATGTAGTTTTGTTAAGAATAGATTATAGATCTTATTATTAAATACCCATTCTGAAATATTCATTTTAATCAATGGATAGACCCCTATTTCATTGAAAATCGTAAGTGTACGAACACTTTTGGGAGCCACTGTATATTTATAAAAAAATCGTAAGGGATATTTTTATAGACAAAATAATGCCCAATCGTCTGCCGCATTAACAAGAAAAAAAATATTTTTTTGTCTATTTAGTTGTTATGCACGTAACGATAAATTTATTTGAAGTACCAGAAAAAGAAATCACGTGATCGGCATTTAATAAATTAAATTCTAAAAATTAATCTTTAAAAATTCACCAAAAATCAGAAAATAGAGGTAAAGATTCAAAAAATTTTTATTTTAAAGGAATTTTTATGATCTTTCTCGTGATATAAATTTTATAACCCTCAAATTATTATTTTAAATGCAAATTTAAAAAAAGTTACTAAAACAGCTCAAAAAGTTAATTTTAAAAAATCTAAGAAGATTTTTTCAAAAATCTCTCTTAGTGCACCCCTACACTGTAAGAAGAATCGCCATGCAAAATTCCAGCCCTTTAGGTCCAGCGGTTTGGTCTGTGCGTTGTATGTCAGTGAGTCAGTTACGGAACTGTTTTATATATATAAACTAGCTGAAAACACGTACATCGCTATGGAGTACATTCAAATTAAATACAACGGTCAAGTATGCAACTGATGTAAAAAAAGAAAAAACGAAAAAATATATTTATAAAAAAAATCGTAACGGATATTTTTATAGACAAAATAATGAAGAAGAAAATATTCAAATTAAATCGAATAGAACATACTAAAGAATATAGTACAGTTTGAGGAACAATTCTTTTACTGTATTTTAATATTTTTTTGGATAATGTCCAATCGTCTGCCTCATTATCAAGAAAAAAAAAATATTTATTTTTGTCTATTTCGTTGTTATGCAACCAACGCAAAATTAGTTTAAAGTATCACAAAAAGAAAATAAACCATGTGATCAGCATTTAATAAATTAAATTCTAAAAATGAATCTTTAAATGATCTTTCTCGTGATATAAATTTTATAACCCTCAGATTATTATTTTAAATGTAAACTTTAAAGAATGGTACAAAAGCAACTTAAAAATTTAATTTAAAAAAATCTAAGAAGAATTTTTCAAAAATATTTCTTAGTGCACCCCTACACCTTAAGAAGAATCGCCATGTAAAATTTCAGCCCTTTAGGTCCAGCGGTTTGGTCTGTGCGTTACATTTCAGTCAGTCAGTTACGGAAGTGTTTTATATATATAGAAAATGTCGATTCCGAATAAGCTTTCACTCTGTTATAAATAACAAAAATTTCTTTTTATTCGATAATCAGGAAGCCACTACATTTCTAAGTTACATATAAAAAATAATTCTTTTGTTACCATGCAAAGTAAAAGAATTATTTACAATTTTGTGTAGTTGTTGTTGTTTAATAAATAAATAAGAAAAAAACGAATATCCTGAAAATGGATCAATTTGAAGATAGGCAATGTATTTAAAAAACGGGGATATGTATCTTCTGGTATATCTCCCTAACATTGAAATAAAAAAATAGTTCCACTGAAGCAACAGACATATTAGCTTTTCTAAGAATACTTCGTTCTTAAATAAACATGTTTATCCAGGAAGGCAGTCTAAAGCGTCACACGCGACATTCAGCTACCATTCATTACGCAAACGTCTTCTGATCCATGAAGCGTATTTTGTTTGCCGTAGTCTCTACTTACACTTTAGACAAATAAAGCGATCAATCGACTTTTGTCCCATTTATCAGAGAAATTCTAAACCCCCCGCGGGTGGTAAATAGCTCCAGAAAGCGGTGAGGACGTTATTTCTTTTTCCAACAGTAGATTTTACAGTTTGCTTAACGTCTAAGGCCTCTTGCAGAGAAGGGCTTTTTTTCCCTAAGAAAACAAAAATTTACCCGAGCTTGTAGAATGTAAAACATTAGGAGGCACAAAAATAATTTAATAGCATTATTTTATAGCTTATATAAATGAGATCAAAGCACACACGGACACACACACACACACATATATATATATATATATATATATATATATATATATATATGTGTATGTGTGTGTGTGTGTGTGTGTGTGTGTGTGTATGTATATACAGAGGAATCTCGATCGATCATTTTCGGATCCATCGTTTTTCCGTATGTGTCGTTCATTTTATCCAGTCCCAACGATCGTATTGCTTTGTTATGTCCCCGCATTTATCGTTCATTTCAATCGGTCCCTTGAAAAACGATAGATCGAGATTCCACTGTATATATATATGTGTGTGTGTGTGTATGTATATATATATATATATATATATATATATATAGATATAGATATATATATATATATATATCTATGTATATATATATATATATATATGTGTGTGTATATGTATCTTTATTATGTCAATTTAACGACTTAGAATCTCGCAACATCACGCTTTGTTAATCTATAGGAAATCAAATAACAATGAGCAATGGATTAAAACAAAAATCCATAACTTGAGTAATTAATAAAAAAAAATCAATGACTAATAGATGCCCAATATTATAGATTAATTTTTAATAATTAGACCTCTTCCTTTTTTAAGGCGAAATGTAAATAATTTCTTGCGATCTGTTGTCAGAACATCCCTTTTTATTCTGAAATTAATATAACAAATCACTTTATTATCCAATCAACTCTTTCAGCTAGAACTGAAAATTTCACGTGTGCCTTAGAAGGAGGGGGCATAACTGATAATTAGATACTAGTAGTAAAACCTAAGATGGTATAGATTTAATAATTTGATGTCAGATCTAATGTTTGAATTCTAACTGGATATGGAAACCTTGTTATTAAGACCAATCGGTTGTCCAACCATTAGAAGTATGGCGAAAATCTTGGAACATCGATTTAATTTACTCCTATCTCAGTTTCATCAACAATAAGGATTCAGATAATAATTAGAGAAGTTATTAAAAGAGCTTTGGATGGTTTTAGAGGAAGATATCTTTCATAAAGGAATAAATAATCCAACAGAGATAGATAAAAATAATACAAATATAGACAAGAAACAAACAGAAATCAAGCACTCTGAGCATCCACGCACCAACGGCAAGATTCTGTATAAGTGCCGGAACTGAACCATAAAACAACAGAGGTAACCGACAGGTCTCTTCATCAGGGAGCCTAACCATATCAGTTACCTCAAGGGGAACTTTCTGAATAGGATGCAGGTAAGCCCAAAAGACATCCCAAGGCCCCGAGTCCCCCAAGGAAGCAATAACTCAAAAAGAAAATGAAAAGACAAACACAACTTAGGATTATTTGTGTGCTTGCATGTATGGTGCGTTGAGCCCATACTGTAAGTTGTGTTTGCCTTTTCATTTTCTTTTTGATTTATTGCTTCCTTGGGGGACTCGGGCCCTTGGGATGTCTTTTGGGCTTACCTGCATCCTATTCAGAAAGTTCCCCTTGAGGTAACTGACATGGTTAGGCTCCCTGATGAAGAGACCTGTCGGTTACCTCTGTTGTTTTATGGTTCAGTTCCGGCACTTATACAGAATCTTGCCGTTGGTGCGTGGATGCCCAGAGTGCTTGATTTCTGTTTGTTTCTTGTCTATATTTGTATTACTTTTATCTATATATGTTGGATTATTTATTTGTTTTTTCATTATGGGGATATGAAGCTTCTGCGCTATCCTCTATTGAAAATGTTTTCTTTACAGGATATGTTTTATATTAAAGTGATTTAGCAGTCTATGCTTGATTTTTAATTTTTGTTTATTTCTATTGTTTATATTTTACATTTCATAAAGGAATTTATAGACCAAAGGCATGTTACTTTCACAGCGTGTTGACAGCCCTGGGAATCTGCAAACGTTGCGAATGGAGAGAATTGTAATTGTAATTAGAGGTCTGGTGTCACTTACGGATTGCGATCGCATATCTGTATCAAAACGATCACTCGCTTATCAATCAGGTGTTGAATCTGGATCCCGAACTCAGTTCAAATATGTTTTTTAGTTTCAATTAAGTGGAATCTCGATCGATCGTTTTCCGAATCATCGTTTTCCCGTATGTGTCGTTTATTTCACCCAGTCCCGACGATCATATTGATTTGTTATATTCCCGGATCTATCATTTTCGTTCAGTTCAGTTAGGTCCATTGAAAAGCGATAGATCGACATTCCACTGCATATAAATTTCGACGCATTACAAGGAGGATGAGGTAACTACGGTAGTTTTGACCGCTTTCTTTTGGTACAGCAGATCTCTCTATCCCCCCTCTCCGCAAGGGAGCGTATTGTCGTGTTGCTACATCCAGTTTTTAAGTCAATTGGGCGCGTATCGTAAATTTTATTTTGGTTAGTTCAATGTATTTATTTTTCTCAGGATTTATTTGGGTGCGTTGTGTTTTAATATTTATTTTCTTGAATACAACCCAAAGCTCTGGATGTCGAACTTAGCAACCGAACAATAACCAATACACTATTCTCAAATGTTAGAGCATGTAAATTAACATCAACAACTTTCAATTTAGACAAACTAAAGAGTTTAACACAAGAAAACTTAGTTTATTTACACACTTAATATTTACAAGTAACAAAAAGAATCTTTCATTTTCCGAAATCAATGCACAAAAATATTTTTATCTTTCACAAATTATATTTTATAATTGCTTTGCCAAGGTTAGGGAGCGTCCCGAGCGCAACAACAAATAAACTTTACTATTAGTTCAACACTAAACACCTTCTCACTAAAAAACTCCTTCCTTACGGAAAAAAAAAACTAAATTACCTAGCCTGAATCGGAACTGAACAAATCAAATTCGAGATTTAACACTCACCCCAATTACTTTTCATCAACTCACGTTGCTATCTTGGTCTTCTCGCCTCGCCGAGGGTCAGGGGTCACGCCGCTACACCGGGCAGGGGGCTAACTCTATTTCTTTCACGATGAATGATCACTTTCTCTCAGTTGATAATTGTAGCCGGGCTTTCCTTGGCACGTACCTTTACTATTTTTGCACTGGCGATGGGTATCTCTTCACGTCGTGAAAACGGGGCGCTAGGCTCTCCTCGTCGTGTACTTTGTCGGCTGTGGCACGGGAGCTGGTCTCTGGGTCTCGGCTGCAATCTGAGTGCGGACCTCTCTATTTCACTTAGTCAACGCAGTGCCGTAACAGGTTTATGTGGAACCCTCAAGTCCACTTAAAGTATATTTTTTTTTAGTCGTGCTGGAGATGGGGACCTACAGCCTCCCCGATCCAGACTCTTTCTCTCTCTTTTTTCAAACTCCTTCTACATATATTATTTTAATCCCCTTTCATACTTTTGACTCCACCTTCTCATAAACTTCAATCAGCCAATCCGGACACCGTAAACTTTTCATTTACTGTACTCCTTTCACACTTTCTCATTGGCTTCTGAACAGGGCCCGACTTAGCCTAATTGGGGCCCGGGGCAAAAACTTCTTTGGGGGCCCCCCTCTGCTTTACTACTTCAGTAATGAAGAACCGAACTTTATGGAGGTATTTAAATTTTTCACCTCATTACAGATATATAACAAGAAAATTGACTAGAACCTAAAATAGCCATAAAGTCGTCCCCCCCCCCTCCAATGGTCAGACGAAATATCATTCTGTCCATTTTATTGATTTTCTGACAATTCTATGTCCATCATTAAAAGGGATATAGCACATCTAAAAAAAGTTCATTACAGAAGGAAACGTAAAATAAACTTTCTAATTCATTTGGGGGCCCCCTCTAATGTGGGGGCCCGGGGCAACTGCCCCGTACGCCCCTGCCTTAGTCAGGCTCTGCTTCTGAACTTAAACCTCACACCCTCGCTGCCTGCCCATATCAGACCACCCAAGAATTGCACGCGGCGATGGGGGATCTCTGTATATCATAAATTCCACATAATAGACCTTTGTAACATGATGTCACTTTTTGGCTCCGTCAACTAATCTATGTCTCCAATCTCACATCTTCCCATCTTCAAATCTCATAAAGCTGTCTCTCGCACAGCTACGTCCTAATTACTGTCGGCGTTAAGTTTGATTCCGGCCTTTTATCACCAGCATGTAATAAAGCTAGCTTTTTATTTAAAAGCGCTTTACTACACGTATCTCCATCTACAAACAAGAGTAACATCAAAGAAAGATATCAGGATCCTCCGATTTAACGTTAGTCGTAACGAAATCACCCACAGGACTCTTCACGAGTAACGAAGACAAATGTCTTGATATCAAGGGTCGATTGGGATCTCAATTACCTCCATTAATCTTGATTAAAAATATTCAATTTTTAATTGATGTTTTCTTATCTATGATTGAACGTTCATGCATGAAGAAACGAGAAATATAAGTTTGCAACATAAATATGATATAAATTGAGGTTTATTACCAAATGCTAAATTTTTAGATCTATTATTACGATGTAGTTATTATAATCACCACATCGTAATAAATAAATGAATAAATGAATAAATGTATATCTATATATATAAAACAGTTCCGTAACTGACTCACTGACTGACATACAACGCACAGACCAAACCACTGGACCAAAAGGGCTGAAATTTTGCATGGCGACTCTTCTTATGGTGTAGGGGTGCACTAAGAAAGATTTTTGAAAAATTCTTCTTAGATTTTTTTAAATTAAATTTTTAAGCTGTTTTTGTAACTTTTTTTAAGTTTGCATTTAAAATAAGAATTTGAGGATTATAAAATTTATATCACGAGAAAGATCATAACAATTCCTTTAAAATGAAATCTTTTTCGAACCTTTACCTTGATTTTCTGATATTTGGTGAATTTTTAAAGATTAATTTTTAGAATTTAATTTATTAAATGCTGATCACGTGATTTCTTTTTCTGGTACTTTAAATAAATTTATCGTCACTTGCATAACAACAAAATAGACAAAAAACAATTTTTTTTTCTCTCTAATGCAGCAGACGATTAGATATTATAAAAAAAAAATAAATATCCCTTATGATTTTTTTATAAAATATATTTTTTACGTCAATTGTATACATTGATTGTCGCATTATAAATATATATAATTTCTTTTTGTTTGGCATTAATTGCATACATTGACCGTTGTATTTAATTTGAATGTACTCCGTAGCGAAGCGCGGGTTTTCAGCTAGTATATATATATATATATATATATATATATATATTTATATAATGTATGTATAAAAATTCCCTATCATTTATAACCCTCATTTATTAAAAACCGGGACCATTAAGTAAACGACTAATTTTTTTTAAAAAGAAAATTTCAACAATATTAAATTTAGAAATTGTTATGTCTCGAGAAACAATATTTATTACTCTGGAATTGCATGAAATAAATGCATTGTTAAGGCAAGAGCTTCTCTGCATGGAAAGGTTTAAAACAAATATGAAACAGGCGTTCAAAACAAGCATTTGTCAGCGTTGTTTACGAGGGGAAATTCAAATTATGATAAATTGACATTTTTCCTTCATTTATCACCAGTAATCTATATGCTTGAAAATCTTAAGCAACACAAAGACAGAGTAATTCCAGTCAAAAGTATTTTTATTATTTAAAAAAAATATTCCCTGATTAAAGGGGAAAATTTATTTTATCCAATAATGGATATAATAAGTGGAATAAATAGATAAAATAAATTGCGTTGAAATAAGTAAGTAAAATAAATTACTTTATAAAGTTATTTGTTTTAACAGCAGTTTAGCCCGCTCTGGATTCATCATTTGTTAAAATGATGCCAAAATAAATGATTCAAATTTGAAATGAAATAGTCCCCGACTGATTGTAATGATTTTAGTTTCCTTATGTTTTTCTCATTTAATTTCTCTCTTTTTATATATATATATATATATACTGTAATAAATAAATGAATAAATAAATAAATGCATATATATACATATATATATATATATATATATAATATAATATATATAAATGTATATATATATATATATATATATATATATACAGTGATTTCCGCTTATAAGAATCACGTTTGTTATTACTGTTTTTGATTCTTATAAGCGGTTGATTCTTATAGCCGAAATTTAGGTTTTTTGACAGGAACACACACACCTATATATACATATATTAGATAATTTACCATAAAATGCTCTTTAATTTACATTAATTATCTTTCATTAAAATTATTTTTTATAGTTTTAAAAATACAACTTAATTTTTAGACCTATAAGTAGGTACACATGATTATAGTAAGAGAAGAAAAAAATACAATATTTGTTACAAGTTACAACATAACTGCTTAACATTTTTAATATTTCAACTACAGGAAGGGAGCAAGAAAAAGTTTTCTACGGTTGTTTGACGTAATGAAGTTTTCAGGAGGTTGTTTATACCTCTTTCAATACTTATAGTCTCAGACGAAGATTCACCTTCTAGCTTACGTTTCTCGGTTTGATAACGTGCTGAATCTCCTAATGTCACGTTTTCCTGAATGATAGTGGACACTTCGCCGAAGATTTATGTGTTTTAGGGTCCAGGAAGCCGCAACAAGGATGTGGGAGTTGGGAAAAAAGAGTCCCTATTTTTGTTTATCAGTGGAGAAAAGTGAAATCGGACACGGACGGGTAAAGATGCCCCCTGGTCAAGCCAATAGGGCAGTGTTGTGGTAAAGCGTTTAAGGGGAAACTATTATGTTATGTCTAATAAAGAAAGGGGTGAATTTTACGACTATATTCCATCCCATCTTATCAAATCTTTCTAAAAAAAAAAAAGAAATAACTTCGTGTCTTTTGAGGGTTTAAGTAGCTTTATTTGGAAAAATGAAAGGAAAACGAAGAGTGTAAACTGATTCTTAAAACCGGTGGATTGATTCTTTAAAGCGAAAATTTTAACATGGAAATAATACATTTGTTTTTGTTTTCGCGATATTGATTCTTATAAACGGTTGATTCTTATCACCAGTGATCACTATAAGCGGTGGTTACTGTATATATATATATATATATATATATATATATATATATATATATATATATATATATATATATATATATATATATATATATATACATACATACATATATATATATATATATACATACATATATATATTTAGATTCTTTTAATTACTTTGTAAGGGAATGTAAATGGGTAAATAACATTTAAAGCTGATGATCCGTCGAACTCATAGTATTAAAAGGCTGTGGTCGAGAACTAAAGTTTCTGGATTAGTTGATATGCTAATTTTCCGAACGAACAGTGGAGGCGTGCTAAAGTGCTGATGCCTTTGTTAGCAAGTGTTTGTGTTCACATTGTTTCTCCCCGGAACTGAATTCTGAAAAATCTTCTTTTCCACGGGTTTTAGAGTTCAGTAGTTGGAAGCATTAGTTGTACGAATTGTGGAATGTTTCATATTAGGAGTGTATCCCCATACTAAACGCTAATAAGCTGCTTTTTATTATTAGAATGCCAAAAGCTGCCGATTGCCTTGCAACCTATTGACCCTGGTATTTAACAGTAATAAAAAAAATAAACATAGTATAGGTGTCATTTATATTGGTGATTTATTAACATATTTGTTATTAAAATTATCAATAAAAATTTTGATTTCTTAACGGACACCGCAGTAGCGTAAACTTGAAGCCACTTCAACATAAGATGGATCGAAGCTTACTACGATCATTATTAGCAGCCGCTTTTCAATGACGCAGTTTATTTCCTCTTTAGTTATCATCTTGAAGAATTTAATACTCCTTGAAAAAATTTTTCGCGATGGAAAAAATTCTAAATAGTAAGTGGTGAAGAGCAATACGTGTGAAGTGGTAAAGAAATACTTTCTTCAGCTTGAAAAATAATCTTGTCAGGTTTGACTTTTCCCTCGTACTTGTTAAAAAAATGGATATAAGTGTGGTTTATAAATTCAAAATATCCCTTAAGTGGATTTTTCCCCCATCCCGTTTTAAATTACCTTTTCATTCAATCATTCCTCGACACCATCCACTAAACGTAAACACCTGATTCGGTATGTTACGTGTGACAATGTGCAGCGCTGAATGTCATTTCAAACCGGGGTAAACAATTTAGCTTGGCTACGCTGATTACGCATACGTAATCTTCAAATAGGGTGTTATGTGTTAGGAAGTAAATATCAGGTTTTAATGGGGGAAAACATAGTTTTGTCTATGCAGCAAGGTACCATCATTCAGTTTTTTTTATATTGATAATTCTGAAAGCTAAAACAATTGTTGCTTGCCAATGCGGAGCACTCCTCAATGAAGACAATCGCTCTAAAAACCTCGAGAACCGTTGGTTACTTTCCGTGGGGGAACCGTACAGGTGGAACCAACACCACTCTCTGTTGCCACCTCAATTTTGACCGGGCACACCCAGGGGCGACATCTGGGGGCTTGTAAAAAATAATTGTAAAGAATAATTGTGATGAAAGTTATAAACACTTTCTTATCACGTTAACAGCCGATTACGAGATAAGTAGTTACTGGAAATTTGCCACACAGAAGCTTGTTACGAGTATATTTGTAGATGTCTGTCTGTCTCCCATTACGGAATTGTTGAAAGTTTGCCACAGTGGCTCACCATGAGCATGCTCGTAAACAGCTGTCTTCTATTTAAATTAATGCACGAGTTCTCTCGTGATTGGCTTCAGCATAAAATATTTTAAGTGAGATGCTCATAAAACTTAATAGTAAAGGCTATGAGTATGCTCGTAAACAGCTGTCTTCTATTTACATTAATGCACGAGTTCTCTCGTGATTGGTTTCAGCATAAAATATTTTATGTGAGATGATCGTAAAACTTAATTGTAAAGGCTATGAGTATGCTCGTAAACAGCTGTCTTCTATTCAAATTAATGCACGAGTTCTCTCATGATTCGCTTCAGCATAAAATATTTTAAGTGAGATGATCGTAAAACTTAATTGTAAACGCCATGAGTATGCTCGTAAACAGCTGTCCTCTATCTATCTATATAAAACAGTTCCGTGACTGACTGACTGACACATAGCGCACAGACCAAACCGCTGGACCTAAAGAGCTGAAATCTTGCAGGGCGATTCTTCTTATAGTCTAGGGGTGTACTAAGGAAGAATTTTGAAAAATTCTTCTTAGATTTTTTTAAACTCAATTTTTAAGCTGTTTTTGTAACATTCTTTAAAGTTTGCATTTAAAATAATAATTTCAGAGTTATATAGTTTATATCACGAGAAAGATCATAACGATTCCTTTAAAATGAAATCTTTTTAGAATCATTACGTCTAATTTCTGATTTTTGGTGAATTTTTAAAGATTTATTTTTAGAATTTAATTTATTAAATGCTGATCCCGAGATTTCTTTTCTTTTTGCGATAAGCTTAAGCTTTAAACTCAATTTTTAAGCTGTTTTTGTAACATTCTTTAAAGTTTGCATTTAAAATAATAATTTCAGAGTTATATAGTTTATATCACGAGAAAGATCATAACGATTCCTTTAAAATGAAATCTTTTTAGAATCATTACGTCTAATTTCTGATTTTTGGTGAATTTTTAAAGATTTATTTTTAGAATTTAATTTATTAAATGCTAATCCCGAGATTTCTTTTCTTTTTGCGATACTTTAAATTAATTTTGCGTCACGTGCATAACAACGAAATAAATTGACAAAAAAAATATTAAAATACGGTAAAAGATAAAATTTAACCACTAGACTAAGAATGCGGATGGACGTTTTGAAAGAATTTAAATCAAATTAGTCACTACCATCCAGGAACTGACAGACAGCATTTATCCTGTCGTTGCTCAAATACAGAATAAGCCTATAGAATGGTTTTGCGAAAGGGCCATTTTGACCCCTAAAAAACGATCAAGCTGCATTCATTAATGACATGTTGCTAAAGTCCTTTGACGGGGAAGAAATTGTCTACAAAGTTGATAAACATGGTCTGTAATTCAGATTATGCCGTTAACTATCCGGTAGAGTTTTTAAATTCCCTTAAACCACCGGGTCTTCCATACCATAAGCTCTCTTTGCGGAAGGGCACATCCGTAATGCTCGTTCGGAATTTAAAACCATCGGCATTGTGTAATGGTACTAGACTAAAAGTGAAAGCCCCGCACAAATATTTAATAGAAGCCATTATTTTAACCGTGTGGTCAAGGAGAAAAAGTGTTCGCGCCACGCATTCCTCTAATACTCAATGATCTCCCCTTTGACTTTAAGAGACTGCAATTTCCCCTCAAAGTATGCGTCGCCATGACGATAAATAAGTCTCAAGGCCAAACTTTAAAATACGCTGGCGTAGATTTAAGAGAAAATTGTTTCTCCCCCGGTCAGTTTTACGTAGCTTGATCACTCGTAAGTTCGCGGACGAGCCTGGCAATATTAGTTCTGCCCATTGAAGAAGCAAAAAATATTCTTTATAAGAAAATCTTCTAAAAAGCAATTTCACTATTTTTTCATTGTAATTATCTTAAAATGTACTCCGTAGCGAAGCACTGGTATTTCATCTAGTTTACACTAATGCACGAGTCATCTCGTAACTGTCTTAAGCATAAAATCTTTTAAGTTAAATGCTCGTAAGACACAGTTGTAAACGTTGGTATCTGAGGAATGTTATAAACACTTTCTGAACACGTTAACAGCCCATTACGAGATAACTTGCTGTTGTAAGTTTGCCACAGAAGCTTGTTGCGAGTATAATCGTAGATGGCTGTCTCTCATTACCGAAAAAACTTGTTGGTGAAATTTTGTCACAGAGGCTCGCTATGAGTATGCTCATAAACAGCTGTCTTCTGCTTAAACTAATGCACGAGTTATCTCGTAATTGGCTTCAACATAAAATCTTTTAAGTTTTTTTATTTATTTATAAATAAGGCAGTCCTTGTGCACCACAAAGTACAGCACAAGACTTACAGAAGTAAGTAGAAACAACAAAAAAAAAAACCAAAGAAAACAACAGAAAAAAACAACAGAAAACAAACTAATTACAAACAAGACTAATTAAAAACAAAAGCAGTAAAGGAAATAAATTTACAGAAAGAGAAAAAAGCCAATTTGTGACCGACCAAAACATGAAGCGGAGAAGGAAACCTAATGTTACAGGAATCCAATTCCACAATAAAATCCCTTCTCCCTTCAGTAAGCTTGGAGCAGTAAAAAAGCAAGTGTTCGACATTTTGAACCTCGCCCACGCTGCAGGAGCACATATCAGTGTCCGATAATCCAAATTTCTTGAGATAGCAATTGAAATTTCCGTGGCCAGTGAGAAATTTTGTTAAGTGAAAATCACTGAAGAAATGCTTGTTATTTAGTCTTTTGCGAAATTGTGGGGAAAAATAGTTTAGTTAAAGAGGCAGTTGATGAAGTCTGGTACAGCTCATTCCATGAGTGAATGGTCTTTTTGTGATTCTCATTGCGAACGTGATATTTAGGGATGGTGTAGCGTACTGGAAATAGGGTCTTATTTTTTCCCGAGACCCCACAAGGGCTTGAAACACAGCTTCGTGTTTTTCAAGGAATGTGTTGTTCGGTTCCACCAGTTCGGAACACGTGGGGGGATTAAAAACCGTTTCCCTTACAAGTGGCTGCATCTGTGGGATCACAGGATCAATGGTGTTAAGCTTTGTAGCTTGCTTTGCAATCCAGTCGGCTCTTTCATTCCCTAAAATGCCAGAATGACCTCGGACATGTGAAAAACAAATACTAATTCTTCTAGCTTTAAGCTTGTAAAGAGTGATTTGAAAATTCACTACAATTTTGTTGCAGAAGGAAATATTACTAAGTAAAAATAAGGATGAAAGAGAATCAGTACAAATAAGAAACTTGGAAGACACTGTACAGTGGTTTGAGATCCATTTGAGCGATTTACTGAGGCACAGCAATTCAGCTTGGAACACACTACATTCATTTGGAATTCTGAACATATAATGTTATAAAGACGACGCCATTTCGGCGTCGTCTTGAAACACAAAAAAGGCAAGTCCAACACGATGGTTAAGTTTACTGCCATCAGTGAAACACACTACAGGAAAATTACTAAGAACATTGTCATCATAACCGATAATTTCGATAGGAACACGTTCAGAAGGATGTGGAAGATTCGAAATAAACATTTTGGAATATTGGGTAATATTTACAACATTATCATTAAAGTCTTTATTTTGCAGGACGAAAAGGTCAATTGGGGGAAACCCCGCTATGACAAAGCAGGCTTCGTAACTTACAGTTCTGTAGCCGCGTATGATTCTGAGTAAAATTCTTCTTTGAATTCTGCGTAGACTACGGCAGTTGATCTTTTTTTCAAAGCGTTACCCCAAACTATAGAAGCATACCAGACAAAAGGTAAGATTCCCTGTTTATAAATCATACCAATAACATTGGATTTCAATCCAAAGGTGTTACGGGAGACACGATTAAGTCCTTTAAGAATGTTTTTACATTTTTGGAGAGATATACAATATGATTTTTCCAACAAAATTTGTCATCAAGCATTACTCCTAGATAGTTGATTTCATTCACAATTTCAAGCAGTGTGTTATCAAAATAGAGTTGCCTGCTGGAAAAGTCCACATTATTTTTCTTAATTGCCATAAACTTCGATTTATTCGGGTTGAACTCCATTTTGTAATCTCTTGCCCAGTTTAAAATATCATTCAATGTGTTTTGAGCAAGTCCAAAAATATCATCAAGACATTTTCCTTGAAAGCAGACGAGCAGATCGTCCGCAAAGGCTATAGTTTCACATCCTGAGAGCTTCGAAAGCCTGACAAGAAGGCTGTTCATAATTAAATTCCAAAGAAGCGGACCAGAGACGGAGCCTTCGGTACAACCCTTCTGCAAGGAACGGGAAACTGAAACACGACCAAGCGTAAGCGAGGCAAACCTATCATTCAAAATATCACTGACCAGATGAAAAATGTTGCTAGGAATAGCGAAATGTTTTAGCAAAACGAGAATTCCCGGCCACCAAGCATGGTCAAAAGCTCCTTTGATGTCAAGAAAAATTAAAATTGTAAGCTAATTCATCTTCTTGCCTTTATCAACTATGTCTTTCAGGTAAAGGAGAGCATCTTCACAACATTTTTGAGGAGTGAAACCAAACTGAGTCTCGTTTAACAGTTTTTTACTGTGCAAAAACCAGGAAATCCTGTTAACAATTAGCTTTTCAAAACATTTTCCAACAGTTGGTAAGAGGCTGATACATCTCAACTTGTCCAGATGCGGACCACGAAAGTCATTCTTTTTCGGAATTAAAAAGATGTTTGCTCTCTTCCAGGAGCGCGGAAAGGTACTAAGGTGTAAACAAGCATTAAAAAGTTTTGGAAAGAAACAGGGGAACATCAGATGAATACGTTTCAAAGTTTCATTTTGAATGCAATCAAGACCAGGAGATTTATTAAGCTTAAGAGAGTTAATCACCCCATCTACTATTTCTGCAGTAGTAAATAGAGGATCTAGACTCGAAGAATAATTTGCCCAGGCTTTAGTCTGTTGCAGACCGTGAAAAGGAGTATCCGTATTAATAGTATCAATAGGAAAGCATTTTTTAAGAATCTCATTCATAGTTTCTTCAACAGAAGTAGTGGAAGACAACAGAAGTAGTGGAACCATTTGGAAGACGAATCCCAGAGACTTCAAATTTTTTCATGAAGTTTTGTTTTATACTGTACGATTAGATTTTCTTCCAAACATTATATTCGTTAATATCCTCTAGATAATCCTTCCAAGATTGGACTTTAGCCTTTTGAAGCATTGAGCTATAATTTTCTTTTATTTGTAAATACTTTTGTCTATAGAGGTTTCTAAGAATAAGATTTCGGGTTCTTTGATACCTGCGTCTAGCAGCATTGACCCTTTTCCTCATACACCCAATCTCTATACTCCACCAAGGAACCCAGTGCGCTCTAATCTTTTTAAGAGGCATTGAGGCTTTAGAAGCAGAAAGGACTACATCTTGAAAGTTTTCTATAACAGATGTTAAGGTGTCTACATCAGCACAAGAATCAATACGATTAGAAAGGTCAACAAAAGGTTGCTTGCAGAAAGAGTAAAAGCGATCCCAGTTTGCCTTCTTAACATTGAAATAAATAAAATTGTTGAAGCTGTTAGAGGTAGAAGGATTAGTTGTTGCAGTAACTTCTGTAACGTAGTCAATAATAAGACAAGCGTTTCGCTTTAATTGCTTTACTACGCTACCTTAAACACTACAACTACAAAAAGCAAGTATGTACAGTTAAGACCCCCCGGCCGAAAGACCAGGAGAGCTGCGTCCTCTCTGGCACTCAAAACAGATCTCTCTCTCGTGGAGTATTGGGGGTCTTTTTTTATACGGTCGGCGAATTCAAAAGCTTTCTCTGGCGTTTTAAGTGCTCGTAAGGGTCCAAAGTTTATGGGATTCCATATGTCGCTATAGTGTCAAAATTCTGGAGAGCCCTCGAACCACTCTGGGATTTATGCCTTTTATGACGCCAGAACCGCATATTACACAAAATTTATGGCCTCTTATCCTAGAGTTTATGAGACCGTTCAGTTTAACATTTAGCCGATAGATGACATGTTCATGTTGAGGGGTAGGAACGAGCATCACAGACTTATATAATTACAATTTTCGTGTAGTAATGGAGACAACGTCACACTTCAAGCTCAATAGTATTATTATCGGGAAGGGATTCATATCCTGGTAGGCATCAATATGAAACGTCACCTAACACATCAGTTCCCACAACAGTTATATCAATATAGCTGGAACCCTGAGAGCCACTGAAGGTAGAACCACAATTTTCATTAATTACAAATAAGTTGTTCATACTAAAAAATTTGAGGAGCTTTACACCGCGAGAATTAGATATTGGACTGTGCCAGAGTTCGGACTTAGGGTCTGTTCACATAGGAGTCCGTTGCGTTGCGTTAAGGAAAAGATGACGTTGAGACGAAAATAAACCAATCGTAGGCTTTAAAAATTTCATTGCTAATCGTTTGGAGGCATATGATTGGTTTATTTTCGTCTCAACGTCATCTTTTCCTTAACGCAACGCAACGGACTCCTATGTGAACAGGCCCTTACTGTTAGCGTCCATACCCCAGATCAGCCTACGGCAATCTATTGCAGCAAACACCACTGATTTTATGTAAATCCAAATCAATATTTTTGTTGAGTTCAAAATAATAAGACAGAAGTATATATTTGGAAGTACTGAACGTGATGTGAATAAAAACCATATTGTAATCGACATTATTTAAATCAAAAAAGTAGAAAGCCCTTGGTTACGAACAATGATTGTAGCCTTGATAGCATCACAACCTGCGTTGAAGTACGTGCGATACGAAAATGGGGAAAATGGAAGAGATCCATTGAAAGCATAAGGGCCTGTTCACATAGGAGTCCGTTGCGTTGCGTTAACGAAAACATGACGTTGGGACGAAAATAAACCAATCATATGCCTCCAAACGATTAGCAATGAAATTTTTAACGCCTATGATTGGTTTATTTTCGTCTCCATGTCATCTTTTCCTTAACGCAACGCAACGGTTTTCTATGTGAACAGACCCTAAGGGCCTGTTCACATAGGAGTCCGTTGCGTTGCGTTAAGGAAAACATGACGTTGAGACGAAAATAAACCAATCATATGCCTCCAAACGATTAGCAATGAAATTTTTAACGCCTATGATTGGTTTATTTTCGTCTCAATGTCATCTTTTCCTTAACGCAACGCAACGGTTTTCTATGTGAACAGACCCTAAGGGCCTGTTCACATAGGAGTCCGTTGCGTTGCGTTAAGGAAAACATGACGTTGGGACGAAAATAAACCAATCATATGCCTTCAAACGATTAGGAATGAAATTTTTAACGCCTATGATTGGTTTATTTTCGTCTCAACGTCATCTTTTCCTTAACGCAACGCAACGCAACGGACTCCTATGTGACAAGGCCCTAAGGCTCCTGAACAAGAGCAACGTCGATATTCGAAGAATCCATACGAGATAATTCGGAACCTTTTTTTTTATAAACAAATAATAATAAATACATTTTAATTTTGTAGAACTTGACTACACTCACACCTAACTTTTAGAAAATTAAATTCACTGAATTTGGCGTCAGGGATCGGCTTTCCAAAAGTAGCATGGCAAGTAGTAAACATGTTCAAAAAGCGACTTTGTTTGAAACAGAATAATTTAACTACTGGATTTGACTGAAATGTTCTTAGAGAGAAATCCTTTTAGATCCCCGTAATGAAATAGTGGAACTAAAAAATCATTCATCCTTAAAATAGTAATTCTAGAAGGGATACTAAAATGGCGAAATCAAAATTAGCTTGTAGGGAAAGAGATGATATTTTCTCTCGGATTTTGCTTGTGGAAGAGAATTGATGAAGAGGAAACTAGAAGTGTTTTTTATCTATCCTTGTTTTAGCAACGGAGAATTATTTAGCCAAATACCTACACTATTTTATTGCACCATTATATTAACCAATTATGTACTGGAGCAAGTTATTTTTGAAAATAAGAAATTCTGCTAGGATTGTCTATACCAAAAAGTAAAATGAAAAGATTATTCACAAAAAGTACTCTAGCAACAGAGATTAAAAAAATTATGAGAAGTAAATTTTGATATTTTATTTATTCAAAATATTAAGAAAAAAAATAAACTGTTATGTAAAATATGAGAAAATAACAGTTTTAAATTATATTTAAGAGACATTGACTATAGAGTTTTGATTTTCAGCTAACTGTTATTAATTTTATAAGCTCTGTTCATATTGAATTACTTCGTGACTAAGCATAGCTGTTATTTCCGGATTAGATTATTTATTTAACAGATATTTGAAACTCAGATTTCAGCATGATTTCTAAAATGAAATATTTCGTTTTCATTCAAGTAACGAAATATGTTTTATCTCGTGTTCCAAAATGTAAATAAAGACTGGATATTGATTTTTGCTTAAATCTGTGCCAGTAAGTTTCTCGGATGTGTATTTTTTTAAAATGGGGGGGGGGGGACGTTTCTAGACGCGTTGTTTATGTCAGATAAAAGTATGAAAATGGATATCTTTATCCCTCAGCATATTTTACTGTCATTCCAGTAATGAATAAAATTCCATCTATTAAAAGATTCTATTTATTTCTGGCATTTAATGATGAATGTTCTTAAGTTCATAAGCACAAATCATTCAAACAATTTATACTACGCCATAACATTATGGAGTAAACAAATTTAGAAATGAAATTAGCAAACTACTTTTTGCTAATTTGTTAATTTATTTACCTCAATATCGAGTAATATTTATTAGAGCAATAGTCATTCTAAAGCAGTCTCATTATTTTAAATTTTAAAGAAAAGACAACGTGCGCTAGAGATTTGTAACGTCCATCATTTAGCACTTTATTTAAGGATAATAAATTTTGCCTCCATTAAAGGTGTGTTCATATTACCAACTGTTCGAATGTTTAAGAATAGAGACTGTAGTTTTAAAATACCATATATCAACCACATTTATTAAAAAAAATAATGTGATGATTTAGACATGAATTTTGAGGCTTTTTTTACATTTGGTACATTAATTTATAAATCTTTTGGATAAGAATTTACTCTGTAAACCAGTGCTTACCTGTTTTCTCCACATACGGATTTGATAAGTAACTAAAATCTTTCTCACGTGATACATGCAAAATACGAAAGATATCGGGATGTTACACTTAAATCTATACTTATATATAAAGAGAGAGCGGATTTTGTATGTGGAGGGTAATCTCCAGAACCACTGCACCAATTTGAAAAATTCTTTCACAGTTTGAAATGTACATTATTCCAGATGGACATAGGCTATATATTATGTACATCTGATCAGTAGAAATAAAGTTAGGGGCTTAATCCTAACAATCTTCATTGTTACCGCTACTGCCCTCTACGGCTTTTTGTGCCGAGGACATCAACGATCCTTAGCGTGGTGCTATCGCGGTGGGCTTCTGTTCTGACGGTAGCGGTTCGAACCTAGCCGTTCTCCGGCACACCCTTTTTCTTTTAAAAAGTTAACTTTAATTATTAACTACATCCAAACTACATTTGGAACTACGCTTTTTATTGGACATTTAAGGTAAAAAAAGATTTACAATTTATTGGCTATCAACTGGAAATTTATTGGTATAATATTTTGTTCAACCCGGACAAAGTCGGGACGGGCCTCTAGTTTGATTATATAATTGGGCATATTTAGCTTCTTACCTTGTCCCCACTTTGATTCTTAATATTAATAGGTCTTGAGATGAAGATCAAAGATGGCCTGAGATGGGGGATGAAAGATTTTTTTAAAATTTATTTCCAATGGCTGGGGCCATGTACACGAATATGAAAAAGAAAAGAAAAATTTAAACAAAGAAACAACAGCAACAAAAATATCGAAAAGTTCGTGAGATAACCGAAGGTTATCGCCCCATAAGTCCTAGGAATGCGACATAGATGTCGATGTTTTAAAAATATCGATGTTTTGATAAAAATATCGATGTTCTAAACATCGATTTATGGAAGCCGATTTTTTTTTAAACATCGATGTTTTGTGGTTTAAAACATCGATATGTAAATATATGTAATTTTCTTTTGTAATTTTTAATTTGAAAATAAAATATTTGTTAATAAATTGTTCTTATTATTTTTTTTTATGTTAAACTCTGTTGAACCAAACTCAAAAATTCTTTTAAATAATTTTGCCTTAGGCTCGGTGCACAAGAGCGATCCGGTGTCGTTGCGGCTCCGCAGTTGCGATCAGGAGTACAATAGAGTTAAACTAACCGACGACGCCTACGTTCATGACCTTAAGAATTTTTTTTTACTAAATTATTTAAGCCTCCTGGAAGTAAACTTGTAAATAAATATGACAAACTTGTAAATAAAAATGTTTGACAAATATTAACATATTTATTTACAAGTTTTGACAAACTTTTTGTAAATAAATATGACATGATATTTACAATAATTTTTTCACATTCAACCAATTAAATTAGAAAACGTCACGGATTTTTATTTGTGGCTTTAGTCCTATCAATTGTTTTGACAGCAATAATTTCTTCCTCAATTTTCTGGCAAAAGTAATAACATTTATTATGGAAATTCTGTGATATGCGCTGACTCTAGCAACCCAGCTTTTGTCATTTGTGTCAGCCCAATCAGAGAGTAAAATTAAATCATCCCCCCCCCCCTCCCTCACGACTAACTAAAGTAACATTAAAGTTAGAGGTTACTAAAGCAGTTTTAAAATATGGATGTTCAAAAACATCGATGTTTAAAAACATCGATGGTTTTGGGGCGATGTTTTGTTAGCATCGATGTTTTAATATTGAACATCGATGTTTGAAAACATTGATGGTTTTGGGGCGATGTTTTGTTAGCATCGATGTTTTAATGTTGAACATCGATGTTTCAAAACATCGATGTTTAAAAACATCAATGGTTTTGGGGCGATGTTTTGTTAGCATCGATGTTTTAATATTGAACATCGATGTTTAAAAACATCGATGTTTAAAAACATCGATGGTTTTGGGGCGATGTTTTGTTAGCATCGATGTTTTAATATTGAACATCGATGTTTCAAAAGATCGATGTTTAAAAACATCGATGGTTTTGGGGCGATGTTTTGTTAGCATCGATGTTTTAATGTTGAACATCGATGTTTCAAAACATCGATGTTTAAAAACATCAATGGTTTTGGGGCGATGTTTTGTTAGCATCGATGTTTTAATATTGAACATCGATGTTTCAAAAGATCGATGTTTAAAAACATCGATGGTTTTGGGGCGATGTTTTGTTAGCATCGATGTTTTAATGTTGAACATCGATGTTTCAAAACATCGATGTTTAAAAACATCAATGGTTTTGGGGCGATGTTTTGTTAGCATCGATGTTTTAATATTGAACATCGATGTTTAAAAACATCGATGTTTAAAAACATCGATGGTTTTGGGGCGATGTTTTGTTAGCATCGATGTTTTAATATTGAACATCGATGTTTCAAAAGATCGATGTTTAAAAACATCGATGGTTTTGGGGCGATGTTTTGTTAGCATCGATGTTTCAAAACATCGATGTTTTGTTGTCGATGTCGCATCCCTAACAACTCCTCTCGCTTCCCAATATCTCGATGAATCCGTATCTCCATGAAGGGCTCTACAGGTACGCAGGTGATATTTGCCCATAGGCTCGTTTCCTTTGTCGCACAGGGGGCAGGCAGCCTCGATAAGAATGCCAATGCGATAAGCAATCATGCCTGGTAAAAAGACGAAAAGCAGACACTGCCTCCTGTCTAGGTTTGTCAGGTATATCTAAAAGACTATTTCTTCCATATTTGATTTCTATCTATATATTTAAAACAGTTCCGTAGCTGACTGACTGGCATACAACTCACAGACCAAACCGCTGGACCTAAAGGGCTGACATTTTGCATGGCGATTTTTCTTATAGCGTAGGGGTGCACTAAGAAAGATTTTTGAAAAATTCTTCTTACATTTTTTTAAATTAAATTTTTAAGCTGTTTTAGTAACTTTTTTTAAGTTGGCATTTAAGATAATTTGAGGGTTATAAAATTTATATCACGAGAAAGATCCTAAAAATTCAGTTTAAAATGAGATCCTTTTCGAATTTTTACCTCCATTTTCTGATTTTTGGGGAATTTTTAAAGATAAATTTTTAGAATTTAATTTATTAAATGCTGATCACGGGATATCTTATTCTGGTACTTTAAATAAATTTATCGTCACGTGCGTAACAACAAAATAGACAAAAAAATATTTTTTTCTTGCTAATGTGGCAGACGATCGGACATTATCCAAAAAAATATTAAAATACAGTAAAAGATATTATGTTCCCCAAACTGTACTATATTAACTGTACTATATTCTTTAGTATGTCCTATTAGATTTAATATGAATATTTTCTTCTACATTATTTTGCCTATAAAAAATCCCTTACGATATTTTTGTGAATTTTTTTTTACATCAATTGTATACATTATCGTCGTATTTATTATAAATATATACATTTATTTATTTTTGGCATTAATTGCATACATTGACAGTTGTATTTAATTCGACTGTACTCCGTAGGTAAGTGCGGGTTTTCAGCTAGTTTTAGATAAAAGTTCATCCTGGTGTGTTAACAGACAGAAGATGGCATGTCGAAAACTTGCCATCACTTTGCCGTCGCAACGTTGCCCAGGGTGCACCGCGAGGATGTGGAACTACTTTGCATCCCTTGGGATGATAGATACACCAGAAAAAAAAATCATTCTGGTTTTCCATCATAATGAAACTGCATTAGCTCTGTCTCCTGATTATTCTCTGAAGAATGATCATCTTCCCCAAGTGGAACGTAAATGAAAACTTCGCTCGCATTTGCATTGGTATAAAATGATTTTTTGTAATCTTCTGTGCTTTCACCAAACCACTCTGAAACTGTATAAGCTTCGTGGCAGGATTATCCTTTTAAAAATACCCATCTCACCTATGTGGATCTCAATAAAGTAAAGGCCACCTTTGCTCGCATTTGCATTGGTATAAAGAGATTTTCACATATCTTGCAGTCTTCTGTGCCTTCATCAATCAATTACAGTACATTACCTGATAATTTTCGCTTCAATCTCTGGCTCCAGTGATTCAACAATAACCTGAAAACCCAGTAGTATCATATTAGGCTAATGATAGTTCAAACTCGGTGCTCCTCAGCTAATGGCTAGAAACATTTCGTGCACTCGCAATAGCGATATTTCCTGCGCTAGCAGCATGGGGGAATCCATTGGTCGTTTATAAATTTAGTTCGTCTGAGAAGGTGTTCAGCGAGTGATGCGTTCTGACGAGATATTCTGTTCATGGATTATCTGCTTCGAGTGATAAAGGTAAGTATATTTTTAAGAAAGATTTTATATTCACTGATCATGTTGTGCTTGCAAATGTTTAATGCTTTTCCAAAGCTCTCTTGATATGTTCTATCATTAATTATAACAGATAAACCTAGATAAAGTAATTGTTTTCGTATATGCTAGAGTTGTCCTTCTGGTACAATCATTCAACGTTCGCTGTCGAGTAAATATGTATCTACTTCCATACTGATATATGTTTATCTAGAAAAATGATACACTCTTTCTTAGCCGCTTTAGATAACATCCATAGAGATTATGTGATATAACTTTCTTGGATTTCTCATTTTATTTGAAGGTCGCTAGAGTAATTTAATAAGGATACTTCATATATCTATAACACTAGAGTTTAAATTATTTCTACTGAAATTGTTTTGTTCAAATTTATTTGCTAGACTACCTATTATCTACTAAAGCGATGAGGAAAATGATTTACATTTTGATTTATTTTTTTTGGGGGGGGATGCTAAACTTTCCTTTTTATCCACATCTATTCTCATTAATTAAAAATTAATGCATCTTCACCCGGTCGTTTTACTGATTTTAAATAGGAGATAGTTAAATGAAAGTTTGTAAAATATTCCATTATGTACATTCACTGGTTACTGAATTTTCGGAAACCAATAAATTTATTGAACTATTATTTCGTTGAAAAATGTAAAGTGATATCTAAAAGTTAATTCTCATTGAAATGCAACAGCAAGATTGTGCTTCTGTTGACGCAGAAAAATACTTATTGGAATTTATTTGGGATTATTTAAAAAGACTGACCATTTTTAACTTGCGTCTGGTCCCTGACTTCCTTTAAGAAGAAAAATTTTAAGTCATTCACAAAATTTTACCTTACATCACTAGAATTCCTTTTATGTGATCAATGGCATTTCCAATTGAGTCATTTCTGTACCTCAGTTGAAGACTTCAGTCTTTTAATCGACTCTTTGATAAAAATATTTAGGTGCTAGGCAAACTTCCTAACTGATAAGTTGAGAACTGATGGAAGGTAAAGCATTTTAATCTTACAAACTGTGGTATTTTATAAAACTGTTAAGATTAAGGGTTTGAATAAGATAGAAAACCCCACAACAGATAAAACGAATATTCAATACGCATATTAAGCAACAAATGACATAAAAATATATACATTTGCTTGATCGTAAATTTTGTTTGGTATTAAATGACTTTATAATTTATATCTGTATTTTTCTTAAAAGTGATTTTACTGTAAGTTTTCCTTTTATGCAATTGACAATATTTACAATATTTGGAGGGGTTACGGTCGTCAAATGTACCCTACAGTGAAATTATTTTGGCCAAGACATGGGATTATTTGAATGGTAATTTAAAAACAGGTTTCATTTGCTAGGTGTTTTCATTAACCGTCTGAGGGTGGGCAACCTTATTTGAATAAAACATATCATAGAAACGTGCAAGAAAATATTAAAATGTTTATTCCAAATATTCGCGAAGAAAATTGTACAATTACTGCAACTTAAGAAATATTTTGAAAAATATAATTGTTTAAAAATATAATTATTTCTTTTTCAATATACTTATAATGGATATTAATCGTTTTTTTTTACGTCTTTTATCAGAAGAGAAAATACTAAGAGATTGATTACACACCCAAAATAATCCAGAATCAAAATTCAATCCCGAATCAAATTGATTTTGCTCGGGTAGAACTTTTTGCCACTACTTTTAATCAAACATTGATTGATTGAATTACTTTACTTTTTTAACAAACTCAAAGATCACCGCAAGCGGTTGAAGAAAGGCAGAAAAAAAAAATGTTTCCAAGAGAGATGCGGCCTTTTGGTGAGATAGATGCGGCCTTTTTCAAAATATTTATTTGAAAGTTCGTGGTGTTTTTATAGTTAAATCCAGGAAATATCGGGAACAAATATAAAAAAAGTGCATTGATCGTGATGGATTAGGTTAAGTACATAAAAGTACCAATTTTTTTTCCCCTCAAATAAATGTGCGTGTATCTGACACGTGATTTATGTCATATTTTTTTCCTCAGAAATATTTTTAAATTTGAAAATACACATTTCTATTAAGCTAAATAAAAAATAATTTTTATACTGATAAAAAAAATTGGTTTTGTATTTTTTCTGCGTTCTTTCGAAAGATTGAGGCTTAAATTTGTCAAAATGCTAAGCGCGTTTTGAAATTTTATTAAATATAGTTTTGTTGTTTAACAGTGATAACTGTAATTTTTGTTTAGCAGAACCACGTCTTATTCTAATAGATTTTTTTATTACAGTATACATGTTATCTTTTCAATAAGTCTATTTAATTTACTATATGAAAGAACAAGTTTGAAGAAATTAACATTAGTAAAGATTAGTTACCCTTGTTCAGTCTTCATAAAAGACTTACTAGTTTTATTTTTATTTTTAAACTAGCTGAAAACCCGCGCTTCACTACGGAGTACGTTCAAATTAAATACAACGGTCAATGTATGCAATTAATGCCAAAAAAAAAAAATATATATATTTATAATAAATGCGACGATCAATGTATACAATTCATGTAAAATATATATATATATTTATTTATATATATATATATATTTATATATATATATATATATATATATATATATATATCGTAAGGTATATTTTTTTTTGGATAATATCCAATCGTCTGCCGCATTAGAAAGAAAAAGAATTTTTTTTTGTCTATTTAGTTCTTATGCACGTGACGATAAATTCATTTAAAGTACCAGAAAAAGAAATCACGTGATCAGCATTTAACAAATTAAATTCTAAAAATTAATCTTTAAAAATTCATCAAAAATCAGAAAATCGAGGTAAATGTTTGAAAAATATTTCAATTTAAAGGAATTTTTATGATCTTTCTCGTGATATAAATTTTATAACCCTCAAATTGTTATTTTGAATGTAAACTTAAAAAAAGTTACAAAAACAGCTAAAAAAAAATCTTTCTTAGTGCACCCCTACACCATAAGAAAAATCGCCATGCAAAATTTCAGCCCTTTAGGTCCAGCGGTTTGGTTTGTGCGTTGTATGTCAGTCAGTGAGTCAGTTACGGAACTGTTTTATATATAGAGATAATTCCTTATTATAATTGCTTCATTTTATTCATCATATTGTTTGAAATTTGTATTCTAATTGTGTTCTGGTCAATAGATGGCATCACTCAGTAACTTTTTTTATTTCAAGTGAAAATGTTTTGTTATTCTGTTGTTGCATATTCGATCTGAGCAATGGCAAGAAAATGGCTAAGAAATGTTTAATCTGTTGTGCTGTATATTCTATTCTAAGCAATGTCATGTTAGAAATGAAAAAATCGCTATGTTGGATGCGATTCCGTTTATTCTTTTCTTGTTGAAGATTCTGTGCAGATTATTGTTCAAACTGTTGACATTTTGCAGTCAATTATACATTTTGTAAAACCTAATTGCGAAGGGTTATTCATCGTGTGAAGAATTCAACAGTTATGTGTTAAAATGAAGTCAATTAATGAATGCATTTTAAGGATACATGCATGGAACTAAATTTTTTAGTGTTGACTTATTATTCAAGTATTATTCAGATGATGTTAAAGGTAAGCCATTCCAGTATTACCTTTATTAAAAGAAGTAAGAAGATTGATTAGTTGCACTTAAACAAGAACATTAAATATTTTTGTTAATGGATTCTTATGCAGTCCACTAAGATATAAATTTAAATATTAATAAAATAACTTACTCCCCAACCCTTTAAATCAAATATTCACTTTTACTCTTGTATTTCATTGTGTGGAAATATTCTAACTAAATCGGCAATATAATTCCTTGTAATTACTGAGAACTGCTTTGATTTTTAATCTTTACCCAATGTTTACTATTTGATCCATAAACATTTTAAGGCTATATTCAGAATTATACAAAATCATCGATACGTTTATCACAACTGGAAAATCAAAGTGATTTCGCTTCGAAAAGCCACGAATAACAACGAGTTCCGAGAAGTGATAGGGTTTAGTTAACCGTACATTATGATTTCCCATGTTTTAGAAATTATTTCAAATACTTCAAAGAGCTCTCCTCGTTTAAACTGCCTCCTTAAACACTAAATTACATGTTATCCCCGGCCATTTATTTCTGGTTAATTGTATTAATGAAATCATTCATTATGTGTCAGGAAATGGGAATTCACCATCAATGTTACCTCTAATGACACCGAATCCATTCATTCGGAGGATTTGGCATCGACGTAAATCAGTTAAGGCATAAATGGGATAGAAACTAGATAACGTCTTAAAACTATTTAGTTATCTTACTGTTATGCCTCTTACGAAACCAATTCGGATTTCATTTTGTTTCTTCAATAATCATGTAAATTTAAAACTATGAAATTTAAATGTACATATCTGTTTTAACAAACTTTTCATTTTAGAAGAAAAAAAATCTATATTATATAAAACGCGTAGGTATGCGGCACAAAAATCGACGATATTTCTACTCTCCGAATGGCAACGGCTGCAACTACCAGATGTAAACATCAGCGGTTGTCCGCAATTTGAAACCGCGTGTCAACATGGATTTACGCACTGAAATCAGGAATGCTCGAAAGCGAGCTGCGCGATCAAGTGAAAATCGGGAACAGTTTCCAAAAAGAAAGCGAAGAAGAAATAATTCATTAAGAGAGAGGCGTGAAAGAGAAAGCATAAATGATCGCGAAGTTAGGCTTAACCGTCGCCGGCATAGCAACCTACAGCCAGTAATAGTTAATTTTCTACACTTTTTTCAGTACTTGCTGAATTTTTACTCCATTTTATAAGTTGATTAGTGGAAGAAATTTTCCCCAAAATTTATTATTTGATATGATTAAGTGTTGATATCTGAATTGTGAACAATAGTACTGTACATACAGAGAGTGATGTAATCCACACTATATTTTAGTACTTGCTGAATTTTTACTCCATTTTTAAAGTGAAAAATTTTTTCCCCAATAATTTCTTATTTGATGTAATGATAAAGTGTAGAAATATTAATTTTGAAAAATAGTACATACACAGAGGGATGTAATTTTTAAAATCATTGGTGTTGGGTTTCTCAGTCTTATCTTTAACTCTGATCTGAAGTAATGGAAATTCATATTTTTTAATCACGACGTATCAGAATCAGCCTTATGAAGAATACCCCTTAACAACGAATATATGTTATTTTCAGTTGAGTTGTTTTGCAAAAGCGACCATGCTAGTTATAGAAAATTACTATTTATTAATTTTTTAAAATTTAATGATTCCTTCATTTATGGGAGTAGAAAACGATTTCTTTTTAGGCAGACACCTTTTTTTTTACATATTTATATTTCAGATTTCATGATTCTGGTAAGTATTATCAAATGAACATATCTTTGAAGCCCGGTTTAAAGGGCTTAAGTCAAAAACAGCGATTTAAATATATCAAGTTATTGGCTTTTATACTAGTCGCAGAACCATAATTTTGACTTGAGTCTTTTGTACAAAGAAATGTAATTTTGTATACAAAAATGATAGTGTCGTGTCTGCCGCGTCAACTCCTGTTTTTTTGTCCCTGTACTTTCCTCTCAAGAAAGCAGGGGGGTAGGGCAATGACCCCGGCTTGATAAGGGATTCGTGTGGTGTTCGGAGACGAGGTCCCGAGCAGAAGTCAGGGGGGCGTCGGAGATACTGCTTGTGCCCACGCGAGAGAAGGCGTGTGGTTTTTTTTTTTAGTCTCCGGTTGTTGGCTCTAGAGAGGGCCGGGGAGACGAATACAGTGCGTGGGTGTATTGAGACTCCAAAGACGCACTAGGCCTTTGTTAGGTAACAGTCGTTGGGAGATGACTGAAGTAGTTAGATATTTGTATAATACTGTAAAATAAGTTTAGAGATAGTTGTGTTTGTGCTTGCGAAAGAAATAAAACTTTGAATATTCACTGGTGTGGTACTGAACTTTATGCTGTGAAATTTTACTTGTGTACCATTGAAAACTTCTTGACATGAGACGAACCAAAGTGAACCCGTAGAAGTGAAGGGGTTCGACAGATAGACTTAAGCCTTTTATAGCAGTCAAAAGATATTTTTATCAATACTAACAAATATCTAAAAATCACTGTTTTTGACTAAAGTCCGTTATACCTGTGCTTCAAAGATATAATAAGAACGGAAAGCACACAAGAGATAAAACGTATATTTTAATACACATATTAAACAAAAAATGACATAAGAATCTATACTTTTACTTGATAGGAAATTTCGTTTCGTATTAAATAACTTTATAATTTATATCTGTGTTTTCCTTAACAGTGATTTTACAGTTCATATCCATCTTTGAAACTGACAATATTTACTTCTGCTCCTGCGAATCCTTTCGTCAGCATGCTTCAAGATGATCAGGGCCCGACTTAGCCTAATTGGGGCCCGGGGCAAACACTTCTTTGGGGCCCCCCCCTCTGCTTTCACTACTTCAGTAATGAAGAACCAAACTTTATGGAGGTATATAAATTTTTCACCTCATTATAGATATACAACAAGAAAATTGACTAGAACCTAAAATAGCTATAAAGTCCCCCCCCTCCAATGGTCAGACGAAATATCGTTCTGTCCATTTTGTTGATTTTCTGACAATTCTATGTCCATCATTAAAAGGGATATAGCAAACCTAAAAAAAGTTCATTAAAGAAGGAAACATAAAATAAACTTTTTATTCGATTTGGCCCCCCCCCCTCTAATGTGGGGGCCCGGGGCAACTGCCCCGTATGCCCCTGCCCTAGTCAGGCTCTGCAGATGATCTAACTCATGGCACAACAGTCCGAATTGCTTTTCAGCACTGTGGACCAAGGCCTGCCGTGCCCATCTCCGCTTTCTTGACCGTGGGCTTGGGGTGCCATACAGCATATGTTTCGGTCAGGTGGTCAACCTGACGCGGGACCCCCAGAGTTAGTTCCCAAGCATGCTTGGTCGTCATTTTATCGACTCACTCAAGGCGTGTGTCGAAAGGCATGAGTCGACCTTGTCCAGTCGCAGGGTTGAACCTTGGACCTGTGGTGTTGTACCTTGACGTTTTTAACCACTGCGCCACAGGGTATCCTTTCAGATTATCATGTGTGACAATAATACTGCTGCCGTAAAAATAACAATGGATACTGCTGCATCCCTTTGCTCACACGACAGAGCTTCATGGACCTGGTCTAGCCTTTTCTAGTCCAGGGGGCTTAGCAACAACAACTATATTTACAATACTTGGTTACGGTCGTCAAATATACCCTAAAGTGAACTTATCATTTCCATGTTTTTATTAACTTGCTTTCTTGTTTGTGTGTTTGTGTGTTTGTCCAGTACAAATCTTCCAATCGATTTTTAACTAACTCCCCGACTAGCTATACATTTGAAACTTTTAGAATAGCTCAGAACACGATGACAATGCATTTTTTTTAATACTTCTAGCCATCTTTAAGCAGATTTTTACCATGTTTTTATTATTTTCATTTAATTTTGTTTTGTAGATGTACTGGTGCAGCCATCTATCGGCCGGTACGGGAACGAAAAGTTAAAGGCAAGTTAACTTCCAATTAACTTCATTTTCTTTCAAGTTGTTGGGATAATTCATCAAAAAATTGAAAAAAAGTATTTATTGATACATAGAATTGTCAAGTTTATATGATTCAACAGAAGATTTAAAAAGATGGTATATAAAAGGTCCTTTTTATCTTGTAATTATTTTGACATCTGAACCAAGCCATGGGATTATTTGAATGGTAATTTAAAAAGAGGTTTCATTTGTTAGGTGTTTTCATTAACCGTCTGAGGGTGGGCACCCTTAATTGAATAAAACACATCATAGAAACACGCGTTGAGAGAAAAGATTAAAATGATCATTCCAAATATTTGCTAAGAAAATTGCATAGTGACTTTAATTTGTGAAATATTTTGTAAAATATAAATGTTTAAAAGGATAATAATTTCTTGTATACTTAACCCTATTTCATAGCAATGAAAAAAATTCCAGTAGTAAACAAAGGGGTATTAAACTGATTGATATATTCTCAGAGGCATTAATCTGGAAACTTAAACAGGAATCTGTCACGTGGGATTTATTTAAAATATTTATAATGTTACGAAAGGAATACATATAAAATAAATAATATTTATTATCAGTATATATAATCACTATTATATATCAATATATATGTGGCTTGGTACAAGAAGTGCCTAAGTCAGTTTTTTCCAACATAACTTTGTTTGATTATGTCTCTTTAAATAAATATTATTTCCAATGTAAGAAGTACCTAAATCTGCCCTATGCTTTAAAAGTGTTTTTTAAACCACTGTACCGACTTAGATACTTCTCATATTGAAAATAATAATTTTTTAAAGAGACATAAGCAAACAAAGTCATCTTGGAAAAAAACTGACTTAGGCACTCCTTGTACCAAGCCACAGATATATAAGTATAAATATATATATATATATATATATATATATATATATATATATATATATATATATATATATATATATATATATATATATATATATATATATATAGCAATGTATATAATCAGTATAATGTATCAATATATATAATCAGTAGTTTATCTTTTGTTATATAAAACATTTTTCATTTTTCCTCTATTGTATTTTCTTGCGGCCCGCAGCAGCTCTCTGTATAATAATATAGCCCTCCTCACATTTCGAGTACTGCAGGCCTAGTTTACAATGATACACTGCTGGCCACTGTAAATGCAACACCCTGAAGGAAACATGCAAATAACATGAAATTTACAACATGCATTAGCGGAGGTGAGATATGCAAATGATTAGAATTTCAGCGCAGACGCACATCACGCGCGCCTGTGGCGCCACTTCAAAGCGCTATTTAAGGCTTAGAGATTTCGACGATTTCAAGTTCGGCAATTGTGTTTTTCTTGTGGTTTTTTCAAAAAAACGAACAATTATGCCTCGTCGAAAACAGCGATCATCTTTTGATCAAGTATTCGAGTTCGACAGAGGAAGGATAGTGGCCTACCGAAATTATGGATTATCTTTCAGGGAAATCGGTAGTCGTGTTGGACGAAACCAAACAACTGTAACGCGGATATGTGATCGTTGGATGCAGGAGGGTACGACGGACCGGCGTGTTCGATCGCATCCACCTCAGCGCACCACTTCACGTGATGACAGGCAAATTGCGCGCATGGCAGTGACGGATCGCTCAGTCACATCACGAACCATAGCACAGCACATGCAGTCTGTAACACATCATCCAGTGTCTGCGCGTACCATTCGACGCCGTTTACAGCAGAGTGGTCTGTCCGCAAGACGTCCATTGCTTTGTCTACCCTTGACGCAGAACCACAGACGTCTCCGCCGCCAATGGTGCGATGACAGAAGGATGTGGACGGCAGAATGGAATGAAATTGTCTTTACTGACGAGTCCCGCTTCTGTCTGCAACACCACGATGGTCGCATTCGAGTCTGGAGACACCGTGAAGAGAGGATGCTGAACAGCTGCGTTTTGCACCGCCACACTGGTCCTGCACCGGGTAATATGGTATGGGGCGGTATTGGATATCACTCTGGCACACCTCTAGCACGCATTGCCGGTACTTTAAACAGACAGCGCTACATCTCCGAGGTGTTGGAGCCAGTTGTCCTTCCTTACCTTCAGGGCTTGCCCACAGCCATATTTCAACAGGATAATGCGCGACCACACGTGGCACGCATTGTCCAACGGTTCTTCGTCAATCGCCAGATTGAATTGCTTCCCTGGCCGCCTCGCTCTCCGGATCTTTCACCGATAGAAAACATGTGGTCCATGGTTGCTCTACGATTGACCCAGATTCCATCCCCAGCTGCCACAGCAGATCAACTTTGGCAACGTGTGGAAGCTGCTTGGTCTGCTGTACCCCAAGAACTCATCCAACGTCTCTTTGAATCAATGCCGAGGCGTGTGGCAGCGGTGATCTCCAACAATGGCGGCTACTCTGGCTACTGATTTTGGCAGGAACCACACTTCACAGAAGTCTATAAATTTAATCATTTGATACTTGGTCAACATGGTATCTACAAAATAAATTTTATTGTGATATCTCTTGTCTTTCTTGATGTTGCAATTTGGGTGGCCAGCAGTGTATATACTATGTTAAGGGGACTCACTTCCCTTAAATCTTTAAAACATTCGATTTTTTGAAAAAAGTATATGTTAAAGCCTGATCATTTCTGAACAAAATAAAGCAAGCCGCATGAAAATATTCCGCTTAGTTCCGGAGATATTGATATTCTAAATATTTAATTACTGATCAAGTTTATGGTAAGAAAAATTTTAAACTCATTTTTCTCAAAATGTAATTTTGCATCATTCCGCAACTGATATCTCAAAAACTATGAAACATAATTCCATGGAATTTTTATCACTACATAATCATGTTATTTTATTGCGTCTGAACTAGAATTATCGCAATCACTGCACATTTTGTTATTTTTTCAGGGGTAAATTAATGCAAAAATTCAAGGAAATTTTAAGTATATTTTGAGCAGTTTTAAAAAAATTGAAAAAATATTTTAATGTTCAATGTTTTATGTTCAATTGTATTTTGAATTATTTATTTTAAATATAAAACAGGAATTATACATTTATGTGTAAAATTAATTTCATAGTTCTGCGCGCAAGCCAGCATACAATAAAAATGCTTAAAAAAGAAGGTCTATCTAAAGCATTTTTAATACAAAATATTTAAAATTATTTTGAGAGTTGACAATTTGTTTATTAAAATAAATATATCAATTTATAATATACATAAAATTTGGAAAAATGGGGATTAAATTAAAATAATTACAAAGGGTCAAAAAGTATGAAAATATGCCTTATTTCCTCGACTTAAGAGTCGAGAGTCCCCTTAAATACTTCTTTTCCATAACTAATAGTTTCTTATCCTTACCTACATTATACACAATTCTCAAAGGATTTTTTAGGACACAGATTGCAAACGATTACTTAATGCAGCGTACATCGTTTTAGCTAGTACTACATTCTTATCTCTAAATTCTATTCTTAAAAATAATCGTTTTCTACCAAAGCCTTGTCTTGTGCAGCATGACCTTTGATTTCAGCACGTATGAGGTCTAAAAATACCCTTTTCTCGCGCCTCTCTCTTAATTGTTATAAAAAAAAACTTTTTTAGAAGGCTAGAATTTTATAAATTCAATATTTTTTTTCCAACTTTCCTTCTCCCCTGCACGTTACAAGGTATCTCGAAAATAATTTTCCCTCTATTTCTTATCGTCTCTTCGCGCCCATTTGAAAATATTTATGCTATCTCAGGGAAGACTAGAAAAACTAAATAAATCGAGGAAGATTTTCAGACGTGTTAAGATTAAAATTCTTCTAAATTTTTATGAAGAAACTGAGGTCAGATTCTGTCACTCCCCGGTCTCGCTGTCATCGCTTTGCATTTCAATATCGCTCTATATTCTAAATGTTATAAAAATTTTATTAAATTACATTATTATAAAATTTTATTCTAAATTTTATGTATTTTATTTTATTAACCTCAATACAATTTATAATTTTTAAAATTTTATTAAATTATAAATTGCATTTAGGAAATGTTGTCATCATTTGTTCTGGGTCTTCATCCAAAATACTACATGTATATTTTGTGTAAATGTATAAAAGATTAATACGTTTTTTAAAAACAAGCAAACATTACATGCAGTCACACAATCGCAAGATCACATGCGTACACACACATGTATGTATTTGTTTATAAATAAATAAATAAATATATATATATACGGTGAAATCTCGATCTATCGTCTTCCACGGGACCAATTGAAATCAACGATAAATGCGGGAAAACGATAGATGTGGAAACATAACAAAGTAATATGATCGTTGGGACTGGATAAAATGAACGACACATGCGGAAAAACGATGGATCCGAAAACGACCGATCGAGATTCCACTGTATATATATATATATATATATATATATATATATATATATATATATATATATATATATATATATATATATATATATATATATATATGTAGGATTTTATGAAAATTCTCTGCTTATGCCATAGTTACGTTCTCTGTTGCTATGCGTAGCGCATAGACGCACTAAACCCTTGTTCCTGCGACATTCCTTGAGGGGACGGTAGAGGGTTGAATGACCCCGGTTTGGAGGCGATTCGAAGGGTGGTGTGTGAAATGCTCTGTGCACGAGGGAGAGAGGGGCAGACCTCGTTGAGGGAGGTTGTGTTTTTGGACTCCGTGCGAGGCACGGGAGAGATTGTAATTCCAACGGGGCGAGTCAAGGCCTGCGTTGTGGCGTACTTGACGGGAGCGAGATGGCTGTCCGATCTTGTAATTCTGAAGGGAATCTAGCATTGCGCTGGGCTATCCCGTAATTATTGTTATATTGTACCGGAGACAGTAAAAGTAGGCTCTCCGGCATATCGGAATTGCTGTCTACATTAATAAATGATTATTGTTGAGTTTTAGAAAGTGTAGTGCATTAATGATTCAATTGTGTTCTTATTAGACACCCCCTAGACGCCAATTAGCTACGTAGACAGGAAAGTCTACACACACACACACACACACACACACACATATATATATATACATATATATGTATATATACTAGAAGTAAATAATCCAACAGATATAGATAAAATTATACAAAATAGACAAAAAACAAGCAGAAATCAAGCACTCTGAGCATCCACGCACCAACGGCAAGATTCTGTATAAGAACCGGAACTGAACCATAAAACGACAGAGGTAATCGACAGGTCACGTCATCAGGGGGCCTAACCATGTCAATTACCTCAAGGAGAACTTTCTGAATAGGATGCAGGTAAGCCCAAAAGACATCCCAAGCCCCCGAGTCCCCCAAAGAAGCAATTAGTCAAGAAGAAAATGAAAAGACAAACACAACTTACTGTATGGGCTCAACACACCTTACAAGCAAGCACAGAAAAATCCTAATGCAATATAAACGGTGCCTACACACCCCAATTCCGTAAGTGACGGTTATGGCGAAACAGCAGCCAGTTTTATCCTAATGGTTATGTCATTGTAACATTACTATAGCTCCACCCCCCATTACAACTTAACCAAAACACAAATACTATTCTAAACAACTTTAAAAATTCCTGAGTCTAAATGCCATTTTTTTAAAACTTTTAAATTACCGAAATTTTTAGGGAAATCGTTTTTTCTTAAGTTTTCCTCGAAAATGCTACATGCCTCCAAAAAATCCCCAGCATTGTTACATATGTTTTTTATTCTGTAAAGTTGTGAGTAAAAAATATTATAATAAATTTTATAGTTTAAGTTGCTATGGAAATTGGTAAAAGTAATAACCTCGAAGTTAAAATCTAACCTTTTATCATAAATTCCTATTTTTATTTCCCTATTTTGAATTTTAATTTTTAAATCCAAATAAGTCGCACAAAGATTATTTTCGTTAGTCCGGTTTAAAGTAAGTTCCTTTGGGTAGATTTGATTAAGAAACTCCAAATCGTTACAGTTAAAAATTATGAGGTCATCAATATATCTGAATCCGGTAATATTATTTGAGTTAAGAAATTTAGTTTCGTAAAAATGTAAGAATAGGTTGGCAAATGCACTAGAGTAGCTATTTCCCATAGGTATACCCTTTATCTGTTTAAAGAAACATAAGCCGTTAAAGAGATAGTTTTCAAAAATATTAAATTTACATAAATCAATCCAGTCACATTTTAAGATTAAAGTACTATCTAAATAAGCATCATAGATTTCTGAACATATAATCATTAAATTATCATGAGGAATACTGGTAAACAGGTTTTCAAAATCAAACGTGTAAATGCTATCTATATTCTTACTTTTTAAAAAATATAGAATATCCTGGTTATTATTTATAATAAAGCTTTTTTCGGTAACCTTAATTTTATTTAGAATAATTTTTAAATAGCTAAAGAACTTTTTACTGAACAAAGTGTTATAACAATTTGTACTACAAGTAACAAACCTAAATTTAGTAGGTACTTTATGGAATTTTATTGTAGGAAACAGGTAAGGGTATTTTATGCTATTAATCTTAAACTTAAATTTTTTGCTGAAAGCTAAAAACCTATTATCTATTTCTTTTTTGGTAAGGTTAATTTTTTGATAGGTATTATTTGAGTTGTATTCCCTAGAAATTAACTGCTTAAAATAATCTTTACACATAAAACCAAAGTTATTTGCCGCCTTATCAACAACCGTAATAATAAACTTATTTTTTAAACCTTTAATTTTACAGTATAGAACTTTGTTTAAAAAGAAACCCCTCTTGTCCTCCATACCAAACTCTTCATAATTCCTTTTTATATCCTGTAAAATATGTACCTTCCACTCCATAAAACCTTCGATAGGCCAATTGTACTTCCTTGCTAATTTTATAATAAAGTAGTCTAAATCTTTAGTGATAGAACTTAAAATTTGCTTTAAATTTACCTTATTTCATACCCTAAATTTTGAACCCTTACGTAGAACTTCCCTCAACCTAACATCATTAACAATATTAAGATCCCCTGTTACGATATGCCCCAAAGTTGGATTTACAAAGTATTTTAAACTCCTCAATATGACAATTACAATCAGAATTAGAAATTTTGCCTAAGTTATGACAATAAAAGTTATAGTTGCAGATTAAGTCCCTTAACGTTTTTTGATATTTAAACGCAATAGCGATTTTCCCACAATCCTTGATTGGTAATAATTTAGAATTATTATGTACAATAGTAGGTAGTTTTAAATACTCGAAATCTTTATCTAGAAAGTTAATAGTACAGTACTCTACCCCTACATCCCTTCCCCTCTTATCATCCAAATATATATTGCATTAGGATTTTTCTGTGCTTGCTTGTAAGGTGTGTTGAGCCCATACAGTAAGTTGTGTTTGTCTTTTCATTTTCTTCTTGACTAATTGCTTCTTTGGGGGACTCGGGGCCTAGGGATGTCTTTTGGGCTTACCTGCATCCTATTCAGAAAGTTCCCCTTGAGGTAATTGACATGGTTAGGCCCCCCCTGATGACGTGACCTGTCGATTACCTCTGTCGTTTTATGGTTCAGTTCCGGCTCTTATACAGAATCTTGCCGTTGGTGCGTGGATGCCCAGAGTGCTTGATTTCTGCTTGTTTTTTGTCTATTTTGTATAATTTTTTATCTATATCTGTTGGATTATTTATTTGTTTTTTCATTATGGGGATATGAAGCTTCTGCGCTATCCTCTATTGAAAATGTTTTCTTTGCAGGATATGTTTTATGTTATAGTGATTTAGCAGTCTATGCTTGAATTTTAATTTTGTTTATTTCTATGGTTTACTTTTTAATATATATACTAGAAGGTAACCCGTCATTTTGACGTCATAATACTAATAATGACGTCATAATGGAAAAAGTATATGAAAGTTAAAAAATATCCCGAATTATCTAACAATATTGCATTTAATCCACACCTTGTAAAAGCAAACCCTTTCATTATTTTTTATTTATTTAGTTTTTCATGCCATTGGAGTAGTAGACTGCCATCCAGTTTTTTACAGCTCACTACGTGATATGAATACTTGAGCTACTTCATTCATTCACATTCAAGTTTGTTTACTTTCAGAATTCATCGCAAAAGTAAACAGATTTTTAAAAACTGTTAAATATACAGCTAAAAGCATCCAATTTTTTTAGTTCTGAATGTTTTATAGAAAAATAGGCTGAACAAACGTGATTTGATGGAGAAGATATCAGTTTTTAGGTAAGAAAAAATTCTGATTCACATCAGAAATTGAAATTAAGCCTAACCGGCCGTTTGTTTACTGAGGGATTCAATTGAAAGATGAGTACAGCCCGGAAGTGTTGTACAGAGACAACGGCTATTATATATATATATATATATATATATATATATATATGTGTGTGTGTGTGTGTGTGTGTGTGTGTGTGCTGATTGAAGCGGAAATTCATGACATGAAGAAGGACTGAAAAAGTTTGTGAAAGACTTCTGAGACATATGAATTTGAAGATAAACGCATCATATTTCCAGGGTGATATTCGAAAAACAAAATGGACAAAAAGTTAAAAAGAGAAGAAATAAATCTTCAAAAGATATCGAAACCTAAAGAAATGATAACTAAGGAACGTTGTATGCCGCTGTCAACTAAAATTTTTTCGTCAGCATAAAATTAAAATATAATCAGTGAATTACATCGTTGAAGCATTCCTTAAGAGGAACACTGTGACAATATCCCCCAAGAGGAAGTTAAGTATACTATAGTCCATTCAATATTTTTTATTTCAGTTATTGACAAATCCACTAGATTTATCATTTAGTGCAGGGGTGGCCAACTTTTTTAAGTCACCGATCGACTTCTTCATGAATTGTTTATTCGGCGATCGACTAGTTGCTATTTTCATAAAAATGAGCATCTCTATATCTATATAATAACAGCTGAAGGTAAACAAATGTTAGTTTGTTTGTTAGTCAGCAGACACGGGGACGGGCTAGTCTCGCGAACCGAGCATAGCAGGATATCGCGACTGGTACCGATATACCCGGACGACCGAGACGCGTGCACTGATGCTATCCTCAACTTTCAAAACTTTAAACTTTTTTAATTATTCATTTAAAACCGCCGAACTCAATGGAAGAGGAGAGCTGAAATAGCTGACATTCCGGGTGGGCCAGCTCCTTTCCGTTTCGCAAATTTCCACTATTTTCATGCATGCAAAATTCAACTTTTCCGTCCTCCAATCGACAAATTTTTTATTTCCGTGTGTTTTACAACTCTTTATCTTTAAGAATACACACATTTTTATAAATTTAAAATGTTTATCATTGCAAACGAAGCTTTTTCCCCAAAGCAGTTTTCCGAATTTCACGAAATCGGCAATTTTGATGGACAAATATTTCGGTTTTCTGCATTTATTAATGTCAATTTTACGATTTATCGACATTTACTAGACGTTCAGCTTCCAAAATATACCAAATACATTTAATAAAAAAAAAATGTTATCATTCTAAAAAAGCGTACTTACAAAACTCACTTTTGAAATTTCCCGCGCTGATCGTCAGAGTATCTTAATGTAACTGAATGAGGAGTTCGTAATTTTTCGACTTATTATTTTACTCACTAATAATTCCAGCAATTTCGTGAGATTTGTTTCTAATTAATAAACAACTGATGAGGATTCTTCCGCCACCAATTTTGAATTCCTGAGAATTGTCTTTTTATTTTTTAAGCACATTTTCTCCCATGAGATTTTCTATTTACATTCGGCCATGTTGCCAAAATGAAGAATTATTAGTGGAGAACGAGTCATTTATTAATTGAAATCCAGAAATGATTTTAAAGCACCAGAAATAATTTTAGTTTCAGGAAAGGAGAACTTAAAACCTTTAGAATTTTTTCTAATTGAATGAGCTTCTTTTTCTGTTTAAAAAGCAAAATTTGAAAACGGAAATTTGAAAGAATTCTTTCAAAAGCCAAAAACCAAAATTTGAAAAAGAGAATTTTAAATCATTATTTCGTTTTTTAAAAATTCTAATGTATTTTTAAAAGGGATTAAACAGTTTTCAATCTTTAAGAAATAAAACCATTTCATTTTAAATCGAAAATACCACACATCGGGTTGCCACTCAGCTAGTCTTACTATTAACAGCTGAAGGTAAACAAATGTTAGTTTGTCAGTCAGCAGACACGGGGACGGGCTAATCTCGCGAACCGAGCATAGCAGGATATCGCGACTGGTACCGATATACGCGTACGGCCGAGACGCGTGCACTGGTGCTATCCTAAACTTTCAAAACTTTAAACTTTTTAAATTATTAAATTAAAACCGCCAACTCAAAAGAAGCGGAGAGCAGAAACAGCTGACATTCCGGGTGCGCCAGCTCCTTTCCGTTTCGCAAATTTCCACTATTTTCATGCATACAAAATTCAACTTTTCCGTCCTCCAATGGACAAATTTTTTATTTCCACGTGTTTTACAACTCTTCATCTTTAAGGATACACACATTTTTATAAATTTAAAAATGTTTTTCATTGCAAACGAATCTTTTTCCTCAAAGGAGTTTTCCGAATTTCACGAAATCGACAATTTTGATGGACACATATTTCGTATTTCTGCACCTATTAGTGTCAGTTTTACGATTTATTTGATAGATACCATTTGATAGATGTTCATCTTCCAAAATATACCAAATACATTTTATAAAAAAAAATGTTTTCATTCTAAAAAAGCGTACTTGCAAAACTCACTTCTGAAATTTCCCTTAATGTAACTGAATGCCGAGTTCGCAATTGTTCGACTTGTTATTTTACTCACTAATAATTCGAGCAAGTTCGTGAAATTTGTTTCTAAATAATCAGCAACCGATGAGGATTCTTCGGCCACCAATTTTTAATTCATGAAACCTATCTTTCTATTTTTTTAAGCACTTTTCCCCCATGAGATTTAATATTGCCACATTTCACCGAAGTAACGGTGGCTCAGCGGTATCGCTCCCGACGTCTATTCTTAAGGTGCCGGGTTCGAAACCAGCCGCCGTCGGATGCAAGAAAATCTTTTATTTTAATTTGCTCTCCATGCGAGCTGTATGCAAATTTATCTATTATTTATTTCAGTTCCGGTTCCTAGGTTTCTGGAATAATCCTCACACTTCCGGTGGGAATGTTCCGGAGGTGTATTTTAGGTGATGTTCCCAGCAATCTAGTCAATAAAATATGTTCTGATCTACACTTCATGTTGTTTCCGTATTCCCCGAAATCATCGTGACAATATTTTCATTCGGCCATGTTGCCAAAAGGAAAAATGATTAGTTGAGAACGAGTCATTTAATAATTGAAATCCAGAAATAAATTTGAAATACCAGAAATAATTTTAGTTTTAGGAAAGGATAACTTAAAGCCTTTAGAATTTTTTTCTAATTGAATGAGCTTTTTTGTTTAAAATGCAAAATTTGAAAACGGAAATTTTAAATAATTATTTTGTTTTTTTAAAAAAATCTAATATATTTTTAAAAGTCATTAAACAGTTTTTAATCTTTTAAGATATAAAACCATTTCATTTTAAATCAAAAAAGCAACACATCGGGTTGCCACTCAGCTAGTAACTATTATAATCTATAATTTTTCAAAAAATTATGGCTCTCGATCGACCAAAATCATGTCGAAGATCGACCGGTGGATCGCAATCCACTTGTTGGCCACCCCTGATCTAGTGGATCTAGGTTTCAAATATAATTAATTTAATAGTTCTTCTTTATAGGATTTTATATCTAGTTTTATTTGAAGAGGTAGTGATTGTAAAATGTGTAACTCCCATTTTTGTAGTTCATATAACTCATGTTTCACAAACAGCGTATTTGAGATTTGGTGATCTTTCATTTTTGAATAGGAGAAACAAGTAGTAGATATGTTTGTCGATACTTGATTGATCATGCTTTAAATTTATAATAAAAAAAATAATTCTTACAGTTGCGTGTTTTATACCTTGGACTATGGGGTGTCCTAATAACTTGGGCTCTTCAAGCAACATCTTTGCAATTCCCTGAGTCTTTGAGATGAATTGTTGTCCAGATAATGATAGATTAATAATGCCTCTTTAATTTGCTTTTAATACTTTTCAATTAAACTGAAGCCCATATCAAATGCAAAAATCAACTCTTAACTAAAATTAAAATAACTTTTAGTTAAGATAGTTATCTATATATATAAAACAGTTCCGTAACTGACTCATTCATTCACTGACTGACTGACTGACTGACATACTACGCACAGACCAAACCGCTGGACCTAAAGGGCTGAAATTTTGCATGGCGATTCTTCTAATAGTATAGGGGTGCACTAAGAAAGATTTTTCAAAAATTCTTCTTAGATTTTTTAAAATTAAATTTTTAAGCTGTTTTTTAACTTTTTTACGTTTGCATTTAAAATAATACATTGAGGGTTATAAAATTTATATCACGAAAAAGATCATAAAAATTCCTTCAAAATGAAATTTTTTTCGAATTTTTACCTCCGTTTCTTGATTTTTGGTGAATTTTTAAAGATCAATTTTTAGAATTTAATTTCTTAAATGCTGATCACGTGATTTCTTTTTCTGGTACTTTCAATAAATTTATCGTCACGTGCGTAACAACTAAATAGACAAAAAAAATATTTTTTTTCTCTTTCTAATGCAGTAGACGATTGGATATTATCCAAAAAAAAAATGCATATCCCTTACGATTTTTTTATAAATATATATATATAGATAGATATATATTTTACATCAATTGTATACATTGATCATCGCATTTATTATAAATATATATATTTACTTTTTGGCATAAATTGCATACGTTGACCGTTGTATTTAATTTGAATGTACTCCGTAGTGAAGCGAGGGTTTTCAGCTAGTATAAACTAAACTTAAAACAACTTTTAGTTAAGACAGTTATTTAAACTGAAAATAAAACAACTGTCTCAACTCAAAGTACTCTATTGTTTTATTTAACATCCATAGGGATGCCACCCATAAGCAGTTCAAATTCCTTCCAAATAACAAGGCTTATCTTTGGAACTGTTTGCTAACAAATTTATTTAATTCAACATACCCAAATGAATATTCGCAAATGTAACTGCATTATGCAACAGCAAAAATTAAATAATACCGTATCGACATTTAATTTAGGAGACGTACCCAAATTTCTAAAAGTTTCAAATCTAATTTTTCCATTCAATTAGCCTTCCAAATCTGAAAGTATATGATTATCGTGCTTTCTAATCTATGAGTGATATTTTATTTTACTGCTCAGTCAACTGGGTTATTTGCCCGATGCAAACGTTCCCACTCTTCACAATATTTTCAGTGTCTTTCAGTGTCTTTTTCAGTAACAATCGGGATCTTTAACTATGTTAATCAACTAACTACTGTAACCATTTTGTCTTCTTAGAAACAGAAGAAGTAGCTCATTAAGTGCAATTATGTGCGATGAAAGTAACTTGTTAGATTCAACTTTATTTATGGTAATTTAAACAACATGCCATTCATTAGAGCTGATTCATTAAATGCCGGTTAAGGCACGTAATGTAAAAGATATGGAGTTCGTACGAACTCGTTTTTTACGGAAGGAACTCAAAAAGCACGCTGTGCGAGCGGATATAATTATATACCTATTTATTTTAGATGCATGTCATGATACTTCTTTAATACCACCTAAAAGGCATTCAGTGAGAGCTCTTTTAGTTCATTTAGTTCAGCTAGAAAATTACATTATTTATTAACAGTATCTGACATTTTTGAAAGAGGGTAGTGGTCATTTTTCAGCAATCTCAGCAAACACAAAGTATAGTTTTGAGGCATTGAATCAAAATTAACCCCCCTAGTTTAAACAAATCACCGTTTGAAGAAGAAGAAGCGCCTTATGCAAATGAGCGGCGCTTTTCTAGTAGACTGGAATCCCCGTGGGTAGCGTACACGCGCGACAGTGAGAGCAAAAACACTACGAGGCGAGGTCGGATGGAGGTGAGTCGCGAACGAAAAACAATTGTAGTGAAGATCGCTTTGCCGTACAGAAGCCGGACATTATCAAGTTTACAGAAGGCGTTTTGAAGTTAGCCATCGTTCCAGCGACTTGGCGATAAAGTGAAGACAGAAAGGTTAGTGTGGCGTATGTACAAGCTGTGGCGTGGCTGAATTCTGGTAGGGTTTCCGTAATATAACTACCGGGATTAACACCAGCGATTAATAATTCCCCGTTGCCTGCTAACAATTGAGTACGGTATTTGTATAGTCTAATTGTGTTGTAATAAATAGTTTAGTGTAGAAAGCCTCGTCGGATCTTGTTAATGGTGAGTTCATTGTTTAGTATATACATTACCTTAAGGGTAAGTGAAGCAGTGAACTTTTCACTGGCACTCGAACTTCACATAGTTAACTTAATATGGTGTGTGGTATTAAATTTTACGCAAAAATAAAGATAATATTGCATGAAGGTATACGTAAACAAAATACATGAAATTGTGACATATTTATCCTCTACCCAAATCGTGTGAATTATAATTTTTAATTCTGTATGTACTTAAAAAAATTCGGATTTAGAAAAATTCACGATTCTAAACCGAAACATGAAATCATCCGATTTCTTATGTTACTGGAATTTTCGAAATGTATTTTATTCACGGGAGTAAGAGAATCTTTTTGAATAAAGATAAGCCTATAAACGTATCAATAGTTCATCTTTTGTTGACAATATAGTAAATAGAATATCAAATATGCATATAAGAGATTATAGGGTGATATGTATCTATATATATAAAAGAGCTTGCCTGGTTGTTTCTCCGCTATAGAATCATAGACTGTTTTACAGTTAATGTTTTGGACCCGAGAAACTTAAATCAGGAAAAATGAAATTTGGGGCTCAATTAGTTTTTATAAATTAATTTTTTAATGTTTTTTGTGCCCGATAGATGCGCTTCTTCCCCCTGTGGATTCCCCTCAACCAGATGCATTAAGAGGGGTGGTTTGAGGATGACGGAGGGGGGGGGGTCAAATTCTAATGCGCGGGAGAAAGAGGGTTGGGAATGACCTTTGGCTCCCCAGATAAACACAATTTTCCTGGCTCTGCTATGTGTTGCAATAATGGGAAAGTACAATTGCCTACAATTCAAGAACCACCCGAGCCTTTACCACCGCCACTTTACCTCTTGGATGAAATGGAAAAAAGTGCGTTTTTAAGGAAAAAATAAATAATAAAGGCAAATGTAAATTATAAAACACATTTCTTATTAAACAGTGGATCAAAAAAAATCTAATTAAATCTAATTGAACAGTATCTAACAAATATAATTTAACAGTAAACTTATTCAATCCAAACGTGCGAACCACGCAACACGGTGTTATTAATTCTCAATAAAATCAGACGAAGGTCCGCAAGCTCAACGTTTCTTTCTTTCTTATTGCTTGTATATCATTTCAGTAGAAACGCGATAAGCGCATTCTGTCTGGCCAGATGATCATGAAGACCGGGAGTGCAGCCCAGTATTTTTTTTGATGGAATGCATGAAATATTTTATATCTATATATCTACCCGGGCAACGCCGGGCAATAATGCTAGTACCTTATAAGACTTCGCATTGTAATAAAAAATTTTTTTGATAAATTAAAAAGACCGAAATGTATATGCTTCATTCGATCAAAAGTTGATTGTAGTCTATGAAGAGCCCCATTGCATAGACAGCAATCATTTTATATAATAGTGTCGTGAAAGCTGTGATTGTTGAAACGGATCATTGCTGTCTATGAAGAGATGGTAGGAATTTCTTACGCTGTCAGTATTACAGTTTGAGTTAGATATGACACAAGTTTAGTAACGTCCGTAAGCCCCTTCTCTGAAATGTTGGACGTTGCTGAAACCGAAGCAAACATTAGAAAGCCAAGACTTCTCAATAAGGGATCAAAGGCCGCAATTGGGCGTTATGTTATATAGCGCTTAAGACGCATTTCTAAGAGGTCTATTATTCTTTTCTAAGCCCAGGGACCTATGCAACTATATCCCAAATAAACAGACTTTGGCGGAGACTACGGATTTTCAGTGAAAGTGGTGACGTCATAGTATTAAAATTACCATTTTTGTGCTACTGATATTTAATAAAAAGGAGATATCGGGACGATGGCAAGTCTTTCATGCTTGTACGCCCAAATATACTGGA
>OU015493.1:199766786-199854286 GCA_907164885.2 Dolomedes plantarius
TTTTTAGATTTCATATGTATCTCTCTCTAAAGACCATTATTGCGGGCGTATAAGTGCCATAAAAAAAATGGCTCATTAGTGTCAGTCAACAGGACGACACGCTCGATTCCAGAGCAGCGAAAATGTCGGCTTGGAAAATGTGACGAAATGGCGCACTTAACTAAATGACTTAAATACACCGCTTGACATCAGAATATTTGTGTGTGACATTTATTATTGTGTTCCGTTAATGAATTTTGTCGTCTGAATAAAGTAAATAAGGATATTTTTATTGCATAAAGGGTATGTGACGCTAGACAAATTTTTTAAAAAATTCTCTGCCGAGAAATAAAGTTAGCTTTAGACATCATACATATTCATGACATAAATGAGAGAAAAATAGAGAAATATTTATGTAAGATGCAAAGATATAGTACGTGATATGGTACTAAATTTCCCTTTTAATAAACCCCAATACCTTTACTTATTTCTTCAATAAATATTTACTTGCAAAATACGAATAGATTGCAAAAATATTTATCAAATATTGAACTCCGAGAACTGTTAGCAGATATTATTGAAAGCTGCTTTTCTGTAAAAGATTGTATATAAGTAGGATGATAGAGTATATAAAAAATCCTTGACTGAAAATTTCCTTCCTTTTTTTTTCATTAAAGTGTGAAACACTGAATAATTTTTAAACTTTTTGTAACAAAAAAAGTTATTCTCTTACTTTAATTTTTATTATATGCATTTCTCACAAAATTAAGAAGTATATATATATATATATATACGTATATACTTCTTAATTTTGCAATATAAATTTTGCATTACAAATAATTTTGTAATACATACATACGTATGTACGTATGTATGTATTGCCATTTATACAAATTATAACATTTATATTTAAAAAACATTTATTAGTTCTTCGTTAACATAAATATGTACAATTATAAAATATTCGATGAGGAATTACATAAAACTTCTAACCGGTTACACTCTATTTTCTAGGCCTTTTTTACACTAACTCAGAGATTGGAACAACTTATCGTCACCATAGAAACTGAGTGGAAATATGTTGCTATGTTTAATCTGTTGCCACGCGGAAAATACCGACTTTGTAAACCTTAATTTATTATTTTAAAATTTATTACATACATACATACATATATATACTAGCTGAAGTACCCGACGATGCCCGGGATTTTAAGAATGTTTGTTGTTAACCAAAATCAATTTAAAAATTAACACAGTAGAAATAACATAAAAAATATATGTGAAATGTTATACACGTCTCAGAATTTCAGCTTTTCATCATTTTAATACTAAAATCTGAAAAGTAAAAATGTCAAATTCTCTAATGTTTGTTAACCAAAATTAATTTAAAACTAAGCACAGTATAAATAACATAGAAAAAAAAACCCTTGTGAAATCTATAAATATATAAATTTATAATAAACTCCTCAGAATTCAGCTAGAATTAGCCTTTTGTAAAAAAAAAAAAAGCTGCAATTACAGGTTCAGCAGAAATTTCCAATAGAACAATGATATGACTGCAGCGTTGCCTCTTAAAAAAATGAAGTGTTTGATTGAGGGCTGCAAACCATTCAACTCCTCTCCACATTTAACTCCTATAAACATCCTCTACATATTAAATTCCTTTTCTCTCCATAATAAACTCCTCAGAATTTTGGTATATTCAGCCTTTCATCATAGTACCACTAAAATCTGAAACATCCTCTCCAGAAATATAAATTTATTAATTTCAATAATTAAACACACACAAATATATAAATTACGCAAAAGTTTTTTAACCAACATTTGAATAATTCGTAAATGAAAAAGCATATGAAAATAAAGATAAGAACTTCCGGAATCGAAATTAATTACCCTTAATTTTTAATTAATAAAAAACCAACATAATATGAATAAAAACGATAGTTGCTTAAAACCATATGAAAATAAAGCTATTATAAAGATGATAATAATAAAAAAAGCATAAGAAAATAATGCTCGCGCATGAAGTTAACGTTACGATATAAAGATAGTAATAATAATATAAACCGCGTGCATAAAATATTTAGCTTTTCAAGCGAAATAAATTGATTTTTAGAAAAAAACTACTTTTAATCGAGACATTAATATACATTGCACAAAATTTTAATTTTACCAACTTTCCACCCTACAATTTACACCCTACTTCTTTTAAATAGGATGTAAATATAAAGTTTTAACAGCCAATTGAATGCCAGTTAAAAATAATGTGTGCGCATGAAGTTAACGTTACGATATAGAGATAGTAATAAAAATCTATATATATATAAAACAGTTCCGTAACTGACTAACTGACTGATTGACTGACTGACATACAAAGTACAGACCAAACCGTTGAACCTAAAGGACTGAAATTTTGCATGGCGATTCTTCTTATAATGTAGGGGTGCACTAAGAAAGATTTTTGAAAAATTCTTCTTAGATTTTTTTAAATTAAATTTTTAATCTGTTTTTGTAACTTTTTTCAAGTTTGCATTTAAAATAATAATTTGAGGGTTGTAAAATTTATATCACGAAAAAGATCATAAAAATTCCTTTAAAATGAAATTCTTTTCGCATCTTTACCTCCATTTTCTAATTTTTGGTGAATTTTTAAAGATTAATTTTTACAATTTAATTTATTAAACGCTGATCATGTGATTTCTTTATCTGGTACTTTAAATAAATTTATCGTCACATAACAACGAAATAGACACAAAAAAAATTAAAATAGTGGCGCCATCTACTGTACGCTTGTGAATCGAGAGTTGTTGGTTATTTATTAATTAAAAATATTGGAAAGTTCTTGTGGATCTGTAAATATACATGTGGTAACAGTTTTAAAATTTATAAATTATCAACCTACACAGGTGATAATTTATCCGGCGTTGCCCAGGATTTTAAGAATGTTTGTTAACCAAAATCAATTTAAAAACTAAACACAGTATAAATATCATAGAATAAAAAGCATGTGAAATGTTATACACATGAATAAAAAGAAAACCCAACATAAAAAACCATAAATTTACAATAATTTCTTCAGAATTCAGCTAGATTTAGCGTTTCATCATTGGAGCAAAAAAAACCTGAAAAGTAAAGCATAAAATATATACATTTATAATAAACCTTTAAAAGCTGAAAAGGAAAAATGTCAAATTGTCTTTAGGAAAGTAAAGCTGAAAAGGAAAAATATCAAATTGTCGAATGTTTGTTAACCAAAATCAATTTAAAAACTAAATATAGTATAAATAACATAGAAAAGATTTAGCCTTTATCATTGGAGCAAAAATTCCTGAAAAGTAAAACATAAAATACATAAATTTATAATAAACCTACCAAAATCCATTAAAAAAATAAACACAGTATAAATAACATAGAAAAAAAAGTATACGAAATGTTATACACATTAATAATATGAAAAATAAAATAAAATAAAAATAATAATTTTTAAAAATAATAAAATAAAATAAAAATAATTTTAAAAAATAATAAATAAAAATAATAATAATAATAATTTAAAAAATAATAAAATAAAAGCTGAAAACACAGGTTTAGCAAAATCTGTACGATCCGCATTCGAACCCGCTTCGTGTAGTGTAGTAAATGAACGCTCTTACCGAATGCGCCACAATAACATGCTGGTGTATTGTGTAAATAGGAGAATATTTGTACTAAAATTACTGGAAAGTTGCTATGGGTTGGTGAATATACATGTATTTATGGAGTAAGAGGAGTTTTAAGTTAGAAATAAGTTAGCAGGATAGAAGCTTAGTCTTTAACTCTTCAATAGACACAAAGACATAAGCGAGGGGGGTTGCAGTAGCGATTAAAATTGATCTTGTGACACTTAGCGTGGTTGATTCGAATTTTCCATCGCGTGTGATAGTGTCAATATGCCGTTGGATCCGATTTATTTTAGAGTATAAAATCTGACTTGAAAGATTATTATTTTCATTTATTATTCTGGCTTAATATGTAACTTGAAACTTTTTGATTTTATTTATTTTTATCTTTTCGCTCGCTGTTCGCTTCAGCTAACCCTAACGTTGACGCCATATTCAGAGGGGTGATTCCACAAAGTGTAACATCTTACATTTAGTTTCAAAATTTTTGGTTTTTTATTAATTAAAAATCAACGGTAATTAATTTCGATTTTTGAAGTTCTTCAGACCCTCGGCTGTTTTTAAAGACGCCTGTATGTAAAATTTCACGATCGTTGCTCCTAAACTGTGGATTTCTATACAATTACAGAGATACAAACATTCATTTTTATATATTAGATGTTTGCTTTAGATAAAAGAAAAAGAAAGAGGTCGACATTCAAAAAATTCTGTAGCAATAAACCATATTTTTTTATGTATTATGTGTTTTATGTTTTATATATTACATATTGTATTATGTAATATGATAGAACATAAACTCATGTAAAATGAAAAAAAAATATTTATGAATTACAAAACTGCACCGCTTCAAACCCATGGAGTCTGTCAGCGTTACTCGCATTGAAATAATTTAAAAAAATCATAGACCTTAGGAATTTCGTGGCTAATTGTTTGGAGTTCTGTGATTGGTTAAAACTATTTCGATACTGAGCAACGTTGACGGACTCAATGTGAACAAGACTTAAGTACTCACTGAAAATATCATTACGATAATAGTGTATGTATAGGAAAAATGAACATACTTTGAAATTTCTAGACTGTTAAACTCAGGTTCTCATAAACGATGTACAAATTGAAACTTAATATAAAAAATTACATAATTGTAAAGAATTATTAAAGAAGAGGATCCTTGACTGTGCTAAACTAAAGAATCTATTTTGCATCAATTTATTTATACTTTTCATTCTTCTTTAAATATTTAACCTCTCTGATCATGAGGGAGGATACATTTACTTTATATCCTTGAGGTAGCCATATCTCTTTAAATTGTTGATTATGTTCAAATTGTCTTTTCACCTAAGTATTAGGATTCTAAAGGTAGTCCTAAGTATTAGGATTCCTAAACCTAAGCATTAGGATTCACCTCAGTATTAGGATTCAAAATAAGTTATTTTTAATCCTAAATTTACCTTAATGTTGTTCTCGTCTTAGGGCCTGTTCACATAGGGCCTGTTCACATAGGAGTCCGTTGCGTTGCGTTAAGGAAAAGATGACGTTGAGACGAAAATAAACCAATGACAAACCTCCAAACGATTAGCAATGAAATTTTTAACGCCTATGATTGGTTTATTTTCGTCTCAACGTCATCTTTCCCTTAACGCTACGCAACGGACTCCTATGCGAACAGGCCCTTACAGAGCTATTTTCATATCTCCTGACATTAGCTGGCAAATTTTCATTTAATGACCATTAAATAGGGGGATTTTTCTTGTGGCGGACAACAGTATTTACAGGATTTGCTGTTTTTCAGCGTGATGAAGATATTTTGCCAGTGACGGATCTGGGTAATGTCTGTCGAGACAACCCCTAGATACAACGCCCTAGTCTATTCTGGAAATCTCTCAGGCTTCTATTCCGCATTCCCGTAATTTTTGGAACAACGTAATATGTTACTCGCAGAATTTGCCCTATATCGGCATTATGCAGATTTTTCGTTCGTGACGGACTTGGGTGATGTCAGTTAAGCTCTGCTTTCCGCACATGCCGATTAGGATATAAAGAGGCATTTGCGTAGAGACAGGGTGGGCCCCCCCCCCCCTTTCGCTGTCTGATTTCGCATGGAACGCAAACGGTATCAATGCTAAAATCCGTGAGTTGAATCTTTCGTCTTATAATTCTTTGTTTGTCCTCGTCATTCAATTAAAATATAAAAAATATAAAAACTATACTTGGCTTTTCAAAGGCAAAAAACAATGAAAAATTTTATAAAATAAAATAAAACCTTAAACTTCCATCTAGCACTTATTATTTGTCTCTGATTAAATCCTTTTGGATTTGCTCGATTTTCTAGTTTTAGAACTCACGGATTCTGAACCTTATCTCTCTGTCCAATCACCTTTCTTCCTCCTCTCTCTACCTGTCAGTTGAAAACCAGCTTTCAGACAGCTATTGACTCCGAATCCACTAGAGAAGCATCACGAAGATCCTGGAGACGTCCAATGAGAACTCTTCATTTCACCCTCCAAAGCTCTGACCAAAAGACTCCCTGCTTCACTTTTGTGTTGCAGTTTGCGCTTCCGAAGATATTAAAAAACGAACATTCCTTTTCTCATTTCGGTGGAACTTTCGCCCTCCGTTGTCAATCTCATGAAATATCTTCGTTAGAAGGCGATGGCCTAGGTAACACAGTTAATCACATGGTCCAATGGAGACAGGTTGGTACTTTGGTTTACATGAGTTCGAATGATGCAGCTTTAGCCACTCACTTATTTTTGTGCCCCCAGAATGGGGACTAAAATATAACTTTCATATGGTTAGTATTTGTTAAATAAATTTGTAAAGGTTTGAAAGCGAGTTCAGTTTTCTCAGTCCTCCAGCTTATTCTGCAGACATTCGTGTAAAGTGGCTTCAACCTAGGCAGACACTTTATCCTAAACATAATTTTTTATAACATTGTTTGTGAAAATCGTCCCATGAATGAAATTAAGACTTGAATCACCTATAAAATTTCTGACATATCTGGTAAATTTTTACGAATAGAGAGAATCACATTCACCATACATTTCATCTAGTTTTTGTCTAACTTGAGATTATACCGCAAAAGAAGCCCTCTGATCCAAAAACATGTTACAGATTCTCTGATCACATTAATGTTGCCTTAGGACCTGTTCACATAGGAGTCCGTTGCTTTGCGTTAAGGAAAAGATGACGTTGAGACGAAAATAAACCAATCATAGGCGTTAAAAATTTCATTGCTAATCGTTTGGAGGCCTATGATTGGTTTATTTTCGTCTCAACGTCATCTTTTCCTTAACGCAACGCAACGGACTCCTATGTGAACAGGCCCTTAAGTTATAGTCTATATCTACGGGAAGTTTAAACTTCAGTCATCTTTTTTTAAACCAAGACATCAATTGCCTGTTGTCTAGTGACACACCGTGTTCTCTCTATCAAGGTTTTTTTTCGCAAACGATCCATTGGTTAGCAACTTCCAATTGTAATACTTCTGAACAGATGACTCGTATGGGACTTTGACTCTTCTGCTGTGAGAGTCTTGTCAATGCTACCTTCATCTTGGGTGTCGCCTGGTCATCGAATCTTCAGAGTTCAGATGTCCCTTAACATTTATTGACTAATTCTTCCATGTCAGCATGGAGATGGAAACAGCATTCGCGTTTGGAAGCAATCGGAATGATGTAAACCAGATTTTTCTTTTAGAACTACACACAGCGAAAATTCTTGGTATATTAGTAGAGAGGTACTATCGATTACTATATTGAGTACTATTGAGTACTATTGGGTACTATAGATAACTATTTCTTACGATATTTGCTTCCTGATAGTATCTCTAAACGGCAGTCTGGTCAGCTTTAACGAGAACTTAGGATCTATCACAACATAGCCATATTTTGATAAATCAACAGCTCACGGGGAACTTCCCACTCTTCCTACTTACCCATTTCATCCTCTAATCACTCATGTGTGTGACTTAAGTTGGATGCCGATGTCAACGAGTTTAAACAAAGTAAAGTGACAACTTGAAAACGTGCAGTCAAATCTGTCACTTGATTATTTGAGCATATTGGCCTGATGCCATGCATAATAACGCCTGCACAGCGAGCAGATGGCTATATTGTCTATGAGTGTTCAGCCAACACAATTGTAGACATTTTCGCCAATTAAACTATGGTATATATTTTTTAACTTAATAATTGCTTTTAGTTAGTGTGCTTATTTCATAAATGGTTTAATAGATGAATAACGTTTGCTGGGATGTGCTACTTTTTTGTTGTCGAATGTCTTTGTCCTTTTGCGAATTTTCACCGTATTAAGAAGTAAAGAGTTTAATTCATATCCAATACTTTGTAATTCTTATCCTGATTTCGAGTTCTTGTTGAAATAAATACGTCTGCAGAACTATAGTCTGCCTTAGATTACCATGATGCTTACCTGTTTGATGCAAAAGAAGAAATTTTTTTTATTAGTGCTTATAGCAGTATCTAAAGAGCACCAATAATAGCAAGTTTTAAAGCTACGTTTAAAAGTACAAAAGCTCTTCAACAGCAAATATGCTCGAAAATATTTCCGAAGAAAACATTGTTTTTCTTTCGTTTAGAATTCCTCCCAAAAGTACATATTATTTCAAAATATTATCTATCGAACTTGTTTCGAAAATGGGACAGGAAATCTGAAATCGAAAAAGATTTAGCGTACTTCATCCTTAAATCTCACAAACAATTTCGCCTGAAGCTGTTCCATTCTTTTACGGATAAGTTAAGTGGAGAGTTAACAACACGTGACGTTTCTTTAAGAATCGCAGTTTGAGTTGTAAACTTTTCTCGAGGACAAAGCATTTCGGAATAGGTCTTATAAAATGCCGTGTATCTTCGCCATGGTTAAAAAAAAACATCTCGGAAGTAAATTCCCCAATGAAGATAAATTTTTCGATCTTCTCTTTATCAACCATGTTCAGTAGCAAGGAAAGATATGTTCAGGTCAGCAGAGCAAATTGACGGTACAAACTACTTTGGGGATTTTAAGTCTTTTTAAGAGCAAGCTGTGATACGGAAATTACTGTAACACGGAAAACGTGTAAGCCATTCATAAGTTTTTTTTTATTGTGGAAGTTTTCGATATCTGTTAAAATATTTACATCCTAGCATGAATTTATAAAACTTTTTGAACCCAAATTTCTAAAGAAGCCGAGTAATTCAAATTTAAGTAATCTATTAGGTAATCAAAAAAATGCAAGCGTTGTCTGTTATTCGGTAAGGTTAAGGATTACACTTAAGTAGTATTCTTTAGGATTTAGTTGTTTAATAATTATTGCATTTTTTCATATTTTCTAATGTACAGTAAAGAAATTATTTAAAGTCAAATGTTCTCGATTATTAGAGCATTAATAAAATGAAAACTCGGCATATTTTGCTGCAGAATAAATCGTAAGACTCTGAAAATTGTTCAGGTAGAAAGATGAAGAAAAAAATGTTACAAAACTTAAAACACTGAAACCGCTTTAAAGGTGGTCGTTTTTACCTTTTTTCTATCGTACTAAAGTAAAACTGCGTGGTATCAAATTATTTTAGTTTCTTTTCCAACACGAAATTTAAATATGGAATAGCAAAAGCTTCTTTTTATTGTTCTAGGATTATGTAAACATATAAAGTATGGGAATTTAGTCACGCAGAGTAAAAATAATAGCAGCAGAGTAGTAGCAAAACATTTAATAGGACTAAGAAACATTTTAACACATAACACAGAAGCATGTTACAGAGAGCAACATTATTCTCTTTCTACCACCGCTTTTAGAGCGTTACCGTACAGGGGAAAACTATGATGACGTCATAATTAACATGTGTGCGCACGCATGCCGTAAGGAGCATAAGGAGAGAAAATGAACGTTGGTTTTCAACATAAAGACTGTCGTACATATGCCACATAGTTTAGTTGAAGTTTGCTCGGTATTTGTCTTATCTGATGCTTAAAAAAGTTCGAATACTTATGACCCTTTAAGAAGTCATATCCAGTTCATTTTCTTTCTCAGGCTACATTTAAATTCAGTCTTTGGAACAGTTGTTAGCCACTTTGCTGCTTTTACTTTATTTTCCCGACAGCCTTTAATCTTTTGTAATTTGAGGGGTATTTTAATTTTGAAATTGACAAAATATCTCTGGGAACTGAACAAATACTGACTATATGAAAGCTGACGGGCTAAAGTCTTTAAGTTTGTGGGTCTTTCGATTCATTGCCTACAAACCAATATTGACTCAGAATACAAAGGCCGGCACCCCAAATATGAGGCTGTTCTTTCCTCACTTGTTATTCCTCAGTCTTTTCTCAGGTAATACTTCTTGTTTACCGAGTATCGCTGTAGCACTAACTCAGATTCGTAAAAGAAAAAAAAAGTATCCACTTTTCATCTAACTTTAACGTACTTTCTTTGGCATAAATTTTCTGTTTTACTTGCGAGAAAATTGGCCTGGTATAATTCATTAAAATAACTTTTTAGCTAATTTCACCGAAAAATATTGGCAATATTTATTTACCATGAAACTGTAGGGCAGTGATGTTTTTTAAAAGAAAAAATTCTCAATGAAAGCGCAAACTCACTTCGTTAGAAATCAACCGCCTTTATTGGGTGGAAAAGGAAAATCGTAGCTACTTACTACGTACAGCATAAACATTCTTAACGTCAGTTAGGGCCTGTTCACATAGGAGTCCGTTGCGTTGCGTTAAGGAAAAGATGACGTTGAGACGAAAATAAACCAATGATAGGCCTCCAAACGATTAGCAATGAAATTTTTAACGCTTATGATTGGTCTATTTTCGTCTCAACGTCATCTTTTCCTTAACGCTACGCAACGGACTCCTATGTGAACAGGCCCTTAGTCTTTAATCAACCTGTGGTGTCTTTTCTGGCATAGCTATTGTCATTTCCCTAACGATTTATAGAAATTTTGCTTCGTAAGTTTTTCTATTTGTATTGTTATATAATTCTGCATCAATACGGTAGATGCATAAAAATTAAATTAAATTTTTTTTATTTTTTTTAATTAAAAAAACAAAAACAGAAGGGGTGCTTAAACGTATACAATTTTTAAAGCTAACACTTCTCTCTTAATAAAATATGCCTGACTACTATTTCTTATCATGACTGGACAGGCCTGCAAAAACGCGGATAACGAGGGTTACAATAGCTAGAAATGCGTCAATTAAACACTCTAACGGACACACGTGCAAGGTGTATGCAATATTACCGTAACAACAACGCGAGCGCTTAATGGCCAACAAAAGAAACCCGGCCCTGCCGAAACCTCGCAAAGAGGAGAATTAACTTAGTGCGCCGCGAAACTGAGGCTCGTGGATGGTTTAGCCCCGATATTGCTAAGAATGCGCTTCTGCCCGATTGGTCTAGCCAGGATAGAAAGAACTTCTCGAAGAGTGCTTTCACGCCAAGCTGACGCCAAGTTCATTCTTGGGAAAAACTCTTTCGGACAAAGGGATAGGAGAGGACACACATTTATCTCGAAACTTAAAACTGATTTTATGGTCCAATTTAGGGAGCAAACGTAACACGGCATGCGTGGACAAAAGCTAGTTGGATGTTCACATGACACACCCTGCAATTACCAGCCGTAAAAAGTGCATTTTAGTCAAACTTAACAAGGGAATCCTGAGACTAACACCTGGCTAAGCAAATTACGGTTGAAGCTTTTACAGTTTAACAGAAATGGGCAACGCTAAAAATTTTGAATAATTGCATATAAATACAAAACAAACACACACACACACACACACTTACTTTCCTTGATCTGCCTTAAAGAAGAAAATTCTTGTTTTAGTAGTTGGTCTTCTTTCAAATTAATTTGGACAATCGGATATTTTTTTTAGTTTGTCTTATTGTCCCTTATGGTTGCAAAAATTGCATTTCGAGCCTTTTGTTCGAACCTCTTAAATTTCTCGCTGAATATTCCTTTTGAGAAACATATGACGAAAATGAGACGAGTGTTTGACATTGAAAATCGACTTATTTATTAGCGATCATTAAGGAACCAGAAAGTTTAAAATATGGCTAATTATCTATGTTCCATATTCCGAGCAACAGACGGAGTCGCTGATGGCTGCATTTATATTTATTTCCTCGTGTATATTAACTGATCACGTTTTCCTTTACGAAAGAAACCAAACTCGGAACTTATTATTGTACGAAGGCAAGCGAGAAACTGATCTTGCATCTGAATGAATTAAATTTTGTTACGTTAGTATTCTTTTTACTGTAAGAATCTCATTAATGTGTTATTTTGCAAAATAAATTTTGTCGATTATGTCTATAGTAAAAGAAAAAAGATTTATTGTCTCAAAGATTAACCAATATTTGTAAAGGTATAATAGTATGCTGGAAATAAATTGTTATCACAGCAGGGGAAAAAATTTCAGGTAGTCTCTTCTAACGAAACTACCGTGTGTTATTAACGTAGGATTACTTATCGTTGCTTACCTCTTTTGTGTGTATATATATATATATATATATATATATATATATATATATATATATATATATATATATATATATATATATACACTCAAGAGCCAAAACATTATGACCACCTGTCAATAACGAGTTGGCCCATCTTTGGCTCGCAACACAGCTTCAACCCGCCTTGGCATGGATGCCACAAGTCCTTGGTAGATGGCCGGAGACAGATTGTACCAGATGTTGAAGCAACGGTCACGCAAATCCGAGATATTGCGAATTGGTGGTCTTTGAACTCTGATCTGCCGTCCCATGACATCCCAAATGTGTTCTATCGGATTGAGATCCGGTGAGTTAGGCGGCCAGAACATTTAATGGAATTCAGCATCACGTTCCTGGAACCACTCCAACACAATTTTAGCCTTGTGAGACTGGCGGTATCCTGTTGGAACATTCCATTTCCAGCTGGAAAAACAGAGGCCATGTAAGGGTGCAACTGGTCCGCAAGGATGTTCAGATACCCTGTAGCATTCATGGTCTGCTCTACCACAACCACGGGTTCCAGAGACGCCCAAGAGAACGTCCCCCAAAGCATAATACCGCCACCACCGGCCTGTGTATGACCTACTGTACATTGAGGAAGCAACAGTTGGCCTGGAAGACGGCGTATCCTGACACGGCCATCGGCGTGATGAATGACAAACCGTGATTCATCTGACCAGGCAACTCTCTCCCACTGATCCATGGACCAGTCGAGATGTTCCCGGGCCCAGCGCAGGCGCAGTTGGTGATGACGCTTGGTCAGCAAAGGCACACGAGTGGGACGTTTGCTGCGTAGCCCCATATCCAACAGTGTCCGCTGAACAGTGTGCTGCGATACTATTCTACTTGGTCCTGCATTGTACTGGGTTGTCAGCTGAGCCACTGTCTGGCTCCGGTTTTGCTTCACCAGGCGAGACAGTCTCCGGCGACCTTTTTCTTTGATAGCGTGTGGACGTCCGACACCATGTCGTCTACTGCTGGCTTCACCGTCATTCATCCACTTTGCATAAGTACTAACAACTGTAGGTCGCGAACAACCCACGAGTCGTGCAGTTTCGGAAATACTTGTTCCGAGCCTTCGAGCCATTACAATCTGCCCTCTTTCAAAGTCGCTTAGATCCGTAGCCTTTCCCATCACACACAGAAGTAAGTGAAAGAATGATTCTTCAGACTCTCCAGCAGCAGTTAAATACCACTTCCACCTGATCACGGGCATTCCACGTCATCCAGGCGAATGCATTGCAAAATGTAGGGGTGGTCATAATGTTTTGGCTCTTGAGTGTATATATATATATATATATATATATATATATATATATATAATGTGTGTGTGTGTGTGTGTGTGTGTATGTATATATATATATATATATATATATATATATATAATTTTAACGCATTTTGGTACTTTTCTGTTTAACAGTTTATTGCTTGCCCAAGCGATACAGACTGCGTTTGACGCACTGCCAAAATTATAACTCGCGACGACGGACGGTTTTAGCGTCTGAAATTTTGCTTTCCGGAGGACCGTTATGGAGGAACGTAATCCTACTTTAAAAGAACTGGTAACAACAGTTCTGTAATAAACCTCAATATTTCACTTTTATTTGGAAATGTCGTAAAATTAAACGAGCATATGGCTCCATTTTCTTGTAGTACTCCCCAAGGTCATTTTTACCAAATAAACAACTATATGAATTTTTAAGTTTAATCATTGGTTTTAGATATTAAAGATCTAATTTGTATTCAAAGAAATTCAAGAATCAAGATTTATACTCCCACTAGAAAAGACGAAACGATTTAAAAACTTTTAAAAAAATAGAGTAGACAAGATTAACAAAATTAGGTATAAGAGTATAACATAATTTTTTATCCCCTTTCTTGCAAGAACTCCCAGTTAAATTCACTAACAAGTAAAGCTTTTGTTATAAACACAGACTACTAGATCTCTAGGGAATGGTTTTAGGAACAGACGTCGGTCATTCTTAACGACTCGAGCTTTGTACTTTATGTGACAGAAAATTTAGTGTCCCATCAACCTGTCAACTGCAGACAGTGAAAGGTTTTCTTTGGGTGGTTTTAACAAGGAAAACTGAGACAGGGTAGGAAAAAAGTTAAAGATAAATTAGCAAAGTGTTAAAGGAAAATCGAAGAAGAAATTTTGTGGCTCTGAACTGGCATCATGAAAGTGGGTGCAAATTGTTGAATGATGCATTCTCGCCGCTATAAAGGCGTATATGTATATCATTTAAGAAGAATTGGAAAAAAAAACATTTTATGTAGAATGTATTAAAGGATTGCATTTCAATAGTAATAGATATATTAAAATCCCGTATAAGAATCTATAAGTCTAGTAGATTATACTAAAACTAGATGAAAACCCACGCTTCGCTGCGGAGTACATTCAAATTAAATACAACGGTCAATGAATGCAATTAATGGCAAAAAAAAATAAATATATATATATATATTGATAATAAATGCTACGATCAATGTATAAAATTGATGTAATATATATATATATATATATATATATATATATATATATATATATATATAAATCGTAAGGGATATTTATTTTTTTTGGATAATATCCAATCGTCTGCTGCATTAGAAAGAAAAAAAATTTTTTTTGTCTATTTAGTTGTTATGCACGTGACGAAAAAATTTTTTAAAGTACCAGGAAAAGAAACCACGTGGTCAGCATTTAATAAATTCTAAAAATGAATTTTTAAAAATTCACCAAAAATCAGAAAATTGAGGTAAAGGTTTGAAAAAGATTTCATTTTAAAGGATTTTTTATGATCTTTCTCGTGAAATAAATTTTATAACCCCCAAATTATTATTTTATATGCAAACTTTAAAAAAGTTAAAAATGAACTTAAAAATATAATTTAAAAAAATCTACGTAGAATGTTTCAAAATTCTTTCTTAGTGCACCCCTACACCATAAGAAGAATCGCCATGCAAAATTTCAGCCCTTTAGGTCCAGCGGTTTGGTCTGTGCGTTGTATGTCAGTGAGTCAATTACGGAACTGTTATATATATATATATATATATATATATATATATATATATATATATATATATATTAAGACAAGTAGCAAGCCTAATATCCGATCTAATGAACAAATTAAAAAAATAATTAAGCAAAGCAATCGTAATTTTTTTTGTTTTGGTTTGATCATCTCGGATCATCTGTTGAATGTACAAACAACATATTTCAACATAAAAAGAGTGAGTAAGAAGCAAAGTGAATGTGGTGTTTACCACTGAAATGCCAAAAACAAGCACGTACTTTATAAATAAAAGTTAAAAATTACAAGTCACTGATAACTACAAGTAAAAGATAATTTAATACAAATATCAAACTTTCAGGTGAATAATGGACGACTTAAAATAAAAATAAAAAAAATGAGGTAATGTACTTCATTATAAATTTTTTTTATTTACAAAAAGAATTACTATGGAACAGTTACGATAACGCTTAGGATTCATTTAAAGTTGATCATAAGTGATTTAAAATCAAATTATTTTTCCAGCTTTATTGTTAAGAAAAGTGGAATTTTTTCTTGTTGAAATGATATACATTGCCGCGTTAACATTCTGTTTGTAGAGTTGAACAGAGCTTGGTTTTTCCAGTAACAGAGAGAGAATCGCTGGAATAAGGACTAATTATGAGGACTGCAACATAAACGTAGTGGCATCTACAATGACGTATTCCTATTGGAATGAATTTTGTTCTATTATTATGAATTTGTCCTGTTATACAAAAAAAAATTTCCTTTCCTACTTAGTTCCTTCAGAAAATGGAGGTACATATTGCTACTTGCAGGTCAATTAAAAAGACCCTGGACCACCAATAATCTATATTAATAAAGAGACAAGTGGAAGTCGAGATCACGTGACCGTAACGCGACCGGGCGGACCGATCTTCGAAAAAAAATGGCCGACAAATATACAGGAATCGGTGTATTTTTTTTTCTCATGAAAGTACATAAATGTTACATATTTGGAAAGAGCTTCGAAAACTGATAATTTTTTCTGCGTACACTTATTCTGCTAATTCAATAGTTTTAGAGATATTTGGATTCTAATGAAGCGTCATCCCTGTTTGACGATGTAAACAAAGGGTGATTCTTTCACAGCGTGATTCTCACTAAAAAATGAATCACTGAAATGAAATGTGTCACCGTGTCTTTTTATTTGAAAAACTAAATATTCAAATTGTTTAATAATAAAAAATACTTTATTGAAACTAAATAGATATATACTGATTTTTGGTGGATTTACTGATTTTGGTGTGAAATGATTACATTTGGTATTTTTTTCGTTTCTATATTTCTTGACAAATCTGGTATTAAATAAAGGTAGATCACAAGCTTACATCTTTCATGGTTCAGATCGCCTTACACTGTGTCATGTCGAAGTTCCAAATTCTTGCACAATCTAATTCTATAACAACTTCTGTGTTGGCTGGAGAGGAATCCCCTTTTATATGCACAAGGTTCTTGTAAAACGTATTAATCATACGCAACATGACATTTCATTTTGTTTCTGTCCTTGCTGTTGGAGGTTTCGGACATTTCCGTAACATTTATGCCGTGCAGGAGGGCATAGGACGAGCGTCAACCAAGGAACGATATACTGTCACTAAGATTTTATCGCGTGCAACAATGGAGACCAAAGGTGAACGGTCTATCCTGTAACATCAGGATTAATTCTCATAAATTCCATTTTGAAAGGTTATTATCTGCTTACGATTTATTACGAGAAAAAAAATCGGCAAGAATGTTACATAAGGTAAAACGATGTGAGGCATCAAGCATGACTCAACCAGAACACTGGCACTGACACAAATTCAATGCAAACGTGCCGAACATTACGACTGCAAAATAATAATTTGATTTCTAAGAACACAGATAAACACAGGAAATGAATGACTACCTGTAGTTATCGAAGAACTGATTGAATACATGGCAGCAAGTCAAGTGCAAAATACGGTAGACTCGAATAAAATTGATGAAGTTAAAGAATAGTGTATGATCTGTGGCATTTTTCAGTTAGGGTTAAATTACTTTACAGAGCGTGTATCGTTTGGTATACTATCTACCCTTAATATTTTGGTACTATTAGTTGCATTTAAGCCTATTTAATTCAAAATGCTTTATTCTCTACAAAGGAATATTTGCCTTAAATACTTATAAGCTATAGTGACTGTTAGATTGCTTTGAGATTCTCCCCCTTTCGGTTCCAAGAAGCAACCCGTTGACTCGTCTAAATTATGACTTTTATTTTACAAGCCGTAAATACTTTCTTTTATGTCCATACATCTTCGAATGTCAGCTATTGGTGCAGTTTTCCTTCCTATGTTTTCCCTATTTAAAAATTTAATTAATGTTCAAGAGTACGCTATAATTGTTTATTTTGTATTAAACAATGAGTATTTTGTAACAACATCAGCATCCGAGAAAAAAAAAACAATTATATTGGAGGAAATGGTTCGATTAAACTTATTTTGATAATTTTACAATTGTTAGGCAATAGCATACATTTTATACCTTACTACGTTTTACTTCTATTTTTTTTTCCTTGAGTACTGAAAGTTTAACAAAGGTTTCATCTTAATTGCTGATTGAGCACCCCATCGTGAAAACTGAATATCCCGAACTTTAGGAGCGCCGGATTCATCTGACGTAAGAAAGCTTCTACGCCTGGCACCCTGACATATTTGGAACTGGCGCTAGCAATTAGGGCCTGTTTACGTAGAATCCGTCTGCGTCAGCGTTAGTCGTACTGAAATATATTTAACCAATTACAAACCTGTAAACGATTAGCCACGAAATTGTTACAGCTGTGATTGGTTTAAAATACGAGTAACGCTGACGGATTCTATGTGAACAGACCCTTAGTCTATACATTGGGGTTCAGCCAGTCAGAAACCATCGTAACCACCTTATTTTTGTAGGGTACCGACAAAAATGACAAAATTAGTTGCAGATAACCCTATGACTATCGGAAAGCGTTTATGTTTATATATGTCAATCTTATTGACTTATGTATAACCATAAGCAATTTGACTTAGGGCCTGTTCACATAGGAGTCCGTTGCGTTGCGTTAAGGAAAAGATGACGTTGAGACGAAAATAAACCAATCATAGGCCTCCAAACGATTAGCAATGAAATTTTTAACGCCTATGATTGGTTTATTTTCGTTTCAAAGTCATCTTTTCCTTAACACTACACAATGGACTCCTATGTGAACAGGCCCTTACTGTAAGTCACAGTAAGTCGATCTGTGAAAGAAATATTTAACTGGAATGAGTGGAAAAACAGCTAACAAATGGGCATAGTGAAGTCAAACAACTCCTGATTGTCTACAACTGTGGCCAAGGTCGAGACACCTTAGCTTTTTAATGGCTCAGAGCACACAAACTGTGTTTATGCCTACATTTATTAAATATGTTCAAAATATACTCTGATTATTTGTATAAGGTAGAAAATAAACACAAAAGTTCACCTTTTACTAAGGAATTTTGGGTTTTGAACTTGGGCACCATCCCCAAAATACCTCAGTATTGCGAGCAAATATTCAAACATCCGAAAATACCCGAATCTAAAATTACATCGGGTTCCAGGCATTTTGGCGATGTTGACTTTTGCCATAAATGCATAAAACAGACTTCTAATTTCTAAGGTAGATGCAGTTCAGCTGCACTTTTTACTCTTCATACTTGTTATGTAATTGTAAGAGATGACTGTGAAATATAGATAGTAAATTAATAAAATTAAAACTTTCTTTAAATTATAAAGACAGGTGAATATGGAGAAAATAAGTTTAGAATAGAAATGGGAAAGATATCCTTCAGTTTTTAAATGCTCTACATGCATGTGATTTTAAAAACCTCCTGGAAAAGATTGTTATCTATGGAAATACTTTTCCGTTAAACTAATGCAAGATAAATTGAGACTAAAATCCGTATCTCTACTAGCAGGTCAAAATCTGCCTTTTTCCTCTTTAAAAAAAAACACACACAAAAAAGGCGTCCATTGGTTGTAACGTTAGAGAGCAAATAGATTTCGAAGACGAAAAATTTTTCCAATTAAAATCAGATTTAAAATTAAGTCTCCAACCTAATTCCTACGTTTCGTAAGAATCTTAACCCAATGAATAAAAATCAATTTGAAGGATTTCAAAACGCATTATCTCTTCCGAAGAGAATTAAGAGGTTGAACAAAGTCAATATAAACGTAGTCGAGAGCAAGTTAAAAGAAAAATGACATTTCATCGTTACAGAGCTCGGGAAAAACAGTAAGATTTCTTTAAATCAATTAATTAATTAGAAATGCCACTTGTTCTGGCCGAACTGCATGACATTTCTTCCTTTTTTAAATCATAAAGGGAGGTTTTCCAGACGTCAAATTGTAAAACTGATTCGGGTGGCCGAAGTTTTAGAGGTCTTCCTTTGCTGTAAGATAGGTTGTGGATAATGGGGAATGTTATAAAATAATTTTGTACAAAACTTTCTCAATCTTTTGACTTTTAAAGCAAAACTTTCATTTTTTATTGTGAATTCTTATTTATTTAAAATTTTTCTAATTCATGTTTTTAAGCTTATATTATACAACTAGAAGGTAACCCGTCATTTTGACGTCATAATACTAATAATGATGTCATAATGGAAAAAAAGTATATGAAAGTAAAAAAATATCCCGAATTATCTAACAATATTGCATTTAATCCACACCTTGTAAAAGCAAACCCTTTCATTATTCTTTATTTATTTAGTTTTTAATGCGATTGGAGTAGTAGACTGCCATCCAGTTTTTTACAGCTCACTACGCGATATGAATACTTGAGCTACTTGATTCATTCACATTCAAATTTGTTTACTTTCAGAATTCATCGCAAAAGTAAACAGATTTTTAAAAACTGTTAAATATACATCTAAGAGCATCCAATTATTTTTAGTTCTGAATGTTTTATAGAAAAATAGGCTGAACAAACGTGATTTGATGGAGAAGATATTAGTTTTTAGGTAAGAAAAAATTCTGATCCACATCTGAAATTGAAATTAAGCCTAACCGGCATTTTGTTTACTGAGGGCTTCAACTGAAAGATGAGTACAGCCCGGAAGTGTTATATAGAGACAAGGGCTATTATATATATAATAATTTGTGCTGACCATTAAAATAATTTTAAAATTTCACGCTAAACTGAAAAATTAAAATGGAGACAAATGCATAAGAAAGAGAATTTTTATGGTTTGTCTACTGTTTTCTCTGATGCATTCTAAAATGCATTCATAAGATTACCAACAAAAATAATTTAATTGATTTGAATAAAAGATGCATCATCTAAGTCTTTGAAAATGAGTTAGATCAAATATAAAGAGGTCAAATCTGTTATAAGTCTATTATAAGGGCGAAATGTTATAAGAAACTTTTCTTTAAAAAATTGGATGTTTCACATTCGGGGTTCTCGCTCGCCGATATTTTCTATTTACTGTAAAACTACTGTAAGTAATAACCAACTCTTTTTCTGAAACATTGGTACCACGTTTGCTCATGTAAAAGAAATTACACTCATGGACAAAAAAATTAGCGCACCAAAAATAATTGCGTGATCGTAACGAAACTTGCAATGACGGTACATGTCGGGGAGATATGCAAATGATTAGAAATGCAGCGTGATTGCGCATTACGTATAGCCGGTAGAGGGCGTTGAACATCGTACTCTGTGGAGTATAAAATAGGTAACCAAAGCTTGTTTGAGTGTGCTGAATCATTTACAAAAGAAGAGCTGAGATAGACATGCCATTACGCCGTGTTCGAAGACAATATAAGCAGTTGTCGCAGTTTGAGAGGGGGAGAATCGTCGGGATGATGGAAGCTAGGTGGTCAGCTAGGCGAGTAGCTCGTCAATTAGGCCGCTCTGATTGTGTTGTGAGGAGGTGTTCGGACCAGTGGACCCGAGAGATGTCATGTACACGAAAACCAGGCTCAGGACACCCTCGACAGACCAGTCGTCGAGAAGACCGCCACATCGTAAGAAATGCACGCGTACAGCCAACTGCTTCATCGGCCGCCATCCAGGCACAGGTAGCACCTTCACTAGGGGCCCTCTGTGTCTTCTCGAACCATACGAAGGCGCCTGGCTGAAGGACAGTTGGTATCGCGGCGCCCATTACGTATGCTGCCCTTGACGCCCACCCATCGATGCCTCCGTTTGGAGTTTTGCCGCGCACGAGGAAACTGGAATGCAGCGGAATGGAACCAGGTCGTCTTTAGCAACGAATCCAGATTCAATCTCGGCAGTGATGACAATCGTGTTCGTGTGTGGAGAGCCCGTGGTGAACGCTTCAATCCTGCCTTTGCTGTACAGCGACACATCGCTCCCACAGCTGGTGTGATGGTATGGGGTGCCATTGCCTTCAATACACGGTCACCCCTAGTATTGTTCCGTGGCACCATGACAGCCCAGCGGTATGTTCATTAAATGAGTGGCAACCACAGGTGTTGCCACTCATGCAACGGCTACCAGGAGCCATTTTTCAACAAGACAATGCTCGGCCTCATACGGCAAGGGTGTCACAAGACTGTCTCCGCACTGTTACTACCCTTCCTTGGCCTGCCCGATCCCCAGATTTGTCTCCAATCGAGCATATCTGGGATCATTTGGGACGACGAGTTGTGCATCCCACGAGTTTGAACGAACTAGAGGCAAGGTTACAGCAAATTTGGAACGAAATGTCTCAAGACATCATACAGAACTTGTATGACTCAATGCCCGATCTATCGCATCGTGCATTCGCGCTAGAGGGGGTCCAACGGAGTATTAACTCCTCCGTTCTGTTGCCTTTTTCTCTGAAATAAATTATCCTTTTTCTTTGATTTTCTTATCATTTACTTATATCAAAGTAGTCATTACGTATGTAAAATTTCGTTTCATTTTGACGACTCCTTCTTGGTGCGCTAATTTTTTTTGTCCATGAGTGTACTTCATTTTCATGACATCTTGAATCTTAGAATTGCTGTCACGTAAATAAAAAAAAGTGACTTATAACATTTTGCCATCTGAGCACAGAAATGTAGGTGATGATTAAAATACTTACAAAGAGAATATCTTAGACACATGTCAGACCTTTAAATCGTTTAACTTTTCATGATATTTTAACTTATTGTATACTATATGGTTATGTTCGGTTGCAGCAAATAGAAAAAAGGGATTTTGCTGATATGACTGATTGAGGTCCCTATTTAGTCCTACCATGGGGTATGTTGGTACGAAGAGTACGAGCCCATCAGATGTCGCCCTTGGAGTCTGCTCGATCAAAATTGGGGTGGCCCCTGTTTGAGTCGGATTCTGATCATCGTTGTGCCAATTAAAAATCAGAGCCGCATTTCTTATCTCTCCGCCGTCTATGAACCTGGTCTAGAGTGTTCCAAACACGGGGTATAATTTAAAACAGGTCCATATTACAAATTCTCCCATAACAAACGAACCACGCGTTAAGAATTTTGATACTATTCGATGAAAAGTGGAATGCAAGCCATTACTTCTTCATATGTCATCAGGCCCTGATTTGCCATTAGACCCGGGCCTAGGGACTCCCGAATGTTGGGAGGGTGGGCCCAAAAATTTTTTATTTTAAAAGAAAAAAAAGAAAAGTTCCCAATTAAATTTTTAAAAAAATTTTACCTTTTTTAATAGCAATTTTTTTTATATATCCTTTCAAATTTGATTGATTGGTTCATCATATGTATAGTTATATCTACAATTCATCATATGCATGTTATGGTGTATATAAGGGATCAATAACTTTTCGTTGCATTGCATTGGTATTTTAATGATGAAGTTAATATGTTGTATTGCTTTTTGTTATTTGATAATGTTCTAGGCTTCTACGCTTCAAATAGCCAATTCTTGGTAAAATGGTACTTTCACGATGATTCATGATTATTTTTTGTGTGTCAATTTTAGAAATGTTATGCCCACATCAGTGTTAGGGGGCCCCCCATCCCGAGTTGAACCTATAGTCAAGAATTTTCTAAATCGGGCCCTGTATGTCATCAGACCTAGTCGCTTTATCTGCCCGATCCCCGTACTTATTTAAAAACGTCTAATAACGTCTTAAGTTCTTTGTGTTCCGTTGTTGCTTGTCTTTCTCCACCAACTATGTAAAATATCCCCGAAAACATATTTTATTTATTAAAACTTATTATGGAGCATTACATGTGATTTCCGGTTTGATGCACAACGGCACTAGCCAACAAATTACCCAGTGCCATTTAGTACGCTTACTTTTCATACACGTATACTATAACACTGGATGGCTTCGTTTGAAATAGTTTTGAGCTTTTTATAATTTTTAATTACATTTTTGGCAATTTACAGCTTCTGTAGCTAAATGGTTCATTTCCTTAATATAATCTTTAAAAAATACTTCATATTTTCCTGATATTACTTTTTGTTATTCAACTGAGATATGTATGATATTCAAACGAGTTTTTCATATACAATTACATTCCAACTTAAGCAGGGTTATGCCTGTATTTAAGATGGTGTATTCTTAATTTAAAGGCATCGTCCCCGAAATCAAATATCCCCCCCCCCTCAAAAAAATCAAATTTTAAATGGTAATATAAATGATTAAACAAAAAGTAACCTAGGAAAATATAATTTTGGATATCGAAGTAACTGCCCTGCCTAGCATTAGGCTGTCCGCACACGGAGCAACTCAAAAGAAACTGATAACCGACTCCAATCACAAACCAGTCCGTGATGAGTCGTAACCTATGTAATTGAATAGAGCCACGCACACGGCGCAACTGGTTACAAACCCGTCAGCAACGCGTTTGTAATCAGTCGCAGGCAACTCAACGTGTCGAGTGGCTAGCAACTTCAGTCGCCAGTTTCTCTTGCGTTGTGCGTGTTATTACACAATATATGTTACAGCCGCTCTTTTGGCAAGCTGCCAAATGACGAACACGAGTCACGTGACTTCTGCCTAGCGATGAAATGAAATTCTAACGCTTTTTGTTGTATGGAATATGTGCGCCCATATATACAGTCCATTTTTAAACGATTGATCAAAGACAATCTATTGTGACGATTTTTTAAAATAAATTAATTTCTGATAATAGTTTAACTAAAAATAATGCCCGGAATAATGATGTTCTTCCTTCCATGACAGGTCGCAAACTATTGATTTGAATCACTTTTGAGTCGGCCCGTGTGCGGAGCCGCATCACTAACGAGTTTGCAACCGATAAGCAATTTCAGTCGCTAACCAGTTGAGTTTCCTTTGAGTCGCTCCGTGTGCGGACGGCCTTAATTGGTTAAGCCATTCAAACAGAATAAAACGAATCTAAAGTTATTTATATCTTGTGAAAGGCTCTAATTTCTGGTAAATGTCTTTTGTTTGATATAGCTTTGTTAACTGTTTGTTCTAAAGTTTGCAATAAACAACCCTTACGTCGGCTCGTGTGTCTTTATACTGTTCCCTAGCTCATCGGTCTCACAGACCGCCACGGTATAAAATTAGGATATTTTCCTGTTTTTATAAGTTTTTCGCAGTTATAAGTCATTAATGCAAAACTGCTGCCACCTCTCATTCTTGAAAAGGGTAAATAAAAAAATAGATTATTCAACAAAAATTACAGAATCCGATTCCTCAATCTGTGATAGTGAGAGAGAGACAAAATGTCTGGTTCGTTGTGAAACAGGAGGAATTCTTCCAGCCATGCTAGCTACAACAATAAAACAAAGATCTTAGAAATAGAATGCATGCAGACTGACAGATAATATAATTAATACGGTTCAAGGCTTATCGGTCATACAGACAGGCAACATTTAAATCAGTTCAAGGCTCATCGGTCTAAAAGTCCGACTATGTTTTACAAAGATTAAATTTACCGACAAAATACGATCGGGCGAAAATTTCCGATGTGTTGTACTTGAAGGTCAGGACCTGACTGAAGAACTTACAAGCCCTCAACAGTCTGATCACCCCCCACCAGCACCCCACCCTTCATAACAGGTGTAACAGCGGTCTTCTATACCGACAAGCCGACGTAAGGGATAACATTTGTGAAAGTGGCGCAGAATAAAGCACAATTTTTGTATGGATGATAGAAATTTTTTTCTGTAAAGATTTCTAATAGGCTTAAAAAACATCATGAAGGAAAACAATCTCTTCCAGCTTTTATTTCCTTAGTTTCAAAACCTTTTTTAATGTCTGGATAACATTGTATCAGGACATGACAGTAAAACAATTATATATATATAATAGCCGTTGTCTCTGTATAACACTTCCGGGCTGTACTCATCTTTCAATTGAAGCCCTCAGTAAACAAACAGCCGGTTAGGCTTAATTTCAATTTCAGATGTGGATCAGAATTTTTCTTACCTAAAAACTAATATCTTCTCCATCAAATCACGTTTGTTCAGCCTATTTTTCTATAAAACATTCAGAACTAAAAAAAATTGGATGCTCTTAGATGTATATTTAACAGTTTTTAAAAATCTGTTTACTTTTGCGATGAATTCTGAAAGTAAACAAACTTGAATGGGAATGAATCAAGTAGCTCAAGTATTCATATCGCGTAGTGAGCTGTAAAAAACTGGATGGCAGTCTACTACTCCAATCGCATGAAAAAATTAATAAATAAAATATAATGAAAGGGTTTGCTTTTACAAGGTGTGGATTAAATGCAATATTGTTAGATAATTCGGGATATTTTTTATTTTTCATATACTTTTTCCATTATGACGTCATCATTAGTATTATGACGTCAAAATGACGGGTTACCTTCTAGTTCTTAAATAAGAGCACAAGATCTATACCACCAGAAGCAAATGAGTTTTACTTATATTTTTAATTTTACCACTTTTTTTCGAAATTTTCTCACAGCACATTTAATAAAGCGAATTAAAACATAAATCAATACTCCAAAAATAAGAAAAGAGACTTATGATAATACAAATTTTTGTACTATAATTAAAAGGATCAAATATACATACCGGATTTCTCATGCAAGAAATTCAAAATTTATTCACCAATTAACTTTCAGAGAATCAATTAATACCTTTTTTACCCCCGAAAAAGTCCGAAAGTGCTGCGAAGCGTAACTTTTACAAATTCACTCCGAACTCCGCTAGTTTAAAAATTTCTTTCAGAGAAATCAGAATAACACTTCCTTCATTAGTTACAAACCATTTGTTTTAAGAAGCGGTTGAAAAATTTAAAAAAAAAGTGGAAACGAATAAAACCGCAATCAGAGAGCAGACCATCTGCGTTATTTGCGATCAATAACGTTCGTTCGGAAAATTTCAAAAGAAACCGATGATAAGTTCCCTCGAATAGTCAAAGAATTAATGCGGATTCTTTATTTGTGACTCATTATTCGGGGATTAATTGAATTTGTTAGTTGTGTAAATGAAGATAATGAACGTAGAGGGTAAAAAAAAAAACTTTCATATTTATGTAACAAAACTGATGCAAATATTTGTATTTAATCATTTATACGATCTTTATTAATATACAAATGTAACTATAAACTCCGAGAGCTAAACAAAAGAGAGTTGAGGCTCGGATAAAATTTCAATAGATTGAGAGCGTTGAAGTGCAATATATCTGTTCATATTACAAGTACTTTGAATGCACATTGAAAGTTAGCGATTTTATTGATTTACACAGTTTTGTGTCACCTAATGTATTCTACTAACAGGCTTTCTCAATTAATTTGATCCAATTACGCGAGATATTGCACCAGAGCTGATCGGTATTTTAACTATGAACTTTCCTTTATGTTTCATACGTTATTTCGGTTATTAATTAATGCTATTCCCACGCTTGTAATAAAACAAAATAGGCAACGTATGTTTTCATTCTATTCTATTTGCAATAATACACTAGGAAGTTAAAATAAAGGTACAATTTACTAGAGGTAATTGGACCTGAAGTATGTTTTATCATAACTTAAATCAGGTTTTTATTATGAAAGGCATTTATTAACTTTTTCATAACCCTCATAAAAATTTTTATTCAAGAAACTCCCCTATGCATCATTGATCCGGAGGTATATAACATTCAGATTTAAAATCCGGAGATGATATTAAAAGATGGGTTCAGGCCAGAGGAAGTAATAATACATTTTAGCTTATTTCCGGTATGAGAAAGGGATGGAACAAAATGACTACTTCAAACTTTAGTTTTGTATATAAAGGTAATATAAATGTCATTAAGTGTGACTAGGCGGCTGTGCGAAAATTTCGCTTGCGATTGAAATACCAATTTCATTGGTATCTATATCATTGGTATTTATATATATATCAATTTCATTGGTATTTATATATATATCAATTTCATTGGTATTTATATATATATCAATTTCATTGGTATTTATATATATATATATTCATAGGTATTTATATATATATATATTCATTGGTATTTATATATATGTATATATATATTCATTGGTATTTATATATATATATCAATTTCATTGGTATACCGATTTCATTGGTATAGTCATCGGGCCCTGATTTTCTATTAGGCCCAGTAGGCCCGCACCTAGGGGCCCCCGAATGTTGGGGGGCCCCCAAAAGTTTTGTTTTAAAAGAAAAAATTCCCAATTAAAATGTTTTTAGTTTTCCCCTTTTTAATTGCAATTTTTTTATATATCCTTTCAAATTTGATTGTTAGGTTCATCATATGCATGTTATAGTGTATATAAAGGATTACTAAGTTTTTCTGGTTGCATTGTATTGGTGTTTTAAAGATGAAGTTAATATGTTGTATTGCTTTTTGTTATTTGATAATGTTCTAGGCTTCTACACTTCAAATAGCCAGTTCTTGGCAAAATGGTACTTTCACAATGATTCATAATTATTTTTTTTTGTGTGAGTCAATTTTGGAAATTTTACGCCGACATCAGTGCTAGGGGGCCCCCAATCCCAAGTTGTGCCTATAGTCAAGAATTTTCTAAATCGGGCCCTACTATTCATATTATAGCTAGGTGGGTAGTTTGTAGTAGAATGAAAGAAGAACCTGTTCATTTGTAGCCATTGTTTACAAAACCGATTACAAAATACCTTTGGACACACTATTGGAGGTGAAGCAACACAAAACAGGAGAACATGAGATAAGGACACGTGAAAACACATTTGCATACAATATTAAAAGGTAAGAATGACACAATCGTGGAAAATGTGATATTTACATAACAAAACCTCCTTGTACACACTCTTTGACCGTGTCGTATCGACGTTTCCGGGGAAAGAACTCTAGGGCCAAAAGTCAATGTTTAACTTCGATTTTTAAACAAACGATACAATGTGTCATTCTCAATTAACAATTAGCCAGAAGTGGATAATTTAATCTTTAAAATGGTACCTCATTCATCGATTTTGGTTAAGTAGGAAGGAAGAGAAGAGATCGTCACCAAAAATCACTTTCCAGAAACTATATGATGATTAAAATGATGAAATTTAAACAAATACTCGGTCCTATGGCATGCAGTTTTTACGTGAGACATTATAATTCAGGAAAATATAAACTGCTATAAATATTATAAACTGCTATATTAACAATCTGATAAATAACACGCGTGTTATCTTTACTATAACGGAGAATGTTTTAAAAAGCATAACCAGCTACTTCCACAAATATCTGATAGTTCTGTCTAGTTCATGCAAGAGGCATGGGAGAGACTGACATATATGTAAAGTACATTCATCAATATTTCTATGCAAAATTGCCTCATGCATGACTTTTTAATCCCCTTAAAAAATATGCGAACTGCGTATGAACGACTGTATGTAACAACTAAAAGACAAGCTAGAAGGAACATAAAAACGAGAGAAAATGTCGGTTCCTAAAGATGGAAAGGAGTGTTTTGAAAAGGTTCTTAGTACTTCAGTATGGTTATAATTATTCCTATTCTATGTGCATGTCTTTCCCTCGCACCTTTTACGAAATTCTCAAACTTCGAAATAACAACTACCGTAAAATCTTGAGTACAATACGCACTTTTTTTCACATTTTAGTCCACAAAAATGAGGGTACGTATTATACTCGTGTACAAAAAAAGTTTTAAACATTGAATAAACGAACGTACACCAGCTGTAAGACATTGTCGCAACACGGGTGCGCGCGCATCTGCACCCCGTGATTCATCCACCCGTTTACTAAGCAGGTACTCCTTTTAAATAAACGGAACTCACAGTTAGTATCGCACAAGCTTTCGTTTAATAACAGGTCCCTTGAAGTAGTGATCGTTCTCGGTTGTTGCAAGTGCAAAAATATATCATTTTGTTTTATTTCCCTCAAAATGTCTTCAAGACGGTCCTATACGGCAGCATATAAATTATCAATTGTTAAACGTGAGACGGCAGTGAGAGCGACATATTATGGGAGGATGAGCAGGTGTCATCAAATGAGAATGATGATGGCTATATATATATATATATATATATATATATATATATATATATATATATATATATATATATATATATATATATATATATATATATATATATTACAACAGCACCAATAATTATGACATGGACGCAACAGCAACAGATGAGCTGTATTCTTGTGAAAGTGATTAAGATTGATAATTTGACAGCATTGTTTGTTTTGAATAAAAATTTAAGATTGTTTCCTACCGACTTTGACATTTTCGCTTATTTTTATTACAAATTTTATTTCTGTTATTAAATATCTGCAATTTTCAAATGAAAAGTTATGGGTGCGCATTAGAGTCGAATTTTGATTTTTCCCAAAAATTTCGCGCAAAATTAAGCATGCGTATTATAAGGGAAGGTGTGGTAAGATGACGAACTTAAGCTTAAAATATTTTTCCTGAATTCAATAAGTGGTTTAAAAACCTGAAATTTACAGAAAGACTTCTTTCAACCTTTATGTTTTATAAAAAAAAACTGAAACGATTTCATCTCCTCTTGGAAGATGGTAAAATATTCCCTTTCCCCCAAGAAAGTAATTTACGTCATCTTACCCATTAGGTGGAGTAAGATGACTAAGGGCGGTGGGTAAGATGACGAATCGATAACAATATAAATGAAGACATAAAGGTTTATTTTCAAAAATGCAAAGAAACAGTTTCACTTAGGTACTTAGTGAAAAAGGCACAGATAACAATAAAAATACAATGATAGATTACCCATAATGATACAAAAACTTAAAGAATTAGATACAAAAATTAAGAAAAAACATAGGTAATAAAGTTCATATACAAAAATCGCATTTCCAGGGTCTGTCTTTCGCTTCATTATCATCCCAGCCGGAACATTGAGCATGTGCCCAAGATTTGCACCTGAAGCACTGATACCATAATTCGTCCTTTCCCTCCTCCCCGCAAATAATGCAGTCTTTTTCCAATAATGTTTCAGTATCATAGTCGTCGTGCTCCACATATGGAACTTCTTCTTGTGATGACTCATCAGATAACCAGTAATCCCGTTGACGCATTCTAGTTTTCCTTCTTTTTCTAGGTGTTTTCGGTAAACATTTAGCTATCTTTGAGGGTAATGTTTCAGCTTTCCTTTTCAATCTTTCCTGTCGTTTCAGTTCCATCAATTGTTTTCCTTTCTTCTTTTTTTGCAAGAGCTTGTTTTACAGGAGATCCAGAAATGTGGTAAGAAGGCAGTTTCTTCCTTGGTTTCCTGGTTGTCTTCTTGCTGGCCATCGGAAGTGGAGGAAGAGCTGAGGAAGTTGATGGCTGTTGAGACAGGGTTGATGAAATGGTAGGTTCAGGAGGAAAGGCCGATGAAATGTGCTTCCGACAAATGGTAGGATAATCTAATTGGTTGTTTTCAACAACATCAGTGGTGTATGAAGCGTGAAAATCTTCGTCTGTGAAAATATTGCTGTCTAGAGGTCAATGCCAGTAGCTCTAATTCCGTTCACAGCAATCTGGACAGTACTAATTCTAAGGTAGGCTCCTAGTCATCTTACCCCACAATGCCATTTTCGATTTCAACTTGTTTATCAGTATCCAAGCTTATCGTAAATAAACTATAAAATACATGATTTTTAACGTCACGAGTTGTATTTTGAGAGAGAAAAATGGAGGAGAAAAAATAACTTTCCGTAGTCGGGTAATTCCTTGCGCTGTGAAGTCCAAAATTTACAAACACAAATTAAAGAAATACATTTGAGTCGCCACTACTCATAAGACGATCTCAACTTATATTACTTGTAGTGGGTGTCATAACCCAATACTCTTGGTACTTTTCTGTTTCACTTGTCCAAGGGATAGACTGGGTTTGGCGCGCTGCCAAAATTGTAACACGCGAGGACGGGCGGATGGACGGTTTGGCGTCTGAAATTTTCCATTCCGCAGGACCGTTATGGAGGTAATCCAGGTAATCCTAAGTTAAAAATTAAACCTTACTATAACATTAATCCCACGTCAGGTTGACCGCCTGACTGAGACATATGCTGTATGGCACCCCGAGCCCACGGTCAAGAAAGCGGAGATGGGCACCGCCTGACTTGGTCTTAAGAATTGCCTAGACAAGTGCTGCTATCTGATTGCGTAGGAGAAATACCGAATTCGTCATCTTACCCGCTTCGTCATCTTACCATACTTTTCCCTACAAATGTGCGTATTAAGCAAGATTTTATGGTATAATTTTTTAGAAGAAACCCTGAGGTCAGATGGAAGATATCCTAAAGTGACAAGAAAAGTCATCGGCTTTGAAAATAAATGTTTAAAAAATTTTCGTTTGGTATTTTTTTTACCACGCGAGGTGATACAGAAGAGGTGCAAACGGAGAAATATTCAACATCAGTTCAATAAAATAAGTAATCCTGACTTTAGCTCCAGTCAGGATTTTGAGGTTTGAACAATTTTCTAATACGAATAATTTTTTAAATGAAAGAATGTTTAGGAATTAAAGAAAATTACAGGAACTGGAAGAATTCTGATCCCCAGTTTTAGTCTTTATGCCTTTAATTGTAGTCATTCAAAAAAAGAATGACTTTTTTTGAATGACTTTTGAATGACAGATCTCTTCCAGTAAAGAAAATTTCAGGAACTGGAAGAATTCTGATCGCCAGTTTTAGTCTTTATGCCTTTAATTGTAGTCATTCAAAAAAAGAATGACTTTTTTTGAATGACTTTTGAATGACAGATCTCTTCCAGTAAAGAAAATTACAGGAACTGGAAGAATTCTGATCCCCAGTTTTAGTCTTTATGCCTTTAATTGTAGTCATTCAAAAAAGAATGACTTTTTTTGAATGACTTTTGAATGACAGAATTCTTCCAGTAAAGAAAATTACAGGAACTGGAAGAGTTCTGATCCCCAGTTTTAGTCTTTATGCCTTTAATTGCAGTCATTCAAAATAATTTTACAAAATTTTAAAACCACTCGGGCCTTTTAAATTTTAAATGATGGTTGGTCTTTTGCTTGTATATTAAACTAATTACCTAGTATCAAACAGAAATAAATTATTAATTTTCAGCAAACGTTTGACGCCATTATTCAACTTTATTACGATAGTGTATCAAAATAAGAACAGCTGTCACCCTATTACTATATTTAATAGATAATCTACTACCCTCTCTGCTGAACAAAGTCCAAACACAGCGCAATATTTCCAAAATTTTTAGTTACGTAAACAAGAGAATAAACGCCGAGCTGTCTATCGAGTTTCACGTCTGTCCTCCCGCAAAACTTCCATGACGAAACGCAAATATAATTAATTTCTGAACCTGTTCATAATTATTTCGCTAGTTTGCGGTCTGGACATTATCAAAATGCAATGTTTCCTCGATTGAATTGATCCCGCCCGCGGGAAAATTTGTGCGAAATGTAGCAGATTAAAATTTAGATTAACCCTTAGCTTACGGGGCCAATTTTCCTCTTTACAACGGTAAATTTCATTCCCTTTTGTAAGAACGTCCAATCAGGGATATATATATATATATATACAATATACATATATATAGATAGATATATGTATATGTATATATATGTATATATATATATATGTATATGTATATATATATATATATATATATATATATATATATATATATATATATATATATATATATATATATATATATATATATATATACATATATATATACTAGCTGTACCCGTCCCGGCGTTGCTCGGGTAATGTAATTACCAATTTTTTAGTAGCCTTAACCCTTTGTTAATGGGCGTCGCTGTCATCCTTTTCCTCACCACGATACATTATTTTACCCATATAAATTTAATCCTTTCTGGCACATTTTGGCAAAATTTTTGACATAGGATTACTAATCGAATATCACTGCAATAGTAATCGATTTCCTTGAAAGCGAATATATCACATCCTCCACATGCTGAAATTCTTTGAAATCTTCATAGATTTTTTTCCACAAATACACCACAAATTATATGATATTAACTAAGTGCTGGCCAAAAAAATTACGGCATTACTAAATGTGATTTTTTAATCGATTATCACTGCAATAGTAATCGATTTTCTTTAACTACCCAATCCCTCATAGAAAACAAAGCCCCTACACATCACGTGCATGACGTCGAAAAACTGGTTTTTCTCCTATACCTTCGTCCGGAAATGAAGAACGAAATCTCCAAAATGAGATTTCTCGCAAGAGTTTCCGAATCATAAAATAAATTATTAAAAAATAACTACAATTTGTTAATTAATTTTGGTTCTGGCTTTCGAAACTGTGATGTCTAGGGTCTCTGAGATAAAAATTTCGTAAAAATGTAACGACATTTACGTATCGATTCGACAATTTGGAAAAAAGGGTCACGGACAAAATCGCGTTTTTTTCCGAAAAACGGGTGCGTACAGGCGATCGAAAAAAAATCACAATTAATCGGTAAATTAAGACAGACAATTTTAATTGTGATTTCCGTATAGTGTCATCTTTCCCGTATAGGCTCGTCCAAAAAAAAAAATTCTTGGACGGATACGTTAGGATTTACGGAGCTTTTACTCGTCCGGGAGCTCCAAATCGCGACTAAATATTTAATTACGGAAAATCTAATTAAAAAATCGAAAAAAGGGCTTCGAGGTGCATAATGAGACCTCGGGAGGCATCTTCGTGTCGAATCTCAAGACTGTCCGACCTACCGTCTTTGCGCTGCGCCGCGAGCAGACAAAAAGTCGGTCACACACACACAGACTTTGCCTTTTATATATAAAGATATATATATACATATATATATACATATATATATACATATATATATATATATGCATATATATATATGTATATATGTATATATATGTATATATATGTATATATATATATGTATATATGTATATATATATGTATATATGTATATATATGTATATATATGTATATATGTATATATATATGCATATATATATATACATATATATATATATGTATATATATGTATATATATGTATATATGTATATATATATGCATATATATACATATATATATATATATATATATATATATATATATATATATATATATATATATATATGCATATATATATATATATGTATATATATATATATGCATATATATATATATACACATATATATATATATATATATATATATATACATATATATATATATATATATATATATATATACATATATATATATATATATATATATATATATATATATATATATATATATATATATATATATATATATATATATATATATATATATATATATATATATATATATATATATATATATATATGTTCATTCTTGGGATACATGCTATCCCACCCCGTAAGGAAAAGGTTAACATAATCAATCATCTTTCACTTTCTGGAGTGTTAAAAAGTGTTCCGAAGAAATGACAAAATGAAAATGCGAATGGCAGAAGTAACAGATTTTGTTTTTCTCCCTTAAATTTCTAGATATTTAAAATGCTTTAGAAATTTTAATTTAATTCTTTTTGCCGAGAGATCATTCAAAGATTTCTGTGAAAATTTAACATTCCAAAACACACGTTTATCATTGTGTGTTATATGCATGCTGGTTTTCGTGTTCGAATTGATTTTATTTTAATGCTTAATCTCTCTTTCTTATATTGTTACTTATAAGTGGACCAGGTAAATGGAAAAAGATCGGAACGCACACACAGATATACATAACATTCATATATGATGTTTATCTATAGAAACTATCTCTCACTTTCTCTCTCTATATATATAAACTGAATGCTATCTCATTGAGAAAAAACATTCCGGTAGTCTCTCCTAACGAAACTACTGCGGGTTATTAACGTAGGATTACTTATTGTTGCTTGCCTCTTTTGTATGTATGTATGTCTGTATCTATCTATCTATCTATCTATATATATATATATATATATATATATATATATATGTATGTGTGTGTATGTATATATATATATATATATATATATATATATATATATATATAATACTAGCGGCCCGTCCCGACTTTGTCCGGGTTGAACAAAATATTATACCAATAAATTTCCAATTGATAGCCCATAAATTGTAAATGTTTTTTTACCTTAAATGTACAATAAAAAGCGTAGTTCCAAATGTAGTTTTCTTCAATAAACCCTTTAACGTTGCCAGTTTCAAAAATCCTTTTTGTATTTATCAATACTTCCTCTACTTGAATCTTAAAAATATTAAACCTTTTCCTTACGGGGTGGGATAGCATATATCCGAAGGATATATATATATATATATATATATATATATATATATATATATATATATATATATATATGTTCTGGAGATTACCCTCCACGTACAAAATCGCTCTCTATTTATATATAAGTATAGATAGATAATAGAAAGAGGTTAAGAGATGAAATAAAAATACAAAAATAAAAAAAGGATTTTAAGTAAAGAATTTTCTTTTAAATATTCAATTTTTTAAAAAATAATATTCTTAAAATAATATTCAAATTAATATTACGCTAGTTAATAATTAAAGTTAATTTTTTAAAAGAAAAAGGCGTGCCGGAGAACGGCTAGTTTCGAACCGCTAACGTCAGAACAGAAGCCCACCACGATAGCCCCACGTTAAGGATCGTTGAAGACTTCGGCACAAAATGCGGTAGAGGACAGTAGCGATAACAATGGAGATTGTTAGGATTAAGCCCCTAACTTTATTTCTACTGATGAGATTTACATAATATATAGCCTATGTCCATCTGGAATAATGTACCTTTCAAACAGTGAAAGAATTTTTCAAATAGGTGCAGTGGTTCTGGAGATTACCCTCCACGTACAAAATCGCTCTCTCTTTATATATAAGTACTAGCGGCCCGTTCCGACTTTGTCCGGGTTGAACAAAACATTATACCAATAAATTTCCAGTTGATAGCCAATAAATTGTAAATCTTTTTTTACCTTAATAATAACCTAAATAATACCTTAAATTAATTTTACGGTAGTTAATAATTAAAATAAATTTTTTAAAAAAAAAGGCGTGCCGGAGAACGGCTAGGTTCGAACCGCTAGCGACAGAACAGATTCCGACCGCGATAGCACCACGCTAAGGATCGTTGAAATCTTTGGAACAAAAAGCGGTGGAAGACAGTAGCGGAAACAATGGAGATTGTTAGGATTAAGCCCCTAACTTTATTTCTACTGATCAGATATACATAATATATAGCCTATGTCCATCTGGAATAATGTACCTTTCAAACAGTGAAAGAATGTTTCAAACAGGTACAGTGGTTCTGAAGATTACCCTCCACGTACAAAATCGCTCTCTCTTTATATATAAGTATAGATAGCACCACGCTAAGGATCGTTGCAGACTTCGGCACAAAAAGCGGTAGAATACAGTAGGGGAAACAATAGAGATTGTTAGGATTAAGCCCCTAACTTTATTTCTACTGATCAGATATACATAATATATAGCCTATGTCCATCTGGAATAATGTACCTGTCAAACAGTGAAAGAATTTTTCACATAGGTACAGTGGTTCTGAAGATTACCCTCCATGTACAAAATCGCTCTCTCTCTTTATATATAAGTATAGATTATAGAAGTATAGATACACATTGGTATCTCAAAATTAGAGTAAGAGATGAAATAAAAATACAAAAGTAAAAAAAGGATTTTAAGTAAAGAATGGTTTTTTAATTATTTTAAGCACCTAAAATAATATTCAAATTAATATTACGTTACTTAATAATTGTGTGCACGGCTGTCATCTTGGATTTTTTTGCGCCAACTTGGCGATTTTACCGTGTTTTGAGGAGTGGAAAATTTCTCGCCAATGTGTTTTAAGTGGTGTTTTCAAATCGCTGGACTTTGAATTTTTTTAGCTTTTTTAATAAAAACCACCTGTTTAAATTATGAGACTTAGAAAAATTTTTGAAAAATCATTTAAACGTTGGAATTAGATTTATTTTTGGGTTTTTGATAAAAACCACTTTTTTGAAAAAATCATTCTCAAATATTGGAAATTTTGTGTTTTCTTTTAGCTTTTTTAATAAAAACGAACTTTTAAATTGTGAAACTTAGAAATATCTTTGAAAAATCATTTAATTGTTGGACTGAGATTTTTTTTGTCATTTTTAATTAAAAACTACCTTTTCAAATTATGATCCATATGAAAAATTTGGTCAAATGAATTTTACTTACAGATAAAATTTCAATGCCATCTATTCAGTTTGCCCTAACTCTTTGACTAATAGCAATGAATCACCAAAATATTATGCAAATATATTGTTAATTAGAAAAAAAATACAGCATTTTCGTACCACCTAAATAACTTGCAATTTAAAAATTATCTAAAATTCAGCTTTGAAAAATGTAAAATAATTATGAACCCATAAATTTATGGTGAGTAACCAGATCCTCTTTTTTTTTGGGGGGGGGGGGTGTTAGGGCATTGTGGTAATGAAATTTTACTTCAGATTTGACCTTAACCAAATATTTGGTGCATACAATAAAATCGGGACAAGGATTATTTGACCATTTATCCTGCTGTGTTGGAAATAAGAAAAAAAAAACCTTTTCCTAAACCAATAACTTAACCTTAACTAACTTTTTAACTTAGGTTCCCAGGGAGAGAGAAGTTGAACTTCAGTTATTTAAATTTATTTGTAATCCACTACAACTTGGAATTATAAAATATTTTAAAATATATTGTATTTAAAATGTATACTGTATTTTACATTTTACGAAAAAATGATGGCAGATAATTTTTACTTCAAATAAATGAAATAGTGTATCATTATAGTATACTAATTGACAATCGATAAACAAAATTAAAAGCAACTTAAATTTAATAAGTTAACGAAAAACTGATAATGGATTCAAAAATTTTCAGCAAAACGACTCTTAGTTTTAAAAATAATTTACTCTTTTGAGTATAGTCAATTTGACTCAGATTTCCAGGTCAAGGCCAAGATCTGACCTAAAATTATTATACTGTAATTAAAAGATCACATCAGAAATAACTTTTTGATCTTAAAATTAGAGAATTTGACATTGAGTTATTTTTACCAGAACGCAATAATTATCGCCATGCGAAATGCGCCAAACCCTGGCGGAAAAATCCAAGATGGCGGCCGTGCACACAAATCTAGAATATCCCCCCTAGCTTTATTTCTACTGATCAGATATACATAATATATAGCCTATGTCCATCTGGAATAATGTACCTTTCAAACAGTGAAAGAATTTTTCAAATAGGTGCAGTGGTTCCGGAGATTACCCTCCACGTACAAAATTGCTCTCTCTCTTTATATATAAGTATAGATAGATATGTGTGTACATATCTGTATATATACATATATGTATGTCAAAATGTTGACGCATCTTGGTACTTTTCTGTTTCACTTGTCCAAGTGATAGACTGGGTTTGGCGCGCTGCCAAAATTGTAACTCGCGAGGACGGGCGGACGGACGGTTTGGCGTCTGAAATTTTCCATTCCGCAGGACCGTTATGGAGGAACGTAATCCTAAGTTAAAAATTAAACCTTACTATAACATTAATCCCACGTCAGGTTGACCACCTGACTGACACATATGCTGTATGGCACCCCAAGCCCACGGTCAAGAAAGCGGAGATGGGCACCGCCGCACATTTATCCACCGCGGACTGCTGCGCCATGAGTTTAGTTTTTTTAATAAACGTAATCTCTATTTTTATCACGTTTTTATTAATTTGCTTTCTTGTTTGTGTGTGCGCTTGTCCAGTACAAATCTTGCAATCGATTTTTAACTAACTTCCCGACTAGCTAGACATTTGAAACTTTTAAAAAAGCTCAGAACACGATGACAATGCATTCTTTTAATACTTTTAGCCATCTTTAAGCAGAATTAAATTCCTTTTAAGTTAATTTTGTTTTGTTGTCTAGTGCAGCCATCTATCGCACGGGACGGGAACGAAAAGTTAAACGTAAGTTAACTTCCAATTCAGTTAATTTTTTTTCAAGTTGATGGGATAATTCATCAAAAAATTTTTTAAAAAGTATTTATTAATGCATAGAATTGTCAAGTTCATATGATTCGACAGAAAATTTAAAAACATGGTATATAAAAAGTTCTTTTTATCTTGAAATTATTGATATTGATATGTATAAATGTACAACAGAACTGAAAAAAATTGGGCATATACACCCACACTCATATGTGTGTTTATAAGAGAAAACTAACTCACCGAGGCGAAACCATATTTAAAATACATTAAAATGAAATCCTTTGAATAACAGCTCCGGCATTATCGTTAAACGGGTGATTGTTTAAAACACTTGTGATTTTTGTGATGCAGTTTTTTAAGAACTCTGCACGATTGGCTGAATCCTTAAAAAAATGCTGAAAAATAACATAAGGACTATTTAATCAAGCCTTTAAGTAACCCAACGCATATATCGGTACAAGAAGTGAAATAAATGTTCTCGTAATCAACGAAGCGTGTAGCATAGCTGTAAGCAATATAGCAACAACGCTTCAATTAATGTTTTGAAACTAGTTTGTAGGGACTGAAATACTAAATTAGACACAAATTAAGCATGGAGATAACTCTGACATATGTTAGTATTAAAATTTCAACTATTTAAAAAAATAAATACACAATATAAAATTTTTATCATATATAATATATATATATAAATGCACATACGTATGCATACATACATACATATATACATACATATGTATATAACGAAAAAAGGATTGCTCCTAAACTTCACTTAATGTTTACTCCTCAATTCACTTCACTTACAAACTGCAACCCCCTTTTTAATGTATTCTGTGAATAACTCATTTGATAAATTTTATCGGACCTGAAGATACAAGCCCCAAAATTTTACCCAGGTATTGAACATTCCTCAACCCCGCGATCAGTGATAATTTTCTGTAACATTACAATTTATTGTCAAGAAACCTTTCAATCGCTCACATCCAATTTAGTTTAAGTAGTAATAAATAAGCCCTGTTCACAACCATCTGTCTACTAACGAAGCACCGGAACCTTATCTTCTTCCAGTCTGGAATCTAATAAGCTAAGTAGCAAACACTTAAAAGCATGTGGGTATGTAGCATTTGTAGCATCTATCACTGTAACCGATTAAAAAGTTGCAACCATCTCCACACTCCGGCTTAAGTCCGTCAACATGATCTTTCTGTATGGACGATGTTGCTGTTGTTACATATGATAATTGTTTTTGGAACTTAATCCATACAATTTTATACACTTCCGAGACTGCTGGCCATTCATTTAAGGGGGCACCGTATAGGTGGCCAGCATTACCCCCTACAAGTCGATCCCGTAATTTAGATCCTAGTCAAGTGACGAAACCGGAACACTTGACCCCGCACCTCCAGAAGTAAATTTGAGAACTTGGAGGACATTGCAACCACGACAGATTTGACGTGCACCAGCCGCCATTAGTGTACACGGCGATAGATTTGCAGCGACGGACATCGCACCAGAGACGTTCAGATCACTGGCCCGCTGCCCTTGCCTACCGGGCTATCGCGCCCAGGTGTACGGACGATATGGTCACTATGTTCGAGCGTTGTTATTTACGACTGTAAGGGCCTGTTCACATAGGAGTCCGTTGCGTAGCGTTCACGAAAAGATGACGTTGAGACGAAAATACACCAATCATAGTCGTTAAAAATTTCATCGCTAATCGTTTGGAGGCATATGATTGGTTTATTTTCGTCTCAACGTCATATTTTCCTTAACGCAACGCAACGGACTCCTATGTGAACAGGCCCTTAATCTGTCTGGCTATGTGAATGCTTGTGTGCTTTTTGATGAAATCCTTTACCATGCTGATGTTTTGAAATAAAAGTCTATATTATTCTGCTCCTGATTGCTTTTACTGTGTGTTACTGATTACACACACATACACATAATCTGGGATGCCGGGGTAGAAAGGAAGTCAGCAGTATTTTTCAGTAGAAAGATGAAAACTGTTTCACTTTTTACATTATCTAATTTTCCCATTTTACAAATGCTGAAACAAGTTTATGAGTGTGTTAACAAACACCACTGACTTATACTTCTTTTACCAGTCGATACAGCTTGTTTGCATTATCTATATATATAAAACAGTTCCGTAACTGACTCACTGACATACAACGCACAGACCAAACAGCAGGACCTAAAGGGCAGAAATTTTGCATGGCGATTCTTCTTATGGTGTAGGGGTGCACTAAGAAAGATTTTTGAAAAATTCTTCTTAGATTTTTTAAAATTAAATTTTTAAGCTGTTTGTGTAACTTTTTTTAAGTTTGCATTTAAAATAGTAATTTGAGCATTATAAAATTTATATCACGAGAAAGATCATAAAAATTCCTTTAAAATGAAATCTTTTTCGAACCTTTACCTCGATTTTCTGATGTTTGGTGAATTTTTAAAGATTCATTTTTAGAATTTAATTTATTAAATGCTGATCACGTGACTTCTTTTTCTGGTACTTTAAATAAATTTATCGTCACGTACATAACAACTAAATAGACAAAAAATATTCTTTTTCTTTCTAATGCAGCAGACGATTGGATATTATCCAAAAAAAAATAAATATCCCTTACGATTTTTTTATAAATATGTACAGTAGAACTCCGATTTTACGTTGTCCGTTTCGTACGTTATCCCGCTTCATACGTCATTTCCTGCTGGTCCGTGAAAATTGACTATACTATGCTTAACTTATATTTTAACCCCGATTTTACGCTTTCCCGTTTCGTACGTTTTTTACCGTTGGTCCCATGAAAACGTAAAATTGGGGTTCCACTGTATATATATAATTTTTACATCAATTTTATACATTGATCGTCGCATTTATTATAAATATATATATTTAATTTTTTTTTGCATTAATTGCATACATTGACAGTTGTATTCAATTTGAATGTACTCCGTAGCGAAGCACGGGTTTTCAGCTAGTTATGGCATATTTGACTTACTCATTCTACCCATTTGGGGATTTATATTCTTTTTCCACTAGAAATATATATATAATATAGAGAATTTGTTTTATATATGTGTGTGTTCTCATGAACAAGATATGAAAGGATTCGGATAATTTAATGTATCCTATGTCCTTTAAAATAACGAAACAAATATTGCATTTCGTAATGTTTTGCAAACGTTTTTACTTTATAAAATCTGAAAGTATTCTTTTGGCAAGAAGCCTGACTTCAGAATGTACCGGCACCAAAGAAGTATTCAAAAGAGATATTGTGAAATATCATCCTATAAGAAACTGATATACATACATGTGATGTAACACAAAATGGAGAAAGAATATAGGTTTCCTTTTTTGTATAATGGTTTGTTGAAAAGCTCTACATTCTCAAGATGGAATAAAATCTCACAGGCAGTTTCCAAACTCTTGGATGCGAATTTTTTTTCTACGAATGGAGCGTAGATTGAAAAGATGAAATTATATTATTCCCTGTTTGAATAGAGGAAATAATTTTTTACAAAGTTGTATTGTAATAAAATGCTATTCGAAAATTTGTTTGAAGTAAAATAAATCTATGCCGTATTTCGTTCTTTTAATGAGCGTTGCCGGAAGCTCGAGTTGCGAAAAAGTGTTCAAATAATGCACATTTCAAATCCGTTCAAACACTGACCGCAATTCTTTTGCAAGTTGTACTAATTTCTCTTGTTAATGTTTTTTTTTTTAATGTGATGCAATTTCATCAGATAAGTCAACTTGGTAACTCAATTTCTTTCCGATGATGATGAGATTTACTCCTAATTTTTTGTCAGGGTGATATGAATATTTATATTCAGGAATAGCTGAAATTTTAAAATTTTATTTTGAAATTTCAAATGAAGCCTTTATTCGAAAAGATAGTCACGTTAAGACTAATGATGTTCATAAGCTAGGATAGGATAGGTTAGGAGAGAAATGGTAAAACAATGCCTGTACATACTCTTTTTGACAAGTTGTATTTCTAGTGCAAAGGTTTTACATTTTATCGGCAGGCACATTTATAACTGAAAATTAAATAAAATGAAAATTAAAGACCACCCTTCTCATTATCAAATGCCGTGAAAACGTGTGAGTTAAAATAACAGAATCTTGGATAATTATATATATAATAGCCGTTGTCTCTGTATAACACTTCCGGGCTGTACTCATCTTTCAATTGAAGCCCTCAGTAAACAATCGGCCGGTTCGGCCTAATTTCAATTTCAGATGTGGATCAGAATTTTTTCTTACCTAAAAACTAATATCTTCTCCATCAAATCACGTTTGTTCAGCCTATTTTTCTATAAAACATTCAGAACTAAAAAAGAATGGATGCTCTTAGATGTATATTTAACAGTTTTTAAAAATCTGTTTACTTTTGCGATGAATTCTGAAAGTAAACAAACTTGAATTTGAATGAATCAAGTAGCTCAAGTATTCATATCGCGTAGTGATCTGTAAAAAACTGGATGGCAGTCTACTACTCCAATCGCATGAAAAACTAACTAAATAAAAAATAATGAAAGGGTTTGTTTTTACAAGGTGTGGATTAAATGCAATATTGTTAGATAATTCGGGATATTTTTTAACTTTCATATACTTTTTCCATTATGACGTCATTATTAGTATTATGACGTCAAAGTGACGGGTTACCCTCTAGTTTACAATGATAGCCATTTATCACCGTTGCTCTAATTTAATACAACTCGTATGTGAGATTTTACCTTGAGTTTATCTTTCCGAGTGACCACAATAGAGCATATTTAAAAGAGAAACCTTAAAATTCCTTCTGGTAGCATGTGTTTCGCAGCTCCCTTTGAAACCTTTTAACCACCCTCCTGGAAGCTTGAAATAGTTATACTAGGATGCAAATATTTGGAAATATGTTTCCATTCACTGTGTTATGAAAGGTACTTTGAGATCTCGCTTCAATTCTCGGACCGCACTCTACTACTCTGAGTTTAAGTGCGAGTTAGTTTGAATAGAATAATGCACCTCCAAGAACTCTCAAATTATAGGGTGGGACTGTTCCCTTGTCACTATGTAACAGAAAATGGATTTTCAAATTACTTTTACTTCAAAATTCTATATCACGATTTTTTTTAAACTGATCATACAGTCGAGTAAATTAAACGCTGTAAAATTATTAAATTATGTATTAGGGTATTCAGGTCACACTAAAAATATGCCGTAAAAAAGATTGTTATAAAACACATTATCTATCCACATTTTAATTTTAGGACAAATATATAGGACTACTTTTGGCATGAATTTATGCGGACGGACGAAACATAGAAAAAAATATATGGTATAAATGTTTTGTACTCTTGTATGAATGCAGACAATATTAACATTTTCTCTAATTTTTATATGTATGATACAGAAGTAAGCAAGCTATTAAAATATCCCGACTAACTTTGAAAAGTTCCATGGCATGAATTTATGCGGACGGACGAAACATCGAAAAAATATATGATATAAATGTTTTGTACTTTCGTATGAATGCAGACAATATTAACATTTTCTCTAATTTTTATATGTATGATACAGAAGTAAGCAAGCTATTAAAATATCCCGACTAACTTTGAAAAGTTCCATGGCATGAATTTATGCGGACGGACGAAACATCGAAAAAATATATGATATAAATGTTTTGTACTTTTGTATGAATGCAGACAATATTAACATTTTCTCTAATTTTTATATGTATGATACAGAAGTAAGCAAGCTATTAAAATATCCCGACTAACTTTGAAAAGTTCCATGGCATGAATTTATGCGGACGGACGAAACATCGAAAAAATATATGATATAAATGTTTTGTACTTTTGTATGAATGCAGACAATATTAACATTTTCTCTAATTTTTATATGTATGATACAGAAGTAAGCAAGCTATTAAAACATCCCGACTAACTTTGAAAAGTTCCATTAGAGATGATCATAGAACGATCATGAGGGAGGTGTCATGGTCTCGACACATGTATGGTATGCAGAAGCTCCCAGGTTCGGTTGCTATGTTAGTCAATAGTGTATTAAGGGAAAGAAAAGTGAATATGACAAAGAGTGGCGGGAAGTTACTATGATGGTGTTCCATTGAACTGATGGCTGTCGTCTCCCCAATTTTTCTTCGGCAGGGTTTTCGAGGCCTATTAATCTTAAGCGTAATGACATCCTGAAAACCTCCCCTTTAGGCAGTGAAACAGTGATTGTAATATTGTTATGTCGCACTGCAGCAATGTAGGAATGCCTTCTTTGAAGTCTCTTTTCTGTGTCGTTACATTTGTCGCCGCGTCGTGATAACACCTATACGACAAGTACAAAGGCTTTCTTTAAAAATTAAATATGTTTAAAACATCCTTGTAATGTATTAATAAAAGTTAATCCTTGTGAAGTTAATAACAGGTAGACATCACCATCATCATAATTAGCACGACAGCCCAACGTGGGACTTGGCCTTCTCTAGAAGTTTTCCCCAGACTACCCTCTCACCAGCTTTAGATCTCCAGTTCTTAACCTTCATGACACTAATATCTGAATCCAGGCGGTCCCTCCATCTCTTTTTTGGTCTTCCTCTCCGTCTTTCACTGAAGGGGACTGCAGTAAAAACTTTCAATGGTGCTCTCTCTGAATCCATTCTCAAAAGATGACCTGCCCATCTCATTCTGTTCAATTTCACAAATTTCACTACGTCTTCATTTTTAAACAGTTTGTGTAGTTCAAAACTGTGTCTCCTTCGCCAAATGCCATTCAAAAGGTACGACAAGGGGACTTAAATAAAAACCGTTTCTTTCCTCATGATTGTGGTCTGACATTTGTGTCATACGTCACAACGACGTTTTCGCCAGTGCACTTGCATCTTGGAATTAACAATCATCACTACAACGCTAGGGACAATTAGTCGTCAACTTATTTGAATGGGTAGCAGAAATTTCAGTGTTAATTACTCAACATAGAAGGAAATGTTTAAAAATGTAATAATAATATTTTGCTATCAATAGTATTTTAGACTGAAACATATCTTTTGATAGTATTCACATTATTCAGCCTGAAATGTGTTCATTAGGATCATTTCACTAAAGCTATTATTTCGCTAGTTTTTAGTTTAAATATCTTGATGGAGCTATTTACTTCAATAAAGAGTTCAATCCAATAAAGTGCGATATTTTTTGTTTTGTTCAGCAGCCAATGGCTTCTATAGATTTATTCATTTATATTATATGTAATTGTGTAAAAATAAAGCTTCCAGGAAAAGAAACCTTAACTATTTTCAATAACTGGATTTCCTCATCCTTAAGCGGATATTTGAACTTTTCTCCCTTTTGAGTCAAGTTAGACATCTCGAAATGAGGAAGAGAGATTAAGTTTCCAACAATAAAGGTCAAAGAATGTGCGAGTCAATAAACTTGAGCTGGTGGGGATGTAATGGCATATGATATATATATTTATCCGCGTTGGGAAACCGCTTTAGAAAAGGCTTTATTTGTCCAAAAATATCCCATTTACTAAAGTTTTTTTTTCTCGGAAGGGTATAAAAAGGTGGAAGAAGGGAAAGCTATTTAAGGATTTTTAAGCTAGGGAGATAATTTATTTTTTGATTGGCGTTTATGAACTAGTCGTGATATTTTTTTGCTTATTTTATCTTCTTGATTCAAGTTTTTTATTACGGTAAAACTTCTAGAGACTATAAAATTTTTACAGCTTCCTTTTATTAAACTTTATTAAATTTGATAAAGGTGTTATTTCAGTGAAACAAAGTTAAATGATTATATATATATATATTGTCACGTAGACGGATCGAGTGATTAAGACAGTGAGCACAATTTAGATAAACGAGACTTTTATTCACAGCAAGCGAGTTAACATGCACCCAGCTGGAACCTAACTGACTTCCCATCAGCTTGATGGAAGCCTTTTTATACACTAAAGAACTTTCTAGAATTATTTAAATTGAGAGAATTAACATATTTGGTACTTTCCCGAAGCTTCGAGAAAGCGAACGTAAATTAACTTAAAAAGAACATGAAATACTTTCGACAGTCCGTCTCGGGGCCCGAATCGACGACCTTCTGAATTGGGGCCCAGTGCTTTAGCTGTTCGGCCACGCCGTCGCTCGAGAACGGTTGTAAATATATATATATATATATATATATATATATATATATATATATATATATATATATATATATATATATATATATATATATATATATATATTATATATATATATATATATATATATATTAATTAATTATCGCAGTAATAATAGGAAGAAAATTCTTGAAATTGAACCACTTGGTATACGGTTGACAAAAAAGGCAATAATGAAGCATGCTTTAAGGATTGAATTATTATTGAGTCTAAGATGTCGGGGATATAAGACTTTTTAAAGTTTAAAAAAAAATTCAGGTAGTCTCTTCTAACGAATGTACGGCGGGTTATTAACGTAGAATTACTTATCGTTGCTTACCTCTTTTCTTTCTTCTTTTTTTTTGACGGATTTTGGTACTTTTCTGTTTAACTGTTTACAGCTACTGGGTTTGGCGCACTGCAAAAGTTATAACTCGTGACGGACTCTGAATTTTTTCTTTCCGGAGGACCGTTATCGAGGAACGTAATCCTACGTTATAAATGTAACAATATTTAGATAAAAATGAAAATTTACAATTTATATGTATATTTTTATGCTTATGTTAATGAATTCATGGAATGACATCTTAAATGTCAGTTGGTGAACAGTTTGCTTTGATGCCATTCATATTTCATTCGTGCTCCAAGAGAAATTACACAGACCAAGTTTCGTTAGCTCATCTTGTTGATTTAGAAAGTTTCGTTGAGATGATGGTGGTTGCACATTTCAAATGTTGTATTCATTACTTATGAGCTCATCATCCGCTCTCTACTACATTTCGGTTGTATTTGAGCGTGTAAACTCCAACCGTTACACCAATCATGAGGGTTCTGGTTTTACTTGGACTTCAGAGTCTGATATGCCCTTCTTGAGCTCGTGTAAGAGAAACAATCCAGACATCAAAACAATAGTACCAGTGTTTGGTTAGTTCTCGATCATTTACAGCAAACAGAATACTAGGAGCGTGTTTTTAAACATGCCGTTAGAATAGTGTCGCTAATCCGTTTAGGAATCATACCGTATTTACTCATGTATAGCCGCATTTGAATTTTGAGACAACATTTGAGGATTGTTTTTTTCTGAATTTCGTTGTAGACTCAAAGTAACATCGTTATACAAAATGTAGCAACATTGTGCATTCCATAGAGTTCAGTGCTTGCCTAACAATATCAAGTACAGCCTTAGCTGATGGTGATGAAACTACAGTGTAGAAAATATGATTATATATATAGTGGTACCTCGGTTTATGAACGACTCGGTTTACGAACAAACGCCAGAGATTTCACTCCAATCTGGTGGTCCTTAGAGTTCATTGCTTGCCTAACAATATCAAGTACAGACTTAGCTGATGGTGATGAAACTACAGTGTAGAAAATATGATTATATATACAGTGGTACCTTGGTTTATGAACGACTCGGTTTACGAACAAACGCCGGAGATTTCACTCCAATCTGGTGGTTCTTAGAGTTCATTGCTTGCTTAACAATATCAAGTACAGCCTTAGCTGATGGTGATGAAACTACAGTGTAGAAAATATGATTATATATACAGTGGTACCTCGGTTTATGAACGACTCGGTTTACGAACAAACGCCAGAGATTTCACTGCAATCTGGTGGTCCTTAGAGTTCATTGCTTGCCTAACAATATCAAGTACAGCCTTAGCTGATGGTGATGAAACTACAGTGTAGAAAATATGATTATATATAAAGTGGTACCTCGGTTTATGAACGACTCTGTTTACGAACAAACGCCGGAGATTTCACTGCAATCTGGTGGTCTGGGATGCAAGCATTCGCCATACGTGCTGCGGTTCGCGAATAGTCCACATGTCACGCTCAGATGGACTTCTTCGAACATTGATTAAAGCTTTCGCTAACACAGATTTTAAGTAGAGGATTTAAAAAGTTTTGAGAAATTCCGTAAGCGAAGTGGAATTCATAGTGTTGTTAGGCGTGGGGAGGCTGCTAGTTCATATAAAAAAGCTGCAGATGAATTTGTCCATGAATTCAAACAGTTTGTGGAAAGTGAAGGCTACATGCCAAACCAACTTTTTAACTGTGATGAAACAGGATTGTTTGGGGGAAAATGCCAAGAAGAACCTACATCACCAAAGAGGAGAAGGCACATCCTGGGTACAAGCGTAGGAAGGACGGGTGTTGCGGAATGCGGCATTCCCCCTGAATTCCGTTCTACGCAAGTACGCACGGAAGAAGTGAAGAAGAGTACATGTAAAGATTGTTTGACGGTAGATTTACGAGATTATACTGACGATACACCCGTGACAAAAAGAAAAATTCTGTCAGCTGTGCATAAGATTTTTGGCCCCCTAGGCTTCACTTGCCCTATTACGTTGGGGGCCAAAGATTATGCTACAAGAGTGCTGGAAATTGAAAGTGTAGTGGGATGCGGAACTTTCCACCTCCATTGTCAAAAACTTTGAAAGGTGGAGAAAATATATATCTAAATAGAAAGAATTAGAAATTCCGCGATGTCTTACACCCGTTTCTGAAGTACCGAGAAGTTTAACGTTGCATGTGTTCTGCGATGCAAGCAAAGTAGTATATACGACTTGTGTTTATTTGAGAAGCGAGACTGAAAATTCAACGACCTGTCAACTTGTTCAGTCAAGATGCAGAGTTGCTCCAATGAAGTCTCTATCGATTCCAAGATAGGAACTCCTTGTCTGCAGTATCGGCGCTAGATTAGCTCAGAGTGTGAGTAATGATCTAAAGTTGGAGAATGTATCGAAATTTTTCTGGTCTGACTCGGCAAATGCTTTGTATTGGATCAAAGGAACTGAAAATTGAGCTCCCTTTGTTTATAACAGAGTGCATGAAATTCGTTCCCTAACCAACCCTGAAGATTGGCATCACGTGCCAGGGCATTTGAATGCCGCAGATCTTCCATCTCGTGGATGTAGTGTTGAATCTTTGGCTCAGACGAGATGGTGGGAGGGTGTGGACTGGTTAGCGATACCACCGGAGGAATGGCCGAAATCAATCGCAGTCCCTGATTTCGCTGTAATCAATTCGGAAAAAAGGAAAACTCATTAGCGCAGCTAATCATGCAGAAGTATCTGCTGGAAAATATGATAAACTCTCCTCGTACAATAGGCTTCTTAGAGTTACTGCATGGATGTATCGATTTTTCACAAATTGTAAAGTTGAAAAATGTAACCGCATTACTGGCGCCTTAACAGTCGAAGAGATAAATAGAGCAGAAGTCACAGTGTTCAAAATTGTACAGAACGAATCATTTTCAGGAACGGATGAAAAACACTTAAAAGCGCTTCAGTGTTATGTAGATTCAAATGGAATTTTGAAAGTAAAGACCCGGATCTTAATGAGAAAAGATACAAAAAAATTCAGATATCCGACAATATTGTCTTTGCGGCATCCAGTTGTAGAGAAAATTATTCGGACCAGTAAAGCTAAATTGAACCACGCTGGTGTTCAAATTCTGATGAGTAACATAAGAGAAGATTTTTGGATTCCTAAATATCTGAAAACCGTAAGAAATGTAACTAGAACATGTGTACGATGTAAACGATTTAACTCGCGCCCTAAACCGACAGTCGAAGCACCCCTCACAGAAGATCATGTAAAGGAAGCTGCGGTATTCGAAGTCGTCTGAATAGATTATGCTGGCTCATTAATTCTAAGAAATGGTCAGAAAGCCTGGATAGTCATTTACACATGTGCTGTTATCAGAGCTATTCATTTATAAGTAGCAACTGCCTTAACGACGGACGATTTTTTACAAACAATTCGGAGATTTATTGCCCGAAGAGGCAGACCAGCTATTGTCTATTGTGATAATGGAACTAATTTTACAGGTGCAGATAATTTATTGAAATGTATCGATTGGAATATTATTTCCCAGTACAGTACAAGCCAAAATAATTGACTGGAAGTTCATTTCCACAACTACTGCATGGTGGGGGTGGATGGTGGGAACGTCTTGTTGGCATGATCAAAGGAATACTACGAAAAGTTTTAGGACGGTCGTCCCTGAATTTAGAAGAAATGACAACCATCCTCTGTAACACCGAGAGCAATATAAACAGCCGTCCAATAACTTATGTTTCTGATGACGTGAATGATCTCACCCCTCTCACACCTTCCATGTTTTTACAGGAACTCAAAGAATCGCAAACTTCTGATTTAGACAATTTAGATTCGTTGTCTCTCAATAAAAGACTCACTTATAGACAAAGAATTAGAGATGATCTACGTGATTTTAAGACAATTAAGACGTAAATTTAGGACATTTAAGACAATTTTCTAAGAATGCTAAAAATAACAAACGAATCCAAATCGGAGATATATTTTTAGTTTCTAGCGACAGCATCAAGCGATTAGATTGACCTATGGCCAGAGTTACAGAAGTTTATCCTTCAAAAGATGGTTATACCCGGCTTGTAAAAGTTAAAATGAAAAATGGCGAGTTTCTTCATCCTGTGCTTCGACTGATTCCATTAGAAGTTACTGAAGAAGATGTGCAGCCCGACCTTCCCCCGTCACCGACTCGTTTCCTGCAGATCGGACAATCGACAATGGAACTAATCAAGGTGATTTAGACTGTTCAACACCCGATCACAGACTTGGACGATTATTAAAACCTACAATTAGGGTTTGAGTTTCTCTGGTTCGAAACTCAAAGGTGGGAGTATGTTGCGGAATGCGACATTCCCCCTGAATTCCGCTCTGCGCAAATACGCACGGAAGAAGTGAAGAAGAGTACATGTAACTTTGATGTCCTTTAGTTTAGTTTAGTTTTTATGTAATGTTCGCGTGTGTCAAATAGTCTGTCATGTTTTCGTGTTTATTCGTTAAAACTAAAGTGTAAATTCATGTTTTTAGTAATAGATGTCGTTAATTTGCCAAAGGTCGTCGTGTTTCTTTGATTCATGTGTCTCAACTTTTATTTTAATGCGGAAACAACTACCCGGCCATAAAGATTTTCAGGTAATACAAGTTTTCTTACCTAACTTTTAATAAACTAGAACTCTAAGTGAAATTTAAATATTGCTCGGTTCACAATAACGGGCTTACAATTTTATTGTGTGCTAATGCAGGTGGTGATTGTAAAATCAACCCACTTTTAGTTTACCACTCTGAAAATCCTCGTGCATTCAAGAAAAATAATGTGCTGAAGGCTAAACTGCCTGTAATGTGTAGAACAATTCCTAAGACCTGGATAACAAGAGTAATTTTCATGGAGTGGATTATTGAGGTCTTCGCACCTGCTGTCAAGAAATATCTTGAGGAGAATGGTTTGCCCTTGAAGTGTCTTGTCGTCATGGATAACGCTCCTGCTCATCTTCCGAATTTCGATGAAGACCTACCTGGACATCAAATATAACTTCATTAAGGTCAAATTTCTACCACTCAACACAACTCCTTTGATTCAGCCTATGGATCAGCAGGTCATTTCTAATTTTAAAAATTTCTAAAACACGGCACTTTTTTCAATGTATTTTCAAGTTACAGATGACACCTATTTGACCCTGAGAGATTTTTGGAAGGAGCACTTCAATATCCTCAACCTCATCAACATTATTATTAAGGCATGGAGGAAGATCTCTTATTGTACCTCGCAGCCTGTCTGGAAAAAACTTAGGCCAACTTGTGTGCCAGAGAGAGACTTCGAGGGCTTTGATAATGAAGAGGCGGAAGTCAAAGTCGGGGATGAGATAGTGTCCATGGACAAAAGTATGGGCTTGAAGGTCGACTGTGAAGATGTGAAGGAGCTGGGCCTGGAAGACAGCGAAGAATTCACCACAGAACTGGTTGAGCTGCAGAGTCAACAGGTGAATGCTATCCCGTAAAATCATTTATCAAAGAAAGACAATGATAGGGAGAAAGTTTCCGTTGCCATGATAGAAGAAATTTGCAGCAAGTGGAGTGAAGTGAAGGCATTTATTGAATAGCCCCACCTTAATAAATCTGTAACCAACAGAGCAATTAATATTCTAAATGACAATGTGATGTCTTACTTCTGTGAAATTCTTCAGAAAAGCAAGAGACAAATTTCTTTGGATTGGTTTCTTTTGCCAAAATCAGCTAGTGAGATTGAAAGTAGACGAAGAGAAAAAACACTAAAATCAAGATTTCCTAGGGATATGTCTTACCTTCCAAGCAGTACCATCTGTAGCCCTCCCTCCGTTTTCAACAATCAACCATCTGCACCAGCTGTTATCCACTACAAAGCTAAAATGCTGTACTGAAGAATTATCATATGTTAGTTCTTCATAATGAAGCCTATTATCATTTATTTCACCATTTATTTATAACTAAACTCATAGAAACAAGGTAAAAATAACTATGTTCTAGGGGGCGAACGGATTAATTCTTCATCTGTTAATTTCTATGGGAAAAATTACTTCGGTTTGTGAATGTTTCGGTTTACGAACCAAGTCTCGGAACGAATTAAGTTCGTAAACCGAGGTACCACTGTACACACTAGTACACTTAGGTATTATTTCGCCCGAAGACAAACTCTTGGGAACTCAAGAGTGTTATTAAATAGTCCTAAAGTATAATATATACAAACAATATTTACAATACATTGGATTGCCGTGGGCATGATACGGTGTAATAGGTTGTAAGGTGTATAGATACGAATGTTTTATGGTAGCAAAGTGTTCTAAACCAAAGGGTGTTTACTGTATTTAATTTTAAAATTCCGTGTATAAGCCGAACCCCATTTTTATCGACCTATTTTATGGAATAAAAGTGCGGCCTATACACGCTTAAATACGGTAGTTATAGAATAAACTATTATGCAACTTAAAATATTTTACCACTAATACTCTATATGCCAGTATTTAGGAAATAAAAACCCTCTCCAGCAAAGTCTGCACTTCTATTGACATTTTTATGGGAGGGCAAAAGCTATGACCGGTTGCTAAAGTCCTAAAACATCCCTCTCCACCCTCCCTCGTTCGCTCTGAAGAAATAATCTAAATTTAAAAAGAAAAAAAAAGCCTTTTGATAAATATGAAATATTTATCCTTCCTTTACACTCTGAAAATTTGAGTCACAACATTGATTTTTATTAAACTGAAACGTGTTTGGTTGTTTATTTCTTTCGTTGGAAGGCAATCACTTTAAAGAAAAACCTTGAAGCAATCTTTTTAGTTGTGTGTGCGTGCGTGTATGTGTGTGTGTGGGGGGGGGGAGAAAACTGCTTTTCATAAGTGAACATATTAACCTTGACAGGTAAGGGATGATTCCTTCTCTGATGAAGAACTGAAAATGTTTAGACAGACTAGAGGTAGGGAGAGAATAGACGAACGGTGGATAAACAGGGATGGAATTTGTATCGAAGAGGAGATGGTACTTTAAAGGTAGACAAAGAAAGGATTTCTTAAAACAAACAAAAAAGTCAACCCCAGAATTTTTCGGATATCTCAAATCGTTGCTGTTTCCCTGACTTACAGAAACAGAGATAATGAAATTTTACAATCAACTTTTGGCCATTTTAATTGCGTATCATTTATGTTCTAACTCATGGCAAAGATTTGTTCAAATACTAAACGAGGATGCGCTGAAACTGCGTTGTCAACAACCGATCATTACCGACTTTTTGTTAACTGAGGTAACAAATCCTGCCTCCGGACAAATCATTGGTGGATCGCCAATTTCAATCATATGTTTTCCAGCATAAACTGTGAGTTCAAGGTTCCCTGGCCTGAATCTCCCGCACCATTTCCATAAATGGAATTCTTCTCTTGCTGTTTTACTATGGTGTAGTGAAATACTTGTGAATAGTTTCAGAAGAATGTATACTCCATCTTTTGACAGACAAGCATTTCATTAAGAATTATCGTGAATTTATTGAGTTTAAAGATTATTCTTGAAGGAGTCTTAATTTTACGAATATATTCCTTTGAAACAACTAAGTGGATTGTTAAGATGTTTAACCTAACGTAACTTACATACCAATTTAAGAAATTATGTTGAAAAGGAGAAAATTCCTGTGTTCTGTTTCTCAAAATTTGATGGGATTACATTAAGAATTGATTTCGTGTGTTTTCGACTGCTATAACAGCTATTTTGCGTATAAAGTCAATGCAACAAAACTTCTTTTCCCAGAGAAATGTGACTTTATTTTGGCTGATAAATAGGTTTAAATTGTTAATCAATGTTTCTTTTCTGTAAAATGCGGATTTCTTTTATGGTTTCACACTGGAGTCACAATTTTTCGACGATTGAAAACCCACATCGATGTTCTTATCATCGATGCTTGCCAAAATTGCTTGATAAAATTTTGGGAGGGCCGCCGGTGATCCCAAATCAACCAAATAATTTTATCTACTCACATATTAATTTTTTTATCTAGGTAGTCAATATTGTGTACACTGTGAAGGCAAAAACATACAATATCTCCTGGAAAATCGTAGAACTGGGATCTAACACCTGCATCATGATTGAACAGATGTTTGGAAACTCCGAAACGGCATATAAAGATAATACAACACTACTTGGACCGACACTCTTAACCTGACCCCAGATTCCCTGCCTTCTCTATATTATTCTTATCTAGATGGTCAGTACCTACTGTAAATCATTCCCTTTTTGAGTGCATTGTGGAGTGCTGTGTTTTGACTGATTTTTCTATTCAATTTACTTTATGATAGCTTTATGTTATACAGGATGTTTCATCAAGACAGCTCAAACTCTGCACAGCCAGATTCCTCACTTGGAGTACATAAAAAATGCCCAAAGAACTATACCTCTACGACCCATAGTTTTCGAGAAAAATGCGAGAGAAAAGTGTGACGTCATATCCGATGTACGAAAAAAAATACTTTATTGGAAACATGAACATCGGTATTTGCATCTGTTTACATAGGAAGATGTTCAAGATGTCCACCACGCGTATTGAGGCATATATGTGAGTGCCGTGGAATGGCTGACTGCACACGTTGCAGCAGCGTGGTGTCCACAAAAGTACACGCAGTATGAAGACGACCAACTAAGTCACTTTCTGTAGTAACTTGGTATCGATAGACCAATTATTTCAGATGGCCCCATAGGAAGAAATACAAAGGTGGTAGATCTGACGATCGTGAAACCAGACCCCCACATATAATCCAGCGGCCTGGGTATTACATATCCAGCCAATCACGTACAGGACAGCTGAAATGCGCCGGAGCTCCATCATGATGGAACCATAAGCCATGTATTGCCGCTAAGGGTATGTAAACTAGGTTTGGTTTGGTGCGCTACGGTCATTTTTTGCTACACAAGGGCTAATTATACTGGGACCTACTGCTAAAAGCCGATTCCGAACGGCTACAAACGTCCATGCTAAGAGTGGGATTCGAACTCACAGACTCTGGTACCGAAAGCCAGCGCCCTAGCCATTCGGCCATCATCCGGCGGTGTCATCTAAGCAATAGGTTAATACATCACGGAGAAATACCAAGTATGAATGTCCCGTCAGCCGTTCAGGCAGCAGATATGTTCAAGGCATGCGATTGCCTAGTATGCCGGCAGACACATTTACAAATCAGCAGACCTGATGTCTCTGCGGACGGATTTCATGAGGATTGGACTCTGACCACATATGGGTGTTGTGACTGTTGAAGGCCCCATGACGTGTGAAGCATGCTTCATCCGTCCACAAGATATGTGCAATGAAAGCGTTATAGGCTTCATGTTCTTGCAATAGTCATTCACAAAAGTCAATGCGTCGCTGAAAGTCATCTGGATGTAGACAGTGCACGGTTGTGTAGCGATATGGGCATAGCCCCTCTACACGTAATAGCCTGTACACAGCACTGCTACTCACATTCAGCTCCTTGGCTAGTGCGCGTGTGCTCAACTCGGGAGTTTCTTCCACCTGCCGAAGTATCGCATCTTTCTGTGCTGGCGTCAGCCCGTCATGCGTTTTTCGACCAGATTGTGTGTCGGGTTGACGCTTCCAGCATTTCTCAGTCTGTCGTACAACCTGCGGATGACTTTGGCATCGGGAGGACTACGTGATGGATAGCGACGGACTTACTCCCTCTCAGTTCGTAAGGCATTACCATTACACTGACGAAAGATAAAGTACATGTCGCAATATTCCCGAACGGAATACATTGTCACCATGCGAAGATTACCTGTAGCTACTAGATGGAGCCTTTTAAATACGATTCAAACGACCACTTGACGCCGTTCCACAGTGCGCGCATGCATGCCTCGATATGCGAGGTGGTTATTTTTAACATCTTCGTCTGCAAACATGTGCAAATACCGTTATTCTTGTTTCCAATAAGCTTTTTTTTTCGTACACCGGATATGACGTCATAATATTTTCTCGCAATTTTTCTCGAAAACTATGGGTCGTGGAAGGTACAGTTCTTTTTGCATTTTTATGTACTCTACGCAAGGAATCTGGCTGTTTGGACGGTCTTGATAAAACACCCTGTATAATAATTCAACTATGCAATAAAAATGTGAACGTAGAATTCCGAGACTCTCTTAAAGGACGTGACCTCCAGCTCGCACCTTAAACAATGTGTTTTTTGTTTAGTGTTTTGATTACAAAAATAAAAAGTTTATAAAAAAATTCAAATGCCTTTTTTGTATTTAACTAAGTGAATTAATATTTAAAAGCACCAGATCGGGCCCGAATTTTAGTTCCGCCTCTCGCCTCTCAAAGGCATAATCTAGCATTGGCTGCACGGTCATGACATCGGATAAAACGATAATAAAACGTTTCGTAATTTTCAAGTTTGCTGTCGTTTGTTTCTTTTAGTGTTTCATTGCAAACCTTTAAAATTATTTCACGTTCAATGCTAGGGAAGAAAAACAACTGGTCTGTATATCAGAACGAACAGCAAGCAATATATGTGCTCTCGCATATGTATGAGATCGAACATTGAATTCTCTTTACGAAGAAAAGACTTCTTCCATCTAAAACGGTAGCAATTCGGATTCTTGAAGAAGGAGCAATTATTAGAAGAAGAATTCAAACCATTCTGAAATGTTTATCGTCATTATAATGATACATTATAACGGTCAATGTCATTATACTTCATTGAAATGATGTAGAGTTACTTAAGTGAAATGTTCCTTCAAAAGTTTTAAATTTAGTTTTAGAATGCATGGAACAGAACAAACTTATAATCTATATATATAAAACAGTTCCGTAACTGACTCATTCATTCACTGACTGACTGACTGACTGACATACAACGCACAGACCAAACCGCTGGACCTAAAGGACTGAAATTTTGCATGGCGATTCTTCTAATAGTGTAGGGGTGCACTAAGAAAGATTTTTGAAAAAATCTTCTTAGATTTTTTTAAATTAAATTTTTAAGCTCTTTTTTAAACTTTTTTTTACGTTTGCATTTAAAATAATACATTGAGGGTTATAAAATTTATATCACGAGAAAGATCATAAAAATTCCTTCAAAATGGAATTTTTTTCGAATTTTTACCTCCATTTCCTGATTTTTGGTGAATTTTTAAAGATTAATTATTAGAATTTAATTTATTAAATGCTGATCACGTGATTTCTTTTTCTGGTACTTTCAATAAATTTATCGTCACGTGCATAACAACTAAATAGACAAAAAAATATTTTTTCCCTTGCTAATGAGGCAGACGATTGGACATTGTTTTGTCTATAAAAATATCCCTTACGATTTTTTTATAAATATATCTATTTTTTTCTACATCAATTGTATATATTGATCGTCGTATTTATTATAAATCTATATATACATACATTTATTTTTTTTGGCATTAATTGCATACATTGATCGTTGTATTTAATTTGAATGTACTCCGTAGCGAAGTGCGGGTTTTCAGCTAGTCTATATATATAAAACAGTTCCGTAACTGACTCATTCATTCACTGACTGACTGACTGACTGACATACAACGCACAGACTAAACCGCTGGACCTAAAGGGCTGAAATTTTGCATGGCGATTCTTCTTATTGTGTAGGGGTGCACTAAGAAAGATTTTTGAAAAATTCTTCTTAGATTTTTTTAAATTAAATTTTTAAACTGATTTTGTAACTTTTTTTAAGTTTGCATTTAAAATAATAATTGGAGGGCTATAAAATTTATATCACGAGAAAGATCATAAAAATTTCTTTAAAATGAAATTTTTTTCGAATCTCTACCTCGATTTTATGATTTTTGGTGAATTTTTAAAGATTAGTTTTCAGAATTTAATTTATTAAATGCTGATCACGTGATTTCTTTTTCTCGCACTTTAGAAAAATTTATCGTCACGTGCGTAACAACTAAATAGACAAAAAAAATTGTTTCTTTCTAATGCAGCAGACGATTGGATATTATAAAAAAAAAATATCCCTTACGATTTATATATATATATATATATATATATATATATTGCATCAATTGTATACACTGATCGTCGCATTTATTATAAATATATATATTTATTTTTTGTTTGGTATTAATTGCATACATTGACCGTTGTATTTAATTTGAATGTACTCCGTAGCGAAGGGCGGGTTTTCAGCTAGTACTAAAATTATAAATTCATAGCATTATATATTTTGTTTTAAAAGGTATTAAACAGTATACGCATGACTGAATCAGTCGTTGTTACAAAGAAATAACCACTGATTACAAAAGTATCAGTTCTCTAGATCTTTTCAAATGGAAAGAAAAAGCAAACACTTTTATTGATGTCCTTTTGCATTTTTTTTTTTATATGCACAACGGACATTTTACTGATACTTTTCGTTTTTTTTCCGTTTCTACGAACTACATTAGATTACGAGATGGATACGGAAAGAAATAGGGATGAAAATTTAAAAATATATATATGTTCTCGTTTTGAAGCAGTAATTTCACACATGACTAAATTCCTCGAGATAAGTGTCACAAAATGACATTCCAAATTTCATTTCATAATAATATACAGTTTCGCTCAGTTATTTTGGGAGCATCAAAACAACTTTTTTTCCTATTCCTTTCCTTCGGGGAATAATAGAATCTTCAGAATTTTATAATGAGCTTTTAAGTTCTTTTTCTTGGTACAGTTTTGGTTCCAAGTATTTGTATCTTTTCTTTTTAATACTAAAAATAATTAAATTTTAAACGGAATTTTTGAAATATTGGCACCGCTTACCATTTTCCACTGGAATTTCGAGCTATTTCGTGTAGGGTTGTAAGATTTCGTTTAGATAAGGGATATGTGTTACGATGTAAAACTTAATAAAAAATAATTCTGATTCTCGTGTTATGATTTGACATTTAAAGCAAGAGACAGGAGTCACAGGTAAAAGTAATGAATATCAACAATCACCAGGTCAGGTCTATTATTTAAAATCTAAACTAAACTAAACTCATTGGTGCATCAGTCCGTGTGGACCAAGACCGGTGGTGTCCATCTCCGCTTTCTTGACCGTGGGCTTGGGTGCCATACAGCATATGTCTCGGTCAGGTGGTCAACCTGAAGCGGGACCCTATTTAAAATCTATACAACAGTAAAAATTTATATAAATACTGCAGATAAAAGTTAGCTGGTCCAGCGTTGTTGTATGCCAATCCTTGCCGAGGAGGATCATAGCGATCATAATGATAATGATATAAAAAGATACCTAGCATCTTAAGACTGGTGAGCTTAAGATGCCTATTTTTGCAATCTGGTATATTTCATTAAGGGCTAATGCCTCATGTTCAAAGATGGGCTGCTCATGGTGACTAACTGGTACGCTAAGATACCAAGAAGGCTTTGTTAAGCTTGTCTGTACGGCAAAATCTAAACAAGGTCTAAATTTTTCCCATAGTCTACTATTGCGTACCACGAACCCGGCTGTGTTAAAGAGTGTTACACTTCTTGACTTTTATAAACCTGTTTCGAAGTCTAGATGTCCCTGTGCCTTGCTCGCTTTGGTGATGAAGACTGTCTACATTCGCGACCTGGAAAATAAAAGGTCTGTACTGAGCGTTCAGAAGTTAAGGAGCAGGAAAAAGTTGGGGTGGGAGTTTATTATTCACTATTTTTCATTTGCATTCTTCTGAGTACGACTAACACCCTATTTGAGGCGAAGTCGAGACAATCCGACTTGATGCAACTAAGGCATACATTTCAATAGTGCAGATCGATGATTGGTCAGCTTTGACTGCAGGAAAGAAATCGTCCTGCAATGGATTCCATCCCATCTCAGCATGAATTCCGGCCCGGGGGCATTAGAAACAACAACCATCTCATAATCCTGAGTAACGAGGCTGCGGATGTACCGGTTAAAAAAGGCACAGAAGTAACCCATCGTATTAGAGCTAACTCTCATAAATTAGTGCCAAGTTATATACCAGAAAATCAGAAAATATTATACATCTATTCTGGACTTCTTGAGAAATCTTGGAAAGATACTATCGCTGAGCTTCCTAACAGTCGGAGAGCTTAGGCCGTTGCCGTTTTCTTGATGGCCTCTAGACATGATCGTCTTGCGGCTCATCTATACCGCATTGGTATTTTATGCAGACACCTCACTTTCTGTGGTTTTTGGTATCAATTAGCTTTTATCCTGCACTTCCTTGTCGAGCACAGCTGTGTTAAACCGGTACGCTAATTTCAAATACGTACATGGATCTTGCAAACGAGGGAGGGTCTAACCGTATGGGCCAATGATCACGAGCGCATGTTTTCTGTTTTCAAAAGCACTCAACGGTTTAATGGCGGATAATGAAAGTTTACCGATTGTCGTTAAAATTGTGTCCTCCACTGTATTAAATGAAGATAACTTTGAATGTGATGTAAGAGCGAATATCCAGGACGAAGAATCATTTTCTGCCTGGGTGAAAAATTTTCCGGACTGTTAAACTGACAATTGTTTATATTTCAATCGGGTATTTTTGGAGATTGTCAGAATTTAATTCAATATTTTCAAAACATATCCAACATATTCTAATTTTTCAATAGTAATTCTTTTGTAGGGATTACTATTTATGATTGATTGATTTTAGAATGGTTCTTAGTGTTTTCAAATATCTTGGGGATGCAACATTTCAACATGTAACATCTAATTTTAAAGATAATCAAGAAACTTTTACATCGAAAATTTTCTTCTGCTGCCTAAAATTGAATAATGTTGACAGAAAGTAGCTTTTTATTAAAAATACATCAATTCGAAGTCTTTATTAGATATTAAAAAGGTTTGTTGATTTATTATTTTTTTAGAACAGAAAAATACTTGATTTTCTTTCCAATTTATAAGCGAGCGAGAAAACTAACAAACGCTACACACAGGGTGAGTGACTAGATAAACAGAATATAAACAAGCATAAAAACTCCAGACATAAAAGTTTTAAAGTCCAAATGCACGCGTAGTAAAGAACAAGTGCTCATTGGCTGTTACGGTTAGCCCCGCCTTCGGTTGCAAGATCCATGTACATATTTGAAATTCGCAACCGGTACTGTGAAGCTTGTTGTTGGCTGCTATTTGAACTACTTGATTTCATTTTGTACTCTTTTGTGTTGTTTTGTGTCTAGTGTTTTTAATTTCTTTCTGTAGTTGCTGTTTTTAACCTTTTTGGGAGGCTAAGCATCCAGGGTGCAGATAAACTGGGAATAAAAATATAATGCTTAGTATATGAACACCACTACATTATAACTAATCTCCTACTAAACAGCATTTAATTGCTGTACCACTGGTAACAATTTTTGGCATATATCGTATTTTTTGAGCATATACTCTAAGCAGAAAGATTTAGCACTTACTAGCATTATTGCCCGGCGTTGCCCGGGTAGATATATAGATATAAAATATTTCATGCATTCCATCAAAATTACTGGGCTGCACTCCCGCTCTTCATGTTCATCTGGCCAGACAGAATGCGCTTTGCACGTTTCTACTGAAATGATATACAAACATTAAGAAAGAAAGAAACTTTGAGCCTGCGGACCTTCGTCTGATTTTAAGGTCATTCCCAACCCTCTTTCTCCCACGCATTGTAATTTGACCCCCCTCTCCGTCATCCTCAAACCACCCCTCTTAACGCAGCTGGTCGAGGGGAATCCACAGGGGGTAGACGCACCTCTATCGGGCACAAAAAACATTAAAAAATTAATTTTAAAAAAACTAATTGAGCCCCAAATTTCGTTTTTCCTGATTTAAGTTTCTCGGGTCCAAAACATTAACTGTGTCGAATTTGGTCCCGGTGGGTGAAACAGTCTATGATTCTATAGCGGACAAACAAACAGACAAGCTCTTTTATATATATAGATTAGTCAAAATGTAACCTATTTCAATTGTTGTTATTTGTTAATTCATGTGGTTACAAGTATAGTAACGATGATACTCGCTAACAATGATCTTGCATAAAAAAAAAGCTTTAATTACTTTCCTTTAAAATTCTATAAAGCCGTATAGAGATAGAGAAACCATGGATTTGTTAAATATGAACATTTTCATCTACCACATTAATAACTTTTATAGGCAGCATATCATGTTATTATCGCATTGTTTTGACCACACAAAAGTGTGGTAGGATCTCTTTTCACACTCCTCTCGGCGTTTTATTAAAATGCAAAGTTACAACAATATCTCCCTGGGAAGATATGAGGCATTTTAATATCCACCCCTCCACTTTCTAACAAAAGATATCTTTATTATTAAAACTCACCTTCTCTATCAGTATTCCTACGCATAAATTATTTCGCACATTCCTTTTGCACTCATAAATTTCAATTCGCCTATCTGAATACGAAACTGATATCACTGCATAAGAGAGTTCTAACATTTTTGGAAGCAGAAAATTAATAAATTTCTACTGGAAAATCTCTTTTACGACATCAGTAACGCACTTCTTCTAAATTAAATTTTAAAAAGACAAGGAATTTTCTCCAAGTTATTATGCCGGGATTTTAAGATTATGATGAAATCTGCTCGCAGGTACGTAAAAGTACTTTGGGTAAAATTATGTGCATTTTGAGTATTTTCTTTTGCTGTAAGTTAAAGATCTTCCAAGAATGGAAATTTTAGTCATATAATAATGTCTTCTTGGTTAAAACTCATTAACGTCATTATTATTCTTGAGACATTCTGAGAGCTTTACATGTTACATGCTCTTCACGTAAAGTAAATCAGTTGCTACAGATGATACTTTAATCAGACTTTACGTGTGGACAAATTTTGATTTTTGGAAAAGAATGTTTACTAACCTGATGCTATTAAAAACAAGTAATTAGAAATGTCTACTTTTAAGATGGTAGAGAAAGCTATTATTATTATTATGATTACTAAGCAGAATTGTTATGTTACTATTATCATGAAGAATTAAACGGTATGTGCTTATTTGAAATTTGCGAAAAGAATTTACGATCAAATCTTACTATAGGATCCTTCTGATATAACGTTATCTCGTTAACAATATTACGGAAAGTTCTAACCTAAATCAAATTGCTTGAATGTTTAACTGCCTACAATGTTAAATATTTAAAAAATATTCAGGTAGTCTCTTCTAACGAAACTACCGCCGGTTATTAACGTAGGATTACTTGTTGTTGCTTACCTCTTTTGTATGTATATATGTATCTATATATATGTACGTATATATATATATATATATATATATATGTATGTATGTCAAAATTTTGACGCATCTTGGTACTTTTCTGTTTAACTTGTCCAAACGATAGACTGGGTTTGGCGCGCTGCCAAAATTATAACTGGCGAGGACGGATGGACGGACGGTTTTAGCGTCTGAAAATTTCCTTTCCGCAGGACCGTAACGGAGGAACGTAATACTACGTTAAAAGCTCGCAATTTCAAATCTGCTTTGGGGTTATTTTTATCAAAAAAGCTATTGATCATTAGAAAAAGTGTTACAATGGCAGTTTCAAGTCTTGTAAAAGAGGGAAAAACTCTGATATTTGCCCTCAGACCATCGACACTGTACGGTGATAAGCCTAAAAAAGTGCCTAAAGGTGCTTCCAAATTGGCCTGGGCTTGGATTCTTCCCATAGAAGGAGAGTATTTGGGCTGAATATTTAAAGGAGACGTTATTGCCTAGTGACTGGGGGCTGCCGTAATAAATTAACTAACGAAACTCGCGGCTTGAATGGGTGACTATATCTCTTTCAAATAAGTACCTGTCATACTGGAACGAAAAAAAAAGATTACGATATTTTTATTGATTAAATATTACGAATTGCATTCGTAAAGTAGTGAGCAGGTGTCATTTTTAAAACTTTGTGTACCTTATACGGTGCATTTATAATAACTTGTTTCCTAAAATTTAACCGTATGAATGATTTTGAGACAGGAATGCTGATTTTTAAAGATTCTTGTTCTGCTGTTTGTAAGTTCACCCATCGCCTCACATATAAGGCTACGGTGCTTGTATTATTATTCTTTTCAAGCTCATAGGAAGGACCTTATGGGGACAGTACACCTTCCACTTGTGAGAAATGTTTATTTTTTTGTTTTATATGTTAATTTTTAACATATAGACCATTGAAGCAAATTTAATGAAAATTTCTGGGCCGTTAGATGAAACATAACGTGTTGCAACAAAATATCAGATTGATATAAATTATTTAAATGAATTAGGAAAACTTAACCCGTAAATGGTAACATCTGTCGGAATCACTCTAACAGTAACATCCGTCCATGATAATAAGTTGGATTACGTAGCTCATTACTTATATAATTTTCCAATTTTCATTTCATTTTAGCTCTGTATTTGAGGTATTATTGATTTATAAAATATATTTACACTTGGTTTTAATTTTAATATGACTGTATTCAGTAAAAGTCAGTCTAATTTGTTTTAGAATTTCAATAAGATCTACAAACGAAAATTAAATTATTAGAAATAGATTAGAATTTAAAAAAAAAAAACAAGCGACATATAAACATGATTAAAATAAAATTTCATCATAAAAGTTTTGCAAGTTTTGTACACAAATATTACATATCTCTTTTGAACTCTCCAAGTAATTTGGTGTATCACACTTCATACACTTGTAGTTCGTCATTCTATTTTTTTGTGTTAGGACAGTACCTAAAGTTTTTCCTCTTCTACAACTTGTTACTTTTTAGGGATTGCTTACATACACTTTCCTCCTGGACATCTTCTGGCCGAACAATTTCAATTATAATTCTTTTTTTTAGCCTCTGATAACACGGACCAAATACGTACATTTAAAGTAATATCCGTCTTTAAAGCGGAGTGAGTTTTCATGGAATTTTAAATGTAAGGCGATAAAGTAAACAAAACTCAAAGATAAATAAACACGACCAAGGTCATGGAATAATTGAAGCATAGGTCGAACATGAAGTTTTCAAATCGATAATTACGCTCCCTAGCGGGAAAAGTATGAACTCTACCCGTCCAAGACACGGATGTTCCCATTTAATTAAGTAACATGTTTTCTATTTTTATAATTAACATTGTCCCTGCGCGCACGATAACTGATGTTAATTTTAATTTATTAATATGAAACACACTTTAATTGGAAGAAAACATTTAGTTTAACATATTGACCTAAAATCTTTTAATTACCTTCCATTTTAATATCCATAATTAACAATTAGTTGAAAAAAGCTTTTACAATTTTTTTTCATAAAACTTTTTTTGCCTAAGAGAACTCTAAGCTTTTAGGTCATTTTATGTAGAAGGTTAACATTAGCGTGTGTAGAAAATTTCAAGCATTTATCTCGAATAGTTTTTGAGCTATCACGCGTGCAAAGTTAGAAAATCATATTTTGAGATAAATACATTAAAAGTTAAAATTTTGTATAAAAATCTATGTTTGGGTGTTCATAATTATTTTAACATTTCATGACGTAATTGTCGTATCACAAAAAGAGTGATACCATATTGCTCAGAACAAATTCCGATTTCAATTAATTAAAAAAAAAATCGATTTTTTAAAACCATTTTAAACGGTGTACATTATGAAATGACAAAGTTTGACCGAATATTAAGTGGATGAAAATGCGTTAATGAGATCCAACTAGTTGTATACGATATCACTCAGGCCGTCCTCACACGGGCCGACTCAAAAGTGATTCAAATCAATAGTTTGCGACCTGTCATGGAAGGAAGAACATCATTATTCCGGGCTGTATTTTTAGTTAAATTATCAGAAATTAATTTATTTTAAAAAATCGTCACAATAGATTGTCTTTGATAAATCGTTTAAAAATGGACTGTATATATGGGTGCACATATTCCATACAACAAAAAACGTTAGAATGTCATTTCATAGCTAGGCAGAAGTCACGTGACTCGTGTACGTCATTTGGCAGCTTGCCAAAAGAGCGTCTGTAACATAGATTGTGTAATAATACGCACAACGCAAGAGAAACTGGCGACTGAAGTTGCTAGCGACTCGACACGTTGAGTTGCCTGCGACTGATTACAAACGCGTTGCTGACGGGTTTGTAACCAGTTGCTCCGTGTGCGTGGCTCCATTCAATTACATAGGTTACGACTCATCATGGTTTGTGATTGGAGTCGGTTATCAGCTTCTTTTGAGTTGCTCCGTGTGCGGACGGCCTTAGTATTGCCTACATAGAAATTTGAGACCTGAGTTACTGGCTCATTATGTTACATGGATGGCGGCAAGCAGTCACTCAAAAAACAGAGGTCGATAAGTTCATAAGCACCACGGCCCTCTCCGCCTAAGCGTATCAGCCCCTAATCTAATTCCTGATTCCAGGTCGCCACAACGGCAACCTGCTTGACTTCAAATCCACAAAACCGGACACCGGTCCTGCATTTAGCCCCCCGTGTTAGCGGGGTCTTCGCTCCTCCTTGTGCTAGTCCAAATGCCACATGACACTGCCCGCTCGCGGTCTTACGATCAGAGTCCTCCAGGAGACGGTATCAACAAATTCAAATTCCGGGTTTCATTTCCGGTTCTGAAGCATCCACCACCTGCCATCCACATCAACTGTTCAACTTTATTAATTAAATAAACATTCATTTACATACGTCTGTACCACCTGTACGAGCAATCATTTGCATTTTTTTATATAACACAATAAGTTAACAACAAAATACCTGTACAACCCGTACAAGAAACATAAAGAAATGACAACCAAATATGGTACAATCACAATTAGTGACTGCAGAGAACGACAAGCATATGGACAAAAAATATTATTAACCGTATCAAACTCAAACAGTTACATATAAAACAGTAATACTAATACAGTCGAATCCCGTTATAACGAACTTCAAGGGACCAAAGGTTTTGTTCGCTATATCCGGTGGTTCGCTATATCCGAACCTTTAAGTAAAATGTTAGAGTTCACAAAAATGTATAACTCATTAGTTGCTATGTATATTCAGTAATGATATATTGAAAGAATGATAAAATCTATTAAAAATGATGATTAATGAATTAAATTGACTAAAATCGATTACATTAAACTGACACAATACTAATTAAATTAACAAAAAATGAAGACAAATGAAAATCAATTGATTTTATGTTTAATTGTTGCTCACTGTTTTGATACAGAAATAGTCGGTAATCTTCTGCTGACGTGATGCCGATTTCAAAAATATTTTATGAATTTCTTTGTCCAATACATCAAATGACTCCAACACTCTTTCTTCCACTGTTTGTGTGGACAAAAACTCATTAATTATACGCATCGTTGCTGTAGCATCTGATATGTTGGGGATTTCGTCATTCATGTGCTCCTCTTCATCAGCATCGGAAGCAGAATCTTCGATTTCAGAATGATTCATTTTAATTTATTCCACAATATCTTCATCAGTCGGATTTCAACATGCAATGACTTCATCATCACATATTTCGAACAGTTGCACCACACAATCTGAGAATGATGAAATGTTGTGCTTTTCTATCCACCTCGTGATAGGGAAATATACATCATCTTCTTCTTCAACATTCGTTGTACATCGAACATTCTTAAAAAGTTTCAAAATTAAAAAAAAAAATCAGTTGTCGACTGAAAAAATGTTCGTTATAGCCGATCCTTAAGATTTCGGAGGTTCGCTATAAAAGAATAAATTAGCATTTAATACAATAGGAAAACGGCGGGGCCAAACTTTTCCTTTGTTATATCCGGGAGTTCGTTATATACCGGATTCGCTATAACGGGGTCCGACTGTAATTGACAAGCAAAATGCGAACAATAACAGGCCGATAAAGGAGTCATTATCCAATACAATTACCTGCAAACTATTTTAAAGCCGTACTGCACAAAGGGTACGATATATTTATAGTTTGTAATAAGTAGGAAGATTGAGTAAAGGAATTATATTTGCAAATATTTAATGATTTTTTAACAAGTGTCCTCATCCGTTTAAAAAACTTCTAACTCAATGGCTAGAAAAAACGAAGTACAATTGAAATCTGTAAAATGTAACAGAAATGGGGGGAAAATTATCATAATGGATTGAACAAGGCTTTAAAATGTAAAAATATGTAATATTGTTATAGAGTCGCAGATTTTTTTCTTTTTTACATTTTACAAAGAAACGAGGCTTTAAATACTTTTTTTTTTTTTTTTTTAAGTGTATTTCGGCCATAAAAATCCCATTTTGCAGAACAGTTAAAGAAAAGTGTTTTTTGCGATAGCGTTGATTTATTAAGGGACATAAATTTAATGAGACAGTGTAATTGTATAAAAAAAAGATGGAATAAAAAAATACGATTCTGGTGATTGTGGAAAATTCCGCACTATGTGCATTTATGCTAGGAATTAACGAAAGCTTGTTTTAAAATGACCGGACTTAAGAAAGTCATGTGATGGAAATTAAAAAAAAATACAATTAGACTGTTATCTATTGTTATGTTCTTAGAATGAGGAATAATTTAAAGGAAAGCTTGTTTAGGGGGATAATTAGAGGGCCCTTTGCGTGGCCTGCAGTTGTGTGTACTAGCCCTATTGGATTCGTTCACTTCAATGTTAACCTATGGAGAAAATGTGTCTCCTATTGAGATCTCCTATTAATATTTGAAAAAACTGTATTAACATCAAGTGTCATCCTCTACAAGTTTAAAAAAATGTATTTGAACTTGAGTGGATGTATAAAAAGTACTTTTATTAACGATTGAAAATTTGAACAAGATATATATAGAGAGAGTGTGAACTAATAGTAGGAATTGAAAAATAGTATTTCAGATATCCCAAACTTTTCTGCACCTTGCAACGGGATTCATCACACGAAAGGAATTGATGAGCTTTTAAAAGACACTACCATATTCCCCCGGAATAATTTAAATTTGACAATATTATTTGAATTTGTTTTTTTAAACGAAAAATGTCCCAAGGTGTGAAATTTCTTTCTCTGTTACGGAGTACAATTTAAAAAAAAACTTTCATTCCAAGTCGTCGGCAATTCGTGAACACATTTTCTCTATAGGTTAACATTTGAGGCCAGCGAATCCATTAGGCTTATTACACAGCAGCCTTAAGTTCCTGCTTGCTGGAATATGCCGATCCTCTTTCACTACACTATAAAATCGAAATGCTGTTTAAGGCATATTAAGAAAATGGAAGAATAACTGGAAGGGTAAGAAAATATGTATAAGGTACAAAAGTAGGAAACGCAAAACAGGCCAACTCGTAACCCAGAAAAATGACACCCTGAAACAGGTAGCTTCTTTAACCCTCTAACGGTACGGCGATCGGACCCAGGGGTGTGTTTTCCCCTCTCTTTGCAAGAGATCGAGTTGACAAAGAACCCTACCAGGCAGTCTTGCTACAGGTGTTTGAGCGCTTGCAGTTATAAGTTTGAAGTAAATATGAGTGTCTTTATTGAAAAACGTAATTCATGATCACTAGTCATTTAAAAAAAAATTTTTTTTTTATTTTTATTTAGATTTTGAAGGTCAAAAATGTCAATATATATTATTTTTACATTTATGTGCTCGGAAATTTGGTTCAGTAACTTCTAAATATAGGTACAAGACTAAATTCATATTAGACCTCATATATACAACATTCAATGTCCATGTCAGATTTTCTTTGTTTAGCAAAATTATGATTCGTTGGTCTTTTTTACAACAAAAAGGGTTTTATTTCATGTAAAATATTATCAATAAATGTTATTATACAACAAAAATTCTTATTGTGTACTTATTTCTACCAAAAACCTCGTCAAAAAAGACATCGGGTCGGATCCAACCCGATAAATCACCGCACCGTCTCAAACCACCGTACCGTTAGAGGGTTAATCTGAAACTTCAATTGGTTTTTACAGTGTACAGTGCTTTTTTCTCCGTCACTACGTGTACTCGCAAAACTATTCCTCTGGAATCAGCAGAATTTTTACCCTTTACCACGCCCATAGCCGCCACCACGCCCATAGCCACGCCCATAGCCGCCCATAGCAACATCATACCGCATTTACACAGTCGCGATAGCTGCGAGTCGAATTGCGGGAGGCGAATGTGCAAACGGTGTTTTCGCCATTTCTCCTCGCCAATTGTGGCGCTCGCTTCGGGAGCGGTTTTCTGGCACGAATCAAAGGAACGAATGGTGCCGGGGGGAAGATTGGGAAGTGTTGTTCACAGCAAGAGGCGGGAATGTGAGAACGGTCACTCGCGTCGTTGCAGGAACGTGACTAATGTCTTGCGAATGTCTTGCGGGTGGCGCGATCGAGAATGTGTAAATGCGGCATCTGGCAACACTTTTGGTGGCCTTGAAGCGACTCCTCCAGCCACTTACGTAATGCCATCGCAGTATCCTGAAAACAATATTCGGTTTAAACAAGTGGTTCCTAACCAATGGTTTGAGAGAACCCAAGAAATACGCCAGGAGATCAGGAGTGATGAAAAAAATGGTTTCACCGTTTCGAAATGACCGCGTATTTAAGCATTTTTTTTTATAAAACAAGGGGCAAAAAATTGGGTAGTTCTCAATTTTTTTTGTTAAAATTCTAAAAATTCCTGTATTTCTTACACTTTCTGACGTTTTACGTGCGAAAAAAACCTTCATCTACATAAAAATTTGTAATATGTTTTCTGTGACGCAGCTTCAGTGCCATTTCGCAGCTTCGGAGCCATTTTGCAGCATTACAGCAATTTGACAGATTGTAAAGTAAATGTAAGCTGAAAAACCTCGTTCATTTTTACCATGTTTTTATTAACTTGCTTTTATTAACTTGCTTTCTTGTTTGTGTGTTTGTTTGTGTGTGTGTTTGTCCAGTGCAAATCTTGCAATCGAATTTTAACTAACTTCCCGACTAGCTAGACATTTGAAACTTTTAGACTAGCTCAGGACACGATGACAATGCATTTTTAAATACTTTTAGCCATCTTTAAGCAGATTTTTACTATGTTTTTATTATTTTCAGTTAATTTTGTTTTGTAGACTGGTGCAGCCATCTGTCGGCCGGGACGGGTACGAAAAGTTAAACGCAAGTTAACTGTCAATTAACTTCATTTTCTTTCAAGTTGATGGAATAATTCATCAAAAAAAATTTTAAAAAAAGTATTTATTAATACATAGAATTGTCAAGTTTATATGATTCAACAGAAAATTTAAAATCATGGTATATAAATAGTTCTCTTTATCTTATAATTATTAAGTTTTAGTAGACTTTTATGTTTGCTAATCGGTTTTCTTTAGCGGTAAATTTGTTATTGTTAAGTTTATTTGTAACTTTTAATTAAATTTATTTATGCCCTAATGTTTCCCTTTCGCTGCAGATTTTAATTTAACATTTTACGTGAAATTCGTAATTGGGTCTAAAAGGAATTCCCTGTTACACGGGCTTCATTAACAGAAAAAAAAATTACATCTTAAAATAACCTGCGTATATATATATATATATATATATATATATATATATATATATATATTTGAGGTGAAAGAAAGATATGAGGGTGCTCGTTTTGCTAATATATATAAACATATATATTTATTTCAACATTTTTATGCACGTCAGAAATATTTATCTCTTTCGAGCCTCGATTCACAAGCGACATATGTCTAAACATTCATTTAGGTGGAAATACATCTGAATTCAACAGCCATATAAATGTCTGGAAATGAAATATGTCCGCTATTTCATCACATTTCTTAAGAAAGTTGGGGAAAATTGAAAGATTTATAGATGTCTCCTTCACGTAAACGCAACTGCTGCTGGGGATATTCTAAATATTTAACGTTTCCTTATGATACGTGGACGACTAAACAGGAAATATTTCCTATATTTTTTTAGGATAGGAATTTTCGTAGATAAGACATTTATATTTGCATTTCGGACATATTACCCAAGCGTTTTAGATCGCCAAATTTTAACAAATAGTAAAATCTAAAATGTTTTGCATTATAACTTGTCACTTCAGTTTTGGTTATCGCAGATATCTAAACTCTTGTCCCTTTTTGACACATTTAAATATATACTTGTATTTAAAATTGATTGTCCAACTAATTGAAATTAATACTACTAATATTTTTTAGAGTTTAATATTTATGCTCAATTAATACTACTAAAATTGTCCTGTCCAAAACACTTGTGACTTCCCATATATGAACATACAAATGACCTACTACTGACCGCTTGACATTTAACAGAAAAAATAAATTCATAATGCTCTGTGTGGAAGGTGATGAATATATTAAAAATCTTCAATAACTTTAAATGTCGGTTCGATGTTTCTTAATTAAGTATATTGTGGTAGGAACGGGGTCATGGAAGATAGAATTACCTGTTACAGAGGCTGTTCACACATTTTTTAGACGATGTATATCGTATTCACAAAACTAAATTACATAAAATTCTTGTGTTTTAAATGTTCTATTTGACATCCCTTATCCTGAACTATCTTTCGACACCGCAATTTCCAGGATAATAATGCCTTTTCAAGTGTCAGAAGAGGTATTCTATCCCATTCCTCCTGAACAGCTTTCCAGAGTCCTGTAAGGGTTTTGGGACGACGTTTCGATAATGCAGATTTTAAAAGTCCGAAAGCACAAAAATCCATAGGTGATACATCGGGAGATTTAGTAGGGATATCAGTGAAGGGTATGGCCTTGATACCAGTTTTTTTGTTCCATTTCTTTTAGGAAATTTACAGTGGATTTTGATGTGTGACTGCTAGCTTTGTCCTGATGGAGTCTCACAGATTGATGGCACTGTGGGTAAAGCGATGGTATTTCATTCAGAAAAATTGGCGATAAAATATGTTCCTGATAGTATTTGGAGTTTATCTTGACATTTTTTCCACTCTCTTTATTTTTAACTTGAAATTATAAGAAAAACCAGCAACAATCATGAATCCCCTAGAAAAACTTTCTTTCGATTCTTTGAACTATGTACTTAAATTTTTTTCTCCCCTTTTATGATAATAAATGGCTCTTTTTTTTGTTGCAATCATTTAAATACATCCATGATTCATCTATTGTGACAATTGTTTTCCATTTTTCTTTGGATAAGTGTTTCTCATATAGAATTCTGCAGCGTCTCCTGCGTTCAGTGATATGATTTGGAAGAAGACGGAGCACATTGCGTTTTTTCGCTTTCTTAAGATTTAAATCAACGTTTATCATTTTGTTTACAGTGGACACCGAGCATTTTAATGATTTTGCAACTGTCCTTTGACTAGGGGGATTTTCTTTTAACATTAAACAACGTACCTTTGCAATAGTCGAAGATCTCCGTCTTTTCCTTGGATACTTGTTTGGAATTTTTGTCCCACTTGAGGCTCCAATTTGACGTTTTTTTCCTTTCTTGTTGGCGATATTTCCTATCGACGCTTTAGATATCACAAAACCATGACTCTCACATCGTTTTTGGATAACGGAGTATGCATATTTCTCTTCGGAAAGAGCATAAATGTAGCCTTCGAACCACTGCTTTGTTAAAAACGCCATTTTGAATAAAAACAAAACTTTTAAGAAGCAGACGATAATTTTGACTTTTAAAAACATAGTACAATTGCAATTATTTCTTTTGCAGGAAACGACTTTTTATTACCGCCTACCAAAATCGTCTAAAAAATGTGCGAACAGCCTCTGTATTGTCAATGTATGAGAGAGATTTTTTTCCATAGAGCGACTTTTTCTGGTTTGTTTTTCAGTTTAAGATCTATGTATTAATAATATATACTGATAGAAGCACCTTTTATTCTACCATTCCTTTGTATATAGATTTTATAACATAGTTGTACTTTTTTTTTCACATTTTCAGTTTTCATAATAACTTGGTCTGTGCAATCTGGTGCAAATTTTCACTGCTGGAATGTTTAGTTTGGAGTATCTCCAACTAACTGCTGACTCTTTTTTTCGTGTTGCACGCAACCCTTTTATTTTATCAACAGCGTCGAGGAATACAGCATTTCCGCCGAGCTCTTCTAAAATAAAAATTTAAATAAATTTAAGAAATTATGAGAGAATAAAATTTCAAGGAGACCTCATACCAGGAAAGGAATTTGAAGCCCTACCCAACCCTGGATTTCCAAGTCCTGATCATTATCGATCTTGGGGATACGCGGAGGGCATAGTATGAGAATTCCCTCCCTTCCATTCTCCCTCATATTCTTTTTCCCTTACAGGCTAAGAGTTAGTGTATGGGTATGATGTCAGTCAGAAGACGAAACATGACAAATATAAAAGTAGCTTAAAAGTATAAAACCATGGTGTAACTTAAAATAAAATGTATTCACACGAGTATAATATTTGTATGAGTACAATATTTGCAACAGTGTAGTGCTATAATATTTGTACAGGATATTTATATCACCATAAAATTTGTTATCTTCCTTATTCATTTAGAAATTTTCATTTTCTTTTACATCATCGAGTAGTATTTTTACCATGTTTATATTAACTCGCTTTCTAGTTTGTTTGTTTGTGTGTGTGTTTGTCCAGTACAAATCTTGCAATCGATTTTTAACTAACTTCCCGGCTAGCTAGACATTTGAAACTTTTAGAATAGCTCAGAACACGAGGACAATGCATTCTTTTAATACTTTTAGTCATCTTTAAGCAGAAATTGAATTCATTTTGAGTTAATTTTGTTTTGTAGAATGGTACAGCCATCTATCGGCCGGGACGTGAACGAAAAGTTAAACGCAAGTTAACTTCCAATTCTCGAGCTAAACGATTGATTACGCATTTGATCATTTTCTTTCAAGTTGATGGGATAATTCCTCAAAAACATTTTAAAAAAATATTTATTAATACATAGAATTGTCAAGTTTATATGATTCAACAGAAAATTTAAAAACAAGGTATATTATCTTGTAATTATTTTCTATAAATTCTTTGGATATCTAAAAAATGACTAATTTATAATGGCTAATTTATTAGCCTGCACAAGGTACGGCCCGCCGACACTGCCCCTAGGGTCCACGAAACCGTTTGGGAAGACGTGTAATGTTATGAATAAAAAGTTCGGAATATTAATATTAGATTTATAATATTGCTAAACATAAGCAATGTAAATTTATATTTAATTTTTAAAATGATCAGTAAATTATTGTTTGTTAGAAAAAATGTATTTTTTCCCGTCTATCCTATTTTCATACGTCTCACAGCAGCTTTCCATAAAGCAATATGGCTCTTGTAAGGACTTTGCCTCAAATAAAAGGCTGCCAGCCTTTTGTATTTTATGCTTTAATTGCATTTCTCGACAAAATACAGGCTATTTTCAATATACATACAAAAATTAAATTCGTGGGTTCACGGCATTGACCAGGAAGGTCAGACTTGAGTTGTCCTTGCTCTGAAGTCTTTTTAGGCCCGGCAGTATCTTCCTGTCACCGTCACTCTGACTAATTTCATCCCTGAATCTCTGAATCCGCATTTCGCGACTTTATATACCTTCGCTGAACGTTCTCGAAAGGTCTGGAAAACGCCGCCTTTCTCTATTCAGTTACATTCCCAGACGACTAGGTGCTTCCGATTGGCAACTTCTCTCTTGTAGCTGGTTTACTGTTCCGCGAGCTGTCGGTAGCACTTCCGGCCTTTATGTCGCCAGGCGACTGTCTGACTGCAGCCATCCAAATCAATTATGTGCACAAATCGCGTGTTGGTTGGTCTTCCCGGAATTTTCCCGCACAAAATATTCTCTATTGTACGTGAGGCGTTAAATCCTCGTCGAGTTCCGAATTAAGCAGGCTTTCTGAAGATCTGTAATCTGTTCTTAGACAAGGGTGCTGAACACGCTGTAGCGTACTGGAAATAGGGTCTTATTTTTTCCCGAGACCCCACAAGGGCTTGAAACACAGCTGCGTGTTTTTCAAGGAATGTGTTGTTCGGTTCCACCAGTTCGGAACACGTGGGGGGATTTAAAAACCGTTTTCCTTACAGATGCAGCCACTAAAGCTGTCATCTTGGCATTTCTGCAATGTAGTAAAGTTCGGCGTCTAAGAAGAGCTGTCAGCCGATAATTTGCCGGCCCCTCCACCCCTTTGAAAATCCAGACATTGGGGAGAGACGCTTGAAAACGCGGGTGGTGCGGATGTGTGTTTCGGCTCCGTACGTTGTGAATATGCACGGGATTTTAATTGAATATGTTTCACTATTTAAATGTTAATTTTTGTTGTTAATAAATTGTTAAGTTTTTTGTTTTAAAAGGTTGGCCTTCGTTTGTTAATTCGAACTCTGTCTTTCTTGGTATGGATCAATAGTTGTGAAATTTCTTCAAAATGCCTCAGAGAGAATCGCCTTACCAACTTACAGTGACGCTAGAACGCATTTTTTAAGGTGACTGCCTATGTTCGAAGCTAATTTTTTTAAAAATTATTTTTTAAAGGACTTTTTTGTCTTTTATGGTAAATAAGCACTTGAAAATCAAAAAAGGAACAAAAACTTACCTGTAAATACCATACTTTTTTATTAATTGGTCAATTTGAAGTAATTTTTAATGAAATTTAGCTAAAATGCCTATCCCGCTACACAAAATTATAATGCTACTATTTTAATTTCCATCTAAAACATGATACATATGACAGTTATCTTCAAAATGACCTACAATCTAAGAGAAATTTTAAAGTGCAAAAATAATACACAAAATTTTATGTTCCAATATGAAAATTTTCCGTGATTCGTCATTCCTTTCCTTATAAAAACACCCCCAAATAAAAACTATTTATTATATATCAATTATTGTGCGTCATTCCGTTAACAATAACATCTAAAATATTTCCCGAAAATTTTATCAAATTATATACATTACTAGAAGGTAACCCGTCATTTTGACGTCATAATACTAATGATGACGTCATAATGGAAAAAAGTATATGAAAGTTAAAAATATCCCGAAGTATCTAACAATATTGCATTTAATCCACACCTTGTAAAGCAAACCCTTTCATTATTTTTATTTATTTAGTTTATTGAACCTTTCATTATTTTTTATTTATTTAGTTTTTCATGCGGTTGGAGTAGTAGACTGCCATCCAGTTTTTTACAGCTCACTACGCGATATGAATACTTGAGCTACCTTGATTCATTCATATTCAAGTTTGTTTACTTTCAGAATTCATCGCAAAAGTAAACAGATTTTTAAAAACTGTTAAATATACAGCTAAAAGCATCCAATTTTGTTTAGTTCTGAATGTTTTATAGAAAAATAGGCTGAACAAACGCGATTTGATGGAGAAGATATTAGTTTTCAGGTAAGAAAAAATTCTGATCCACATCTGAAATTGAAATTAAGCCTAACCGGCTGTTTGTTTACTGGGGGCTTCAATTGTAAGATGAGTACAGCCCGGAAGTGTTATACAGAGACAACGGCTATTATATATATAATTATGTGAGATATCATGATAACGGTAAAGATTTGTGCTAAAAAACATAATTATGAGAAAAACGCATTTAAAGTTGTTTCTCCCTTCAATTTTAAAGCAAATGATGTTGTTTTAAATAGCTATAACTCTGTTTCTATTTGATGTAGAATGGAAATCAAAACAGCTTTGAAAAGAGAAAAGGTTGAATTAGACGATTCCTGCAAAACATGAAATTGACCAAAATAATCAAAAAATGACATTTTCAACGTAGGCAGTCACCTTAAATTTCCCTGTTCTTAAAAAAACACCCCCCCCCCCCCCCTTCTACATGTTGTTTATCTCCTACATAAAAATTTATCGAATGCTTCCAAAAAGCCCACCAGTATTGTTTCGCATGGAATAGCGCCCTTGCAACGATAGTTTACAAGGAGTGGGATTTGAAACTCCAGTCTTCGAAGTGATCGAAGCTATACGATCGAGCTATACGATCTAGCTATACGATCAAAACTAACATTTTGAATTTCGTACCTTACAAAATTCAGAAATATTTTTAAGATGTGATTACTTTAAAATTTTTAAACAATAATATTTTAAAAAAAAGTATACACTATTGAAGGGACAGCTTTAATTTAAAATATATTTAGGCAATGTTTGAGATAAGAAGTTTAGAGTTTTTACCATGTTTTTATTAACTCGTTTTTTTGTTTGTTTGTTTGTGTGTTTGTCCGGTACAAATCTTGCAATCAATTTTTAACTAACTTCCCGACTAGCTAGACATTTGAAACTTTTAGAATAGCTCAGAACACGATGACAATGCATTCTTTTAATACCTTTAGCCGAAAAAAATCCGCAAGGTGGCGCTTCGATCGAATTTAATGCTTGCACTTTTGCGTAACGGCGTTTGACGATTTTGAAAACAGAATACATGTCAATTTAGTTTGTTTAATAAAAAATAGTGTGGGAAAAATTTTGAAAAATTATAAAAATTGAAGTTTATAAAGTCTGTGGATAGTGGAAACGACTCTAAAGGGATTAAAATTAAATAAAAGAAAGTGGAAAAGAATAATTAAGTGAAGGTTTGTGCAATTAAGACAGAATTGTCAAGTTTATATGATTCAACAGAAAATTTAAAAAGGTAGTATATAAAAAGTTCTTTTTATCTTGTAATTATTAGTTATTAGTTTTACAGTTATTGAATAAATAACATAGACTTATTATTTATTCAAAGTTATGCAATTTAAAATTTAATTGAAGTTTGCAGTTATTTTCTTCTGACTGCCTAAAAAAATTAAATTTTTATTCATTGAATTGATTAATCAGTAATAAGCGATATGTATTTTAGAAAAACCTTGATTATTAAATAGTCTGCTTTAATTATTAATTTTTAACTAAAGTTAATATTTAATTAAATCCTGTTTGTTTAGGTAGCATAACATGTTTCACTTATAACAGCAAAAGTATTTGAATTATTTTTAATCAGAGTAATAACATATCTTTAAAATATACATTGTGAATCTACGAATGATTTCATTTATTTAACATCGTATAGTTTGGACCAGGGGTGGCCAACTCAAATCAATCCAGGTGCGACTTGAGAATCTGGGGGCGAATTTTGATGTTTGCGGGGCGAAAAGCGAAATTTCCCTCATCAATTATCAGATTTGCTTACTGTACTAAATAATTTAACTTTAAAATAATTTGGAATATTTAAACTGAAATTAAAACACATATAAATAAAAGGGTCCTTTAAAAAGTCTACATTATTACATAGGAAAAATTGCCTTGATTTTTCAGAAGATTGCATTCTTGATAAAAATATTTGCTTGGCGAAAAATTAATTTTGGCGATACCAAAATGTATATATGATTCGCAAAACGTGCCAAAATTACGAAACTCAAATTTGAAAAATTAAATATTTTAAAAAATATCAACTTCAAAATAGCAGTTCTGAAATGCACTTTTTGAAATAAATTTAATTTTTTGAAAATAAAAATTTATTTCAAAAATACAAAACCAAATCAGTTTTTCAACAAAATGAAATTGAGTCTGATTCACAAAAATGTTAATATTACAAAACAAAGCATTAAATCTGTTTTTTTTTAATAATCAAAAAGTAGAAAAAATCTAATGAGAGAAGTTTGCGGATTGACGCTCGAAACGTCTATTTCCCTGGACTTAATTTGTGTTTCATGCTGCAAAAACTGTTTTTGCACAAATAATTGTTGTGAAGTAATTATTTGTGCCCAGCCATTAATTGCTGCCGAGCACAAATGACTGAGGTATTTCGCTTTATAACAAAACTAGCTGAAAACCCGCGCTTTGCTACGGAGTACATTCAAATTAAATACAACGGTCAATGTCTGTAATTAATGGCTATATATATATATATATATATATATATATATATATATATATATATATATATATATTTATACGAAGAAATATATATATATATATATATATATATATATATATATATATATACGACGATCAATATATACAACTGATGTAGAAAAAATATATATATTTATAAAAAAATCGTAAGGGATATTTTTATAGACAAAATAATGTCCAATCGTCTGCCGCTTTAGCAAGAAAAAAAATATTTTTTGTCTATTTAGTTGTTATGCACGTGACGATAAATTTATTGAAAGTACCAGAAAAAGAAATCACGTGATCAGCATTTAATAAATTAAATTCTAAAAATTAATCTTTAAAAATTCACCAAAAATTAGAAAATGGAGGTAAAAATTCGAAATAAATTTCATTTTGAAGGAATTTTTATGATCTTTCTCGTGATATAAATTTTATAACTCTCAATGTATTATTTTAAATGCAAACGTAAAAAAAGTTTAAAAGACAGCTTAAAAATTTAATTTAAAAAAATCTAAGAAGCATTTTTGAAAAATCTTTCTTAGTGCACCCCTACACTATTAGAAGAATCGCCATGCAAAATTTCAGCCCTTTAGGTCCAGCGGTTTGGTCTGTGCGTTGTATGTCAGTCAGTCAGTGAATGAATGAATCAGTCAGTTACGGAAATGTTTTATATATATAGACTAGCTGAAAACCCGCACTTCGCTACGGAGTACATTCAAATTAAATACAACGGTCAATGTATGCAATTAATGCCAAAAAATATAAATATATATATATATATATATATATATATATATATATATATATATATATATTTATTTATAATAAATACGACGATCAATGTATACAATTGATGTAAAAAAAAACATATTTATAAAAAAATCGTAAGGGATATGTTATTAGACAAAATAATGTCCAATCGTCTGCCGCATTAGCTAGAAAAAAATATTTTTTTTGTCTATTTAGTTTTTATGCACGTGACGATAAATGAATTTGATACAAACGCAGTTTATGCATGAAACAATGTTTATTGAATTCGTTGCACACATAGAATTTGCTCTTACAGCAATAAGCATACGTACTACTTGTACGGAATATATATTAGCATTCAATAAAAATACACTTTGCAATACTCGCAACCTAGAGAGTCAAACCAGCAGTTCTGCCACGTAAACTTTGGGCCCCCTAAGCACTAGCGCAGGATAGCACCTGGAGCTGCTTACCTCGTAGCTCCCTCTCGCTTATCTATCAACTTTTAACAACGTCTTCACTTAATCAAGCTGCTTGGTATTTATACCAAGCGCGTATGCCGAAATTAGCATATCTCAAGCAGTTTCTTTAATTCATTCACTCAAAAGTTCGATTCTTGTGAATCGAATCTTATGTGTACCTTACACATTGTACATACTAAAATATCTCAACATCTACGCCGTTAACGTCGACTATAGAGACTCTGTATAGCTGCTTTGCGAAGTTAAGGTAGCAGCATTTCGTTGCAATTAAAATCTGTATTAAAACATCAACAGGAGTCTCTTGGTTGACTACTCTAAATAGCTCAAATACCCTTGAGTTTCGGCGCTCAAGAGACGCTCTTAAATCTACTAAATTGACCCACAAAACTTGATGGTTGATTTTTACTGTTATATTTTTAGGTTCGAAACTGGAACGGACAAACTGTTCGGTGAAATTCGGAGCAAATCCGAAGGACAGTGAGATTTGTGTCTTGAGAGATTTGTGTCTTGTTGAGACAGTGGTCTTAGTCAAGCAATTATGTTAATAAATTATTGCTATTCTTACCTAATTTCGCTTAGAAAGCCGAGTTTTCGCCGAAAAGTAGCAAAAAATAATTTTTGCATTTATTCGCTCATAACGGCAAATTTTGCATTTATTCGCATCTGTTTCGTAAATATGAAAATTGCGTATCCTTAGCTATTATTAAGCACATGCCAATCCACAGAGTTATTTCAAAATAAGGGAATGAAAAGAGGACTCCACTGTTTGCTACATGTTTATAATTCGATATAATTGCATATAACATTTTACTTCAGATTTATTATAGTTTGCATGCGTAATTTATCATGTGACATTTTATTATAAAGGATATTTTACTATTTATTAGTACTTATTTATAAAAACAAAGATATTTTGGTCTGTATATTTTAAAATGATATTTATAGAAATACATAAAATCAAACTCATTTGGTAAATAACCACGAAAATAGCCGAAAAGTAATAGAGAAAATGCGGCCAAAAATGCGTAATGAAAACTGCGTATCCTTAGCTATTATCAAGCACATGTCAATCCACAGAGCTATTTCAAAATGAGGGAATGAAAAAGGGAATTCACTGTTTGCTACATGTTTATAATTCGATACAATTCCATATAACATTCTACTTCAGATTAATTATAGTTTGCATGCATAATTTATCATGTGACATTTTATTATAAAGGATATTTTACTATTTATTAGTATTTATAAAAACAAAGAAATTTTGGTCTGTATATTTTAAAATGAAATTTATAGAAATACATAAAATCAAGCTCATTTGGTAAATAACCACGAAAATAGCCGAAAAGTAATAGAGAAAATGCGGCCAAAAATGCGTAATGAAAACTGCGTATCCTTAGCTATTATCAAGCACATGTCAATCCACAGAGCTATTTCAAAATGAGGGAATGAAAAAGGGAATTCACTGTTTGCTACATGTTTATAATTCGATATAATTCCATATAACATTCTACTTCAGATTAATTATAGTTTGCATGCGTAATTTATCATGTGACATTTTATTATAAAGGATATTTTACTATTTATTAGTATTTATAAAAACAAAGATATTTTGGTCTGTATATTTTAAAATGAAATTTATAGAAATACATAAAATCAAGCTCATTTGGTAAATAACCACGAAAATAGCCGAAAAGTAATAGAGAAAATGCGGCCAAAAATGCGTAATGAAAACTGCGTATCCTTAGCTATTATCAAGCACATGTCAATCCACAGAGCTATTTCAAAATGAGGGAATGAAAAAGGGAATTCACTGTTTGCTACATGCTTATAATTCGATATAATTCCATATAACATTCTACTTCAGATTAATTATAGTTTGCATGCGTAATTTATCATGTGACATTTTATTATAAAGGATATTTTACTATTTATTAGTATTTATAAAAACAAAGAAATTTTGGTCTGTATATTTTAAAATGAAATTTATAGAAATACATAAAATCAAGCTCATTTGGTAAATAACCACGAAAATAGCCGAAAAGTAATAGAGAAAATGCGGCCAAAAATGCGTAATGAAAACTGCGTATCCTTAGCTATTATCAAGCACATGTCAATCCACAGAGCTATTTCAATATGAGGGAATGAAAAAGGGAATTCACTGTTTGCTACATGTTTATAATTCGATATAATTCCATATAACATTCTACTTCAGATTAATTATAGTTTGCATGCGTAATTTATCATGTGACATTTTATTATAAAGGATATTTTACTATTTATTAGTATTTATAAAAACAAAGATATTTTAGTCTGTATATTATAAAATGAAATTTATAGAAATACATAAAATCAAGCTCATTTGGTAAATAACCACGAAAATAGCCGAAAAGTAATAGAGAAAATGCGGCCAAAAATGCGTAATGAAAACTGCGTATCCTTAGCTATTATCAAGCACATGTCAATCCACAGAGCTATTTCAAAATGAGGGAATGAAAAAGGGAATTCACTGTTTGCTACTTGTTTATAATTCGATATAATTCCATATAACATTCTACTTCAGATTAATTATAGTTTGCATGCGTAATTTATCATGTGACATTTTATTATAAAGGATATTTTACTATTTATTAGTATTTATAAAAACAAAGAAATTTTGGTCTGTATATTTTAAAATGAAATTTATAGAAATACATAAAATCAAGCTCATTTGGTAAATAAACACGAAAATAGCCGAAAAGTAATAGAGAAAATGCGGCCAAAAATGCGTAATGAAAACTGCGTATCCTTAGCTATTATCAAGCACATGTCAATCCCACTGAGCTATTTCAAAATGAGGGAATGAAAAAGGAAATCCACTGTTTGCTACATGTTTATAATTCGATATAATTCCATATAACATTCTACTTCAGATTAATTATAGTTTGCATGCGTAACTTATCATGTGACATTTTATTATAAAGAATATTTTACTATTTATTAGTACATATTTATAAAAACAAAGATATTTTGGTCCCTATATTTTAAAATGAAATTTATAGAAATACATGAAATCAAACTGATTTGGTAAATAACCACGAAAATAGCCGAAAAGTAATAGAGAAAATGCGGCCAAAAATGCAAATACAAACCTTCGCATTTCGTGTCAATGCAGAAACCCTCAACTAAAAAATTCACATGTATGTTATAAACATAAAGTATTTAAAATTTGTTTGCAATATTCTTGGTTGTGTCAGAAAACACGTATGGTAACCTCAAAATATTTTCTCTCCACGTATGAATAAATTTTCTGCCCCAGCTTTCCTTAGAAAACTTGCATTTTTGTCGCATATTTATTATGTCGTTTTATCAGTGGAAGTAAACGCATGTGTAAACTTTAAAAAAGGAAAAGAAAACGAAAACTGCTGTCAAAAGAGGTTAAACAATTTTTTTTAACAAAGAAAAATACTGTTTTTAAGATTTACGAACTTTCTCTACCTCCGTCGGGCGTTTTGAAGGCAAAGCAAAATAACAAGGGAGAAATACACATTTTCTAGAGGTGGCTTTCTTTCCTTTAAATTAACGTTTTATTGTTTTTATATTTATTTTACAGGATAAAATAAGGTTATTTTTGCGTAAACAGCAATTATTTTAAATGTATTTCAGTTTCATGCTTTTAATATTTATTGGAGATACTCTAAGCGACAGAAGATTATTTTCATTTTGCTCTAATATCTGTGGTTGATAGATTGATATCATAAAATAAGTTGATTTATTAAATAGATTTTTAATGTTCATTGTTTCCTTTACCCTTCAGGTAATGTACATACTAAACAATGAATTCACCATTAAAAAAGATCCGACGAGGTTTTCTACACTAAACTATTTATCGAAACACAACTAGACTACGCAAATACCGTACTCAATTCCTAGCAGGCAACGGGGAATTATTTATCGCGCGTGTTAATCCCGGTAGTTATATTACGGAAACCCTACCAGAATTTAGCGACGCCACTGCTTGTACATACGGCACACTAACCTTTCTGTTTTCACTTTATCACCAGGTCGCTGGAACGATAGCTAACTTCAAAACGCCTTCGGTAAACTTGATAATGTCCGGTTGCTGTACGGCAAAGTGATCTTCAAGCCAACTGTTTTTTGTTCCTTGCTAACCTCCGTCCGACCTCGCCTCGTAGTGTTTTCACTCTCACTATCGCGCGTGTACGCTACCCACGGGGATTCCCGTCTAGTAGAAAAACGCCGCTCATTTGCATAAGACGTTTCTTCTTCAAACGGCGATTTATTTAAACCAGGGGGGTTAGTTTAGATTCAATACCTGACAGATTTAATGAAATTCTACGTTAACATATGTTAATTCTTTTGTTTGGAATCGAGTCTGACATCCTTTTTGTTTGCAATTTCCTTTAAAAATTGTAATTGAAAAACCAAATTGCATTTGTAATTGCTTTAACTTTCTTTTGTTATAGTTTCTTATTGTAATCGTTTTTAGATTTGTTATTGATTTTGTCTTGATTGCATTCATTG
>OU015493.1:199856786-199911031 GCA_907164885.2 Dolomedes plantarius
CAGAGTGCTTGATTTCTGTTTGTTTCTTGTCTATATTTGTATTATTTTTTTATCTATCTCTATTATTTATTTGCCTTTTATGCAAATTCTCGCGTTAGCCGACAACAACAGAGCAATATCGTACCCTATCGGCGACTTTTGGATTTTTTTTTTTTTTTTTTTTTTACGGAAACTCTTTCCCTTGTCGTTCTTAGTCCCTCCATCGATTTTGGTGGAATTCCGAATGACAGATCGCGCTACAGATGTCTCTGACTAGTGTCATTTAAAAAAAATCACCCTATATACTCATATCCAATTTTCATTAATGACTCATTTAAATTAATGACTAATTTAAATCTAAATCTTTATCGACAACATAGAAAGGTGTTCTACCACATATCTCATGATAACTCGAATGAGAAAGAAATGTATCGTTCAGTGACTCAAGCTGCATAGCAGCAAAAATTGAAGAAAATTCAGACGTGAATCAAACAAAATATTGCAGCCAATCGAATGCCAATTTTCGTCCATCCGAGCAATAAACAGATTCTAAATTTAGCCTCGAAAAGACTGGAAGATGGAATATTGCTACTCGATAGCTTTCTGTTATATAATACTATTTTATAAGGAGAGATGGATCTGTGTGGCTGCCAAAGTATTCTATTTGTCTCGAATATTTTATTGTCCAGATGCCAAATGAAATACCGATGTAATAAAATACAAATATCAGAACTTAAATTTTTCTGTCCATTGTTTTCAATGAAAAAGAAGATCGGATAAGTGAAACTGAAACTTTTAGATACATAATATTTATAAAACACGGCAAAATGTCATATAAAGAATATAGCTATATCGTTTTGAGTTATTTTTGAAATTTTAATGTTTTGTAATACAAAAATGCTTGAGTTTATTTTTAAATGAATACTGGTTTTTCACTTTCAACTTTGTCTTATTTATTTTCTTTCAATAAAAGTGCAACATTCAGCGCCATACTTGAAAGTAATTTGTTTTAATGTCCTTTTCTAATATATTCTCTGTTAATTTTAATTTATCTATTGGCTTTTCAGCCTTTAATCTATTGTTTTGTCACTAACATATCTTTGTTAATTTTTTATGTATGTATGTATATATGTATGTATGTATGTACAGTCAATTCCGGTAATCGGGCCACCGGTGAATCGGACAGAATAAGAGGCAATAATATATATATATATATATATATATATATATATATATATATATATATATATACAAACAGTTCGATAATTCTTGCCATGAGGATTTTTTTATCGGTCCAATTAAATATTTACTATCGAGAGGACATATTTATATTTATGACATTTTATGCATGAACTTTAGCATAAAAATATTAATTTATGCACTATTTAAATTTTTTTTGCTTAGATTTTACTCTTAATATAATAGCTTTAGTCATATTAGTTTCCCATTTTATCTTTTACTTTGTGACGTTAATTTAATATTTTTTTTTCAATGCGGCACGCAACCTTACTTGAATATACATAGTTGACCTTAATTGAATTAAGTTGAAAACGCTATCTTAATATACCGTGAATTTCATCTTCCTTCATGCGTTCTTTAACATTAGTTTTGTTCTGGTTCTAGTCTTGAAATATGTTTAAACATCCAGAATTTATTTTTTTTTTTTTGGGGGGGGGGGAGGTAACACCATATTTTTCCTCGTTAGGAAGAGAAATTCGTTTCACTCACTGGTCAAGTGGAGAGGATTAACTGAAAATGTCTTAGCAATATGTGCTTTCGGTTATTTCTAAAGGGGAAAAAACTCGATAATAAATAAATTATCTCGGATTGAGGGTAAATGACAATTGTTTCGTTTTCTTCTATTGAGCAGCATAACGGAACCAATATTGGATTCCTATCAACCTTCTCGCTTATCTAGGGACTCTCTACTTACAAATAAGCTAATTAATCCGTTACACAATATCTTTTTTACTGGTCAACTTTGGATTTTATTTCGAGTGAAATGTGCTTGGATGAAATGTGATGATCAATAGCATTTTAAACTAGCCTTTTTGGGGTTTTAGTTCTAAATACATTTTTCATTTATATTCATGATTTCGCTTTGGTGATTCGGGAATGGAACGTGCATGTTACAGAATTTAAGATATAGTTTTTCTCCATAGGTAATGAAATTTATAACTACTGAAAATTTAATGCTCAAAATTTGCAATCTCGTATCACTATACTCAGAGATATAATCGTATAAATATTCTGATGTATATGAAAAATATTTCTTTTATTCACACATTTAAACGCGAAAAAAATATACTATTTTTGGAGCACACATACTTGTGCTATATATATATATATATATATATATATATATAATTTATTTATATGATGTTCAAATTATCTATTACAAATATTTGCATATAAATTGAAGGTAGAAGTATTTTATCTGAATATTATATATTTAGGATCAAGAGAGGATATATTTTATTATATCTTTATCGTATGATAACATACGTTATCGTAATGTAACTCAGAAAAATTATACGATCTTTAATAAGATCTTTAATAAGATCTTTAATTCAATTATACGATCTTAGGTAATGAAATTTATAACTACTGAAAATTTAATGCGCAAAATTTGGAATCTCGTATCACTATACGCAGAGATATAAACGTATAAATATTCTGATGTATATGAAAAATATTTCTTTTATTCACATATTTAAACGCGTATAAATATACTATTTTTGGAGCACACATACTTGTGCTATATATATATATATATATATATATATATATAATTTATTTATACGATGTTCAAATTATCTATTACAAATATTTGCATATAAATTGAAGGTAGAAGTATTTTATCTGAAAATTATATATTTAGGATCAAGAGAGGATATATGTTATTACATCGTTATCGTACGATAACATACGTTATCTTAATGTAACTCAGAAAAATTATACGATCTTGTTATGATAACCACTGACTGTAGGAAACTACACTTGATAGTTGTAGACGGTACCCCGTTCACTCTCAAAGGTTTCGAAAGGGTGAAAGCTGAAAAAGAAAACACCTGCTTTTAGATTCTCTGCCTAGTTCGCGAGTCGAAAAAGCCACACTTAAGAATAAAAAATTCTAATGCAAAGGAAATCAATTTGAATAATAAAAGAACAGGATTTGCCCTCCTAAACTGTTCGAGTGCATGTTGGTATTGGAAAATATAGAATGTAAAAGGAATTTTTTTATAGGGACAGAAGAAAAAATTAAATCAGAAAGTAGTTCTGATTGGAGTTTGAATTTCCGTTCTTATTTAGGTATCGGGTCTCTTTTCAATCCTTTTTTTCATCTTTTAATACTGCCAAATCTTAGTATATTGCCCAAGTATGTCTCTCGTGTGCTAGTGGTTATCTGATTGCCCTCTGTGGTCACCTGTGAAATGTTTTGTTAATTTTGGATGTGCATTGATACAAAAGTTACTGCATTTAGAGATTCAGCGTCGTATATATATATATATATATATATATATATATATATATAATTTCTCATTCCTTAATTTAATTTGTCCGATAAATTTCTAATTTTACAAACCCCTTTTTAAACTTTTCTTGATTTTTACCATGTTTTTATTAACTTGGTCTCTTGTTTGTTTGTTTGTGTGTGTGTGTGTGTTTGTCCAGTACAAACCTTGCAATCGATTTTTAACTAACTTCCCGACTAGCTAGACATTTGAAACTTTTAGAATAGCTCAGAACACGATCACAATACATTATTTTAATACTTTTAGCTATCTTTACGCAAGATTGAATTCATTTTCAGTTAATTTTTGTTTTGTAGACTTGTGCAGCCATCTATCGTTAGGGGCGGGAACGAAAAGTTAAACGCTAGTTAATTTCCAATTAACTTCATTTTCTTTCAAGTTGATGGGATAATTCATCAAAAAAATTTTGAAAAAGTATTTATTAATGCATAGAATTGTCAAGTTTATATGATTCAACAGAAAATTTAAAAACATGGTGTATAAAAAGTTTTTTTTATCTTGTAATTATTAAGTTTTAGTAGGATTTATATTTTAGTAGGATTTATAATTATTATATTTTACCTTCAGGTGAGCTCTGAGCTAAAAATGATCCGTGAGAAAATAGGTAGTCTTTTAGTTTTAGAGTAGAGAGCATTACGATATAGAGCAATGCCAAAATAACATATGTGCTGACCCAATGACGATTCTGACAACAGGAAGGGCCCACTTTGTGAATTAGGGGTTGGAATTAACGCATAAAAACGTTTTTACATTTACTTTCTTTAGGATAATGTAAGGATCTCTTGCCTGGGGAAGGTATCCATTGTCTCTCTCTCTTAGTAATGATTTAATAAATCTGTTTGCATGTGTGAAACTGCATATTTTATTGAAGACTGACCACTTCGGCAAATCTTTCTAAGGATTCTTTAGTTCTAATTTATTGGTACATGGGCTCAATACCGGGTTTGTCCCTTGACCTCCCGTGTGACAAACGTACCCGGACTGTACTCTCAAGACTCGCCAGCTGTCACATCAAGTGCCTCACTTTCAACGAGGGCAGGAAGACCTTCGCCACCTGAAACCAAATGCCAAAATCACCAGGCTTCTCCTGAACACCTTTTAGAATGCATGGGACTCTCTAGGGAGTATCTCTATAACAATCCTCTTCTAGTCTTCGACTTCCTAACAGTCAACGAACTCGTGGATCCTGTCTGACACCGTCAGACAAGGAGGATAAGCAACAACAACTACTAATTTTCCCATAAATCTTGTACTTTCCCTAAATTGAGAATATGGTTATTTGCTGGTGAGATATAAAGATGGAAACTGCTATTATTTGCTGGTGAGGGGGATGAACCAAAGTGCAAATTTTCGGACGTAACAACGCGCTGTTACGGTCAAAGAATTTTATAAGCAGGATGCGATCACACTAATGATCTGCCATAAGCCTGAGGGAAGTCTCTTATATACAACTTAAGAACTTTCTAGAAATAAGGTAAATTAGCATAGCAAATTAACATAAACAGGTACTTTCTCTAACTTTTGAGAAAGGTAGCATAAATTAGAATGAAAGTAAAACCGGAAGTTACTGACTAGATTCGAACTGACGCGACGACCTGTCGGTCGGCAGCCCCGTGTTTTAAAAATTTCCCTGTGCTGCTACTTGCAGTTGCCTTCGGAATGTGGCAATATTTTGTCAAAAATGTACCGTATTTCTCAGACTGTACGGCGCACCGTTTTACATAAAAATAAACTTAAGATTGGGGTGAGTCTTGGTCCGAAGATAACATTAAAATAAAATGAATATTTTATTATATATATATATATATAGAGAGAGAGAGAGAATCTATGCTCACTTCTACCCAGACTTGGGTGTATATAATTTGAAGTGGCACTCTATTTGAATTATATACAAACACAGTTTATACATGAAATAATGTTTATTGAATTCGCTGCACATATAATTGGCTTTTACAGCAATAAGCATGCGTACTACTTGTACGGAATGTAAATACAGCTTTTAAGGACAATATATTTTTATACTCACGAACAGTAAGTCAAACCAGCAGTACTGCCACGTAAACTTCTAGCCCGTTAAGGACTAGAGCAGGATAACACCTTTTCAACCTTAACAACAACTCCCTTTTCATTAATGGCGCTGCGTGGTATTTATACTAAGCGCGTATGCCGAAATTAGCATATCTAAAGCAGCTTCTTTAATTCACTCAAAAGTTCGATTCTTGTGAATCGAATCTTGTGTATACCTTACACTGGCCTCCCTCGAAAAAAAAAATTAGGTAACTGAGGTCTGAACGGCTTCAGTTAACTAACTGAAAACGCGTGCTGGTCTGACTTTTTACATAATGGGTGGCAAAGCCAAAAAACCTTCCACACGTTGTGTGGGGGAAAAACGCCACTACCATTTTACAAAACTAACCCCGAAGGGTCCAGGTGACACCATTACACAGTGGATTTGCAGAGTTGCGGATACTGGGCTGGCCAACTGCGCCCTAAAATATCTATTTTAATTAAAAGTGACAACACAATTGCACAGCATGACATTTCTTGACTGTATCTGCTCTCCCCCAATTTATAATGTACATGTGTTATGATTTGTGAAGTTAGTATGTTAGTTGTTTGTTATCTGTAGTTAGTATGTATTATTTTTTTTCACTACATGTCCCCTTCAAAAATTTATAAAACAACAGTATACCGTTTTTTTTCAGTGCCTCACCACTTCCCCTCAAAATGTTTACACAGTATATACACTGGGGAACTTCAAACCAATTTGGTTCGATTTTATTGAAGGGTGGGAGTTAGAATAAGAGAATTGATACAAGACTTGTTCCTCATGAATGCAGCAACTTCACTGCACCAGTTTGTCCAATCCGTGGAACCTCTCTTGATGGTCGCAGTCCTAGTAAAGGGGTTCGTTGACCATGTTGTCATCCTTCGTGCAGTAGGTCGTTGGTCCTGAGGCGCTTGTCCGGCTTGACGATGGACAGGAGGTCTCTTGGGAGGAGGCCAACCTTGCTGGGCGGCTGATATCTTGCGTTCCCTGTACTTATGCAAAGGAGCTTTAAAATTGTCATTCTTCCTTTTGATAACCTTGTGTACCTTATCAGCGACGCATTCCTCCTTTGATGGAGTTTTTGTAGTGCACACTTTACCTTTCTTCGTACTTTTGCTTGTATCGGTATTAAATTTTAATGCAGATTCTATTTTTTCAACAACCTGACTCTGCTTTTCGTATTTGTGCTTATACGACTTCTTTTTTACCGCCTTAATTACTTCAGTATTAGCAGTTTTAATGCTGGAACCTGAAGGCGCTTTTTCACGTTTTTTATCCCCCTTAACTTTAGTTTTATCCTCTTTTGACGAAAAAGTCTCTTTGAAACTTGCGATATCAGAATCGTTATCATTTAAATTCTTTAACACTGCTTCAGTTTTAGGAAGATTAAGCTTTTCGTACTCGTGCGTTTTATTGCAAACTTTCTCTATAACTTCCGAAGCATCAGCTAAACTACCTACAGTATAACTCTGTGTCAACTTTTCATTCTGATTCTCAGTCTGGTTTTCATGTACTTTATTTAAAACCGTATTATCAACCTGGCCTACACAATCCCCATTCGGCTGGAAACTTGAAATAATATCATCACCTAGCAAGTTCCTACTATCGTTTAAAGAATTTTTATTGTCGTCAACTAATAAGTATTCACTAACTTCCGTAACGCATACTTCGTCATCTACTAAATTTCCTTCATTAACAGATGTGTGAATATCATCTAAAATATCAGGTATAGCATCAATAATATCAGGTATAGCATTAATAATATCAGGTATAGCATTAATAGAAGTGTCCGATGATTTATTTTCTAAACCACTAGCATTAGTATCGGCCCTATTTTCAGAAATTTGTACTGGAATTACCGCATTATTCCAGCTAGACTCACTTTCTTTATAAGCCACAAAAATACCATGACTTTCACTATTCTCAAAATAATGATTACTGCTCGGACAAAATAATACATTTGACCAAACAGTTTCAACAGGTTGAACCATATCATGTGAATCAACTTGCCAGTGCAAGTAAGGTGCTTCCCTATTATTTTCTTTAAGTGCACTAATTTCATTATAACGCCGTGCGCTTCTATTATTTTGCCTGCGGTACTGCTTACGCTGCTGGTTTGAAACTCGCGAAAAATTTTGGCGCGGCTGTATAAAACTTCTCGTACCTGAATGACGGTGAGGGGTAGCGAAGAAATGTCTATTGTCATATTTAGCTAAAGCTTGAAGGAGGGTAACCTTGCTTGTAATTGTTTGATTATCTAAAAAATCTTGAACACTTGGCTTCAAACGTTGGATAACTATTTTTAAGATTACCGCTTCCGTCATTCCCTCTAAATATTCGTCACACTTGGAAATCTTTTCCATAGCAAAATCTAATGCAGACTGACCTTCACGTTGCCTTAGCGAATAAATTTCCGCTTCAATTTCACTTTGATTAAAGGTCTTTGGAAAAACACTAAGAAACTGTTGCTTGAATGACAAATAGTCAAAAATCAGATTACTGCTTTTCATACACGTGTACCACTGATATGCACTACCTCTTAAAGCGGCTAGAGCAATTTTAAGTTTATCCTCCTCTGGGGTGCATTGTTGCTGAAAGTAATGCTCAATTTTCTTTAGGAATTGGCTTGAGGGGCCGCCATTGAAGGTGGCTTCGAATGGCGCAATTTGCTGAACCATAATTACCCGAGGAAAATTTCCAGCAGGATTTTGTTCTACAACACTCATTTTTTTAAATAGTATATAAGTACTTGCAACAATTTTATCAATATAAGTACACAGTACACAGTTTTTAATTTCGATTATGTTCTTCGTTACAAATGTAACGCTAACTACCAGGGTATATATATTTTTCGGGCGCCAGTATAGAGAATCTATGCTCACTTCTACCCAGACTTGGGTGTATATAATTTGAAGTGGCACTCTATTTGAATTATATACAAACACAGTTTATACATGAAATAATGTTTATTGAATTCGCTGCACATATAATTGGCTTTTACAGCAAAAAGCATGCGTACTACTTGTACGGAATGTAAATACAGCTTTTAAGGACAATATATTTTTATACTCACGAACAGTAAGTCAAACCAGCAGTACTGCCACGTAAACTTCTAGCCCGTTAAGGACTAGAGCAGGATAACACCTTTTCAACCTTAACAACAACTCCCTTTTCATTAATGGCGCTGCGTGGTATTTATACTAAGCGCGTATGCCGAAATTAGCATATCTAAAGCAGCTTCTTTAATTCACTCAAAAGTTCGATTCTTGTGAATCGAATCTTGTGTATACCTTACATATATATATATATATATATATATATATATATATATATATATATATATATATATATATATATATATATATATATATATATATATATATATATATATATATTGCGGTTTCCTACTCTTAACTTCAAATTTGTCTAGCGCCAGGCTTGGTGTTCTTTGATTTAGCAACTTTGTATTCATTTCTTCTGTTTCTTATGGATTGTACGGTATCTAAGTATGTTTATTGATTGGATCATGCTTATCAGAAAACATTCATTGGTTTTTAGACAGTATCGGCACTGCTGATGAAGAGATGCTGTCTAAAACCTATTTATTACTTATCTTTTCATGTTTTTAGTTCATGGCTGTAAGTAGTATTAGAGCTTATACTGGTTTTTCACTTTCAACTTTGTCTTATATATATATATATATATATATATATAATTTTTATTAAGTAATAAATTGAAAATATATTTATATATCTAACAAAATACAAAATATTCTTTTCTAAAAATCTTCCCATAAATTTCAGGTGCTTCTTCTGGTCTGGCGCGTTTTATGTTCCCAAAAATACGGTAATTTCCTTTATGGAATAGGCGATCTAGTATTTTTCATGTCCATGGTCGAGATTCTGTAGTCCGACTGACGTGCTTTCGCACACTTTGAAAAGAGCTACAAATAGAAAAATTGAATTGGGAACTTATCTATCTATATTTTTTCTTCTTATACAACACAGTCCGTGAGTGGGTGGATCAGGACATCTAATCAAATGAAATACAAGAATAGGTAAAAGCGAATATAATGAAATATTTTCGAACATTCTTTTAGGGGAAATATTCTTTTATGAAAAATATAAATTCTTCAAACGTAGCGCAGCAAAAAATTGTATCATGGGACATTCCTTTTTTCATAGAATATTTTAAGCAGAATTTTCATTTAAAGAAATACTAAGGCTTTTCTTTAACACTCATAAGCAGCGCATGGGGGAATTTTTGAACAATTCAAAGCAAATATCCTCCAATTTTCCAAATTAAGATAAAGGAAGAACTTTATTAGTTGTGTAGTACAGTCGAATCCCGTTATAGCGAACCCGATATACAACGAACTCCCAGATATAAGGAATGAAAATTTTGGTCCCGTCGTTTCCCTATTGTACTTAATGCTGATTTATCCTTTTATACCGAACCTTCGAAATCTGAAGAATTGGCTATAACGAACCTTTTTTTCAGTCGACTACTGAATTTTTTTTTAAAAACTTTTTAACCTTTAGCTTACGGGACTCATTTTTCTGATTCTCTCTATAGAACGGGAAATTTCATACCTCCTTTGTAAGAACGGCCATTAAGGTGTTGTATATATATATATATATATATATATATATATATATATATATATATATATATTTATATTCATTCTTGGGCCCTTATTTTTGGGATACATGCTATCCCACCCCGTAAGGAAAAGGTTAAGAATGTTGAAGATACAACGAATGTTGAAGATATGAAGATTTACCTATCGCGATGTGGATAGAAAAGACCAGAATTTCATAATTCTCAGATTGTGACATGCAATTGTTCGAAACATGTGATGATGAACTCAGTATATGTGAAAATCCGACTGATGACATTGTGGAAGAAATTAAAATGAATCATTCTGAAATCGAAGATTCTGACGCTGATGAAGAGGAGCACATAAATGACGAAATCCCCACCATCTCGGATGCTACAGCAGCGATGCGTGTAATTTATAAGTTTTTGCCTACACAAACAGTGGAAGGAAGAGTTTTGGAGTCATTCGATGTATTGGACAAAGAAATTCATGAAATGTTTTTGAAATCGGCATCACGTTAGCAGAAAATAACCGATTATTTCTGTATCAAAACAGCGAATCATTAATGGTAATTTTTAATAGATTTAATCATTTTTTCAATACATCATTATTGAATACACATAGCAATTAATGAGTTATATATTTTGTGAACTCTTAACATTTTTCTTAACGGTTCGGATATAGCGAATAAAACTTTTGCTCCCTTGAAGTTCGTTATAACGGGGTTCGACTGTATATACACGATATGTTCGAATTATCCGGCCTTCTCTATATACAGTCGGACCTCTATTTAGCGAAGTCGCTAAATCCCGAAAAAAAGTTCGTTATATGGAAAATTCCTTAAATATATATTCACCTTTTAAAATACTTTAAACTACACAAAAGATTTTAAATTCATAAACACTAAATATTACTAAAAGAAGTAATTAATCACACCTTTATTTAGTAAATTAATATCTATTTATTTTATATATCTTGCCCATCAAAAAGAAATCTGCAAGGAAAACAAGAATAAAGCAAAACATTGTGTGGGAACACACTGTATTTTCAATTTTAAAAAACAATTAATGAATTTTAATGACATTATCGCATTTATTATAACAAGTAATTTTAAGCATGCATTACCTCATGCGTTCTTAAATTTAATTACTGATAAAAGTCTGTTAATTTTGTCTAAGCTTTTTGTCTGAAAAAGTGTTTTCTCTCATAATACGTCTCGTATCTTTTCAATGCTCCAAAAACCCCTTCTGACGTATTTTCTTCAAATTGTAATCCTCGTCGGATTGTTTCAAATGCTTTTAACATTTCATCGTAGCAAGGTTTGTTAATTTCTGCCTCATGATAATTTCCATATTCATCATCTTCGTCTTCATCGCAATTCATTGCTGTATTGTTTTTATTTTTTACTCTGTCCAAAATATCCATTTCAGTTAGTGTTTCGGAGGTTTCCGCTTTACAATCAAGTGAAAGATTATCATCAATCAGCACATCATCGTTAATTTCTTCTTTTTCCCTTAGCTGTATCCACATTTTTTTAAGTTCCTCTAAGTGAAAAGTGAATATCGTCTTCGTCCTCCGTACTTGCTGAATTCTCACTGCTGACAAAAAATCCAGCTTTGGCAAAACTGTTGCAAATAGTACGATCTGTGACATCATAGTTCCATGCTTTGGAAATTTCTGATAGGCTTTCCCGTAAGTTGATCTTTGGCATGGATTGATTGTTCTCAAGCGCAGTGATAACTTTTCGCACTATTCTTTTGCGATAGTGTATTTTGAAAATTTTTATCACCCCTTGATCCATTGGCTGCAGTTTTGATGTAGTGTTTGGTGGCAAGTAAAAAACTGTAACATCTTTCAGTTTTTGGTTGATTTCTTTCGGATGTTCTGGACAATTGTCAAAAATGAGAGCAATTTTGCGACACTCTGCAATCATACGTTTATTCAACTTTTGAACCCATTTTTCACAAATTTCTGACTTTATCCAAGCTTTTTTGTTAAAGTCATAATCAACCTCCAAAGATTTTGCGCCTTTTAAACATCTTCGATATTTGCTTCTTCCTATAACTAATGGTTTTAATTTCTGATGTCCAGTCATATTTGCACCTAACATGACAGTTAATCTTGCTTTTCTTTGTTTTCCTCCAAAGCATTTTTCCTTTCTAAATCTTAATGCTTTTTGAGGCAAACATTGAAAAAATAAAGCAGTCTCATCCGCATTAAAGATGTTTTCTGGCTTATAGTCTTTTAAAATTTTACTCAGTGTCTCCGTTATCCAATTTCCCCTATCATTATCATCAACGTCTTTACTTTCACCAGATATTACTTTTGCTATAATTCCGTGTCTTCTCTTAAATTTTTCAAGCCATCCACTGCTTCCTCGAAATTCGTCGCATCCCACTACCTTCGCAAATTCAAGAGCTTTCTCAATTATGAAAGGCCCAGAGATCGGAACATTTTTACCTCGAAATTCGTCGTATCCCACTAACTTCGCAAATTCAAGAGCTTTCTCAATTATGAAAGGCCCAGAGATCGGAACATTTTTATCTCGCATTGTGTGTATCCACTTCAAAACTGCCTCATCTACATCTTTATGGACACATGTTTTGAAACGTTTTGAACAAGAATTCGATGAATCATAATTTTGTATCTTATCACGATTTTTTATTATGGTTGATAAACTGTTTGGAGGAATACCAAATTTTAAAGCAATTCCCCTTTTATTCACGCCTTTATCTACCTCATGAAGAATTAAATTTTTTTCTTTGATGCTCAAGCACTTTCGCTTTGATATTTTCCAGTTACAGGAACCGAAATTACCAGCGCGACTCAAGAATCTACAAAACGGGAGACCAGTTCAAGGACATAGGACAGCTTCATTGAGGGTGAAAGGGGGATATCGAAAGTTTTTCTAGTGAAGTGGACAGTATGGGGGAGGAGGGGTTAAAGGTTGCTCTTCCTGGAGGAAATGCAAAGAATGACAGCGATTTTACGGATCTCAGTGTGTCGGGCGGCTGGTAAAAACAGTTCAAGGTCATTGACCACCGTAAAATGTGTTAAAAGAAAGAATAAGTTTGAAATGTTCAGAAATATTTTGGATAAATATGAAGAAAAAAAATTTTGGATTACAAGAAAAAGTTCGTTAAATAGAGAATGCACTTCGCTATTTGGAGGTTACTTTACGAAGAAATTCGCAAAATGTTCTTGGTTCCAAGGAAAAGTTCGCAAAATAGAGAAATTCGCAAAATAGAGGTTCGTTAAATAGAAGTCCGACTGTATATATTTAAGAAGGAAATGTACAACCACTTAGAATCATTGGGAGTTTTCTCTATCTTCATATTTATCAAACGTGTGTGTGTGTGTGTGTGTGCGTGCGTATATATGTATATATACATACACAGGGTACGTCAGTACTCGTAGTTAATTGATTCAAGAAGTCCCAACGATTACCAACAACGACGATTAAAGAGCAAATTTTTCCCACAGGGAGTAATATAAATTGAATTCATCCATTCCTGAAAACCATAATTTCACATTTTATTGGGCAATTTATCAATGGATGCGGTTGTTTTTTGATGCAAAATCTTTAAAACTAGACAGACGTAATTTAAAACAATACTCAGTTAAGATAAATAAAATGAAATTTATTTTCCCTCAACATGTACTGAAAGGAGTTGATAGCCTCATCGGATAGTGGTGAAGCAGAGGATCATAGGGATTATTGCTTGGAAGAGGAGTTTCCTTCCAATGAAACATCAGGCGCTTGCACAGTGGTTCTCTTTTCTGACTCTAAACACCACACATCCCTGTTGTAGACTCAGATTGTAGGAGTTTCACTACAGACCTATCAAGAGGCACTTTCTTCTGCCTGCGTTTCAATATGTTTCTGAAGTGAGACATTGTTGGATCATTAAACAAGTCCGCATTTCGGCTTTCTATAGCTATGTCAGGCTGGTCCTTATGAACAAATGTTTGTGATTCCAATGTTTCCAACCATTTAGAAAACATTTCAGTATGTGTGACGGGCAATCGTCGAGTACCGAAGCATTTTTTTCTCTTTTGAACACCAGTGGTATATAATCATTTGTACGAGTAGTTTTCGGATGTATAGTCTTCATCATATTTTTTCTGCGTAACATAGATTTATAACATAGCATTCATAAAACTCTATATAATACTTAACAGCTGTCATAAACCTGTGATTTTCTGATTTAACCCTCAGTGTATCGGAAGTTCGAACAAATTTTACTTATTGATGAATAGATATTTTCGATAAAACTTTCAGGTTTTTCGCACTTTTATGTCTCATAAAATGCGTGTCTTATAACTTCCGATATAAAAAGGTTGATAGAAGCAGATCTTTAAAGATTTCGGTAATGCGTTTTTTTTATTATTCACCGGAAACTGTTAGTCTATAAAGCCTTGTATAATGTTGACATCGTTGGAGAGCTTTAAAGGATAGAAATATAGTTTCTTGGATGAATACGAAAATTCCAGTTTTTAAAAAGAATTATATTGACCATACTAATTTTTAACCGTTTATTATTTTAGAGGTATATATGTGCAAAGTATCTCTGTTGATAACAAGAAGGCAGATTTGTTTTAAGAATATAACACACACGTGAAACACTTTATGTAAATAACATACAGCGACGAATATAAAATGATTATGGGACTTAAGAAAAATGAAAATAAAAAAAGAAAAGTATATGTAAACAACCGAAAAATAGAGCTCCTTGTTGAAGAGTATTCCCGTATATTTAATTTTTTTCTTATGTATGAATATTCCGGGATATATTACAAAATTTAAATTCTCCGTTTCAAATAAGTATTTTAATGAACATATGATATAACATGGACTATAGACCTAAAGCCCCAATCATTTTTCAAAATGGATACCATCAGCCTTTACACAGTCCTTTAGCCTTTGAGGCCGTTCATCAACAGAATTATGCAGGTTCTCTGTTGGAAAAACTGCAGCTGCTCCAAGGAGCGCTTCAAGTTTTCAATACTGGGATGACGTTTATGGCAGACCATACCCTCAATCACATTCCAAAGTATGCAATCCCAAGGTTTGAGATCCGGTTTACTAGATGGTCAGTCATCTGGGGCGATGGAGTCTGGGTCTTTTTAAGTTGGTTTTGTAATTTTTTTTAAAGTTTGCATTTAAAATAATAATTTGAGGGTTATAAAAGTTATATCACGAGAAAGATCATAAAAATTCCTTTAAAATGAAATCTGTTTCGAACATTTACCTCAATTTTCTGATTTTTGGTGAATTTTTAAAGATTTATTTTTAGAATTTAATTTATTAAATGCTGATCACGTGATTTCTTTTTCTAGTACTTAAAATAAATTTATCGTCACGTGCATAACAACTAAATAGACAAAAAAAATATTTTTTTTTTATAATGCAGCAGACGATTGGATATTATCCAAAAAAAATATCCCTTACGATTTTTTTCTAAATATATATGTATTTTTTTACATCAATTGTATACATTGATCGTCACATTTATTATAAATATATATATATAATTTTTTTGGGGGGGCATTCATTGCATACATTGACCGTTGTATTTAATTTGAATGTACTCCGTAGCGAAGCGCGGGTTTTCAGCTAGTATATAATATGAATATACAATTAATGCCTCATATAGATGTATAATATATATTTATATAATATTAATATGGTGGCCAGTATTTTTTCCGAAAAAAGTGGCTGTTTAGAGCGGTGGCAGGCTAAAAAAGTTTCACTATCTAGCCTGCCACCGCTATAATTAATATACAGTAACCACCGCTTATAGTGATGAGTGGTTATAAGAATCAGCCGTTTATAAGAATAAATTTCGCAAAAACAAAAACAAATGTATTATTTCCATGTTAAAATATTCTCTTTAAAGAATCAATCCACCGGTTTTAAGAATCATCTTACACTCTTCGCTTTCCTTTCATTTTTCCAAAAAAGCCACTTAAACCCTCAAAAGGCACGAAGTTCTTTCTTTATTGCTTTTAAAGAAAGAGTGATAAGATGTGGATGGAATATAGTCTCAAAATTCATCCCTTTCTTTGTTAGACATAACATGATAGTTTCCCCATAAACGCTTTAGCACAACACTGTCCTATATTAACTTGACAAAGGGGCATCTTTACCAGTCCGGGTCCGATTTAACTTTTCTCCACTGACAAACAAAAATAGGGTTCTCTTTATTCCCACCTCCCACATCCCGATTGCGGCTTCCTGGACCCTGAAACATATAAATCTTTGGCGAAGTGTCCACTATCACTTAGGAAAACCTGACATTAGTAGATTCAGCACGTTATCAAACCGTGAAACGTAAGCTAGAAGGTGAATCTTCGTCTGAGACTATTGGTATTGAAAGAGGTATAAACAGCCTCCTGTAAACTTCCTTACGTCAAACTACCATAGAAAACTTTTTCTTGCAACCTTCCTGTAGTTGAAATGTTAAACTGTTAAGCAGGTATGTTGTAACAAATATTGGATTTTTTTCTTCTCTTATTATAATCATGTGTGTCTACTTAAAGGTCTAGAAATTAAGTTAAAATTATAACGAATAATTTTAATAAAAGATAATTAACGTAAATTAAATAGTATTTTATGGTAAATTATCTCATAAATAGGTGAGTGTGTGCCCGTCCAAAAACCTAAATTTAGGCTATAAGAATCAACCGCTTATAAGAATCAAAAACAATAATAACAAACGTGATTCTTATAAGCGGAAATCACTGTATATATATGTATATATACTAGCTGAAGTATTCGGCGGCGTTGCCCGGGATTTTATGAATGTTTGTTAACCAAAATCAATTTAAAAATTAACACAGTATAAATAACATAAAAAAAATATATGTGAAATGTTATACACATATAAGAATTTAGGAATTTCAGCCTTTCATCATTGTAGCACTAAAATCTGAAAAGTAAAAATGTGAAATTGTCAAATGTTTGTTAACCAAAATTAATTTAAAACGAAACATAGTATAAATAACAGAGAAAAAAAACGCGAAATCTTATACACATGAATAAAAGGAAAACCCAATATAAAATTATATAAATTTATAATTAACTCCTCAGAATTCAGCTAGATTTAGCCTTTTATCATTAGGGAAAAAAAAAAAGCTGAAATTACAGGTTTAGCAGAAATTTATATAGAACCATGAAATCAGTCCAGCGTTGCCTCTGAAAAAATGAAGTATTTGATTGAGGGCTGCAAACCATTCAATTCCTCTCTACATTAAACTCTTATAAACATCCTCTACATATTAAATTCCTTTTCTCTCCATAATAAACTCCTCAGAATTTTGGTAGATTCAGCCTTTCATCATAGTACCACTAAAAACTGAAACATCCTCTCTAGAAATATAAATTTATTAATTTTAATAATTAAACATACACAAATCTATAAATTACACAAAAGTTTTTTTACCAACATTTGAATAATTCGTAAATGAAAAAACATATGAAAATAAAGATAATAAGAACATCCGGAAACAAAAATAATTGCCCTTAATTTCTAATTAATAAACAACCAACATAATATGAATAAAAACGATAGTTGTTTAAAAGCATATGAAAATAATGCTCGCGCATGAAGTTAACGTAACAATATAAAGATAGTAATAATAATATAAACCACGTGCATAAAATATTTAGCTTTTCAAGCGAAATGAATTAATAAATAGAAAAAAAATTCTTTTAATCGAGAAATTAAATACATTGGACAAAATTTTATTTTACCAACTTTCTACCCTACAATTTACACCCTACTTCTTCGAAGTTGGGTTTGAAACATCCTCTTTGAAAAATTTACACCCTACTTCTTTGAAATAGTGTGTAGATATAAAGTTTTATCAGCCAATTGATTGCCAGTTAAAAACGATTGTTGTTTAAAATCATATGAAAATAACGCTATTATAAAGATAATAATAGAAAAAGCTTAGGAAAATAATGCGTGCGCATGAAGTTAACGTTACGATATGATGATAGAGTAATAATAATCTATATATATAAAACAGTTCCGTAACTGACTGACTGACTGACATACAACGCACAGACCAAACCGCTGGACCTAAAGGGCTGAAATTTTGCATGACGATTCATCTTATAGTGTAGGGATGCACTGAGATAGATTTTTGAAAAATTCTTCTGAGATTTTTTTAAATTAAATTTTTAAGCTGTTTTAGTAATTTTTTTAAGTTTGCATTTAAAATAATAATTTGAGTGTTATAAAATTTATATCACGAAAAAGATCATAAAAATTCCTTTAAAATGAAATCTTTTTCGAATCTTTACCTCCCTTTTCTGATTTTTGGTGAATTTTTAAAGATTAATTTTTAGAATTTAATTTATTAAACGCTGATCACGCGATTTCTTTTTCTGGTACTATAAATAAATTTATCGTCACATAACAACGAAATACACAAAAAAATACTTTTTTTCTTGCTAATGCGGCAGAATGTACTCGTAGCGAAGTGCGGGTTTTCAGCTAGTATATTATAAAGATAATAATATTAAATGAAGCATCAAAATGCCAGCTTCATGTAATAATACAAATGGGTTGGAATACTAAAAGTTTACAATAGTGGCGCTATCTACTGCACGTCTGTGAATCGAGAGTCGCATCCTTCAAAAAGTGTTGGTTTTTTATTAAATAAAAATATTCAAAATTTCTTGTTTGTGGGTAAATATACATGTGGGAACAGTTTTAAGATTTATAAATTATCAACCTACACAGGTGATAATTTATCCGGCGTTGCCCGGGAATTTAAGAATGTTTGTTAACGAAAATCAATTTTAAAACTAAACACAGTATAAATAACATAGAAAAAAACATGTGAAATGTTATACGCATGAATAAAATGAAAATCCAATATAAAAAGCCATAAATTTACAATAATGTCCCCAGAATTCAGGTAGATTAAGCCTTTCATCATTGGAGAAAAAAAAACTCTGTAAAGTAAAACATAAAATATATTCATTTATGATAAAACACTAAAAGCTGAAAAGGAAAAATGTCAAATTGTCTTTAGGAAAGTAAAGAATTTTGAAAGGAAAGCTGAAAAGTAAAATTGTCAAAATGTCGAATGATTATTAACCAAATCAATTTAAAAACTAAACACAGTATAAATAACATAGAAAAGATTTAGCTTTTATCATTGGAACAAAAAATTCCGAAAAGTAAAACATAAAATATATAAATTTATAATAAACCTACCAAAATCCATTAAAAAACTAAACACAGTATAAATAACATAGAAAAAAAAGCATATGAAATGTTATACACATTAATAATATAAAAACCCAATTAAAAATATATAAATGTATAATACACTCCTCAGATTTCAGCTAGATTCGGTTTTTCATCATAAATAAGGTGAAAAAAATAAAATAATAATTAAAAAATAGTAAAATAAAAAAATAATTAAAATAATAGCTGAAATTATTGGTTTAGCAGAATTTTCATGACCCCGTATTCAAAAGGGTCAAAAGCGTAGGAAGTGCGCGGTCTGCCGAATGCGCCACGATGACACAGTGTTATATCGAGTAAAGTGCAAGATATTCGCACTGAGATTATTGGAAAGTTGCTGTGGATTGGTGAATATACATGTAAAAGGAGTTTTAAGTCAGAAATAAGTTAGCAGGATAGAAGCTTAGTCTTTAGCTCTTCTATAGACACAAAGTTATAGGCGAGGGGGATTGCAGTAGCGATTAAAAAAGAACTCGTGACACCTAGAGTGGGTGGTTCGAATTTTCCATCGCGTGTCGAGTGTGTTAATATGCCGTTGGATCTGTTTTTTTAGAGTATAAAATCTGACTTGAAAGATTATTATTTTCATTTATTATTCTGGTTTAATACATGACTTGAAACTTTTTTATTTTATTTATTTTTATCTTTTCGCTCGCTGTTTGCCAGTTATCCCTAACCTGGCCGCGATATTCAGAGGGGTGATTCCACAAAATGTAACAGCTTAAGTTTAGTGCACGCACCCTTCAAAAATTGTTGGTCTTTTATTAATTAAAAATCAACGGTAATTAATTTCGATTTTGGAAGTTCTTGAATCCCTCGGCTGTTTTTAAAGACGCCTGTATGTAAAATTTCCCGATCATCGCTCTTAAACTATGAATTTCTATACAATTACAGACAGACAAACATTCATTTATATATGTATATATGTGTGTGTGTGTGTGTGTGTGTGGGAAATTTATTCCCAAGGTTGAAATATCAATAATGTTTCAAATCAAAATGCAATAACGCGCATTCTCAACGTATAGAGTTTCTATGCTCACTTCTACCCAGACTTGGGTGTATATAATTTGAAGTGGCTCTCTATTTGATTTTGAACCACACACAGTTTATACATGAAACAATGTTTATTGAATTCGTTGCACATATAATTGGCTTTTACAGCAATAAGCGTGCGTACTACTTGTACGGAATGTATAAACACAGCTTTCAAGAACAATATATTTTTATACTCACGAACAGTAAGTCAAACCAGCAGTACTGCCATGTAAACTTCTGGCCCGCTAAGCACTAGCGCAGGATAACACCTTTTCAACCTTAACAACCTCCCCTTTTTTCTTAATGACGCTGCGTGGTATTTATACTAAGCGCGTATGCCGAAATTAGCATATCTGAAGCAGCTTCTTTAATTCATTAATTCAAAAGTTCGATTCTTGTGAATCGAATCTTGTGTATACCTTACACTGGCCTCCCTCGAAAAAAAAAATTAGGTAACTGAGGTCTGAACGGCTTCAGTTAACTAATTGAAAACGCGTGCTGGTCTGACTTTTGACATAATGGGTGGCAAAGTCAAAAAAACCTTCCACACGTTGTGTGGAGGAAAAACGCCACTACCATTTTACAAAACTAACCCCGAAGGGTCCAGGTGACACCATCAAACAGTGGATTTGCAGAGTTGCGGATACTGGGCTGGCCAACTGCGCCCTAAAATATCTATTTTAATTAAAATTGTCAACACAATTGCACAGCATGACATTTCTTGACTGTATCTGCTCTCCCCCAATTTATAATGTACATGTGTTATTTTTGTGAAGTTAGTACATTAGTGGTTAATTGGTATATTATGCAGTATGTACTTTTTTTCTAGTCACTACATGTCCCCTTCAAAAATTTATAAAACAACAGTATGCCGTATTTTTTTTTCAGTGGCTCACCCCTTCCCCTCAAAATGTTTACACAGTATATACAATGGGGAACTTCAAACCAATTTGGTTCGGTTTTATTAAAGGGTGGGAGTTAGAATAAGAGAATTGATACAAGACTTGTACCTGAATGCAGCAACTTCCTTGCACCAGTCTGTCCAATCCGTGGAACCTCTCTTGATGGTCGCAGTCCTAGTAAAGGGATTCGTTGACCGTGTGGTCATCCTTCGTGCAGCAGGTCGTAGGTTCTGAGGCGCTGGTCCGGCTTGACGATGGACAGGAGGTCTCTTGGGAGGAGGCCAACCTTGCTGGGTGGCAGAAATCTTCCGTTTCCTGTACTTATGCAAAGGAACTTTAAAATTGTCATTCTTCCTTTTGATAACCTTGTGTACCTTATCAGCGACGCATTCATCCTTTGATGGAGTTTTTGTAGTGCACACTTTACTTTTCTTCGTACTTTTGCTTGTATCGGTATTAGATTTTAATGCAGATTCTATTTTGTAAAATTTATACGCCGCACCAACGTGTTTAGTTACTGGCTTTATCTCTCTACTTGTGTCATGTTTTTCAACAAAATGACTCTGTTTTTGGTATTTGTGCTTATACGACTTCTTGTTTACCGCCTTAATTACTTCAGTATTTGCAGTTTTAATGCTGGAACCTGAAGGCGCTTTTTCACGTTTTTTATCCCCCTTAACTTTAGTTTTATCCTCTTTTGACGAAAAAGTCTCTTTGAAACTTGCGACATCAGAATCGTTATCATTTAAATTCTTTAACACTGCTTCAGTTTTAGGAAGATTAAGCTTTTCGTACTGGTGCGTTTTAATGCAAACGACGTCTATAACTTCCGAAGCATCAGCTAAACTACTTACAGTATAACTCTGTGTCAACTTTTCATCCTGATTCTCAGTCTGGTTTTCATGTACTTTATTTAAAACCATATTATCAACCTGGCCTACACAATCCTCATTCGGCTGGGAACTTGAAATAATATCATTACCTAGCGAGTTCCTAATATCGTTTAAAGAATTTTTATTATCGTCAACTAATAAGTATTCACTAACTGCCGTAACGCATACTTCGTCATCTACTAAATTTCCTTCATTAACATATGTGTGAATATCATCTAAAATATCAGGTATAGCGTTAATAGAATTGTCAGATGATTTATTTTCTAAACCACTAGCATTAGTATCGGCACTATTTTCAGAAATTTGTACTGGAATTACCTCATCATTCCAGCTAGACTCACTTTCTTTATAAGCCACAAAAATACCCTGACTTTCACTATTCCCAAAATAATGATTACTGCTCGGACAAAATAATACATTTGACCACACAGTTTCAACAGGTTGAACCATATCATGTGAATCAACTTGCCAGTGCAAGTAAGGTGCTTGCATTTTATTTACTTTAAGTGCACTAATTTCATTATCACGCCGTGCGCTTCTATTATTTTGCCTGCGGTACTGCTTACGCTGCTGGTTTGAAACACGCGAAACATTTTGGCGCGGGTGTATAAAACTTCTCGTACCTGGATGACGGTGAGGGGTAGCGAAGAAATGTCTATTGTCATATTTAGCTAAAGCTTGAAGGAGGGTAACCTTGCTTGTAATTGTTTGATTATCTAAAAAATCTTGAACACTTGGCTTCAAACGTTGGATAACTATTTTTAAGATTACCGCTTCCGTTACCCCTTCTAAATATTCCTCACACTTGGAAATCTTTTCTGTAGTAAAATCTAACGCAGACTGACCTTCACGTTGCTTTAGCGAATAAATTTCCGCTTCAATTTCACTTTGATTAAAGGTCTTTGGAAAAACGCTAAGAAACTGTTGCTTGAATGACAAATAGTCAAAAATCAGATTACTGCTTTGCATGCATGTGTACCACTGAAATGCACTACCTCTTAAAGCGGCTAGAGCAATTTTAAGTTTATCCCCCTCTGGGGTGCATTGTTGCTGAAAGTAATGCTCAATTTTCTTTAGGAATTGGCTTGAGGGGCCGCCCTTGAATGTGGCTTCGAATGGCGCAATTTGCTGAACCATAATTACCCGAGGAAAATTTCCAGCAGGATTTTGTTCTACAACACTCATTTTTTAAATAGTATATAAGTACTTGCAACAATTTTATCAATATAAGTACACAGTACACAGTTTTTAATTTCAATTATGTTGTTCGTTACAAATGTAACGCTAACTACCAGGGTATATATATTTTCGGGCGCCAGTATAGAGTTTCTTCTTAGGGGGTACTCTATTTGTATTTTATACAAACGCAGTTTATACATGAAACAATGTTTATTGAATTCGTTGCACATATAATTGGCTTTTACAGCAATAAGCGTGCGTACTACTTGTACGGAATGTATAAACACAGCTTTCAAGAACAATATATTTTTATACTCACGAACAGTAAGTCAAACCAGCAGTACTGCCATGTAAACTTCTGGCCCGCTAAGCACTAGCGCAGGATAACACCTTTTCAACCTTAACAACCTCCCCTTTTTTCTTAATGACGCTGCGTGGTATTTATACTAAGCGCGTATGCCGAAATTAGCATATCTGAAGCAGCTTCTTTAATTCATTAATTCAAAAGTTCGATTCTTGTGAATCGAATCTTGTGTATACCTTACAAACGTTTAATCAAACACAACAGATTATTACAATAAGAAAAAACAGAATGTCAGTGCCCGTCTGACACTACATTAACACTCATCTGGCGAGAGCCAGAAAAAACGACCAGCAATCTGCATTACGTAACAGTAAAAAACGCAGCTTGCCATTTTCATCCAGTGAAAATAAAAATAACTTGCGTTCCAATGAAAGTGGTTCAGTTGCAACTTGTTAGCTTAAGCGGCGCGTCATCCGTAACTCGAGGCACGGCGCGTGTCCTGCAACTTTAAAACATCCGTGTTGCCACAAGAGTGGAATTCTCACACAGACACACACACATACACACACACACACACACACATATATATATATATATATATAGGGTATTTCAAAACTATATGTCAGAAATGTAAAGGCAGATAGAGGAGACCGAAATAAGCAGATTTTGTATAGGAATGTAGGTGCGGATATGCCTCGACAAGGCGCTGTTGAGTTTGGCGGATGAAAACGCTTCGCTGGATTAAATTGCCATTTCGCGAACGGATTTTGAGCAACATGCATCGTTACACCAATGCGGAGGTTGCCGACATTCATGTATGGGGCTGCGCAAGGAAATAGACCGGCTACTCAAAGTATGTACATGGAGCGATTTTCGGGTAGGAATGTGCCCGATCGCCGAACATTTGAGCGTCGTCATTGGGAGTTGTGCACTAGTGGATCGCTTTATGCTTCGAGGCGAGATACGGGCATTGGAAGATACCGCAAATTGCCTGCATTGGAAGAAGCAGTATTACGCACAGCAGGGGATAGTCCTTCGACAAGTTAGAGAGCTGTTGGACGTGCGTTGGTTGTGAGCCCTGCAGCTGTTTGGAGGACTTTTACATGAAGAGGGAATGCACCCGTATCATTTGCAGAGAGTGCAACATTGACCCCTGTCAATTATCCTCCGCGTGTCAACTTTGCCCGCTGGTACCTACAGCAGGCTACAGTTAATCCCACCCTCCCTGCGGATGTTTTATTCACTGATCAGTCTATCTCTTTTCGGTCGGGTATGTTTAACACAGATAATTCTCACCTTTGGGCTCATGATAACGCATATGACACAAGGACGCATGGCTACCAAGAAAGGTTTTCCATTAATGTTTGGACAGACACAATAACTTAGTAGGACCGTACATCATACCTGTTCGTTTAACCGGCCACACATACACAGCTGCAAATTGAAGCTGTTCTGATAAAAAACGACCACTGGGAATATGTGATCGGAAAAGAAACTAAGCCAGGAACTGGTACCCCAAATGAAAAGAATTGGATTCAAAATGATCAAAAAGCCCGTGCTGACATTATATTATCCATACAACCAAGTGAATTGTGTCATGTGAAACACTGTACAACTTCAAATGAAGTATGGAACAAATTGAAAGAAGTTTATGAATCAAAAGGACCGGCGAAGAAGGCTTCATTATTAAAATCTCTGTTATTCCGAAAAATGAAAGAAGAAGAAAATTTGTGTGACCATATAAATATTTTCTTCGAAATTGTTGACAAGCTCAAGCAAATGGGCATTGATGTTGCTGATGATCTACTTTCGATTTTGCTTCTTTACAGTATACCTGAAAACTACGAAAATTTTAGATGCGCAATCGAAGCACGAGATGAGTTGCCGAAGCCTGACGCTCTGAAAATTAAACTCCTAGAAGAATGGGAAGCAAGAAAAGGAAAAGGATGTCCTGAATCTCAAAATGCTTACTATAGTACAGACACAAAAAGGAATATTCAAGAACAGAAGAAAAATGACAAATATCGGTCATATCCGAATAGGAATAATTTTTCTGAAAGAAGTTATAGAAATTTCAAGTGCAATTATTGTCACAAGCCAGGTCACAAGGCCTCCGAATGCAGAAAGAAAATATCTGACAGAAAAGCTGCTTCAAATAAAGGAAATAACAGTTCCATGATGGCTACAAGTTATGATAATCAAATCAAAATGGCCTGCAAAGAAAATCTTCAACGAGCATCATCCTGGTGCTTAGATAGTGGCTCAACGTCCCACATGTGTAATGATAAGAATTCATTCACAGAATTGGCAGTATTAAAAGATGAAAAATAGGATTGAAAAGAGACCTAAATAAAATCGATTGTTAAAAATCGATTGCAAGATTTGTACTGGACAAACACACAAACACACACACAAACATGAAAGCAAGTTAATGAAAACATGGTAAAAAGATAAAAGATTTTAAAGCTATTTATGCGTGTGCACCTATAATGAGTCTAAATGAACATAATAGTATTAGTAACTTATATGTATCTATGTATCCGGCCTTCGTGACGCGGATGTGCAAGTCACAAATTTCGTTGGGATGCATTAAACCAGAAAATTCTGAAAAGCTCTTACATAATTGGTATTTGTCTGATCGTAGTTCAAACAAGATTTTAAGTTTAGTGATGAGCAAGAGGTGACCGAATGTCTCTAACTGCATCTGCAGTATTTCGCGTAGAGTGAATAAATTGAGTTCGAAGTCTTAGCTAGCTACAATGCAACGGTAAAAATGTTGTTAGAAGTTTAGATGTTGGGCTACAACGCATGAAAAAATTATTTTAATTACAAAAGAGTATTGCAGTTTCACTATTTAGAAGCAGTACACTATACCGGAGATTTGAGTCAGAAACAGATGCTGTAATGTGTCATGACTTTGCTGCTGTCAAAATAGCGACAGCTGAGACTGATTCACATGGACTGTCTACTCAAACAGAATTGATCTGTTGAAGGCTTAGATGGGACATTTATTGGACTGTAACTAATAGCAATATACTTATCCATATGATAGCAATAACCTATACATAACGTATACATAACACTTCAAAGAATATATTTATCAGCTTTTTAATATATTCATTAACTATTTAATATATTTATTAACTAGGTAATTATGATAGTTTTTATGTATGTAAGGCAATGAATAGAAAAAAATTAACTCGATAAAAAAATTAACTGCAATAAAATAATTCTTACCTTGAAAGACAGAGACTGAAACTGAATTATCCTTTCGGCTCTTTTTATTACTATTTTAGTTAATAATTATCAAACACAATTTAAAATTTTTCTATATAATTTATTCTTTACATAACTTAACGGTAATTTTTCCTTTACTCAACGGGGCATTTCCAGTACGTTCTTGGTAATTTTAGAAAGTGTTGAATACACTCTTCATTAAAATTTACGTCTACAATATTTCTCTGTGATATTTTTGACATATTTACTTTTCGTATTTGTTCTCTACATGTTATATCATACTTTGAACATGTTTATCAAATATATCATCCTCTAAAAGATCTTTAATTATATTTTATTAATTCCTAATGTATTTTAATTACTTATTTCATTTGATTTATTATTTAATAATTTACAAAACTAGTTTCAATTAAAATAGCATCATTATTAGGCTTATCCCTTTAGTGAACGTTCCCATGTCTCTTTTTCTTCAAGTGCTTTCTCTGTCAACTAAATATCTACTATTTATAATGTTGCCACTATAGCTAGTTTCAATACGTTACTTTTTCTCTCTGTCTAGCGATGAACATTAATGTGGCTCCAGTGTCAGTGCCATAGACTGAAGCAAAAATCGTATCTTCGTAGTAAAGGTGATCTTTTAGCGTCAGGGAAAACGTCTTTCAAGAACATTCATAAAACATTCCAGCAAAAGGTATGCTTTAAAAATAGAAAAAAAATCCTTGAAAATGGCATTCCTTTTCCTAAAAGTGACAGCTTTTAGAAAGGTGAAATTCGTCATACTTTATAATATACTAAAATGAAATAGAACTTGTCTTCGATTCCTTCATCTCATTTCAGTGAAAAAAAAGAAATCGATTTGTGTATCGTAAGAAAGCAAATGAATAACTTTATTATAATCATTTTGGTACTACTCAACGAATGACAAATAATTGTTCAATTAGAACTCTAACAATTTTCTAAAATGGAGGATAAATTTATAGAGAATAGCTCACTTCTACCCAGACTTGGGTGTATATAATTTGAAGTTGCACTCTAAATGAATTTGATACAAACACAGTTTATACATGAAACAATGTTTATTGAATTCGTTGCACATATAGAATTTGCTTTTACAGCAATAAGCATACGTACTACTTGTACGGAATATATATATTAGCATTCAATAAAAATACACTTTGACTTACTCACAAACCTGCAGAGAGTCAAACCAGCAGTTCTGCTACGTAAACTTTGGGCCTGCTAAGAACAAGCACCGGTTAACACCTGGAACTGCTTACCTCGTAGCTCCCTCTCGCTTATCTATCAACCTTAACAACCTTTTTCAACCTCCGTATTAATCAAGCTGCTTGGTATTTATACCAAGCGCGTATGCCGAAATTAGCATATCTCAAGCAGCTTCTTTAATTCATTCACTCAAAAGTTCGATTCTTGTGAATCGAATCTTATGTATACCTTACAAATTATAAAACAGACGGATTTGAAATCTGAAAAATTCAAACAATCTCTATCTATTTTCAACGTATTTCGTTGTTTTAAAGTTATCGGCCGACTCTTTCATAAGTAAAATAAAAGCAGTTGTAGCGTTTACTAAGAAATGCATATTATTCAGAAAAATATACGCCCTCGACAAGAATTTACTGTGCCCAACGTGTTTTCGGTGCGAAGATGCCACAGTGGTCTAATAAATCGCTAATGGCATGAATCATAGAATCCTCGTTAGCGAACCGTTTGCCCCTTTAAAAAAAGGTCCAAATAACGAAACAAGTGACAGTATGGGAGGTCCCAAGACGTTGGTTTTTTGCATGCTTCTAATAAGGCAAAACGTCGAAAAGTCACTGGCTACGTCAGTTTTCGTCTACTATAGATCACGTGATTATCGGGTGGCAGAAAACAGAAGCCGTTCCTATGCGTTTGCATGTGTTTTTGGACGATACCTTCATTTTGAGTTAAATAATTTAAGTTTATTTATAAAATTCCTCATATTAGTTGTATGTAACAGGTATTTTAACACTTTTGTTTTCAACATTTCTCAACGTTTAAGAGAATATAATCATTCTTTCGTTGAGAATGATTATTATTATGTTGAGATATGTATAGATATCAGGATAAGTTACTTGAGGCCAGCGTCTTGTATCGTAACTCCAGTCTTCCTCTATCAATAAATACGGGTCACATACTGAATAAACCTTTCCGGGCTGTACCTGAATGTTTAATTTAGTGATATACCTTTGTTTAGATACCGTATCTAAAGACTTTGCGTAATCTGAGAGAATTTTATTCAACAGGATGCAAGAATGCTCATTGAACGCCATGTTAAATTATGCAATGTTTTGACACTCCTCGCCAAACAAGAAGTAAAATCTGCAAGAGTTGAGATGTGACATGCTGCGAGACACTGCCCTATAGACACACGCAGTCGTGCTCCATCCAACAGGAGAATGGGACGCAAACGATTAACGAGCGAGGGTATTTTGCCGCATAATTTCTGACGACATTCATTCAGATGACGACAGTAAGTTGTGATTGTTTAAACACTCTTTAAAAACTAATGCACGGTCCCCGAAGTCCACCACATAAAGATCAGAACCTTCTGTCAGGGCTAGTCGAGTTTGGTCATTTGTTTCGGTGGTTCCCCTTTAATAACCGAGGGCACTGTTCGCTTTCTGTTGTCATAACGCACCCATTTTTCATCAGCCATACGGATCAGATGCAGAAAAATAGCTCCAGCCTCACGTTTTTGGAGGACAATGCATTTTTCGAGTCACCTGCTGCTGTTCGGTGAGTTCGTGTGGAACTCAGGTATCCGTTATTTTTAGCCTTGCCCATAATCGATATACAGAGGTTCGATTTATCGAGACGATATCTGTATGACTTTGATATATAGAGGTTCACACTAAAATAATTGTACACTCACTGCAACGAAAACTGATTTTATCAAAACGACTTCGATGTATCGATGTTTCCCAATAAAAACTTCGATATATAGAGATGCGATGACAAGCAAGCAAACTAAAAATTCAAAATATCGAGGTCTTCCTGACCAGTCCTTCGATATGATGAGGGACTGGAAACTGTCACCTGGGATACGGCAAGTTCGGCTATGAGCGCACGTATTACGGACACTAGCTTTTCTTACACGTTCTTTCGCGTCACACACAATCGAACGACCGGCTCCCGGCTTAAGATCGACGACAACATCACGACACAAAAGTTTGAACAGTCTACGGACAGATCTGTAACTCGTCGGGCTTTATTAACACATTTTATTGAACCTCACACTTTAATGTCATTGCCAACGCTTAATTGTCATGTGTCATGGGTTTGAATTCTTGGAAAGTCTCTAATCTCACATCGTGTTGCTCCATCACGTCCCAAAATTCTTTGATTCCATAGAAATACTTTTTTTCCTATGCATGAAACGGATCCATTCACTTTGCAGGTACGTTTGATAGTTCCTACTTTGATATGTCCCTTGTAACTGGCTCTGCAAGTTTGTTTTGCCAGAATCGACCAATCATTATGAAACAACCCAATATATCTGACAGTAACTGAAGTGCAAATGACCAAAAAGAACAGAAATAAATGGATTTCATTGAGTGTTGATATTACTTATGCATATTTATGCGTTTTGGCACTATATACAGTAGAACCTCGATATAATCGAATTTCTTGATCAATCGAAGTTTTTCCATTCCCCCTGAACCTGCCCAACACTTCCACGTTATTTTTACCACATCATATCGAAGGACTGGCCAGGAAGACCTCGATATCTTGCATTTTTAGTTTGCTTGCTTGTCACCGCATCTCCATATATCGAAGTTATTATTGGAAAACCTCTATACATCGAAGTCGTTTTGATAAAATCAGTTTTCGTTACTGTGAGTGTACAATTATTTTAGTGTGAACCTCCATATATCAAAGTCAGTCAGAAATCGCCTCGATAAGTCGAACCTCGGTATATCGAATATATATATATATATATATATATATATATATATATATATATATATATATATATATACACTGAAGTGCCACTGAATTAGGGAAACCTACCTAATAACGAGTTGGGCCTCCTCTGGCCTTGATAACGGCTGCCACACGACGAGGCATAGATTCAACAAGTTTCTGGAAACGTTCCACGGGAATGGCTTGCCAAATATTAGCTAAAGCTGTCCATAATTCAGTAAGGTTCTTGGTGCTGTGTGATGGCCTTTCACGCCTTGTTCCAAAACATCCCAAAGATGCTCAATAGGATTTAAGTCTGGGCTTCTAGGTGGCCAATTCATGACAGAGGAATGCTCATCCAACCAGCCAGTAGCCAACCGGGACTTGTGAAAGGTACAGTTGTCTTGCTGGAAAACTCCATTACCGTGCGGATAACAGAACAGAATAAACGGATGGAGGTGATCACCCAGCAACTCTACGTACCGAATTGCATTGAGGGAGGTTGGTACACGCACCAAAGATCCCAAACTGTGCCACGAAAAAACACCCCAGACCATGATTGAGCCACCATGCCCTTGTACAGTTCCAGCCAGGCATGCAGGATCCATGGCTTCATGAGCCTGACGCCATATTCTCAGCCTCCCGTCGGCGTTAAGTAGTCGGAATCGAGACTCATCACTCCATGCTACTCGTTTCCAGTCCTCTACACTCCAGTCTCTGTGCTCTCTTGCCCAGGCAAGACGTGCAGCCCGATGGCGAGTATAGAGCAATGGTACTCTCGTAGGTCGACGGCTCCCGAAACCCATACGGTGAAGCGAGCGTTGCACAGTCCGTTTACTGACTGTACGACTGGCACCGTCATTAAACTGGGTGGTAATTTGAGCTAATGTTTGGCTTCGCTGGCTACGTACAATACGCCTGAGCCGTCTCTCACCACGCAATGTCAAGGCTAATTGTCCTTTGCAGTTTGCCCGATCGCTAGTTTTTTTTCCACCATCCATGTATTCTTCGTATACTCTTGACACTGTCGATCTTGAAAATACTAGCTGTCTGACGATTTCGGAAATTGAATGGCCCATGCGTCGCGCACCTACGATTTGTTCGCGATCGAAGGCGTCTAAATCAGGCTGTTTACCCATACTGGCAATTCCAACAATTAATTCAGAACAACCACAGTACGCGCTATATATGTAGTTACCACGGCACTCTCACTTGCGCATACATGATGCGCAGCGCTAAACAATTTGCATAGGCTTTGCTATCCCTAATTTAGTGGCACTTCAGTGTATATATATATTCCTATGAATTTGATTCTATATATAATGTTTTGAATCACATTGAATCATATTCTTTATGTTGTTTATTAACGTAAAATACATCATTCTAAGAAATATATTCGTAAAATAGTGTTCCTTGGATAAACTGCTGGCCTGAAAGCCGGGAATTAAAATATCTTACAACATAATTATGAGGAAACTTTCACAAGAGCTGCAGGAATTTCAGTGATTCTCTACCACTAATTTCGAGGGCATTAAATTCTAGAGAGTTGTTGAATGTCCACAATCACTAGAGTCAATAGCCTGACGTAATCTGGAGTTATATTAATAGAAATGCTACAATGCATTGATTAGAATTCTGCAATTATTATGGGAAAATACATAAATTGAAACAGTAAATATACTTGCTCGTATGACAAGTACATTCATCTATAAAAGCTTAAAATACAAAAACAATATAAGAGCATTAAGACAATCCCATTTCCCAGTAAATATATGTTTATTTTTAAAATGGAAAAAAATATTTGAGGATATTTTCCTTTCGAACACTTAAATAAGTAAATCTGGTAAATGTGTAATTAGTTTGTTTGGCTATACTAATTTCAAGTTAAGAATCGTAATCGAATGACTTAACAAATGTGCACCAGACAAGAATTTGAATTTTAAAATTAGATTTTTATTTTCATTTATGCGTACTGAGAAGTACTCTTTGAAAATGACATTTTTGTAACTTCTAAATACAGGGTGTCCGGGCTAAAGGTGTCCAAAAGTCATGACTTGTTTTTACGGAACTACCCATTAGAATTTGAAAAAAAATTATTTAAACAGGAAGAACATATCAAGAAGTTTTAATATCAATCATAGATTTCGATCATAGTCTGTATATATAAAACAGTTCCGTAACTGACTCATTCATTCACTGACTGACTGACTGACTGACATACAACGCACAGACCAAACCGCTGGACCTAAAGGGCTGAAATTTTGCATGGCGATTCTTCTAATAGTGTAGGGGTGCACTGAGAAAGATTTTTCAAAAATTCTGCTTAGATTTTTTAAAATTAAATTTTTAAGCTGTTTTTGTAACTTTTTTTACGTTTGCAATAATACATTGAGGGTTATAAAATTTATATCACGAGAAAGATCATAAAAATTCCTTAAAAATGAAATGTTTTTCGAATTTTTACCTCCATTTCCTGATTTTTGGTGAATTTTTAAAGATTAATTTTTAGAATTTAATTTATTAAATGCTGATCACGTGATTTCTTTTTCTGGTACTTTAAATAAATTTATCGTCACGTGCAAAAAAAAATAGACCAAAAAATATTTTTTTCTTGCTAATGCGGCAGACGATTGGACTTTAGTTTGTCTATAAAAATATCCCTTACGATTTTTTTATAAATATGTTTTTTTTACATCAATTGTATACATTGATCGTCGTATTTATTTTAAATATATATATATTTATTTTTTTTTGGAATTAATTGCATACATTGACCGTTGTATTTAATTTCAATGTACTCCGTAGCGAAGCGCGGGTTTTCAGCTAGTATCATATATATCGATGTGTGCACCTTTTGAAGTACGACGAAAGTCTAAATGGTAATCCAGTTCTCTCCAAGTGTTTCGTAACATATTAGGAGTTATTAGACTTTTTACTTGGGGATTCATTAAATCCGTTGTGTATAAACAAAGAATTGAAACTGTGGAGGAATTGGAAGAAGCGTATCATTCAAGGACTTCGTGTAATAACTCCTGATATGCTACGAAACACTTGGAGAGGACTGTATTACCATTTAGACGCTAGTCGTACTTCAAAAGGTGCGCACATGGAAATCTATGATATTACGATAGAAATCTATGATTGACTAGCTGAAAACCCGTACTTCGCTACGGAGTACATTCAAATTAAATACAACGGTCAATGTATGCAATTCATGCCAAATATATATATATTATATGATAAATACGACGATCAATGTATACAATTGATGTAAAATATATATATATATATATTTATAAGAAAATCGTAAAGGATAATTTTATAGATAAAATAATGTAGAAGAAAATATTCAAATTAAATCTAATATAAAGAATACTAAAGAATATAGTGCAGTTAATATAGTACAGTTTCTAGAACATTTGTTTTACTATATTTTAATATTTTTTTGGATAATGTCCAATCGTCTGCCGCATTAGCAAGGAAAAAAAATATTTTTTTGTATATTTAGTTGTTATGCACGTGACGATAAATTTATTTAAAGTACCAGAAAAAGAAATCACGTGATCAGCATTTAATAAATTAAATTCTAAAAATTAATTTTTAAAATTCCCCAAAAATCAGGAAATGGAGGTAGAGAATCGAAAAATATTTCATTTTGAAGGAAATTTTATGATCTTTCTCGTGATATAAATTTTATAACCCTCAATGTATTATTTTAAATGCAAACGTAAAAAAAGTTTAAAAAACAGCTTAAAAATTTAATTTAAAAAAATCTAAGAAGAATTTTTGAAAACTCTTTCTTAGTGCACCCCTACACTATCAGAAGAATCGCCATGCAAAATTTCAGCCTTTTAGGTCCAGCGGTTTAGTCTGTGCGTTGTATGTCAGTCAGTCAGTCAGTGAATGAATGAGTCAGTTACGGAACTGTTTTATATATATAGATATTAAAACTTGGTGAGATGTTCTTTCTATTTAAAGAACTTTTTTAAAATTCTAATGGGTAGTTCCGTAAAAATAAGCCATAACTTTTGGATAATTTTAGCCCGGAAATCCTATATTTAACAGTTACTCTATGGACTATTTAATTTACAGTTATTTTTTTAATGTTGATAACAAAAGCTATAACACATTTTGTACTTAATCAATGGAAGAAGGGTTCAATGGAAATATTTTACAATTGATTACTATTTTAAAATAAGTATTAACAAAGCCGGAAACTCTCTTCTAAGTTTATTTTGATTAAATTATTTTCTTTCGAATGGGGATGCACTTGACGGAAACAATTTAATCACAGAGTTCTTGAAATGGGTCTGGAAATATCCCGTAACTAATTACGAAAGCTGATAAATTACTTTTTCCCCTGTCAGTGAGATGAAATTGAATTTCTTACCTTATATAGAAAAATTAAATTAAGTCGTCCGTTTCATGATGTATGGAAGGAGAAAACATTCATTTTTGAATATGAATAAACAGGATCGAATGAGTGATTCCTAAATGAGAATTGCACAATGAAAAGATAATAAATGCAATCAGGAGAACAAAATAGAAGTTATTTAAGTGTGTTTAGGTAGTTTAATTACAAAGCCCTTACAGAATATATTTCATAAATTAAATGATTTTTAGTGATTATTGAATCTCCAATTTTCATTCTCGAACTAATATATTTTTATTGACCGAAGATGGTTTCTTTTTAAGTATTTAATTAGTTTTAAATGTAATTGCGTTATTCCGATCAAACGCCTAATGAAAGAATTGTGAAAGCTATTTATGATAATGAGAACTATAACTCAAAGCTATTTATGATATGAGAGCTATTTCTGTTAGAAGCTTATAACACTGTGCTTTAACTCAAGATAAAAAGCTAATTTTTGTTCAGAGTACATAAATCAAGATTAATAAATCATATTTGATAAAATTCATATTCATTTCAATTTGAATGAAGGTGAAAGTATTATAAGAAGACAATGGAAGAAACATGACATAGCGAATACCCGTTTAAAAATGACCGCACTCTAAATTAGAGTTCAATCTGAAATTATTCCCACTACATATTCAATTTTCCAATTTTGATATAGACATTATGAATGTTATTCTTTTATTTCAATCGTTTTCTGTTAGAAGCTTATAACACTGTGCTTTAACTCAAGATAAAAAGCTATTTTTTGTTCAGAGTACATAAATGAAGATTAATAAATCATATTTGATAAAATTCATATTCATTTCATTTTGAAATGAAGGTGAAAGTATTATAAGAAGACAATGGAAGACACAGGACATAGCGAATACCCGTTTAAAAATGATCGCACTCTAAATTAGAGTTCAATCTGAAATTATTCCCACTATTTATTCAATTTTCCAATTTTGATATAGATATTATGAATGTTAATCTTTTATTTCAATCGTTTTCTGTTAGAAGCTTATAACACTGTGCTTTAACTCAAGATAAAAAGCTTATTTTTGTTCAGAGTTCATAAATCAAGATTAATAAATCATATTTGATAAAATTCATATTCATTTCATTTTGAAATGAAGGTGAAAGTATTATATGAAGACAATGGAAGACACAGGACATCGCGAATACCCGTTTAAAAATGATCGCACTCTAAATTAGAGTTCAATCTGAAATTATTCCCACTATTTATTCAATTTTCCAATTTTGATATAGATATTATGAATGTTAATCTTTTATTTCAATCGTTTTCTGTTAGAAGCTTATAACACTGTGCTTTAACTCAAGATAAAAAGCTTATTTTTGTTCAGAGTTCATAAATCAAGATTAATAAATCATATTTGATAAAATTCATATTCATTTCATTTTGAAATGAAGGTGAAAGTATTATATGAAGACAATGGAAGACACAGGACATCGCGAATACCCGTTTAAAAATGATCGCACTCTAAATTAGAGTTCAATCTGAAATTATTCCCACTATTTATTCAATTTTCCAATTTTGATATAGATATTATGAATGTTATTCTTTTATTTCAATCGTTTTCTGTTAGAAGCGTATAACACTGTGCTCTAACTCAAGATAAATAGCTATTTTTTGTTCAGAGTACATAAATCAAGATTAATAAATCATATTTGATAAAATTCATATTCATTTCATTTTTAAATGAAGGTGAAAGTATTATAAGAATACAAAGGAAGAAACAGGATATAGCGAATACCCGTTTAAAAATGACATGTCACGCACTATAAATTAGAGTTCAATCTGAAATTATTCCCACTATTTATTCAATTTTCCAATTTTGATATAGATATTATGAATGTTATTCTTTTATTTCAATCGTTTTCTGTTAGAATCGTATAACACTGTGCTTTAACTCAAGATAAAAAGCTATTTTTTGTTCAGAGTACATAAATGAAGATTAATAAATCATATTTGATAAAATTCATATTCATTTCATTTTGAAATGAAGGTGAAAGTATTATAAGAAGACAATGGAAGACACAGGACATAGCGAATACCCGTTTAAAAATGATCGCACTCTAAATTAGAGTTCAATCTGAAATTATTCCCACTATTTATTCAATTTTCCAATTTTGATATAGATATTATGAATGTTAATCTTTTATTTCAATCGTTTTCTGTTAGAAGCTTATAACACTGTGCTTTAACTCAAGATAAATAGCTATTTTTTGTTCAGAGTACATAAATCAAGATTAATAAATCATATTTGATAAAATTCATATTCATTTCATTTTTAAATGAAGGTGAAAGTATTATAAGAATACAAAGGAAGAAACAGGATATAGCGAATATCCGTTTAAAAATGACATGTCACGCACTATAAATTAGAGTTCAATCTGAAATTATTCCCACTATTTATTCAATTTTCCAATTTTGATATAGATATTATGAATGTTAATCTTTTATTTCAATCGTTTTCTGTTAGAAGCTTATAACACTGTGCTTTAACTCAAGATAAAAAGCTTATTTTTGTTCAGAGTTCATAAATCAAGATTAATAAATCATATTTGATAAAATTCATATGCATTTCATTTTGAAATGAAGGTGAAAGTATTATAAGAAGACAATGGAAGACACAGGACATCGCGAATACCCGTTTAAAAATGATCGCACTCTAAATTAGAGTTCAATCTGAAATTATTCCCACTATTTATTCAATTTTCCAATTTTGATATAGATATTATGAATGTTATTCTTTTATTTCAATCGTTTTCTGTTAGAAGCGTATAACACTGTGCTCTAACTCAAGATAAAAAGCTATTTTTTGTTCAGAGTACATAAATCAAGATTAATAAATCATATTTGATAAAATTCATATTCATTTCATTTTGAAATGAAGGTGAAAGTATTATAAGAAGACAATGGAAGACACAGGACATAGCGAATACCCGTTTAAAAATGACCTGTCACGCACTCTAAATTAGAGTTCAATCTGAAATTATTCCCACTATTTATTCAATTTTCCAATTTTGATATAGATATTATGAATGTTATTCTTTTCTTTCAATCGTTTTCTGTTAGAAGCCTATAACACTGTGCTTTAACTCAAGATAAAAAGCTAATTTTTGTTCAGAGTACATAAATCAAGATTAATAAATCATATTTGATAAAATTCATATTCATTTCAATTCTATTGCATTAGCTGAATTAAAAAAAACATACAGAGAGGAATGTTGAGATTGTTCTTCTAAAATTATTATAGAAAGAAAGTAAAGCTTTTGATTTAAACGAAAAATACTGATACAATTATTTGTAGTCTACTTATATATTGATAAGGTGAATTTTTATATCGAATGACTGAATCTTCATGCCGTAAAAAAAAAATTTCGGCTGCTTCAGTTCGATGGGGAGTCATTTTGACTTCAAAATATACCTATTCTAAAAATTCGGAAGTGAATGTCATTGTCTAATTCTTATAATTTGATCAAACGACATACGAAACTAAATTTAAAATGCGTTGTTAGAAATATACACATATTAGATGCATCTCCATGTGTCAACACCCGGAGCAAAAAAAATAAATAAAATAAAATAACATGTAAAATTTAGAAATACCTTGAATTTTTAATAACTTGCCATTTCGCATTACATGTTTAATTGCATTGACAGTTTCTATTTTTAATTACAGACAACGAGAAAAGTAATTTCTTTTAAATTATCTTCCGAGAAAGGTAATTTGATTTCCGAAAGGTTGCGAAAATGAACAAATTTCAGCATTTTTCTGTGACAGGAACTGAATTGCTAACGAGGAGGACTTCAACGTAACACGTTTGCTGGGTTCTTGTAGCTTTTTTTCGGCCACAAAAATGTCATCTGATGATGAGATTATTATTTCCGGCTCTATATTCTTGTTATTTAAAACGAATGTCTTCAAAAGCATAACTTCCTCCAGAATTAAAATTTTTGTAGGGCACAATTTTTAAAATTATAAACGACATTAATGATTGAAATTAAAAACTTATAAGTTTATATAGTAATCAGTTAAAAATAGCGAATTCCCATTTGCACTATCTACCAATAGGTGTTTCGACACCTGTGATAGAAAAGAAAAACAAAATTTATTCATATTCAATAGTTGGAAGAGACTCCACGAGAGGCAATTACAGCCTTAACCCTATGGGCATGCTTTCCACTCGGCTTGGAAAAGACATGTAAGTTCCTTCAACAACTTTGGACTGTTGTTGCGACCCTTAGTTCGGCGATCTAACTCGTACCAGAGGTTCTCAATAGGGTTCAGGTCTGGGCTCAGGGCAGGTCAGTCCATTCGGTTAACCCCGTTATCAGGGGGCTGGGGGTGCCTTGAGTGGATGACAGATCTATACTGTTTGTCCGGCATCCTCCAGCCCCACAGCAATTGAAAATGCATCCGAACTTGGGAAATTAACCCTCTACTGCGTATTCAGGCTCTTGCTACGTAGTGACCGGACTTCAGGTGTATCATGGACGATGGACCTTTATGGTCTGGGGGTCCGAGGTGTCAAACTCAAACGTTAACCCCGTTATCACCATACGATTCCATGGTGGACCTCGCAACGTGACAGCTGGCGTTGTCGTCCTGGAAGTAACATGGGTCCAAACCGTAAGACTGCTACAATGAAGAAGCATACTGTCATCCAAATAGTGCAATAGGCGTTGGCCTTACCATGAATTGAGGTCAAGGGTCCCAGTCCATGCCAGGAGAAACGCCCCAAAACCACAATTCCACCTCCGTCGAACTTTATTGTGGGCACAATGCATTCTGTCAGGAGGCGTTCTCCAGGCAAATGCAGAGCCAGACCCTGCCATCCGATCGGTAGAGAGTGAACCTTGATTCGCTGCTCCAGAGAACCCGTTTCCACTGATCTACGGTCCACTTTCGATGCGATTTGCCCCCACATTAACCGAGCAGCGCGGTTGGACTTTGTGATCAAAAGCAGCACGTCCGTGATATGGGCGGCAGCACTTCCATGAGAACCAAGCAGATGTGGTTTCTTACGGATGGTATTCATCGAAACAACACTTCCGGATGCCTGCTGGAACACCTGGAGTATGTGGGCCATCGGTTGGGTGCGGTTCTTCCGAATTTCTCTGGCCAGCACCTGTCGGTCTCTATCTTCCAGTTTCGTGGGTCTGCCGACTCAAGGCACATTCTAACAATCGCCACTCAACTTCCACTTCTGAATCCCATAGGCCACTGTAGATTTTGGGTAATTCAACTCGCTAGATATGTCCCTTAAGGATCCTCGGCCATTTGTGTGATACCCGTCGATTACACCTTTTTTGAAATCAGATAACCCTGATTTTCTTGGCCTCTTGCATGCAACTAATGCCAATGTTATTTCCTACACGATATTTAACGGCGGAGGGCGTGACGTATATCAGGACGGAAAATATCGTCATTTGCATGGGTGTCCAAATACTTATCGCTAGATAGTGTATATATATATATATATATATATTTGTGTGTGCGCATGCAATGTTAATTAATACGAGGGTAGAGGAAATTCCTAATGATTCTAAGTGCTTGTACATTTCATTGTCTTAAATATATATAGAGATGACGGGAAAATTCGAACATGAAGTGAATATATTCTGCAACTAATAAAGTTCTTCCTCTATCTTAATTTGGAAAATTGTAGGATATTTGCTTTGAATAGTTCAAAAATTCCTTCACACCCTTCTTATGAGTGTTAAAAATTTCTCGTTTATGCTGAAAGAGTGCAGGTTATGCTGAAAGAGTGTCTAACACAAAACTGCTTTATCTCACGATCTCACAGAGAAACAATGGAAATGGGTATCTGATAAAAAAAAAATCCTTCTTCCTTTTTTAACAAAATCAATATTTTTGAAAAAAGAGGTTGTTCATATAATAAAAATAAATAAATAAAGGTGAGAACTTATTTGCTCGATATCCCTGCTCAACGTGGATATGGACAAATTCCTTCCACTTACATCCTCCTATATCAAGGAGAGGTCTAAGCGTTTCTAAAAAACACCCTGCGAATATATTTTTTGTCCGATTTTTTTACGGCCTGAAAAAAAACGATTGTTGCCAAAAAAAAAACACAAACACCTTGTATTCCTTGTGGTAAATACTATTTTAATTGTATACGGAATCCATAACAATTTTTAAAAAATGTAATGAGTTTAAAGATTTATACAAAAAGTTTAGTTTTATATACATAAAAAAATTAGTGTGTTAACTTAGTAGTGTGGTATCTAGTGATTCTTTAACAACTACGAAATGTTTTAATAAACTTATAATTGTAAAATAACATTCATAATTTAACGTTTAATTAACATCCATAAATATATTTATATCTGAGAAATGTATTTTTAACATCGTTTTGATTGTTTATGGGCCATGCTTAGTTTTTATGCCGGGATCAAATATGAATTAAAGCCAGTGACAATTACAGTTATAGTAGATACTACTGTCATAAAAATGTCTATAGTTCGTGAAACATCTGGAATTAAAGAAATCGATTTTTTTAATAGCTTTATATGGTTCTGTTTCTTATTTACCCTGTGAATCCTCTAACGGTCCAGGCCCGCTATAAAGTAATAGGCATAAATATAAATAATTCCTTTATTTTCTACGTAGAGGTAGACTAACATAGACCGACTTGGGGCTTCAAATCATAACACAACTGTACCGCAACTTGCGGTACTAAGAAACTGAACTTTAAAGTCGTAACGAACCCTTTCAGGCAGAATATACGTTCACTAACAATACCCGTAACCATCGGGCTCTGAAATAACTCTCGAACTCGTGCAGCCACCTAGGCTAAATACTAATACGTGCTCTATCAGTTAAATACCGCTATCACCTTCAATCTAACTTTTCTCGACTCTTTCGTATCTCTACTAATAGCGTAACGCACTACCGTATAAATCTCCACTCCTTTCTTGGGCTCTTGCCAACTCAGCGTCTGTCACTTAAATAGACCAGAAACCTGCTCCGAACTCACTTCGACTGGCCTGCACTGCGCAGCTACCAGAAATTTGCATCTGAGCAACACGCGAACCCTACAGCTTACGATATCGTTTTCTGTCAGAACTTCGTTGAGGGCAAAGCTGATGTGTCCAGGACAAAGAGCGGAGGAAGATTTAGTATTTCCATAAAGAATTTTCTATTTTGAAGGTAGAAAACAAACGGCATGAGCATCATTAATCTCCCATGGCCATTTGCTATAGAATGAGCTTATCTGTATACACACCTTTAGAAAACTCCCAATAATATTTCTTCAAAATAATTTTAGTATGAAAAAATCTAGCACATGAGAAATGTCTATTACTTTTGTTTTAGATTTAGTATTACTGCGTAAATATTGAAGTTCGTAATTTTTAACACTAGAAAGACGGCCGCCGTCATTTTGACGGTTTGGGGACATACTGTTGAGTACTATGTCTGTATTTATGTCCTCAGGCTTTCTTACTTTCTAATTTTACGCGAAATATGTACACACATTTACAAAATTATATTCGATAGTAAAGAGAGGGAGAAAATGTGTTGTATACCTACTGTCAGACTCTCGTCTCCCATTCTTAAGTGGAATTGATGAAGGTAAGTAATAGCGTCTTCAATAAGCACCAAAAGAAACGCAAACAGGTGTCGAAAGCTATACACCTTTGGAAACCCTCGACAATAGTGAGGTAGTCAGGTCATTTAGAATGATTAAGGAAACACAACGGCGCACTTCCAAGGTAGTAGCCGTGGATAATGAAATTCACGATAGGTGGTCTGCGTAGCGCGGATGGAAAAGGCCGGTTGTTGTTCGAGAAGGAGAGAGAAGAATGCATAAATACAGACGCCGGTAACGAACGAAGAGAATAGACTTGGACTGTTGAAGGGTCGACACGCGTACGGAGAGAGAGGGTCTCGTACGGACTTTGAATAATGAGCCCTGCTCTCACTTGTGTATTAACGTTCGTCGGAACGAACCTTTGTAAATGATTTATTTAACCAAGATTTTAATGTGTCAGTAAACCAGATGTAAATAAGAGTTGGTGCAACAGTTATGATTACTTCTACAAGATAATGATTTGTCGGATCACGACTATAAAGGTTAACATTGGCGTAGTCGAATTAAAGAACGTGGGAGGACCCCAGCGATACGGAAGATATCAGAAAAAGATGATCTAGAGTACTAGAGTTGGTTCTACAGTTATGATTACTTCTACAAGATAATGATTTGTCGGATCACAACTATAAAGGTTAACACCTACTAATACCGAAAGCCGTCGATTTTAAGGCAATATAGAAAACAGGCAGAAATTTTTAAAATAATACCGGGAAAATGTTAGTTACTTTTCGTCTCTATCCCGTTTTGCAAACAACAGAAATATTGGCTCTTCGGATATATTGGTGTTGAAAAATAAGGACTGCACAAACCCCGCATATTTTTTTTACGGATAAACCATACCAGTTTGTTAGCTCGGCATACCTGCATAAAAATAATCTAAATATATTCTAATTTATTATATATTGGTATGAAATACTTAAAAATTTAAAGTAGTTGAGCATTTTTTATAAAAAAAAAACATTAAATATTTTATATTCTTGATTTTATTTCCAATCGTCAAAATGACGGCGTTTAGTCTTTTTAGTAAGATAAAATTCCCGTCTTTCTAGTGTTAAGAAACTTGCATAACCAATTGTGGCATTTCGTTTTGACTACCAGTATCTTTGAATAGCAGAATCCGGCCCTTCTGGTTTTCAGTTAAATGGTGTTTAGTACGTTCGGTGATGTCGAGTATTCGATCATTAATTGTAATATCTTATAAAGGCCTCGTATAGCCTTTATAAGATAATATAATTCTGGGATGTTCATGGACACTGCGCCTATCGTGTACCAACCGAGGTACTAATATGAGGTCATCTGCAAGACTATGTGTTTTCTTTTTGCGATTTGTACACGTTCAGCAACTACTATGTAAAAATAAAGAACCTTTATAGGGAACGCATTTAATTTTTAAAAAAAGCTATCGTTTGCTCAGTGTCGTTTCTTCAGATAAGGAGATACAGGTATAATTTGTTTACCGAGTTTCGTACTGCCTTAAAAAATGATTACATTTTTAAGCCTCAAAAGTCAATACGGACGACAAATAACACAATGCCAGAAGTTCCAATTCCAAGAACTAAACGTATTACTTTGATATCCAAATAAAGGTCATAATTTCTGAATTTTTGTTTCATATTATTCCATTTTTAAAAAAACTTTGCTATGTCCAAAGTGTTTCTGTTTTAATGTATAAAAAAATGTCCATCCCCTCTGTGTCTTAAAAGACGACTTCAAGAACGCGTATGGAGAACGTACTTCTCAAATTAATCAAAACAACCATAAAACGCCACACCCCCTTACGAAAAATTGTTTGTCTTTAGAAAACGCGTTGTAAACGCTGTTTGTGATCAGAGTATATTCTTACACTATTTTCGACAGTGAGGACTTTTTATTTACTTCAAATATTTACCATCAAGAACATAACACACGTATGTATAACAAACTTACTTTTCATGACTGACGGAGAAGATTATCATCAAAGATTTACTACTTAGCCATTTGGTACAGACATTTACACAAAAGGTTCGGTGTGGAAAAGAGTGTCTTGGTAGAGACATTTACACAAAAGGTTCGAAGTGGAAAAGAGTGTCTCGGTAGAGACAAAAGACACACGAAGAACATAACACACGTATTAAGAACATAACACACTTATGTATAAAAAACTTACTTTTCGTGACTGACGGAGAAGATTATCATCAAAGAGTTACTACTTAGCCATTTGGTACAGACATTTACACAAAAGGTTCGGTGTGGAAAAGAGTGTCTTGGTAGAGACATTTACACAAAAGGTTCGAAGTGGAAAAGAGTGTCTCGGTAGAGACAAAAGACACACGAAGAACATAACACACGTATCAAGAACATAACACACCTATGTATAAAAAACTTACTTTTCGTGACTGACGGAGAAGATTATCATCAAAGATTTGCTACTTAGCCATTTGGTACAGACATTTACACAAAAGGTTCGGAGTGGAAGAGTATGTCGGTAGAGGGACAAGCCGTACGTTATGCGACACGACAACGTACACGTCGAGTTCTGCTCAATACGACACCTTGTGGATCGTCCGTAAGTTTGAATGATTTAAATACAAGCAAAATAATAAGAAACGATTTACTTTTAACAATTATTAAAACAAGTATCTTATCAAAGAATAATCAAAAGATTGTTTTGCCAAAATACAAAATAAGAGTCAGAACTGTTGCCTGTTCAATGATCAGAATATTCATGAGCTTTTTTTATGTAACCTGTATCTTTAGTGATCCCAATGAATGTGTCAAGTTGACATTACTCTTCTTTTGCGTTTTACACTGCGTTGTGTTTAGCAGGAAGAAAAACCCTCTCTGCAGTACAAACAAGACTCCGGAGTACAAAACGTTACGTTAAAGTCGTTTTCAAGACTTTGTTCGCTGTTTTTGTATGTTATAATAGACTTCCTTCTGCTGTCAAAATATAAAACTAACAACTAACTCTTTCGGCTGTGGTCAGAGCTTATCAAGTAGGGGTTGTATACCTCCAGAAAACTGCCAAGAAAAGGTGGGCCAACACCCTTTCTTGGCAGACTACTTGGCCCTATCCATACGAGTAACGCTAACGCTGACGGATTCTATGTGAACAGGACTTAAATAAACCGTTTAGTAATTTGATCTGCTAATAATATAAAATGTTTCAACTTTTGAGGTCAGACACTTCTCCCTAGTGACTGGAACATAATGATCGGTAATGCTGACCTCGCAAAGGTAGCAGCCAGTCCCACCAAAACCTCCACCCACCAGCGTGATCAGTGAAGAAAAATTAATGATGGCCGCCCCCCCCCCCCAAGACGGCTGCAGATGTTCCAGACCGGTGGCGATTGCCTATCAGTCAACACAAACTGCGACAAAGCCATTCCCCAAAACGGAAGAGAAGGGATGGATAGAGGTACATCAATGGCATAAACAACCCTTTCTAGAGCAGACAAAAGTCGTCACGATAAATGAATCTTAAGATTACCTCTTCAAATACGAATAATTTATGTAAATACTTGTTGTTCTTGCTAATGCCTTGTAACTAGAAGTGTTCCCGACCAGATCCATATAGGATTTTCTGGGGGTGCGGCTCCGGTTTACAATAACATTACAAAGTTCTAGTCCTCCTAGCTAGATGCCATCCCAGTTTTGACCGATGATCCACAGGAGCGACATCTGGGGGGATTGTACCCTCTCCCACACTCTCTGAACTCATAGAGGACTTTCCGGTCTACGGATTTAACGTGCCCATATCCGGCTTAGAGACGAATGTGTTTAATGACGCTTACTTAGAGCCGACGAGCTAGCACTTGACTACCTCGGGCTCAATGTTAAAGGCAGAGATCACAAGTCTTTTCATATCTTTCTTACCAAAACCTTTCATACTTTTTAACTGCCGCCTTTGGTCATTGGAAATGGCTACCTTTCTCAACTATAATGGCCCGTTCACGTAGAATCCGTCATCGTCAGCGTTATTCGTATTGAAATATATTTAACCAATTAGAAATCTCCAAACGATTAGCCACGAAATTGTTAAGGTCTGTGATTGGTTTAAATTATATCCATAGAAGTAACGCTAACGCTGACGGATTCTATGTGAACAGGACTTAAGTATACCGTTTAGTAATTTGATCTGCTAATAATATAAATTGTTTCAACTTTTAAGGTCAGCTTGACGAATTATAACTTGTACAAAACATTTATTGAATTATTGCTTTAAACACTGGTTGCATGTTTTTAAATAATTAAAAAAAAATCGCGTGGAAAGTTTTTCCTGCTCACACATTTTAAATCGAAAAAAAGTCGAAAATAATTATGAGTATTTAACGCTTTTGAAATTTGTAGATAATTCAGGTTTATAAGGATATTAATAGATTTTAACTAAATGCAACAAAAAAATAGGAAAATTTAAAAAAATATATATATAAAAATCCAAAAAAATATCAAATTATATATTTAGTCTCCATTATCTTGCTTAAAAATGTATATCCTGTTTTGCCTTTTATAATTTATCTCAATTATCTCCCACGGCCAAAAATGCACACACATATACGCAAAGAACAACAAAAATATTTGAGGTATCTAATATTTTATAAGCGGTGGCAACAGGAACGTCCCCACGTTTTTTTCCCTCATTTTTCACCAGCATATTTATCGAATAACTCTTTCGCCATGATCTATTTATTATGCCGCAGTCCCAGTTTTTAGCTCTTGCGCTAAGAACAATTTATCGGCATTTTAAAAGAATGTTCAAACTATTAATGTCTACGCAAAAACACTAATAAGTTATCGATTTCTCGAGCTAATTGGAACCGAAAAATTACGTTGTAAGAACGGTTAATGAGGTTTGGAATATCCTCATTAAAGTTAATGAGAGCGAGTCATTTAGCTTGAAGTGTTACTTAAAAAGCAAATTGTCGTGGGGGCTATTGATTCTCAGAAAATACAACTGCTTGCTTAGGATTAATATCTTATATTTTTTTAATATTGACGGGACTCATATTTTTCGTATACGTGTAAGTCTCGAGGCAATAAAATTTAGCATGAGTGATAAATATAATAACTTATGCATGCAAAATGGCAATGATTAAAACTTTGGCAATATACGCAAGTTTAGATGCATCTTAAACTCGCTGAATTCGTTATACAGTGGACGCTCGTTAATTCGAACACAAATGTTCTCGGAAAAAAGTTCGAATTATCCGATGTTAAGAGAAGATATATAACTTTAAAAGTGTATCACTGAAGAAGAAAAATCTCCTAGTATGTATAACCAGAGAAAATATAGTATTATACTATGTTATCTAAAATTAACATATTAAAAAGCAATACAGACTTGCCTTAATCATAAAATGAAGCAGAAGATATGCAGTAGAAAGTAAACTTTAATTAAAAATACGAATTACACTTCGGGGAAAAACTGTAAAGTGGATGTTTGGTTTTGTTTATGATGCCTACATTGTTCAGCCAACTTCTCGATTTTAAGTAAACATTTCAATTCATTTTCAGAGGAAGGTTCCATCTGAATAAATGCTTTCAGAGTTTTAATAGAGTCCATTATGGATTTGTCCATTATGGCCGCATTAAAAATATCTTTCGGCAGGTAAGTAGAGAAAAGCCGTTGCAGATTCCTACCGAAATTAGTGCATACGTCTTCGTTTACATCAGAGCTTTGGCCACATACAGTTTGATCAGAAATATTGTTCCTTGACTTAAATCGAGAAAGCCATCCATCACTGCATTTAAAATCTTCAATACCCATTCGACTTGCCAATTCATCAGCCTTCCTCAGCACTAGGGGTCCATTTATCGGAAAATTTCGAGATCTAACATCCTGGAACCATAGCAGTAGAGCTTTTTCTAGATATTCTTGGGATGCATTTCTCATGCGTTTCCTTCCTCTAGCAAATTTTGATTTTCCCTATGAATCTAAAATTGACTGCTTGTTTTTCAAATAAGTTGACAAGATTGTTTTAAAATTCCATAGTCAGCTGCTAATTTTGTTTTGCATTCGCCATTCTCTACTCTCTTTAAAATTTCTACCTTTGTCTCCAAAATTAGGGTTTTGTACTTTCCACGCGTAGATACCCTGAATTTTTACACTTTCAGATCACACACTGAGGAAGAAAAACTATATCACATTAACTTGTCTGCACTGCAGGAATAACTGGTGCAGCTCCTTAGAATCTGTAGTAAAGACTGGTTTTTCTGAAATTCTAAGAAAATCGATACAAATAACGGAAAATCGCTTTGTCCGTTAAGCACTTATAAGGACAATAGCCACTAACGTTTAGCGGAAATGCAATAGTCTAGGAATGCGGGCATATACCTCTTTACATAGAAAAAAAAATACAGGTGATTTTGACACACAAAATAATAAATACAGCGTGTGTTTTCTCCGTTAATTGAGGAAAAAGAAATTTTTTTGTCAAATTTTTAGTTCGAATTAACCGAATTTATCAAAATTTAGTTCGAATTAACGAGATATTTTTAACATTAACTCCAATACAAGTTTTTTGGGGCCTTTGGATTAATTCGAATTAACCGAAAGTTCGAATTAACCGAGTTCGAATTAACGAGCGTCTACTGTACTATGTTCATTGTTAGGTTAACCCTTCAGCGGGCGCGCCCGTGTACAAAGTGCAACATTCTCGTAATTTTGAATGGTTTGTTTTTACAAGTAAGGATTTAATGTTCTAAGTAGTTTCTATTTATAGCTACACCCTTTCTAATGCAAGTCTGATTTTCTGACCCTTGTATTCCTTTCCATTCATTGTTAGTCGTTATTTATCAGTGGTAAACAAGCGATTATACTGGATTGCAATACAACAAAATTATGAGTTGATGCAGTAGATCAAATGTGCAGCTATTACACGGTATCCCGCATATCACGAAGATGAACAATCTCATTGTGTTTTAGGTTTTTGGACATAATAGGAATCGATTCGCAAGTTGTCCTTAAATGCATTCAACCAGACAGTTTTGAAATAAGGCGATTGTAGCTCCATTCTTTGGCCTTAAATTATAAATATATCTCATTATTATCAACATTTTATATCTTGTCATGAAACGCAGAATTATTATTTTCAATTTGAAAAAAAAAGTTTATTACAAAAGGAATAATCAAGGCTGAAAGAGACGGTGCACTTTGTGCCACGCGCGCCTGCTGGTGTTCCAAAAATTTGCGCGCCCGCTGAAGGGTTAAAGTAGAGGTGGCTAGGTTAAACAGTGTTGTGGCTGCTGTCTGCTAACCATATTGGATTCTCTCTCCTCAATACTCCATGTTAACCTATGGAGAAAATAGGTCCAAGGATTGCCGATTTTGATATAAAGTTTTTTTAAAATTGTACTCCGTAATAGAGGAAGAAATTTGACACCATGGGGCATTTTTCATTTTTAAAAAATGCAAATATTTTAAGGGGGGTTCCAGGACACATTTTAAATTTTTTTTATTTATTGAGTTAAAATTTTGAACTTTTTTGTGGTGGTTAGCCATATAATTTGTAAACAAAATCATATCCCAAAAATTCTCATAAACTTAAAAAAAAAATTTAATTAAAAAAAATTAGGGTAAGTTAAAATCGTTATAACTTGAAATATTATTTGTCGAATTTCAAAATGTTTTCATTTAATTAAACAGAAATATTTTAAGTTTTAATTTTAATTCAGCGTTTTGTAAAATATTAATTTAAAAAAATTTAAAATATTTCGAGTAAAAATTTCCAAAAAAATGATGCAACTTATGTTTAAAAAATCATATTTTCAAAAGTAAATGTCGTTTTCAAATTTGCTGAATAAAAATTAAAGTGAAATAATTGAAAAAGACACTTTCCAAGTTTGAACTATTTATCTTTAACGGTTCTTGAATTATAACAACTTAAAGACGAGAAATGGTGAAAACCCATCATGCGGAAAAACGCATTTAGATGTTTAAACACAGATTGGCTACTATTGGAATGTTGCAAAACAAAAAATTAATATCTCCTGTTGTAATTAGGATATCAACGTCATTTTAAGCGGAAAAGAACACAAAAATTTTAATGCAATAATTTTTTTTTGAAAATTTCAAGAATTTTGTGTCCTGGACCCCCTAAAATTTGAATTAATCGGGGAAAAGATCTGGTATAGCGTGTTTTAAGCGCTCCTAAATTCCTTTGGCGGACGCAATTTATCAAAAGAATCCTGTTGCAAAGGTGCAGAAAAGTTCGGGCTATCTGAAAATACCATTTTTATTGGATTACTAGCATTTATGGCGCTGTTATAGTAGACGCATTTTCTCCACAGGATAACACTGAGGTGAGCGAATCCAGTGGGGTTAGCACACTGCAGCCTTAAGCGCCATTTAGAAATGTCTACATATTTAGACGAGCCAAAGATATAAAATGAGGAATATTTGTTCTGGAAGAAATTTTAAGATTGGTTTTAACGTACGATTACGGTCTTCCTTAACGGTCCGCGGTAAAGCAAAATTTCTGACGCTAATCGTCGCGAGTTATAAATCAAGAGTGGCAGAGTAAACATATGTAACTTATTATTCTTACCATCGAACTATTCTGCATAAGGTTATCACTCGCCCTTCTCTTCGTATTTAGGAATTTTACTGTAAAAAAGATGTAAGCAACGATAAGTAATCCTATCTTAATAACCCATTGTAGTTTCGTTAGAAGAGATTACCCGAAATTGGTGTTTCTAAAGTTTTTTTTAAATATGTCATTCTCCAGTTGTTAGAATAATTAATGTAAATAAATTCTTAAATAGTTTTAATAATTATTAAAACTATAATTATTTTTCTTTTCTTTGTCATATTACTCAAAATTGGCCTACCTTGAGTTTTTGCAGTTTATAACAATTCACTTAAAATTGATTTGTCAACACTGAGCGTTATTTATTTTTTACCAACCAAAATGACTAACAGGAAGATTCACAAGGATAAGTTTTGGTAATATAATTTGTACCAAAAATCGACTTTTTACGACATGCCGCTCATTTTAATTCTGGGTCATTTGATTTTGGGAAAAGACGACCCGCTAAGAAAGTGAAAAAGAGACGCATGCGGCCGCAGTTTGGCCACTTCTGGCTTATAGTATCCTAAAAGTATTGCAAAATATTTTACATTTTATACATAATCGAACACACGTGTCATAACCAAAAGATTATTCGCCTAATATCCTACTGTATTTCTTTTTAAATTCTCATTTTCTGACGATTCCTCTGTGTCATGTTACCTTGTGCCCTATTTGTAAAAATATGTGTAGTAGATGACTGAAATAAAATGCAAATAACTCAACAAATATAGTAAAAAAATTAAATTACAGGAAGGCAGTGACAGTCGAAAAATTAACAGAAATCTGCAGTTAGCGCTCAACGCAACATAAATGAAAGATTCTGAGGCAATAATAGAAATCAAAGTATAACAAACAAAAACAAAAATTAAACCAAGACAGTTTGCTCGTAAATTTCTGTTCTGTGTTGTTCTTTGTGTACTGTTGTGGTGTAATTTCTAATGCTTTTGACTCTCTGTATTCAGTGTGGGGATCTCGGGACCTTGGGATGTTTTTTAGCTAGACCTACACCCTATTCAGAAACCTCCCCCTCGAGGTGACTGACTCGGTTAGGCCTCCTGATGAAGACCGGTCGATTGCCTCGTTTTTTCTTGGCTGATTTTTGTTTTTTATACTTTGTTTTCTACTATTATGTGTAGACTAGCTGAAAACTCGCACTTCGCTACGGAGTACATTAGAATTAAATACAAAGGTCAATGTATGCATTTAATGCCTATATATATATTTATAATAAAAACGGCGATCAATGTATACAACTGATGTAATATATATATATATAGATATATATATATAAGAGCTCGTCTGTTTGTTTGTCCGCTATAGAATCCTAGACTGTTTCACCCACCGGGACCAAATTCGGCACAGTTAATGTTTAGGACCCGAGAAACTTAACGCAGCAAAAACGAAATTTGGGGCTCAATTAGTTTTTTTTAAATTAATTTTTTAATGATTTTTGTGCCCCTAAACGCACCTCTTAAATGTGGATACAGCCCCCTTCACCACAACCAGTCAAATTCGATACGCGGGGAAAAGAGGTTTCTTCTGAGGGGTGATCTGGGAGTGGTTTGAGAGTTGGTCTGGGGGTGACCGGGAGGGGAGGGCGAAGAGTTTATTTTAGTTTTCTTACGTTTAGTGGAGTCGTGGGGTCTTTAAAAAGGTTGAGAACCACTGCTTTAGACAATTTTAGACAATGGCGTTCAAACTAATAGAACTTAATAAAATTTGGGAAAAAAAAAGAAAATTAAGTTTGTTCCATGGCCAGTTTTTGGAAGCCTTCTGTTGATCTAAATATTTTAATTGTTTGAGGATCATAAAATGGGAAGAAATTGAAGAGTTCTACAGGTTTTTCCCCTAAGTTCGCGAAACATAGTTAAAATACGATATGTATTTGAATTACTTATTCCGTGAAATCATATAAGATAAATCTTTTAGAGTTTTGGGGTTTTTTAAGCAGTGTAAGGAAAAGCTCTTTAAACAGAGAAACATAACAACACATAACTTTCATTCCGAACTATTAGTCCATTAGTTATATTAAGGCATAAGAAAATGAATGAAATTATTTTTAAAGAATGATTGTCCGGGTAGATATATAGATATAACATTTTTCACGCATTCCTTCAAAAAAATACTGGGCTGCATCCCCCGCTCTTCATGTTCATCTGGCCAGACAGAACGCGCTTAGCGCGTTTCTACTTAAATGATGTACAAACAATAAGAAAGAAAGAAACTTTGAGCCTAGGCTTCATTCGGAATCCCGCCGTAATTTGAATAAATAAAGGGAATAACGCATCTTGCACTTTACCTCTTGGGTGATGTGGAAAAAAGTACGTTTTTAAGGGAAAAATAGAAAATAAAGGCAAATGTAAATTATAAAACTTATTTCTAATTAAACAGTGGATCACACAAATCTAATTAAATCTAATTAAACAGTATCTAACAGATAGAATTAAACAGTAATCTTATTCAATCCAAACGTGCGAATCATGCAACACTGTGTTATTAATTCTCAATAAAATCAGACGTATAATCAGAAGAAGGTCCGCAGCCTCAAAGTTTCTTTCTTTCTTATTGTTTCTACATCATTTCAGTAGAAACGCGCTAAGCGCATTTTGTCTGGCCAGATGAACATGAAGAGCGAGGGGTGCAGCCCAGTATTTTTTTGATGGAATGCGTAAAAAACTTTATATCTATATATCTACCCGGGCAATAATGCTAGTATTCTATATATATATA
>OU015493.1:199911131-200043631 GCA_907164885.2 Dolomedes plantarius
CGACAACTCAAGTCTGACCTTCCTCGTCGATGCCGTGAACTCACCAATTTAATTTTTCATATATATTGTAAATAGCCTGTATTTAGTGGAGAAATGCAATTACAGAGTTAAACACAAAAGGGATGTAAGTATTTTATTTAGGCAAAGTTCTTACACTTCGCATTTTTTCACTAGTTGTTCAACTGTCCTGTTGCAAAAGGTGACTCTAGCGCTCAAAGCCAACCTGTCAATTATCGTTTTCTATCCCCCCTTTACCTTTGTTTCATACTATAATTTTTGTGATATGTGCATCAGAAAGAAAATAGAAATGTAGAGAAGGAACATAATTAACATTAAAACAATAAAAATGAAGGAATAAATAAAAATGAAGCGTGTCTTCGACGTTACATTGTTTTGTGTATGGATCTATATATATAAAAGAGCTTGTCTGTTTGTTTGTCCGCTATAGAATCATAGACTCACCCACCGGGACCAAATTCGGCATAGTTAATGTTTTGGACCCGAGAAACTTAAATCAGGAAAAACGAAATTTGGGGCTCAATTACTTTTTTTAAAATTAATTTTTTAATGTTTTTTGTGCCCGATAGAGGTGCGTCTACCCCCTGTGGATTCCCCCTCGACCAGCTGCGTTAAGAGGGGTGGTTTGAGGATGATGGAGGGGGGGGGTCAAATTTCAATGCACGGGAGAAAGAGGGTTGGGAATGACCTTAAAATCAGACGAAGGTCCGCAGGCTCAAAGTTTCTTTCTTTCTTATTGTTTGTATATCATTTCAGTAGAAACGTGCTAAGCGCATTCTGTCTGGCCAGATGAACATGAAGAGCGGGAGTGCAGCCCAGTATTTTTTTGATGGAATGCATGAAATATTTTATATCTATATATCTACCCGGGCAACGCCGGGCAATAATGCTAGTTTATATATATATATATATATAAGAAATGTTGTGATCACTCAAAATCTCTTTATAATTTTAAAGTTCATGTGAGAATTTAATATTAAGCAAAACCTTTTGAATGTTGCACAGCTACAACTTACTCTAAAGGAAATTTTCAGATTCAATTTTTAAAGGCAATCGTTCATTTTACTAAATGCCAATGTCTTCATCTACGCCTGATTTAACTGCAACTATTACTTAACTTTAGCTTGAACATCAGTTTACATAATTTCATGATAATGAGTGTGTTTAAACATAAGTTTAGACTAATTCGTAAAACATGAGACTAGAAAAAAAAGAGAAACTTGCTTTACCATATTATAATACTTATTATTTAAACATTCCTATTACAATAGAATTATTTTGTTTATTCAGGCACTCTTCTGCTATCTTGTTCTTTCAGACACTAATCTGCTTTGGTTATCTATATCCCTACTTCTGAAAGGAAAATAGAAAACCAATGATTTAAAAGGAATAAAGTATGTGCTACTCAATAATGTAAGTTTCTTCTATAACTGACACAAAATAAATCTTGCATATAAATTTTCTCTCTCAATTCGGAGGCCCATCGACGGTTTAATAACGATTAAAACTTTAATATGTTTATCACCCAGAATTAATGTTTTAAAGTTACTATGCTAGATTAAGGATGCTGTGTACTAACCCTAGGGGATCCGCTCACCTCAATGTTTACCCATGGGGAAAATGTGTCCAAGGATTGCCGATTTGTATATGAAGATTTTTTAAAAATTGTACTTTGCAATACAGACAGAAATTCGACACCTTGGGCCATTTTCCGTTTTTAAAAAAAATGCAAAAATATTTTTAAATTTAAATTATTTGGGACAAAAAAATCTGCTTCAGTATATTTTAAACGCTCCTAAATTCCTTTGGTGAACGCAATTTATAAAACGCATCCTGTTTCAAGGTGCATTAAAGTTCAGACTATCTGAAAATATCGTATGTACTGGATTATCAGCATATATGCATCTGCCAATAGTAGACACATTTTCTCTATAGGTTAACATGGGTGTGAACGAATCCAATAGGGTTAGTACACGGCATCCTTAGGTAGTTTGTTATTCTAATCGTCCGCATCTGCGTTTTATTGCATTATTTGCATTGAATAGCCAGCCAAAATATCAGTCAATCCTGCTTCTTTAAAAGTGACAGTTTTAAAGTTGTCCAGTAATGTTCACTCTGCAATGGGAGAATGTCATAAAATATTGAAATGACTTACAGGAAGATTTGAATCATCATTATTACGAGTGTAGGGCCGGCTTAAAGCGCATTCATGCGCAATAATTACTTAAGAACATAAAGAGTTAAAACTTCGTCTTCGAGGGAGATGGTAGTCATTTCTTCTGCTTCCACCCTCCGTTTTAAAAGCATATCCAGCGCCACTTTTATCGCTCGAGAGAAATGCATCTAAGCCTCTTCTGTATGTTTTATTCATGACTTGTTGCGTTCGTTATTCTAACTCATTTGTCTTACTTTAAAACTGGAAAAAGTATTCCTGAAACTCTTCTGCAGTCGTTTGAAAGGATGTTGAAAAGTCCTAAGTCGACGGCAGACTTTTTAAAGTATCCAAATTTTATTACGTCCTTTCAATTTACAAACAGCACATATGTATTTCGGTTTGAAATTGCAAAATGTCAGGTCGGGTAGAAAATGAAACATTAAAGTGGTATAGAAGGAAATGTGATACACTTAAGTCTCCTATAATGCAATTAATGTGTACAGCGTTACATGGAAACTGCGTTATAAGAAACTCTGAATTAATTCAAATCAAAAAATGCGTTCTATGGAAACCGCGTTATAAGAAAGACAGAAATAAGACAAATCAGATTAATTTATATCACGTTATATGGAAACAACTGCCACGTTATATGGAAACCGTGTTATAAGAAACAAATTAAATGAATTCGTAACGCGTTATACAAAAACTCGGAAATAAATAAATTGTACATAAATCAGACCTATTCAGGCCTATACAAAAACTGCAATCTCAAAGCATCAAGTTGTGATTGATACGATTAGTAAATAATTGATACTGTAAATTTATTGTGCAGCCATGGATAAATTTTTCAAGCCATTTGAGTTTTTGGAATGTTCTTGTAGGAAAAACGCGTTATAAGGTGACCGCGTTATAAGAGAGCTGTCGCAATTTTCGCTCCGCGTTATACGGAAATATCGTTAAAAACACCACGCTGTAGGAGGCTTGACTGCACCATATTTATAGAAAAAATTCCTTTCAGAGTAATTGGATCTAAAACGAAGAAATAATTGTAATAGTCGACAATTTGTTAAAAAAACTGAAAATGCAGAAATTTTTATCCGAATTATGGGGGATGTAAGGGTTTCAAATAGAGAAGATATTTGTTACAATAGTTGTTATATACATATTAGTTAGAAATAAATACATATTAGTTAGAAAATTAGTTCGATTAATTGATATTACACTGCTGAGATTTTCAAAGACTCTTTCACACTTTTGGTCCTTTTACATATAAACTTTACACATTCGACACTTTATCCAAGCCTTGAAAGCCTCTGAGGTCCTTTGGAGCCACAATCAGGCCACAAGGAGTATTCAATACTCTAAAAGAAAAATATTAGGCTGCCAAACGACTGGTACTGTTTGTCGAGACTCTATGCAACACGTGTGATTTCATTTTTTATGAATCCCATAACCATAGTAACGTTTGCCACCTTCAATAGGCTTCTTGTGAGATAAACACCAGACATTTGTTTCATATATTGAACTGTAAATAAATAAAAGAGGTATTATTTGAATATAAATCTTTTGCGCCTGGATATTGACAGATCTCTATGTTTCTTTACAGCTTTTGAAAAAATGGTACAACATTTTGGACGTGGCCTACTTTCTACCTTGTATAGGATTAGCCGCAACACAAATGCACTGTATAAAAGTTATGTCTTTTATCTCAGAGTTCCCGTTTTAACTTTATAGACTGTTGTTATTTTAAGTTCTGTGAGTTGTTTGTTATGACTGATTATTATCGAGGAATTGGAAAACAACAATTTGTACTATACTGATGTAAAGGTAATTGCATCTACAATTTACAGGTACGTCATTTCGACTTGCAAAAGATTTTAATAGGATAAATTTTATTTTTAAGATAAATCTACTTATCTTTTAACGGAAAGACAACACTTCGATAAAAGCAAAGTTTTAGAATATATGTAAAATGCATCTTATTAAAAACAGTGAAAATGGTCTATGACTGCTGAATGAATTAGCGAGATCGCATGTTTGTTTTATTTGTCCTGCGGTGATGATATAGCAAAAGGTGTGTATACTCAACGATAAAAAAATCGACTCATCAAAAAGAAGTTGTCCGATTGTAATGAAATTTCGTATGCCAAGATGTTTCGACCGTACATGCAAATGATTAAAATTTAGTGTCCAACGAATGAATAGCGGGAACTCCAGCGCATCAGAACTGCGCATCCAGGAGCGATTCTCTATCTGATGCTCAAAATTTCTGTTGCATTTCGACTGCGGATATCTTTCGTCGACTGTAACAATACCTCGTCGAAGGATTCATGCGTATTACGAGCCTATTTCAGAGTTTGAAAGAGGTCGTGTCATCGGATTGAAAGAAGCTGGTTGGGCAATTCGAAGAATCGCTCGACATCTGGGTCGAAGCGATGCAGGCGATCAGACGATGCTGGTAAGTGTTGGTCAAGAACGGCAGATTTAAGCGTCAGGAAGGCAGCGGTCGTCCTAGGGCCACAATAGATCGTGAAGACAGAGTGATCGTCAAATCAGCTTATCACAGCACCGGATTCGTCGTTATCAACCATCCGACGTCACAAGTGTCCATCATGACCACTGACAAACGGCTGAGAGATCGGACCGCTCCGACCATTAAGCGCTTACCCCTTTCGCTAGCATACCATCAAGTCCAACTACAGTAGTAATTAACTGCTCTGGATGGGGACTTAGTCTGGGGACTGGGGTATTTAGTAATGAGTCCCGTTTCCAGATGTGTCCCGACGACGTATCTGGAGACTTCTAGGGTACAATGGTGATCCTGCCATTACTATCGCACGCCACAATGGCCCACAACAGGACGTTATGGTCTGGATTGTCATTCATTTTGATAGCCGGACCTCTTTGGTAGTCATGAGTGACACACTTATATACAGCACAGCGGTACGTAAACGACATTCGGATACCCGTTTGGTTGCCGTTCCTCTTGTGCCACGCCGGACTTACTTTTCTACAAGTTAATGGCACGTGTTGCTAAGGTGGACCAACGTCGTATTGCCTTCTTCCCTTTGTAATGGTCAAACGCTGGAACAAATCATTCAATTGTTCTGAAGCTTTAATAGTTTTTTTCTGTGTATGTTCTTAATATCCATTAATTATTGTCGGAATCGGATAACTCCTTGGTGCGTAGATATTTTTGTTATAGAGTGTAGATTCGCGACACGTTGATGAAGTGATGTTATTGATTTTTCAAAGCTTTTTAACTTTGTGGTGACAAATAAAAATCTCTCCATTGAAATAGGTATTCCCTGTCATTTTCCTGGATTTATAACATTTTCTTGCAATTCAACGTACCATTTATTTTGGTCTTTTATAATGTACTTTAGCTATGATTTAAGCTGTAGAAAATTGGTAGTTCTTTGTAGGCTAGTAAGTGAACTCGTCCGATTTAACCTTTAGGTTACGGGACTCATTTTTCCAATTCCCTCTTTAGAACGGGAAATTTCATACCTCTTTGTAAGAACGGCCATTAAGGGGGATATATATATATTTATATATATATATATATATATATATATATATATATATATATATATATATATATATATATATATATATATATATATATATATTCATTTTTTGGCCCGTATTCTGGGATATATGCTATCCCACCCCATAAGGAAATGGTTAAGTATCTCTTCGATTGTGTCAAGATAAAATGACCAAATATTTCTTCTATGATGATGTTTACATGCGAATCATCTATTTGTTTGTTGAGAGGAATCATTAAAGAGTACATTTGAAAATAATTGACGGAAATTTTATTTCAATTACGATAGTGTTGTTCTATATTCTGTTCGAAACTCTTACATAATCTTTCAAAATACACTTATTTAAAAAATCGATCGTTATTCTCCTTTATTCTTCAAACAAATCGTGTAAATTTTGATATTTGATATATACGTATTTCAGACTCAGGAATTTCAGGGATGTTTTGGATTCTTACGAAATCCTAACACACAAACCTATGGCGTGATCTTTAAGGTGGTGGGTAGGCTTGCATTTTGATTTTCTCGAAAGTTATTTTCAGTAGAAAATATAATTTTTATTTAATAAAAAGATATAAGGGTGCTATCAAATTACCCGAAGAAAATTTTAAAATTATACTTATGAAACTTTCTGAGACGGTCTTATATTACAAATATATTTTACACGCCCACAGTTCGCACGTAAAAACAAAATAATTGGTTTGTACTAAAAATAATCTTTTATTTTATAATGCAGTTGATTCCGGAAAAGACATTAACTGGGTACAGTATTGATTGGATTTTTTAGTATAAAATCTTTTAAAGAGATAATAATACCTTATCACACAACTTTATGGATTAAAATTGTACTATTATGTATTTAGTTCGTTTTACTAAAAACATGTATTTTAGCCAGCAAATTTTAATATAAATTCAAGTTAGCTTAAATTTTCAATTATTTAAAACAATTTGAACTAAATCTTTTTCAACCTTTCAGGTAGATTTTACATCCTAAACGTTTCACTTCAATGATGTGAAAATGGATCTTGGATACCAGTGAAGAGTGGGAAACAATTTTAACCACGTTTGAATGGATGAATACTTTTTAGCTTTGTTATATACTTCTAAAACATATCGTCCGAAGCTCAGAGTGGGTGATCAAAGAATTTTGTAACTTTTTATTGAAAGTCAGCTTTACAGAGTCAGGTGCATAAGTACTCGATAAAAAAGATTAAAAATCCAAAAATTTTAACACCTTGCCGATGGGAGACATGAGTTAATGTCATTGTATAGTTAACGACTGTAAGCCGGGGGCATAATGTCTCTGTATAGTTGTCGCTTGTGGACCGTAGGCATGAGTTAATATCACTGTTTAGTTAACGCTTTTGAACCGGATGCATAATGTCTCTGTATAGTTGTCGCTTGTGGACCGTAGACATGAGTTAATATCACTGTTTAGTTAACGCTTTTGAACCGGATGCATAATGTCTCTGTATAGTTGTCGCTTGTGGACCGTAGGCATGAGTTAATATCACTGTTTAGTTAACGCTTTTGAACCGGATGCATAATGTCTCTGTATAGTTGTCGCTTGTGGACCGTAGACATGAGTTAATATCACTGTTTAGTTAACGCTTTTGAACCGGATGCATAATGTCTCTGTATAGTTGTTGCTTGTGGACCGTAGGCATGAGTTAATATCACTGTTTAGTTAACGCTTTTGAACCGGATGCATAATGTCTCTGTATAGTTGTCGCTTGTGGACCGTAGACATGAATTAATGTCTCTGCATAGCCAGCTCTTGTGAACCGGAGACATAATTAATGTCTCTGTATAACCAGCGCTTGTTGGCCGGTGACATAAATTCATGTCACATCGTAAAAGCACGTGCTCTCCTTATGACAACGCATAATAAAATTTAACCCTCGATAAAAAACATGTTTGTAAGGGTTTATTTAAGCTTTATTCAAATAATAGCTTTATACAAATAATAATTTATTAATTCAATTAAAAATAATAATCTTAATAATAATTTTGAACGAAATTTTTAGAAAACAAACGAACATTTTGGATAATATTTCGGCAAAATACGTATTTTGAAGATTTCAATAAATATTTTTTTTACTAGTTTTCCCGCAAAGCGTGCATTTCCTTAAGAAATAAGGACGTTCCGTTACAATATATGTTAGGAACAACGGTAAAATTTGTATAGAACGGCCGTTTCTCATACTGTTAAAAAAATACACATTTTGCATTTTAACATTTTCGCCCAGAGATAAAAGCGATGTTCTATAATTAGGAAAAATTTGTAATCTAATATGTGTTTTAAGTATTTAAGAAGTTAACAAATTAGATAACTAAAACATGCCTAGAGCACCATAAAAGATTTGCATAATATTTCCAAGTAATTTATCTTTAATATTTAATTTTCCCTCGCAAAAGAAGAATTGAGGCAAGTAATAAGATCTTAAACATACATCACGGTTGAACAAAATTCTTTAACATAAGTACTGCTATTTTTAAATTCATACTGTTTAATCAATATCTAATTTAATAAATAACTATGTATATATATTCCGACGGGATTTAAAAACAAAACTGAAATCTAATATTGAGAGAAGATGTTTGTTTTAAAAGAATCCCATGGGATTAACGTTCACCATTTAAAATTTAAAAAAGAAAGAAAAAAAGGTTTTATTTCCGTACAAAAATATTCCTCTGCAATAAAAATAACTAAATTTCTTTTACATAAATTTTATTAAACTGCATTTTACGGTATTCCTTTAAAGGAATTTGTTCTGGGTCTTACTGCAGGCGACTAACATAAAGAAAGCAAAAACTAAATGAATGCATTTATTATTCCACAGATGAATAAATTTGGAGGCACAATTTAAAATAAATGAAGTCATATGTGAAATTCATTGAGGTAATTTACATTAAAATCACATACTTATTTTCGTGATACGATCTTTGGGGAAATGGAAATGTCACTTTGCGTTTATATACTATTTCACTCATGGCAGAAGTTTCCTAAAACTCTTTATTAACGACAGCCTGGGGACTTCATTATTTATTTCAGTATATGAATGTCTTTACAGTGTAACTTAACAACTGATATAGCAAATAGAAAATAAACATTACAAACTAACATTACAAATGCAACATGGCGCATGTAACCGATGAACTATTTTAATTTAAATATGGCGTATGAAGAGTCACGAGTTCTCCATACTCTCTCGTAAATATTTTTGAAAGATTTTCAGCGTTTTAGAAACACATCAAACAACTTGCAGTTTTCTGTTTGTAAAGATGTTTGAATTCCACTATTCTCATTGCATAAAGCTTCATCAGATGGTAACATCGTTATTAAGGATGCTATGTACTAACCCTAGTAGATTAGTATTTTTGAAAGATTATAGATTAGTAGATTAGTAGATAGTAGATTAGTATTTTGAAAGATAAATATTTTTGAAAGATTTTCAGCGTTTTAGAAACACATCAAACAACTTGCAGTTTTCTGTTTGTAAAGATGTTTGAATTCCACTATTCTCATTGCTTAAAGCTTCATCAGAGGGTAACATCCTTATTAAGGATGCTATGTACTAACCCTAGTAGATTAGTATTTTTGAAAGATTATAGATTAGTAGATTAGTAGATAGTAGATTAGTATTTTGAAAGATAAATATTTTTGAAAGATTTTCAGCGTTTTAGAAACACATCAAACAACTTGCAGTTTTCTGTTTGTAAAGATGTTTGAATTCCACTATTCTCATTGCATAAAGCTTCATCAGATGGTAACATCGTTATTAAGGATGCTATGTACTAACCCTAGTAGATTAGTATTTTTGAAAGATTATAGATTAGTAGATTAGTAGATAGTAGATTAGTATTTTGAAACATAAATATTTTTGAAAGATTTTCAGCGTTTTAGCAACACATCAAACAACTTGCAGTTTTCCGTTTGTAAAGATGTTTGAAACCCGCTATTGTCATAGCATAAAGCTTCATCAGAGGGTAACATCGTTATTAAGGATGCTATGTACTAACCCTAGTAGATTAGTATTTTTGAAAGATTATAGATTAGTAGATAGTAGATTAGTATTTTGAAAGATGAATATTTTTGAAAGATTTTCAGCGTTTTAGCAACACATCAAACAACTTGCAGTTTTCCGTTTATAAAGATGTTTGAATTCCACTATTCTCATTGCATAAAGCTTCATCAGAGCGTAACATCGTTATTAAGGATACTGTGTACTAACCCTAGTAGATTCGCTCACCTTAATGTCTTAATGTTAACCCATGGAGATTATGTGTCTACTATTGACAGCTACATAAGTGTCGATAATCCAATAAAAATGGTATTTTCAGATAGCCTGTACTTTTCTGCAGCTTGCAATGGCATTCATTTTATAAATTTCGTCCACTAAAGGAATTGAGGAGCGTTTAAAACACACTCTACCAGATTTTTTCCCTGAATAATCTAAATTCAAAAATATTATTTGAATGTTTTTCAAGCGAAAAATACCCAAGGTGTAACATTTCTTTTTCAATTACGGACTGCAGTTTTTTTTAAACAAATCTTTTAATCCAAGTCGGCAATCCTTGGACACATTTTCTCCATAGGTTAACATTGAGGTGAGTGTATCCAGTAGGGTTAGTACACAGTAGGCTTAAGATATATTAAAAGGCTTAAGAATTACAGAGGAACTCTATAAGGGGAAAAGCCTTCGTATGTGAAGTGTGTTGGCATGGTGTAATGTTACAGAGCATAATAGACAATGATCCGCAAATTAATAAACACATCTAAGTTAGATAACACGCAATATATTTACAACTAGCTGAAAACCCGCGCTTCGCTACGGAGTACATTCAAATTAAATATAACGGTCAATGTATGCAATTAATGCCAAAAACATAAATATATATATTTACAATAAATGAGACGATCAATGTATACAATTGATGAAATATATATATATATATTTATAAAAAAGTCGTAAGGTAATATTTATTTTTTTGGATAATATCCAATCGTCTGCTGCATTAGATTGAAAGAAAATATATTTTTTGTCTATTTAGATGTTATGCACGTGCCGATAAATTTATTTAAAGTACCAGAAAAAGAAATCACGTATACAATTGATGTAAAATATCTATCTATCTATATATATATATATTTATAAAAAATCGTAAGGGATATGCATTTCTTTTGGATAATATCCAATCGTCTGCTGCATTAGAAAGAGAAAAAAATATTTTTTTTGTCTATTTAGTTGTTACGCACGTGCCGATAAATTTATTTAAAGTACCAGAAAAAGAAATCGCGTAATCATCATTTAATAAATTAAATTCTAAAAATTAATCTTTAAAAACTGACCAAAAATCAGAAAATCGAGGTAAAGGTTCGAAAAAGATTTCATTTTAAAGGAATATTTATAATCTTTCTCGTGATATAAATTTTATAACCCTCAAATTATTATTTAAAATGCAAACTTAACAAAAGTTACAAAAACAGCTTAAAAATTTAATTTAAAAAAATCTAAGACGAATTTTTCAAAAATCTGTCTTAGTGCACCCCTACACCATAAGAACAATCGCCATGCAAAATTTCAGCCCTTTAGGTCTAGCGGTTTGGTCTGTGCGTTATATGTCAGTGAGTTTAGTGAGTCAGTCAGTTACGGAAATGTTTTATATATAGAGATAGATAAAAATGCCATAAAAAAATTTTCAAATCTATTGTTTCCTATGAATGTTAAAATACTCCATCCATTTCCGCGAAAAAGACATTTCTAATGGTGCTTAAAACATTTTTAGTTTCTAAACATATGTGGATATGCGTGTTTCAGGTATTAACAGTTTTGAAGAAATAAATTATCTGAAATATTTATGTTCCCTTATCGAGGTGTGGCACACGGTATATGGAGCTGAAAGTATCGCATTTGCTCTCTGTTCATCCCTCAGAATATATGAGGTAGAAGGTTTATTGCATCGTAAAAAGTTTCTGTTAAAGTTTTGTATGAAAGCGAATTTTGCAGAAGCGTTTTGAGTACTTACTCGTTATCCGTGTTGAATCAATACCATTGAATGTTTCAGAAGAATTCTTCGACAGAGTCGGCAGCTATAGCCTCGTTTTCCTTATCGTTAATTTGCTTAGATTTTAGAATTTCTTGAATAATATGTATGCAACATTCCTTCCAATTTTGATTTATTTTTGTATATTAAGATTTCGATTCAATGTAATTTGAGGAATGCAGATTGAGAAGTTCTCCTTTTGAATACTGAAATTATACTAATTCGTTCTTGTATTGAAATCCTTTTTCTTATAGGAACGTATCTCTCAGACTCAGCTTCTTCTCAGCAATATAGACAGGAATGCCAAGGAAACTTCAGAATGTTTTGAAAAGTTGATAGGTAAAATTTTAAAGTATATCATATACCACGTAATCTCATATACCATGGCATAAAGTAATCTCCTATACCACGGCATAAAATAATCTCATACCACGGCATAAAGTAATCTCATGCACAACAGCATAAAATGATCTCATATACCACGGCATAAAGTAATCTCATACACAACAGCATAAAATAATCTCATATACCACGGCATAAAGTAATGTCATACACAACAGCATAAAATAATCTCATATACCACGGCATAAAGTAATCTCACACACAACAGCATTTAATAATCTCATATATCACGGCATAAAGTAATCTCATACACAACAGCATAAAATAATCTCATGTACCACGGCATAAAGTAATCTCATACACAACAGCATAAAATAATCTCATATACCACGGCATAAAGTAATCTCATACACAACAGCATAAAATAATCTCATATACCACGGCATAAAGTAATCCAATATACCACGGCATAAAGGAAAGAACAGATCGTTTATTCATCAAAACAAGCAAGAAAATAGAGATTTTGTCTTTTGCCCATTCAACACCGCGATATTGTTGGTTGTGCGTTATGGGAGAACTGAAGCATCATCACCTGTCATGCCAGTTATTATGTTAAGTTAGAACATATGCTAATTAGCATATTCTGTATAGTGGCTTATTATTTAATTATTTGTTATTTTTTTTTTGCTAAATTATTAATTTAAGAAATTCACTCTGACACATGTCTGAGAATAACTGAAGAGCACGTACTCAAATTTAATATTTAATGTAACCATTTAATTTCTCTTCATCTTACATACATTAATTTATACACTGACTACAAACTTTTACAGAGAAAATCATATCAATTAATATCATACGTTAAAAGATTATTATAACACATAAAATCCAAATTACATAAAAATAAATCACCGTGCTCTCGCCTGATAAATATAACACAAAATAATATTAACTTACCACCACCTTCGTATGGAATAGGTACATCTCGTATCTCATCAGTCGACCAGCGGAATCGGCGAAGCAAGCCAAAAAAAAAAAATGGCGGATCTGATCGATATTCTCACCACGAGGTCCTATATCTGTCGCTGCTAAAACTCCAACTCCTTGGAAAAACGTTTTCTTATTCCTTCCTTTTGAACTGGGGCGAGCAGAGGTCAGCTATCCTCGAACAAACACCTTTCAGCTCTCATTGGCTAAAAAAATGTTGCTAGGCCGTTGCCATGAGGACGCTAGACCCCCCTACAGCCGAGAAGGGGTGGCAAGTCACGCTTTTATTCTTATACAAAAAAAAAAAAAAAAAAAACGTCTTTACGATAAGCTGAATTTGCCTCCGGGGGGTACATACCTTTCACCCAGAAACCGGTACAAAATACAGGCTCGAACCCAACACACATACATCCTATGACATACACAACAAAACAGATACACTAGAATGTGCATGGAACCGAATCAATGTTGCATCAAGACTATGGGACAATAAAATATATTTACAAAGTCGAATTCCATGTCACACCAGTTTAGACTGATCACCATCAGGAAGGTTCGTACCCTCCTTCCACCGCAACAGACTCATCGAGGCACAAATTTAATATAGACATACCCGGCGTAGACACGGCAGCATTCACTGGCACTTGTCGCGGCTCGAACTGAGCACCCTCAGTACCGAATTCGGACGCGCAGACCAATAGGCAACCCCAGTTCCGTAAAAGAGAAGTAAATAATTCAAAGCGTCTGTCTATGAAATACCTATATTTAAATATTTCTCGTATATATGTGTTTACTATACATGAGGCACGACTACCCTATTTAATTAACGTGCACATTCGTTCAGTGGGAATTAGTTGAAGCTTAACATTACAGGAAATGCATTCAGTAATATGATTTTTTATACCAAGAAAAAAGCTGCTTTTTATTTCACTTGCAGAACAAGAAAACTATGTTTACGAAAAAAAAATCACGAAACCAACTTTTACAGATCACTTTAAAAAAATTATACTTTGTATAAATGCGCAGAACTGCCAAGATTTTGTGCGAGACGCCGAGTAGAGGGAGAAAGATTTATGCGTAGCTATAATTATCTCAATATGGTTATAAAAATTCCGTTTGGTTGGCCAGCCCATCTTCATGGACCAATAAAAAGTTTCCTAATAGAACAAATAGCTTATTAAAGATGGCATACGAGTTCAACGACTTTTTTTAATGGGTCACTCGAGCTTTAAGAGCTGTTTATAGCACATAACAGGACGAGCGTTGAAAATGTTTATTACATTGTTAAGATTCTTACGCAAGCGTTAATTTCGAATTTTTTTTCTTCGTTTTAATTGAATCATAAACGTTAAAATAACGTACGATATTCTACTATTCATCCTCTTTATACCGAATATAATATCCCTCACAAAAATTTAAATCTAATTCTACTTTCTTCTGAACCCGTATAGGCACATGAAATAACATATGCTAATTCCGGGAAGATGTAGAATCAAATTTAAATAGATGCCTTCTTAAATTTTCCAGAGTAGCCATTTTTTTCGCAAGCCCTTATACAATTTTTGCCGAAAATTTAACTTAAAAAAGCGTATAGAGGGAAAATCAAAAGCTGCACGATTGGCATTTTAGAATAAAATTGGCATATGCGGTTTTTGAGAGAGACGCGGTCCTTTTTTTTCCCTTCTGCCTATGCAAACTTATTTTCACAGATGCATATTTTAGTGTGGCCTGGTTTTGAATTTGTGACAGAATTTACTCATGTTAGTTCCTTGAGACAGAAATGCAAGACAGAAATAGTAAAATGATGACGTCTCGTTTTTTTGAGTGACAGAAACATATTTTGAGATTTGAAAAGACAAGGATTGCTTTGAGATTTTGATGAATGTGTGTAAAAAGATTAGATATATGAAATGTATTTTTCCAGGGTGCTTGTTTCGGACTTGGCTGTTTAACATCCCCATTTTTAGGCACGTAACCTCTGAGATAAAACATGCTAAATGTCGGAGGTTTCGTGAGATTGTTTCTTCGTACTTCACATAATGGTTGTTTTAAGTGTTCGGTTTTTGAAATGTTAAGTGATTTTTCAACAATTCAAAATATTGTTTTAATATTTTCGAAAATATATAGAGAATTTTTGTTGAAGTTTTATTTGTAACCCACTGTACAATTCTGGTGTGCTATCCCATTTATGTATGGATTATGTGCATGGGAAGTGTAAAACTTGTTTGATTCTACATTAATGAAAGCGATAAGTGCAGCTGTATTTATAGGTTGTCATACATCAGTATATCAATGAGTATGAATATGTATTACTGTTATGCTATGGAAGCTGCGGTTATCCAGGCGTTCGGTTGTATCTAGACTTTTTTCTTCTGCACTTCATAAACACAACAAAAATAACAACTATTTTATATGTAATCGACTAAAACTACTATTATGACTAACTATTACTATAAATTATTAATATAACTAATACTATTAGCTAAACTATAACTATTGTTATAAACTTATAGTTATAACTAAACTATAACTATTATTATAAACCTCCCCACAGCTCCTGAACCCATTGTCTCTTTACTAACCAATCACTTTCTTCCCTTTTTCTCTCCGTTGCCAACTGGATTTTATCTTCACAGTCAGCCAAAGTCTTTCACTCTCCCAAGATCTGACCGAATAGAATGCTGCTTCATTTTGGTGAAAGTAAACTGAAGGATCCTGGAGCCGACCAATCAGATTACTCCATTTCTGTTTTCGCTGAATACTGGTTCCCCGATATCACAACCTGAAATATGCTTTCTAAGGCGTGGCTTAGGGAACGCAGTTGAACCACATTTTCCTATGGTCCTATGGTCCCATGGACAAGCGTCCCAGGTGTTGCCCCAGTGGTGCTTTGTCTAAATTGTTTTGGCACCGGGAGAAGTCGGGCTCCGACCCTCGTGGTGTTCAATCACTAGCGCCAAAATGGCACCGCTTCCTTTCGCCTTTCAGCCATCTTTGAAAAAGCAAGCGAACATGCATCGGAGAAATATTTCATTTTGAAGGAGTTTCTCGGGTCTTATTGTGAAAGACATACTTCAGATTGTTAAGTTTCAACTGATGAAGCATGAAATTACTTAATTTATGAGTTCTCATGTATTATGATAGAACAAAGGAACAAGACACACATCCATACCATACTATCAGTTCACTTTACCTGCATAACTTGTATATTTTGAGTTACCGACGGCTATGATATCAGCTTTATTAATGACGCCATTCATGAAGTTGCCATCGGATTTGTAATTCCATCTAGATTAAGATCGGAGCATATCGTGGCATAATGTTCTTGGTCGTGATTGCTTTTCTCACTTATTCGCGCCTAGTCCGGGGATTCTGAGACTGTCAGCTTGGAATGTCTGAAACATTCTTCAAAATACATTATGCTGCATAGTGTGAATGTAGGAAAATCCTGGAAATAGTTTTGGGAGATGCTTTCTATGTGTGGTGTACTGTAGATGCCGAGGAAGTCTATTAATGACATAAAGATATTAGAAATTGCTCATCATAAAGTCACTCTCTTATAACGTTTCAGAGAAAATAATCAAGCTTGGTTAGCTGGCTGACCTTTCTTAAGAAATTCATATATTGGTTTTAGACAAATACAAATTGTCATTTCTCCCTGATGACTAAAATACTACTGCAATATATTTCATTTATATCGAGTGTACTCCACAATGCAAAAAGAACCATTGACGAAGACTGGTTATTACCTAGCATTCGAAATTAACGAGGATGGATGTGTCGATCCAGATATCGTCTAGAAAGGATTCTCTGAAATTTCTGTATTTGTAGACTATCGAAATCCTAAAGGATAATAAAAAGGGATGGTCAAAAGTTACGGAAGTGACTTTTAGGGATTTTAACCAAAGTCTGATATAATTTCCTTTTTTTTAACCTTTTTGACTAGCTATTTCGTTAAAGTGTCACTGACTGGATACAAAGCATTCGGTATCGTTCTTTAGCCATCTCTTGATCCAGATGAAAGGAAATATCATGGATGTGCCTGGCTTCTTATTCCAGAACAGCTGTTCAGGTATTAAGTGAGATAGAAACATCTAAAGTACCTACCGAATCAATCCTTCAAGTAATCTACGCTATAAAGGCGAAATACCCTTGCTTTTTGGTTCCGTACATTTTTTGGCGCTAAACATATTTCTATTTGCATGGATAGAAATAAGATTTAGTTTTGCTTCTAAATGGTGTTTTGGGGATTATGACACCATTTGTTTTCCTTATCCTAACAAACGGTTAGATATCATGATCCAGGATAATGGAGATAGGATGTTAAAATTTTGTGATAAACTTTTCCCAAAGTTGAATTTATAAGTATATATACCCGAATTTCATTATCGAATGAGTTCAAAGATATATTTAACCTTATGATACTTACACATGAATTCTAAAACATGTTTCTTTGATAAATGTTTGTACATTTTATGACACATGGATGATTTCAGTAAATCAAACTATGCCGCATGAAAGTTGTACACATATTGCTGTTTAACGATTTCAGTAACACGAATGTTACCGGAAAATTGACTGCAAAACCAATAAACTTAGCCTATCCAAATTTTACCGATTTGTATTTTAAAACAAATCAGAATTATTCCTCCATGTTCGTAAGGAAGCTAAATTTTGGAGTATTTTGGGAGTTTTAATACTCCTCTATAATCTGCTGAAACAAATTAATAATTCAAAACATGGAATTTTACAATTGAAAACTGAAATGCTGAAACTAGAGTTTTTGAAATGTGCCAGACGAAATCCTGTTTCAGTGGTGCTTCGGAAAATTAAGCCGCCTCTCGAGAGCAGAAGATGAAAATGACTTAATATTCGAAAACAGAATTTTCTGGTTAGGGATTTGACGTCCAGGGGGATAAGAAGTTAAAATATTTTAAACTACGAGTGAACTAAGAGGTTGAGCTGGATTGAAATCAATTTTTCGCAAAAGTTAGAGAATAAATGTCATTTGATTTATAAAATAAATACATAAATTATTAAAGAAATCAATAATACCAGCCACAACATTTATCATCAAAAGGTTTATTAACTATTCAGTACTTTTGTTTCGGGCACTTATAATATGTTAGTAAACGCTAGCAAATTAAAACATATTTTTGCTCAGAGGGTTAATTCGAATAATTTATTAAATATATTAGGTTAGAAAAGGGTGTATTTCTTCTCGCTCAATAATGATTTGACTTCCATGAAAAGTATTATAAATTTCTACTTTTTTACTGGAAAAATCGCAAAACAATATTAATAGGGACAGCATTCTATGTGTGACGCAATATCTTTAACATTTTTTTTAAAAACTAAGAGGAAAATTTATATCTCCGATTAAGGACGTAAAGCTAAACACATTTTTACTCCTCTTAAAAAGAAGGCAATTTAATTATGGATATCCCAAGTGGAACGTAAGTACTACTTAATAACAGAAAAATAAGTGTTTAAAGAGTTTCTTTCGAAAGAAGTACGGAATCTCCGGCAACGCGAAGGCTAAACTTTAAATTAAGATGGCGATAAAATATTTTGGATTTTAAGGATAACATGCAGAGTCATGGAAATGTCGTTAAAAAACATAAATATTTCTAGGTATGTGGGTTAGGAAATCTCTTTACATTTATTTTTATCTAAGGTACACAGTAGTTTTGAAAATGATGTACATTCTGGTGTTAACGTTTATAATTCCCCCTGTTTGTAATTTTTTTTCCGATACCATCGTTGTTTCACTGAAATAGAAACGAATTTACCCTCATTTTAATATAAAAGCTTTTAAAGACTGTTTAAAATAACATTTAATATGTGTCCAAAATCGTAACTTGTCATCAGAAAACAGACTTATTACCTTAACTGAGCAGAAAATTTTATGTAGGCCTTTGTTATGGCTCAGTCTTGTACATTTCAGCTATTGTGTTTTAGGGGACTGTTTGTTATGTAAATAATATTGAATTCAATGTAGACATTTTCTTGAAATTCTCTAGTATTAAAGGTAATATTATGGAAATTTTGCCTTGCAGTAAAGGATATAAGCATTTCACTTATAGCGTTGTGTTATTACCGGAGAAAGGGACATATTTCCAGGGTGTAATTAAATCTGGAATAGTATTACAACCCGAACTGAATATTCATGCGTATTATATTATTGTGTCGGTTATTTGCTGGATGTATTTCTGAGAAAAAGCTATACTAGAGACATCTTCAAAGCTAACATATTGACAATTGATTGAATTATCATCCATTTCCAAGGGAAAAGTCTGGGAGTCTATTGGGGATGACTGGATAAAATTTAGTCATTAAACACGTAAAGAGGCCGTGGCCAGTTTTAGACTAAGAACAGGGCACGACTGTCTGGCTGAACAACTGGTCAAAATAGGGATTGTGAGTTCCAGCGTATGCACCTTATGTGAGAATGAAAATATGAATAAAGCTCACCTACTTGTCTGCTCGAAACTGGACTTTAACTTACGGCAGAATGGTGATTTGTGTGCTCTCTATTGGAGGGCCAGAGAACTTATGTCTTGATCTCACGGTCTTCTGGCTTTTTAACTTTTTATCCTAGAACTTTAATGTTTTCAAATGGTTATAAGGTCTTTTGGTCGTTCTTTTTATCGTATCTAGTGGTTTCTTTTTTGTTGTCCTGTGTTTTTATATTTTTTGAATGTTGGGTGAGTGGCCAGACTTGCATGGATTAAATTCCAGTCGACCACATGTAACAACAACAAAAACAATTTTTATGTAGAATAGTTTAGTTATTTTAACATGGAATGAATGCTACTGAGATAAGTTTCTTTTCGGATGGTCCACATTTGTGCGGCTCAATAAACAATATTTCGCTGCAGGGTGATCAATACATTCACCTACTATAAAAGTGTGTAAAAAATAGTGTTTTATATTTAAATGTAATAAGATTTTTTCTTGAAATATTACATAGTTTTATGCTAATGAACCACAAACATTCATTTTCAATAAATCTATATATTTAAGTTGCTAATCCGACTTTTTGGGCAGTCCGTGAGAGAAAACTACCGCATCAATTTACTTCATTTTAGTCTTAAACGAACGATTGTAATCTGTAGATTTGCCAAATTTGGTTTTTTGTAGCCGCAATTTCTATTAATGAGTGAGAATTTACAATTTAAAATTGCTTTCTGCGCATGCTCAGTGGCATGGTTAAATCTGGCTTTAGAAACTCACTGTTTCTGCGCATGCTCAGTGACATGTTTTAATGATAAACACCTTTATTCAAGGGAGTCTCTCTAGATCTCTATCTCTCTGCCATTCTTATTTTTAGGATAAATATGTTTGTAAAATTTAATATTAAACCTGATGGAAATTGTTTATTTCGTGCTGTTTAATTAGCGATAATTTACAATTAAAAAATTGCATTCTGCGCTTGTTCAGTGACATTTTTAAATCTGGCTTTAGATACTCACTAAGCGCTAGGCCGCTTGAACACATTAATTTCTTTCTGCGCATTATCATGATTTTCAACATTTGGCAATGATGTCTTGAATGTAATTTATGGTTTATTGCATTTATTTACTATCTAGCCGTCATGATTTTACGGGTACCAACTAGTAACAAATAAAGTTGCAGATGAAAATAAATAGCATATTTTATTCTTGAAAGAAATTTTCCATTCCTTAGTTGATTATATTAGTAGTATAAGAAGAACCATATTCTCTCACTGTCGATATGTGTTTCTTATAAAAATATGGAAATATGTCATACAATCTAAGTAATCAGAAATAAATTTTTCAATCAAGTAGAAGAATTCCATCGTATCAACCAAAGGTTAAGTATATAAGCAACTAAGTTCCCTAACAAATACCATAAAATTTTAATTATTTAACAGGGAAGTTTCTTTCCAAATAATGAATTATAGTTCAAAATGCAAAATGTTTGACATCACACAAAAAATTACTTGCTATAATAAGAAACAATACAAAACAGACATATATTGTCCTGTGTTTTTATATTTTTTGAATGCTGAGAGAGTGGCCAGACTTGTATGGATTAAGTTCCAGTCGGCCATATGTATCTACAACAACAAAAACATATTGGCAATTGATATTTTATTTTAACACAGATTTAAAATGCCATTAAAATGTCAACATTTTAAATCTGACACTATATTGTTTACGATTCTGTTTGCTATATTCATTATCAGTTTTCATAAGAAGGCAAAAAAATTAAATTTCTATAGGGGTTCTGGGCCCCTAGGGCCACTTTCCTCTTCCTATGATCCATTTTTACCATGTTTTTATTGACTCGCTTGTTTGTTTGTTTGTTTGTTTGTTTGTGTGTGTGTGTGTTTGTCCGGTACAAATCTTGCAATCGATTTTTAACTAACTTCCCGACTAGCTAGACATTTGAAACTTTTAGAATAGCTCAGAACACGATGACAATGCATTCTTTTAGTACTTTCAGCCATCTTTAAGCAGAATTGTATTCATTTTCAGTTAATTTTGTTGTTTGAAAATTTCTTATAATTGCTTCCTCTAGCACGCATTTGATCATTTTCTTTCAAGTTGATGGGATAAAAAAGGTATTTATTAATACATAGAATTGTCAAGTTTATATTCAATGCATAGAATTGTCAAGTTTATAAAACTTCTTTTTAATCTCATAAGTATTTCTAATAGCTGTTGCAACATTTTAATTGAAAATCTCAGTAAATATGATAATAGTAAAAAAAATTAATATAAAAATAATAAAATATAAAATTTTCAGTTGCAGTTCTAGTTAATATTGTAGTTATAGAACCATGCGGGTGCATATGGTAGTCTTTGAACACGGATTATTTAAAATATGCCCATTATAATACAATATCCTATTTGTCTGTTACAAACAGACGGGTTATGGTAGTCTTTGAACACGATATATTTAAAATATCCCCATTATAATACAATATCCTATTTGTCTGTTACGAACAGACGGGTTATGGTAGTCTTTGAACACGGTATATTTAAAATATCACCATTATAATACAATATCCTATTTGTCTGTTACGAACAGACGGGTTATGGTAGTCTTTGAACACGGTATATTTAAAATATCCCCATTATAATACAATATCCTATTTGTCTATTACGAACACGAATGACTGAAGTAAGATTCAAAAGAATAATTTGCATATTATAAGTAAAATAAATGTTTTTCAGAGTGACGCACAGTGAGTGATCAATGAAGAATAACTGCGTATACTGGCTTTGGTTTCTCAGAAATATTATAAGCACTCTGTAACACTATAATCGCCGTGGTAACTAATATGAAGGTGTTATGATTGAAAGAATTAAGATTACTAGATAATTAAACAATAAACCAAATGCTGCATAGGCCAGATTGGTATAGAATACATTGCGTATAATTAAGAAATTAAAATTAATTGATAAAGGAGCAATATAACAATATAGTAGTCTAATAACATATCCCATAATTACATCTCCCAGTGGAGCATCCATGATACGACTATCTCCACGTGGTTCGGATGCACCACGTGTAGAACTTAAGACTTAACAGAGATAATAAAATAAAACGTGACTCACACAGTTACGAGGGAGAAAAGGCATTTAATGACAGTAAAAAAAACAATTTATTCATTTTAAACACGAACTCATCAGCACAATCATTAAAAAAAAGTAGGTTTTGGTAATAAGCCTAATAGTATTCCACTCTCCCAGAACCCACATCACACAGACAGAACAACGAACCGCCTCCCATCGTAGTCAAATAGAGGGTGAGTGTCGCTCCAGCGAGCTTCGAAAAACCACTTCATTCTCCCCTTCAATATCTCGCCAAGACGCATGTGCGAGGGAGCTAAGAGGCACCATATTTGGCTCGCATTGTCCCTAGTGGTGATAATTCCACTTGATGTTTTTTAATGCCTTTACGTTTTGCAGTTGAGCAATAGTCTTAAATCTCATGAACTATTCCTGAAACAGGACACATGAATGGCTTTTTAACACACTCATAAATAGGAATATATAAATTATAAACGTTCACACACACATTATATGTATGTGTGTGTATGTATATATATATATGTGTGTATATGTGTGTATGTATATGTGTATATATATAATATAAAATATGTCGCACGTCAGACATTATTCACTCTAAGGAGGAATTAATCCATATGCCGTAAATCATCTAATTTCCACTCTATTATCAGAGTCAATCCTGATTAGAGGCAATTCCCTCCCACTAAATAATTATGCTGTGAGCTACGACTCATGGACCTGAATAATCTATCTCACTTCTGGCCAGTATCATTATTTAAAACTGTAATAAATCGACAAACGGTTGGAATAATGTAGTTTCTCTAATTCATGTATTTGCTAATACAGTCCATTTTGCAAATCAGCATAAATGGATAATGAAATTCCTATTTGAAATCGTAAATGATACAAACTGGTTTGAAATTCATTGCAGTATACTTAGTGCTGCTGAATTATTTAATGCGACCCAAAAGTATCAATTATAATACTTTTTGGTCGAACTATACGTCGGATTCAACATGTTTTATTTAAAATTAATAGTAGAAGGACACATAGCTTGATATTAATATTATGTTAATAGGGTACTGGATTAAGCTGCAATTAAGTCTAAAAATTATGTAAAAAGAACTTTAATACAACGTCCGAGCGCGCGCGCACACACACACACACACATATATATATATATATAATGTTATCCCAAAAATGTATTTTTCATTCCCTTACATAATGAAGTTCACTCCCTAACTCAATTTGTCCGATAATTTACCGATTTTACTAACCGCTTTTAAACTTTTCGTAATTTTCATATTTACTCTCAGGCGATCTCTGAGCTAAAACTGATCCCTGAAAAAAATAGGCAGCGTAGCATTTTTATACTTCAGGGAATAACCAGATAAGGCAACGCGTAACTTCGAAATTTGCTGTCCTAATGATAATTATGACCAATGAAAGGGTCCTCTTCGTGAATGTTGGTTATGTATGTATAATTGCATTTTTATATTTACTCTTTTCCAGGTAACACATGAGGATAGGTGTGTGCACACCACCTCCGTCGTCTGTTTCGTAAAATGCCTTAACACATTTTTTCTAATACTAGCGGCCCGTTACGACTTTGTCCGGGTTGAACAATTATCTAACTTAAATAGATATTAGGTAGGTATAATTTATTTTAAAACTTCATGGTATATCACATTTTTCGTTTTTCCAAGGTTTTAAAATAAATTGATTCTCCGCATTTCCTGACCTAGAGAGACCAACATATAATTGTCCATGAGTAAAGCAATCTTCCCGTAAGTCAAGTCCAATATATTTGTATGTTTCACCTTGGGATTTGTTGATGGTCATGGCAAAAGAAGTTTTTATTGGAAACTGTAACGTCAGGCACTGAATTGTATATGGGGGCCACTCGCATGCCGATTTTGATACGATTCGGCCTCATAGTCTATCCGCTACAGAGTCCGCACACAAAAAACACGAAAAAAGCACCAAAATTGGCACAAAAAACTTAGTAACTTTTTAAAATTAAAAATTAAAAAATTCGGCTACATCAGGCACTGAATCGTGTCCGGGGCCACCCGCGTGCTGATTTTGGTACGATTCGGCCCCACAGTCTCGCTGTCAGCGAGGACAGCCGCGGAAGCTGTCAAAATAAGCAACTTTTAGGGGCAAAATCCTTAAAACATTAATTAAAAAACTCCGGGGCCCGATTTTCAAAAAATAATATGCCTATGTTTTAATGTGAACTATCAACTATATCTATACAAAATTTCAGCTCAATTGAAGCAACACTTTTTCACTTATAAAGGAACAAACATAGGCTTTTCGAAATAATCAATAAATTTCACAGTTTCGATGAAACACACTGATTTTTTAATAAAATTCAATAATTCAAGTTCGATTTACGAAAATTGTGCATAAAAGTGTACATAAATTCAAAAACATAAAGTTTATAAGTTAAATAAAGTTCTGTAATATTATACCAATAAATTTCCAGTTGATTGCCAATAAATTGTACATCTTTTTTACCTTAAATATCCAATAAAAAGCATAGTTCCAAATGTAATTTTCTTCAATAAACCCTTAAACGTTGCTAATTTCAAAAATCCTTTTTGTATTTATCAAAACCTCCTCCACTTGAATCTTTAAAATATTAAATATTTTACAGATAATAAATGAAAATGTAGTTTGATGTGTTGCTACGGTTACTTGACTATGTTTGACAGATAAAATTCAAATGTTAAATATTTTACTAATAATAAATGAGAATATCGTTTGATGTGTTGCTATGGTTACTTGACTATGGTTGACAAAGCAAAATTTGTAAAGGTGAAGCATCAGCTCAACATTTAGGCCCCTAACGTTCTTTCTACTGATCAGATATACATAATATATAGCCAGTGTCCATCTGGAATAATGTACCTTTAAAACAGTGAAAGAATTTTTCAAATAGGTGCACTGGTTCCAGAGATTACCCTCCACTTACAAAATCCGCTCTCTCTCTTTATACATATTAGTATAGATATGAAACTGTGTACTTAATTGAAGTTTGACCACTTCGGCCTTACCACTACAATTTTACGATGTGTTTCAAGTGCTAATAATCTTAATATAGTGTCTATCTTATTTCAGGTTATAGGAGTATTAAATGGTCGCATCTACCCTTTTAGTCTTCTTAATATTAATTATCTATATATCGTAAATATTTTTCTGAGCAGTTTAGCGCCTAAAATTTATTTAATTATTAATTTTTGTTTCCTATTAAGTAATTTACATTTGTAAACTATATATATATATATATATATATATATATATATATATATATATATATATATATATAAAATATTCATTCACCTATTTCTTTTTAAAGTTTAATGACAGGGCATAAAATTAGACCAAGTTAACTAACATTGCATACTTTTACTGTTTTATTTTCCCATTGTTAAGAAATTATTTATATACTGAACGCACCCCTGAAATACGACATTTTTCATCCCAAATTAACTGTTCAGGATCAGTCATTTAGAAATGGGAAATATGGACAGTATAAATATTTGTGCACTGCATAATGCGAAGAGCATAAATGGATTTTATTAATGCAATCATGTGGGAGCCGGCTGTGCATGAAATGAACTTCCGACAACTTGAACAGTTGGGGGCTAGCAGGACATGCTAAAAGGGTCAAGTCATATTTACAGATAAACATTATCTCGGAACACGTATTGTCCTCTATAAATGCCATAAAATAATTCCCAGTGATTTGTCAATAGTTTTAAAGTATTTCAAATCACAACGAAGTTGCATGAATGCTTAAGTATGTTACATTAGCGGTCATCGCTACCGAGCTAAATTTATCCTGCAAACAAACGTACATGCAGAAACAGACATCCAATATTGAGCGGTGACAAACTAAACACGAGTTGTAGTTACTATCGGGATAAAAACACGTGTAAGAGAGTATAAGTTGCCAAATCTTTGACGTTGCTTCTCGGAGACCTTTTCAGCTTATACAAAGAAGTATTTTATGTACTTACTAGCTGAAAACCCGCACTTCGCTACGGAGTACGTTCAAATTAAATACAACTGTCAATGTATGCAATTAATGCCAAATATATATATATATATATATATATATGTATTTATAATAAACTAGCTGAAAACCCGCGCTTCGCTACGGAGTACATTCAAATTAAATACAACGGTCAACGTATGCAATTTATGCCAAAAAATAAATATATATATTTATAATAAATGCGATGATCAATGTATACAATTGATGTAAAATATATATCTATCTATATATATATATATATTTATAAAAAAATCGTAAGGGATATGCATTTTTTTTGGATAATATCCAATCGTCTGCTGCATTAGAAAGAGAAAAAAATATTTTTTGTCTATTTAGTTGTTACGCACGTGACGATAAATTTATTGAAAGTACCAGAAAAAGAAATCACGTGATCAGCATTTAATAAATTAAATTCTAAAAATTAATCTTTAAAAATTCACGAAAAATCAGGAAATGGAGGTAAAAATTCGAAAAAAATTTCATTTTGAAGGATTTTTTATGATCTTTCTCGTGGTATAAATTTTATAACCCTCAATGTATTATTTTAAATGCAAACGTAAAAAAAAAGTTTAAAAAACAGCTTAAAAACTTAATTAAAAAAAATCTAAGAAGAATTTTTGAAAAATCTTTCTTAGTGCACCCCTACACTATTAGAAGAATCGCCATGCAAAATTGCAGCCCTTTAGGTCCAGCGGTTTGGTCTGTGCGTTGTATGTCAGTCAGTTAGTCAGTGAATGAATGAGTCAGTTACGGAACTGTTTTATATATATAGATAGATATAGATTAAACGTTTGTCACTTTGAGAAACGTTTAATTGACAAAACGTTTACAATATAGACGTTTATAATATAGACGTTTACAATATAAACGTTTACAATTGACAAACGTTTATAGATACACATTGGTATCTCAAAATTAGAGTAAGAGATGAAATAAAAATACAAAAATAAAAAAAGGATTTTAAGTAAAGAATGTTTTTTTAATTATTTTAAGCACCTAAAATAATATTCAAATTAATATTACGTTGCTTAATAATTGTGTGCACGTCCGCCATCTTAGATTTTTTTTCGCCAACTTGGCGATTTTACCGTGTTTTGATGAGTGGAAAAATTCTCGCCAATGTGTTTTAAGCGGTGTTTTCAAAACGCTGGACTTTGAATTTCTTTAGCTTTTTTAATAAAAACCACCTGTTTAAATTATGAAACTTAGAAAAATTTTTGAAAAATCATTTAAACGTTGGACTTAGATTTATTGTTTTTTCTGAAAAAATCATTCTCAATTATTGGAAATTTTGGGTTTTTCTTTTAGCTTTTTTAATAAAAACGACCTTTTTAAATTGTGAAACTTAGAAATATTTTTGAAAAATCATTTAATCGTTGGACAGAGATTTTTTTTGTCATTTTTAATTAAAAACTACCTTTTCAAATTATGATCCATATGAAAAATTTGGTCAAATGAATTTTACTTACAGATAAAATTTCAATGCCATCTATTCAGTTTGCCCTAACTCTTTGACTAATAGCAAGGAATCACCAAAATATTATGCCAATATATTGTTAATTAGAAAAAAATACAGCATTTTCGTACTACCTAAATAACTTGCAATTTAAAAATTATCTAAAATTCAGCTTTGAAAATTGTAAAATAATTATGAACCCATAAATTTATGGTGAGTAACCAGATCCTCTTTTTTTTTTTTTTTTCGTTAGGGCATTGTGGTAATGAAATTTTACTTCAGATTTGACCTTAACCAAATATTTGGTGCATACAATAAAATCGGGACAAGGTTTATTTGACCATTTATCCTGCTGTGTTGGAAATAAGAAAAAAAAAACCTTTTCCTAAACCAATAACTTAACCTTAACTAACATTTTAACTTAGGTTCCTGGGGAGAGAGAAGTTGAACTTCAGTTATTTAAATTTATTTGTAATCCACTACAACTTGGAATTATAAAATATTTTAAAATATATTGTATTTAAAATGTATACTGTATTTTACATTTTACGAAAAAATGATGGCAGATAATTTTTACTTCAAATAAATGAAATCGTGTATCATTATAGTATACTAATTGACAATCGATAAACAAAATTAAAAGCAACTTAAATTTAATAAGTTAACGAAAAACTGATAATGGATTCAAAAATTTTCAACAAAAAGACTCTTAGTTTTAAAAATAATTTACTCTTTTGAGTCTAGTCAATTTGACTCAGATTTCCAGGTCAAGGCCAAGATATGACCTAAAATTATTATACTATAATTAAAAGATCACATCAGAAATAACTGTTTGATCTTAAAATTAGAGAATTTGACATTGGGTTATTTTTACCAGAACGCAATAATTATCGTCATGCGAAATGCGCCAAACCCTGGCGGAAAAATCCGAGATGGCGGCCGTGCACACAAATCTAGAGTATCCCCCCTAACTTTATTTCTACTGATCAGATATACATAATATATAGCCTATGTCCATCTGGAATAATGTACCTTTCAAACAGTGAAAGAATTTTTCAAATAGGTGCAGTGGTTCCGGAGATTACCCTCCACGTACAAAATCTGCTCTCTCTTTATATATTAGTATAGATATGACGATCAATATATACAATTGATGTAGAAAAAAGTATATATATTTATAAAAAAATCGTAAGGGACATTTTTATAGACAAAATAATGTCCAATCGTCTGCCGCATTAGCAAGAAAAAAAAATATTTTTTTGTCTATTTAGTTGTTACGCACGTGACGATAAATTTATTTAAAGTACCAGAAAAAGAAATCACGTCACCAGCATTTAATAAATTAAATTCTAAAAATTAATCTTTAAAAATTCGCCAGAAATCAGAAAATAGAGGTAAAGATTCGAAAAAGATTTCATTTTAAAGGAATTTTTATGATCTTTCTTGTGATATACATTTTATAACCCTCAAAGTATTATTTTAAATGCAAACTCAAAAAAAGTTACTAAAACAGCTTAAAAATTTAATTTAAAAAAATCTAAGAAGAATCGCCGTGCAAAATTTCAACCCTTTAGGTCCAGCGGTTTGGTCTGTGAGTTGTATGTCAGTGAGTCAGTTACGGAACTGTTTTATATATATAGATAATCAGTTCTATATTTCTTACATATTGCTGAAATTTTTAAGGTAACTCGATATCACGATAATTAGCATGTACACATCTGAAAAAAGTTAAGTACATGACACTATTACATTCACACAATTTTGAGTGTTAAGGATTATTTTTATAAACATTTTTGGAACTTCATTTTCTCGAAATAGAAATTATTTTACCCGATGAAACATTCATCATCCTTCTTCTGTTCCTTATTTCTGTGTTTCCAGTATAAAAAGTGTCAAGTCTAAAATCTTAGGCCGTCTGCACACGACCTGGTTACAAACCGGTCGGACGGGTTTGTAACCAGTTGCGCCGTGTGCGTGGCTCCATTCAATTACATAAGTTACGACTCATCACGGACTGGTTTGTGATTGGAGTCAGTTATCAGTTTCTTTTGAGTTGCTCCGTGTGCAGACGGCCTTAGTTTTGAGAAAAACGGGATTGAAAAAGAAAACGCTTTTGTAAAGTCCGTTTTTTAAAGTTTAATTTTTTTAAAGTAAATTTTCTAATTTTATTTTTGTTGAGTAAAGAGTGTTAAGTCCTTGATTGGGCTATAGCCCCTTAACAATAACATGTTTGTATTTGGTTTCACGTATCCCAAATTGTGCCCGATGAATAAAAATATTTCGGAGTGGAATTCGACTTAGCTTTCTGCACCATGCAGTAGCCCTTGATTTTCCAAACAGGCTTTGTTGGATAACTCACTTTAGCCCATTTTGGACTTAACACCCTTTGCACAGCAAACACAGATTTGTTAAATCCTCTCTAAAAAGAAGTAAATGGAGAGTAAGGTCATTTTTTCAGTAACGATATTCAAATTATTTCGACACTTTTGGCAGCAGAAGATCGTATTAACGTTTGAGATAGTCTTGTATTACAAACCCTATATTTGTTCGTCATCATTATCCTGATGTTTTCAATTGTCATAATGTGCAATAAAATGCGAATTTTTATTTATTTATTTATTTATTTGTTTAAAAAATGAATTCATATAAATTTTCAATGGTTAAAAAAGTTTAACTTTGTATCATTCGCATTCTAAGGTTTGAAGTATAAATGTACTTGTGGTCTACATTTACGTACATGGGTGACTACCTGCTAGGGGGTAGATTGAACCTATGACATCAGGACTTCGTACCAGCGTCATTTTAAAGTCTCGTTGCGTAATCATGGGGCAGTGCAAAACCGTATCCATTTGTGTTTGGATTGGCTTAACGACAACAGTTAAAATTTAAAAAACACAAACAAAACAACCTAATGGTATGTGAAAGAAAGGTAAAAGCTTGTAAATTTATAAGAGGGGATCATGCAAGAATATTTTGGAGGAGGGAATGAACTAGCTTGTTTACCAAATACACTTTGTTTGTACCAGTAACATATAGTATGTACATAAACCCAAAAATTAAAAAAAAATTAATATAGTAGTGCAACAGGCATCTTCAGCAATGCAAATTGCACGTGGCTAGACGCGTATTGATTAAATAATTTCTTCGAAGAAAAAAAATTTTCGTTTGACTAAATGAGTGTCGAACCGCTAAGTGATTTTTTTTTTGTTGTTGTTTGTTTTTGTGTCTTCAAGAAATCCTCAATTTGAAATAAGAGATTCTATGAAGATAGAAACATATATTCTTGATATTTCAATCCAAAAATTTTCAGTTATTGCCTGAAGCAATTTAATGGATATCTAAATGACTATTGATCGCAAAGAATATCCGAAAACTTTATTTTTATTGACCTGGAAAGATAAACATTTTCAATGCAAAGTATTATTTTCTTCTATTCGTAATTCAATAATTTGTTGAAAGTAATTATTTTACAATTTGGATAATAATTTCAGACAAGATATATTTTACTTAGATTCTGATGATGACTACAGAAAAGAAGGGAAAATGCAGATTCCCAAAAATAAACAATAGTTATACTTATGTCTTTAGCAAGAGCAGTGTCAAGAAATTGGTGATGCAAAACTTCCTTTAACCTTTAGCTTACGGGGTCAATTCTCCCGATGCCCTCTTTAGAACGGTAAATTTCATACCCCTTTTGTAAGAATGGCCTTTAAGGGGGTTATATATATATATATATATATATATATATATATATATATATATATATATATATATATATATATATATATATATATATATATATATATATATATATATATACAGGTATATACATATATATATATATATATATATATATATATATATATATATATATATATATATATATATATATATATATATACATATATATATATATATATATATATATATATATATATACACACACATATATATATATATATATATATATATATATATATATACAGTGGACGCTCGTTAATTCGAACTCGGTTAATTCGAACTGTCGGTTAATTTGAACTAATCCAAAGGCCCCAAAAAACTTGTATTGGAGTTAATGTTAAAAATATCTCATTAATTCGAACTAAATTTTTATCACTTCGGTTAATTCGAACTAAAAATTTGACAAAAAATTTTTTTTTCCTCGTTTAATAGAGAAAATACACACTGTATTTATTATTTTGTGTGTTAAAATTTCTTTTCTGTGTAAAGAGGCTAATGCCTGCATTCCTTGACTATTACATGTCCGCTAAACGTTAGTAGCTATTGTCCTTCTTATTAGTGCTAAACGGAAAAAGCAATTATCCTTTATTCGGATCGATTTTCTTAGAATTTCAGAAAAACTAGTCTTTACTATAGATTCTAGGGAGCTGCGTCGGTTATAACTGCAGTGCAGACAAGTTAATGGGGTCTAGTTTTTCTTCCTCATTGTGTGGTGTAAATGTGTAAAAATTCAGGATGTCTACACGTGGAAAATACAAAACCCTAACTTTGAAGACAAAGGTAGAAAGTTTAAAGAAAGTAGACAATGGCGAATGTAAAACAAAGTTAGAAGCTGACTATAGAATTTTAAAAAATGCCTTGTCAATTAATTTGAAAAACAAGGAGTCAATTTTAGATTCATGGGAAAAATAAAAAATTTGCTAGAAGAAGGAAACGCATAGGAAATGCGTCCCAAGAAGTTCTAGAAAAAGCTCTACTGCTATGGTTCCGGGATGTTAGATCTCGAAATTTTCCGACAAATGGACGCCTAGTGCGGACGAAGGCTGATGAATAGGCAATTTGAATGGGTACTGAAGATTTTAAATGCAGTGATGGATGGCTTTCTCGATTTAAGTCAAGGAACAATATTTCTTATATCTGTATGTGGCCAAAGCTCTGATGTACTCGAAGACGTCTGCACTAATTTCGGTAGGAAACTGCCAGGGCTTTTCTCTATTTACCTGCCGAAAGATATTTCTAATGCGGCCATAATGGTCAAAGCCATAATGGAATCTATTAAAACTCTGAAAGCATTTATTTAGATGGAACCTTCCTCTGAAAATGAATTGAAATGTTTACTTCAAATCGAGAAGCTGGCTGAACAATGTAGGCATCATAAACAGAACCAAACATCCATTTTACAGTTTTTCCCCAAACTGTAATTTATATTTTTAATAAAAGTTTACTTTATACTGCATATCTTCTGCTTCATTTTATGATTAATGTAAGTCTGTATTGCTTTTTAATATGTTTAACTTTAGATAACATAGTATAATATATTTTCTGTGGTTATACATACTAGGAGAGTTTCTTCTTCAGTGATACACATTTAAAGTTATATATTTTCTCTTAACATCGGATAATTCGAACTTTTTTCTGAGAACCTTCGAGTTCGAATTAACGAGCGTCCACTGTATATATATATATATACACACACACACACACACACACACACATATATATATATATATATATATATATATATATATATATATATATATATATATATATATATATATATATATATATATATATATATATATATATATATATATACATTCATTCTTGGGATACATGCTATCCCACCCCGTAAGGAAAATGTTAAAATGGACAGTTACCTAGTGAACGTCTCTGGTTTTATGCCCGTTACTGCAAATCCATCGCCGTGTACACAAATGGCGGCTGATGCACGTAAAATAGGGCGTGGCTGCAATGTCCTCCAAGTTCTCAAATTTACCTCTGGAGGTGCGGGGTCAAGTGTTCCGGTATCGTCACTTGACTCGGTTCTAAATTACAGGACCGGCTTGTAGGCGGTAGTGGCGGAGGCCTGTATGGTGCTTCCTTAAATGAATGAACAGCAGTCTCGCGGCGTTAGTTAGGACGGCCGTCCTCATTCGATGTTGATCACTACTGGTCTGGTATCTGCAAGGCGTTGCTTGCCTGGACGAGTTCACATTCATGCGAATGTCTAGTATCTCTGCATTTGAAAAAAATTCCTTTAAATGACTTCTAATAACTATGATTTAAATACATATATATATATATACTAGCTGAAAACCCGCATTTCGCAACGGAGTACATTCAAATTAAATACAACGGTCAATGTATGCAATTAATGCAAAAAAAAAGAAATATATATATTTATAACAAATGCGACGATCAATGTATACAATTGATAATATATATATATATATATATATATATATATATATATATATATATATATATATATATATATATATATATATATATATATATATATATATATATATATATATATATATATATATACATATTTATAAAAAAAATCGTAAGGGATATTTATTTTTTTGGATAATATCCAATCGTCTGCTGATTAGAAAGAAAAAAAAATATTTTTTTTGTCCATTTAGTTGTCATGCACGTGACGATAAATTTATTTAAAGTACCAGAAAAAGAAATCACGTGATCAACATTTAATAATTTAAATTCTAAAAATTAATCTTTAAAAATTCACCAAAAATCAGAAAATCGAGGTACAGGTTCGAAAAAGATTTCATTTTAAAGGAATTTTTATAATCTTTCTCGTCATATAAATTTTATATCCCTCAAATTATTATTTTAAATGCAAACTTTAAAAAAAATTACGAAAACAGCTTGAAAATTTAATTTTAAAAAATCTAAGAAGAATTTTTCAAAAATCTTTGTTTAGTGCAGCCCTACACCATAAGAAGAGTCTCCATGCAAAATTTCAGCCCTTTAGGTCCAGCTGTTTGGTCTGTGCGTTGTGAGTCAGTGAGTCAGTCAGTTACGGAACTGTTTTATGTATATAGATTACTACTGAAAAGCAGCGCTGTACAAACAGCTGGTAAAACAAGCAAGGAATATTAAATCAAACTAAATTAAAGCAAAAAAGAATTCGCCCAAACATGAAGAAACGCAAAAATATTCCAGGTAGTCTCCTCTAACGAAACTACCGCGGGTTATTAACGTATGATTACTTATCATTTGCTTACCTCTTTTTTTACGTAGGATTACGTTCCTCAATAATGGTTCTTGGAAGAGAAAAAAATTGTCCTGCGTCGCGAGTTATAATTTTGGCAGTGCGCCCAACTCCGTAGCAGTAAACAGTTAAACAGAGAAGTACCAAAATGCGTAAAAAAAAAATGTAAGCAAACGATAATTAATCCTACGTTAATAACCCGCGGTAGTTTCGTTAGAGGAGACTACCTGAAATACTTTTTATTATTATTATTATTATTATTAACGCATTTTGATACTTTTTTGTTTAAGCCCGTCTGCACACGAAGCAACTCAAAAGAAACTGATTACCGACTCAAATCACTAACCAGTCCGTAATGAGTCGCAACCTATGTAATTGAATGGAGCCACGCACACGGCGCAACTGGTTACAAACCCGTCCGACGGGTTTGTAACCAGTTGCGCCGTGTGCGTGGCTCCATTCAATTACATAGGTTGCGACTCATTACGGACTGGTTAGTGATTTGAGTCGGTAATCAGTTTCTTTTGAGTTGCTCCGTGTGCAGACGGCCTAACTGTTTACTGCTACTGGGTTTGGCGCGCTGCCAAAATTATAACTCGCGACGCAGGACAATTTTTTTTTCTCTCCCAAGGACCGTTATTAAGGAACGTAATACTACGTTAAAAAGGAGTCTCTTCTCGAAGATCAGTTCAACACGTCTCTGGTTCGACGCTAAAAAAGTTAGTCGACAGTCTCCCTATGGGTAGTTCAGATGTAACCTTCGACATTTTATTAAATCTAGTTTCCTAATAAGGTGCTGCAATTGGACAAGATGGGAATCGGCTGGGACAACCGGGCAGGAACATTTGTAATAAATACAATTGCATAGATTGCCGCACTTAAGGGGATGGTGGACTTTCAAAATACCAAAAATCGAGCAAAAATTGGAATTTTTTTGGGGGGTGTATTAATATTTTAAAAACATGTAAATATTGGAATGAAATGCATTTAAAATGTGTAGTGAAAAGAAAAATGAAAAATTGGTGGCTTTAGAGTAGTAAGTATTAAAGGTAGATTAAAAAATTATCTTTTAAATGAATTTTTCTCAAAATGAGAAATTTCCAGATTGGCAAGTCTTTAAAATGCTCCTCGCGTCATAATTTTTGACGAAATTTCATGAAATTTATAATAAAGATTCCTGAAATACACCAAAATAAAGTTATGTATCCATTTTAGGATTCGAGGTCATTTAGGTTATAAAAGTTTAACTTTAGTGTAGAAAAGTACAAAAATTTCGCGAAAATTCAGAGTACAAGCATAAAAATATTTTCTAAAAATTAACTATTCAACGAAAGTACAAAAAAATACATAACTTTGATCAGAAATTATTTATAAGCAATATAAATGCAAAATTAAGGGGAAAAGTTAAAAATTGAGTCTCAAGGAGCATTTTAAAGAAGAGTAATTTAATTTAAATTTTTTAATTATAAAATATTTTTTTTTAAATATTTATAAAATTTTATAAGGTGTTTAATATTGTTATACTTTAATGAATATATATACAAAATTTCATATCTCTGTGGTAAAAATTTCAAAAATCGTTTTGAAAGGTCCACCATCCCCTTAAAAACATCGGATCAAGAGTTCTCAGTAGGTAAATACAGTGAAACTTCTCTATGGAGGCCAGTCATGTTTCCGAAAAAAGGGGTCGTTTGGAAGGGGTGGCCCTTCAAAAAGGGTTTCTTTCATAATATTGGCTGTATGGGGCCATTAATCGGTACTGAACTCAATAGGCCGTTGAGAGGGGTGGTCGGCTGGAGAAGTTTCACCATGTTCCCAAAATATTGGCGTAGAAATTAAATTTAGAATGTGTCAAAATTAGGTGGGTAGCGGAATGCTAATTGACACCAGAGACTGCCCCTCAGCTGGAAAATATAGAGCTGTCAAAATAAGACATCATAATTATGATGTCTTATTTTGACAGCTCTATATTTGTTAAATAGATCAGTAAATTTTCAAAACAGGAATACACAACTCCTTAAAATCCGCAATGCCATTCAAAGGATGGTTACATGTTTCAAACAAATGAATGAATGGTTCATCGCATGATCAGAGGAACATTAAGTGTGACTGTCTGCAAAGGCCAATGAACAATTACAATGAAATGTGAAATGAATAGAAGGGCATTTGTGAATTGTGCATAGTGACAATCCCATCTGATGTTCCTCATTAGATCCCCTTAATGAGTTCCAAACGTGTAGCCAATCCTTCAATTACGTTGTGGATTTGAAGTTGTCATCTGTTCGTCTTTGCGTTTTCCCCCGAGTTTCCTGTAAGACTAATTTTATTTTAGATTTTACTCCATTAATACGAACTTCAAATATGGAGTTTTATCCCATCATGTCATCTGATGACTGTTTTGATGATAATCAGTTTTGATTGAGTAAGATATGGAAATAAATATCCCGATCCATATGGTATTGTATACGTTGATGTGATTAGACAAAACAATTGACAAACGTTTCCGTTTTATTAAAGCTCAATTAACGTTACAGCTATATCGCTGTGCATATTAATGCGGTATAGTCTCGTTCAGCATCCATTTGTAAAATTAAAATTATTAATACAATTTATAGAAATTTTCCGTTTCACATCTAATGAGTGTCTTTCGTCTCTGTATATCATTTTATTTACGAACCGAGTAAGAAAATGTTTCCTTGAGTTGTTACCGAGGGAGTAAAGGGTACTTTTCAGCAGTCTCTGAGTTTTCTCCGTATTTTCTTGCAAATATTATTTTCTGCTCTGACTGGTTCTGTCCTAGTGTGTAGACGTATCGAGCTGGTTCGAATGGTTATATATATATATATATATATATATATATATATATATATGTCCAGGATTTAGTGGGGAAAGAATGATTACTCTAAATTTAAAGGGGGCTTAGTAATAAATTTATTGTCGTGGCGTAATTCGCCACTATCTCATATCTTATTTCGAAACGCATCGCAGAGAAAGTATTTTACGGGGTGAACTTGATTCACGTAAACTGAAAAACCAGGAAGGGAATCTATAAAGTGTAACAAAACTAGCTCCGCCTCGGCCTCATCTTCGGTGCAAACGTCACGCGCATGCGCGATGGCTTTAGATGGTAAAAAACAATAGCGTTTTAATCAGACGGCGGGAAATTCTTGATTGAGACAGTCACGCGTCGCGCGGGGAGCTTGATGAGTTCTTGATTAAAATTAACAGATTGAATCAGGTAGGAAATTATTGGGAAAATAAACTATGTTAGATGTATTAATTGTAGTTCTTTGCCACCGGCCTTTTAACTAATTGACTGCTATAACTTTAATAATTATGTAGATATAGATTAAGAAAGAGTAAGTTTGGGTTTTAGACGACGTACTGGGAAGGGTGTAGTAGCGAGCGCGTCATATATATATATATATATATATATATATATATATATATATATATATGTATATATATATATATATATATATATATATATATATATATATATGTGTATATGTATATATGTATATATGTATATATATATATATATATGTATGTATGTATATATGTATATATATATATATATGTATATATGTATATATATATATATATGTATATATATATATATATGTATATATGTATATATATATGTATATATGTATATATATATATATATATATATATATATATATATATATATATATATATATATATATATATATATATATATATATATATATATATGTATAAATACATATATATATATATATATATATATATATATATATATATATATGTATATATATATATATGTATAAATACATATATATATATATATGTATATATATATATATATATATATACACATATATATATATATATATATATATACATATATACATATATATATATATATATATGTATATATTATGTATCCAATACCATAATACCCGGTGCAGGACCAGTGTGGCGGTGTATAACGCAGCTGTTCAGCATCCTCTCTTCACGGTGTCTCGAGACTCGAATGCGACCATCGTGGTGTTGCAGACAGAACCGTGACTCGTCAGTAAAGACAATTTTATTCCATTCTGCCGTCCACATCCTTCTGTCATCGCACCATTGGCGGCGGAGACGTCTGTGGTTCTGCGCGAAGGATAGGCAAAGCAATGGACGTCTTGCGGACAGACCACTCTGCTGTAAACGGCGTCGAATGGTATGCGCAGACACTGGATGATGCGTCACAGACTGCATGTGCTGTGCTATGGTTCATGATGTGACTGAGCGATCCGTCACTGCCATGCGCACAATTTGCCTGTCTTCACGTGAAGTGGTGCGCTGAGGTGGATGCGATCGAACACGCCGGTCCGTCGTACCCTCCTGCATCCAACGATCACATATCCGCATTACAGTTGTTTGGTTTCGTCCAACACGACTACAGATTTCCCTGAAAGATAATCCACAATCTCGGTAGACCACTATCCTTCCTCTGTCGAACTCGGATACTTGATCAAAAGATGACCGCTGTTTTCGACGAGGCATAATTGATCGTTTTTTTGAAAAAAACCACAAGAAAAACACAATTGCCGAACTTGAAATCGTCGAAATCTCCAAGCCTTAAATAGCGCTTTGAAGTGGCGCCACAGGCGCGCGTGATGTGCGTCTGCGCTGAAATTCTAATCATTTGCATATCTCACCTCCGCTAATGCATGTTGTAAATTTCATGTCATTTGCATGTTTCCTTCAGGGTGTTGCATTTACAGTGGCCAGCAGTGTATGTTTCTAAATAATACAAATTTCTGTATTTGGTGATGAAAGTGCTCGAAATGTAAAACTGTTAATGCTATAGGTATATTTGAAAATTTCTTCTGTATGATATTGTCAGATGTACAGGGTGATTTTTTTTTTAAACTCACACTACTCAGAGCCATCTGTAGCGCGATCTAACAGGCGGATTTCCACCAAAATTGATAGAGGGACTAAGGACGACATGGGAAAGAGTTTCCGTGAAAAAAAAAATATATATAAAGTTCCAAAAGTCGCGATAGGGGAAGATCGGAAATCACCCTTTACCTTTCTTTATAGCTCGAAATTCTGGCGCTGTTGTCGACTACGCAGTCATGAATTTGCATTTTTATTTTTTACTTGCGTTTTGGGCAAATTCTCTGGTGCGCCGATAACAACAGTGTCATATCTTCCCATATCGGTGACTTTTGGATTTTTTTTTAATTCCCGGAAACTCTTTCCCATGTCATCATTAGTTCCTCTACCAATTTTGGTGAAATTTCGGTTGATAGATCACTCTACAAATGGCTAAGAGTAGTGTCAATTTAATAAAAATCACCCTGTATTTTACAGACAATATGGTCTATAAAATTCAACTGAGAACTATATATCCACGTGGTAAAAGCGTTAGGTTGGCTCTACAGTTAACACTAGGTCCTAAATTTAATTTCCTAGTCAAAATAAAGAACTCACTACAAAATTGAAGTTTACCGATGTACCGAAAGATCATTCTTAGTTAAACGTTTAAAAGTACTACACGCATAACAAAGCAAAAGATATTTTCCATAAAATTTCCCACTTTTGGATTTTTTTTTAATTCTCTGAAACTCTTTCCCATGTCGTTTAAAAGTACTACAAGCTTAACAAAGCAAAAGATTTTTTTTAAAAAGTACTACACGCTTAACAAAGCAAAAGATATTTTCCATAAAATTTCCCACTTTTGGATTTTTTTCTAATTCCCGGAAACTTTTTCCCATTTCTTTTGCTTAACAAAAAGATATTTTTCATAAAATTTCCCACTTTTGGATTTTTTTTTAATTCCCGGAAACTCTTTCCCATGTCGTTTAAAAGTACTACACGCTTAACAAAGCAAAATATATTTTTTAAAAGTACTACACGCTTAACAAAACAAAAGATATTTTCCATAAAATTTCCCACTTTTTGATTTTTTTTTAATTCCCGGAAACTCTTTACCATGTCGTTTAAAAGTACTACACGCTTAACAAAGCAAAAGATATTTTCCATAAAATTTCCCACTTTTGGATTTTTTTAATTCCCGGAAACTCTTTCCCATTTCTTTTCCTTAACAAAGCAAAATATATTTTCCATAAATTTTCCCACTTTTTGATTTTTTTTTAATTCTCGGAAACTCTTTCTCATGTCGTTTAAAAGTACTCACGCTTAACAAAGCAAAAGATATTTTCCATAAAATTTCCCACTTTTGGATTTTTTTTAATACCCGGAAACTCTTTCCCATGTCATCATTAGTTCCTCTACCAATTTTGGTGAAATTCCGGTTGATAGATCACTCTACAAATGGCTAAGAGTAGTGTCAATTTAATAAAAATCACCCTGTATTTTACAGACAATATGGTCTATAAAATTCAACTGAGAACTATATATCCACGTGGTAAAATCGTTAGGTTGGCTCTACAGTTAACACTAAGTCCTAAATTTAATTTCCTAGTCAAAATAAAGAACTCACTACAGAATTGATGTTTACCGATGTACCGAAAGATCATTCTTAGTTAAACGTTTAAAAGTGCTACACGCTTAACAAAGCAAAAGAAATTTTCCATAAAATTTCCCACTGTCCACAATTCATGCATGGGCATAATACATAATGAATTATAAAAGCATTTTGAAACTTTTGAAACCTGATTCATATGACTTGAATTTATCAAACAATATTGAATAAATTATTTTATTATTCTTATAAAGATCAGTCAAATATTTCAGTTTTTGTTTACAATCTGTGTATTATATTAAAATTCAGTCAATTTATATTCAATATTAGATTAAAAATTGAGCATAGGATTAACAAACCATTCTGTTTATTTAAGAGTAATAAGATATTTATGGCTTATTATCCCCACAGTAGACTTTTGCTGAGCTAAGAAAATTTAAAATATGTAGCGTATTATGTTTAAAATAGAGCTTGAATGTTGATAGCGATTTTAAATTGAGGCAAATAAGTTTTTTTCTATTTATTGATGCATAGTGTTTGTAAAATTAGCAATTAAATTACACTGCTCTCTTGAGAAATGTTGAAAGTTTTGCATATGGAGAGATGAAAGGAAACGGGAAATTGGAGGTGAAAAAAATTTTAATTTACATACTATGTTTTTGATAAGTTAACTAACTTTAGCGTAATTTTAGCAAATTTGATCCCTCTTCTGCTTAATTATTATGGGTATTTTTAAGGAAAATGCACAGTAGACAATTATTTTATTTAATGACATTAGTGAAATGCTTCCAAGATACTTAATAAAATTAGGCAAAGCTCTTAAAGTTTTATTTTCGTAAAGGTGTTAGACATGCTGGGATGGCATTAAGCAATTTCGAGTAAAACTTCTAAAGCATAAGAGAATTTTTTTTTCTCGAGTGGGTGGAATATTAAATAAAAGAATGTATAAACTGTAACATTTCTGTTGCGAAGCATCCTGGAAATTTTGCCTCCAATCCTATAATTTCTTAATTTTAATCATTGCGTATTTATTTATCAGGATAAAAATTTCTTTTAAATGCATCCGTACTAAATTTGGTTTTGTTTGCGAAAAATAATTTGCATTTGCCTAGTTATAACGTTAACCGTCATAATGAACGAGTAAATTCATCATAATCCTTGTCCTCATTTACTATTTTATAGTAAAACTAGATGAAAACCAGCGCTTCGCTACGAAGTACATTCAAATTAAATACAATGGTCAATGTATGCAATTAATGCTACAAATATGAATAAATATACATATTTATATTAAATACAACGATGAATGTATGCAATTGATGTAAAAAAAAATATATATATTTATAAAAAAATCGTAACGGATATTTTTATAGACAAAATAATCTATAAGAAAATATTCAAATTAAATCTAATAGAACATACTAAAGAATATAGTACTGTTAATATAGTACAGTTTGAGGAACATATCTTTTACTGTATTTTAATATTTTTTTGGATAATTTCGAATCGTCTGCCGCATTAGTAAGAAAAAAAATATTTTTTGTCTATTTCGTTGTTATGCACGTGACGATAAATTAATTTAAAGTACCAGAAAAAGAAATCCCGTGACCAGCATTTAATAAATTAAATTCTAAAAATTAATCTTTAAAAATTCACCAAAAATCAGGAAATGGAGGTAAAAATTCGAAAAAAATTTCATTTTGAAGGAATTTTTATGATCTTTCTTGTGATATAAATTTTATAACCCTCAATGTATTATTTTAAATGCAAACGTAAAAAAATTTTAAAAAACAGCTTAAAAATTTAATTAAAAAAAATCTAAGAAGAATTTTTAAAAAATCTTTCTTAGTGCACCCCTACACTATAAGAAGAATCGCCATGCAAAATTTCAGCCCTTTAGGCCCAAAGCGGTTTGATCTGTGCGTTGTCTGTCAGTCAGTCAGTCAGTCAGTTACGGAACTGTTTTATATATATAGATTATGTTCACACTTTACATTAACATAAAATATTGTTAGCGGTTTTCAGGGTAAAATAAAGCGTTAATTTTTTGTACACGTACCAAAAGTCTTTATTCAATATGCATCGGTAATTTAGAAATTTAAAATACTGTTACAGTATCATAAAAGTTCTGGGATATGCGGAAGGGCAATAACTTTAAGGGGACACAGGACCTTGAAGTTCGACTAAATGAATATAAATATAGTCTCATTCTAACCACAAAAAGTCAAATAATATTAGAAAAAGAATTTTTTTTCTTTATACATATAAAGTACATATAGTCCGACCACAGTACGAAGAACCACGGTTGGCATAGTGCCAAGACGATTCTATTCACGCTGTAGGTAAGGCTGCTGAGGAAGGAGGGGGGGAAAAGTCTCGTATTCTCTCGACATTCTTTAGAATCGGTTACTAACTGCGCTTACTTGCTTTTTCCTCGTCTGTTATTTTGATTATTATATTAAAATTACTGAATTCTTTACCCAACACAACTGCTCGGAATAAGCCGTTCCGTAGTGATTGTAAACGTATAATACACAATGTAATTAAATTGTGTGATAAAGAAGCACTAGAAGGAAATGTTATTGTTCCACTTTCGCAATCCCTAAAGAGAGCTAGTGGAATGACCGGGATATCAATGTCCAGTGTAAAAAGAATACGCAGAGAAGCAAAGGGTGAAGAAACTCCAAAATTTGAATCTCCGAGGAAACGTCAGAAAAAAAAGAACCACCGAAAACGTAGCTTTAGATAATTGTGATTGTGATGTAATCCGAAAATATCCACTCCTATAAAACTCCTATTTTTTAAATAGATTTGCTTCTTTCTTTTTATTATTTTGAAATTATTATTCACATATTCGATCAAAAATAAAGTTTTAAAAAATAACTTTAAAATTGCGGACAAAAAGCAGTCTGAAATACATTCCGTATTTCATGAACAAACACATCCGAAAATATGACGTTTTCCCCTATTTTCTAAGTAGACTAGCTTTTCTCGCGCATGCGTAACAGCTTCCAGGGACCTTGCTTCCGTGGTCGGACAATATCTTTAAATATGTCATATCTAAAAATAGAAATTGTAAATCTATAAATAATATTCAAATTAGCAGTTTACAATTTTATATGATCAACTGCTTATTTGAGTTTGCGTGCAGCGTTACTTTTAAACTATCAACAGGAAACTGATAAAACTAAACTCATATGTATATTTCATGGATTTCTACATTTTAAAGTCAGAAAAATGTGCAGTTCTGGAATACGTTTTTATGTGGGAATAATTGTGATAATTGTGGAAATAATTGTTAAGTTTTCCATTTTTATGTTCAATTTTTGATTTAAATAATATTTATTACAATTTATTTGATCTTAAATTACAGGTAAATATATTACAAGAGTATTCTGACCATTAATTATTTTCCGTAAGCATATATCTCAACTTTATGATGCGCGCAGCACTTTATGATTTTTAATCACCAGTTATTCCTATAAGATTCTAAACTGCTAATTTGAAAATTATTTATAGACTTATAATTTCCATTTTTATATATGACATATTTAAAGATATGTACTTTATATGTATAAAGAAAGATAATTTCTTTCTCTAATATTATTTGAGCTTTTATGGTTAGAATTAAACCATATTTATAGTCATTTCGTCGAGTTTCAAGATCCTGTGTGAGAAAAAATAATAGGTATGTCTTAACAAGGCAAGTCTTAACAGCTAATATTTTGCCAGATCGTCCTTCCCAAAGTACAGCTTAATTCACGGTACATATGTCGTAGTAACTCTTAAGTACTTTCTCTAGTGAACGAATGAATTAGTTAAGGTGACTGCCTACGTTGAAAATGTCATTTTTTGACTATTTTGGTCAACTTCATATTTTGCAAGAATCTTGTAAATCAATGTTTTCTCTTTTCAAAACCGCTTAGATTTTCACTCTACATCAATTAGAAGCAGAGTTATAGCGATTTTAATAAACATCGTCTAATAGAAAATTGAAGTGACAAACAACTTTAATTGCGTCCCTTTTTTGACTATTTTGGTCAATTTTATTTTTTGCAAGAATCTTGTAATTCAATCTTTTCTCTTTTCAAAACCGCTTAGATTTTCATTCTACATCAATTAGAAGCAGAGTTATAGCTATTTTAATAAACATCGTCTAATACAAAATTGAAGTGACAAACAACTTTCAAGGCGTTTTTCTCAGAATTATGTTTTTTAGCACAAATCTTTACCGTTATCATGATATTTCATATAATAATGCAGATAATTTGATAAAATTTTCAGGAAATGCTTTAGATGCTATTGTTAATGAAATGAAGCACAATAATTGATGTATAATAAATAGTTTTTGGTTTGGGGCTGTTTTTATAAGGAAAGGAATGACGAATTGGGGAAAATTTTCATATTGGAACATAAAATGGTCTGTATTATTTTTGCATTTTAAAATTTCTCTTTGATTGTAGGCCATTTTGAAGATAACTGTTATATGTATCATGTTTAAGAAGGAAATTAAAATAGTAGCATTAGAATTTTGTTCAGAGTGATCTGCGTTTTAGCTAAATTTCATTAAAAATTACTTCAAATTGACCAATTTATAAAAAAGTATGGTATTTACAGGAAAGTTTTTTTTTATTTTTTATTTTTAAATGCTGTTTTAAAAATGAAGTGAGACCAAAAAATCCTTAAAAAACAATTTAAAAAAAAATTGGCTCCGAACGTAGGCAGTCTCCTTAAGTTTATCTGTCATTTTTAATAAGCCTGTAGTACTTTGGGCTTATTGCAATTAGTCTGGATAAAAGCAGGCTGTTTGAGAAACTATTGAGGATTTTCTAATTAGCCTAAATGTGTATAGTCTCATTACAATAAGCCTAAACAATATCAAGTTCATTAGAATTTTGTTGATCATTTTCCAATTAACCCGTTGCATAGCAAAATGACGGCGCTGTTTGCAATTAGCCGGATTTGTCAATTCGTTTACTACACATACATCCTGTTAAATGTATAAATGTTATTTTAATTTAAGTGGGATTTCTGGAGTATGAACACAATGTTTTGATTTTTTAAGAATTGATAATCTTCTCGTCGTGTTACGTGCTTTGTTGAAACGAAGCAAGACTCAGTATTGAAGGACATTGATATAATTTGTTAATCCAAGTGCGAGGATATAGTACTTCATTGATGAAAAAGGAATTTTCCCACACATTCCAGAGCTGACGGGTCCAACTCGCGGCCCCAGATAGCTAGAAACACGGCCCCATAAGATCGTAGAATTGATAACAATCTATCTTATCAGAGAAAATTATCCGTAGATTAACAATCTCGCGTAATTCACGTAATCCCTTTTATGGCACTGCGAACATTTGTGGACAACTACATATTTTTAAAGACGATGCAAACAAAGAGTAAAAATTAAATGAATTTCCGCTGAGCATTTTCAGGCTGCTATGTACTAACCCTATTGGATACGCTCACTTCCATGTTAACCTATGGAGAAAATGTGTCCAATGATTGCCGACTTGGATTCAAAGATTTTTTTTAAAAATTGTACTCCGTAATAAAGAAAGAAATTTTACATCTTTGGGAATTTTTTATTTTTTAAAAATGCAAATAATATTTTTTAATTTAAATCATTCGGGGGTGGGGGGAATCTAGTCTAGTGTGTTTTACACGCTCCCTGTTTTACACGCTCACTTCATTTTAAAGTTAAAGTAAATAAAGAATAAAAGAAAAGAAAAATAGTGCTTACTTTCCACATCACACACACACACATATATGTATGTATGTATATATATATATATATATATATATATATATATATATATATATATATATATATATATATATATATACACTCATGGACAAAAAATTAGCGCACCAAAAAGGAGTCGTCAAAATGAAACGAAATTTTACATACGTAATGACTACTTTGATATAAGTAAATGATAAGAAAATCAAAGAAAAAGGATAATTTATTTCAGAGAAAAAGGCAAAAGAACGGAGGAGTTAATACTCCGTTGGACCCCTCTAGCGCGAATGCACGATGCCATACGATCGGGCATTGAGTCATACAAGTTCTGTATGATGTCTTGAGACATTTCGTTCCATATTTGCTGTAACCTTGCCTCTAGTTCGTTCAAACTCGTGGGATGCCCAACTCGTCGTCCCAAATGATCCCACATATGCTCGATTGGAGACAAATCTGGGGATCGGGCAGGCCAAGGAAGGGTAGTAACAGTGCGGAGACAGTCTTGTGACACCCTTGCCGTATGAGGCCGAGCATTGTCTTGTTGAAAAATGGCTCCTGGGAGCCGTTGCATGAGTAGCAACACATGTGGTTGCAGGATTTCATGAACATACCGCTGGGCTGTCATAGTGCCACGGAACAATACTAGGGATGACCTTGTATTGTAGGCGATGGCACCCCATACCATCACACCAGCTGTGGGAGCGATGTGTCGCTGTACAGCAAAGGTAGGATTGAAGCGTTCACCACAGGCTCTCCACACACGAACACGATTGTCATCACTGCCGAGATTGAATCTGGATTCGTCGCTAAAGACGACCTGGTTCCATTCCGCTGCAGTCCAGTTTCCTCGTGAGCGGCAAAACTCCAAACGGAGGCGTCGATGGGTAGGCGTCAAGGGCAGCACACGTAATGGGCGACGCGATACCAACTGTCCTTCAGCCAGGCGCCTTCGTATGGTTCGAGAAGACACAGAGGTCCCTAGTGAAGGTGCTACCTGTGCCTGGATGGCGGCCGATGAAGCAGTTGGCTGTACGCGTGCATTTCTTACGATGTGGCGGTCTTCTCGACGACTTGTCTGTCGAGGGCGTCCTGAGCCTGGTCTTCGTGTACATGACATCTCTCGGGTCCACTGGTCCCAACACCTCCTCACAACACAATCAGAGCGGCCTAATTGACGAGCTACTCGCCTAGCTGACCACCCAGCTTCCATCATCCCGACGATTCTCCCCCTCTCAAACTGTGACAACTGCTTATATTGTCTTCGAACACGGCGTAATGGCATGTCTATCTCAGCTCTTCCTTTGTAAATGATTCAGCACATTCAAACAAGCTTTGGTTACCTGTTTTATACTCCACAGAGTACGATGTTCAACGCCCTCTACCGGCTATACGTAATGCGCAATCACGCTGCATTTCTAATTATTTGCATATAACCCCGACATGTACCTGCATTGCAAGTTTCGTTACGATTCCGCAATTATTTCTTGGTGCGCTAATTTTTTTGTCCATGAGTGTATAATGTTAGCGGTGGCGATGCACTTCAGGACGGTGAACTCATATCATCAGGAATAATCATGGGGTTTCAGATATTTGTAGACGTGTCCGGGGCAGGCGAAATTGAGAATCAAATCAAAGCAAGTCCAGGTCAAAGTAAAGGCGGCTTGATAGTCCATTAAGAAGGTTTATTGATGGCTTAATCACTGTGTAGTTACAGTTCTTTACCTTAAGTTACATAAAGACATATCGGTAAACTAATCTGGGAATAATGGCTTATTCTGGAGTTTGCCGGACATATCGTAAAATCCCGCATCGCAAGTAGGTGCGACCACCTAAGACGAATGCGAACAGGCAAAACGCGTGAAGAATGCCAAATCTCTCGCCCAAGTACGAGTATATTAAACTTCTGATTGGTCAGATCATGACACTTGACCTCAAATACGTCATATGAGGTGATGTCTTCGAATGTCGTGGAGCATTCGACGTTATATAAGCTCCTGTCCGCGCGTGGATTTAGGGGGAAATATAATAGATTGCTTCGGTTATTCCTAGGTCAAGATTTGGTTGAGGGACAATATTCTATTGCGATAAGATGAAAGAATTTTGAATAGGCGTTTTATATAATGGAAATGAAAGGTTATTGTTTCATATATATATATATATATATATATATATATATTGAAAACTACTGTTTTACTTTTGTTGGCATACATGTCGTTATTCCTTTCAAGCGAGAATTTCATTTACATGAATTGTATGTAAGAAGTGGAGAAAACAATTATATGTGTATACAAGAAAAAACAGAGTTGCATCAGAAAATAAATCTTTAAATAATCTTTATATTTCGTTTTCATGTACATTTCTGTCCAAATCTTACATACACTTAAATAGAATTGTTTTGTTAGCACCGCCGTGATTACGCCTGCGATTTGTAAGTAGATGTACTAGAGATCAAACCCTGGTCTCTGAATACATACGAGAATGATTTTTCTTCGCCAAGAGTCGCAGTTCCTCGCCAGCAGATTGGCGATAGGTTGGTATAATGGGAAAGTACCAAATATACTGCCGAAATATATAACTAAAGTAATGGAAGGAATCCAATTCATGAGCAAAATACTTATAATGTAGGGTCTGGGAGTCTGTATTCATATTTTATTAGCTTAATATTTATGCATGCATGTATAGATCAAATACAAGGTGCACCCATAAAGTAACCAGACAATTTTTTTATAAATAAGAAAAATATTACTTACCTTCAAATAAATTTATCTTGTTCAAAATAATCGCAAAAAGAGTCCATACAGTTTTTCCAGCGTTTCTTCAAGTCATCAAAACACTGTTTATAGGCATTGGAACTAACCGTTCGCAAAATACGCGTAACATTTTATTTAATATCGGAGACGTTTTCAAATCTCTGTCCTTCCATGGCCATCTTAAGCTTAGGAAAAAGGAAAACGTGAGCTGGCGGTAAGTCGGGAGAATATGGTGGGTTATTTATCACTGTAATTGAATGCTGAGAAAGATATTGTTTTACAGAAATTCCTGTATGGGGCCCAGAATTATCGTGTAAAATAAACCGTTGCCCAAAATCAAACAGTTCCTTCCTAACTCGCATTATCATGTTTCATAATCGAAAAAGCTCCTTGTAAAAATACTGATTAATTGTTTGATTTTCAGGAACAAATTCGTGGTGAATAAGTCCTTTGTAATAAAAAAAATGCAACCAGCATCACCTTAGTCTTTGATTTTGGCATCCGTGCTTTTGACATCCGTTCTTTGAAGTTGAAGGGCTTTGGTTCATCTTCAATGCTTTCTCGGTGATATTTAAAGCGGTTGTACCGCTCATACTCTTGTGTTCTTGATAACAATGCATTTCCGAATCATCTCTAAAGTTTCGGTAGCAGGTTTACCAAATTTGTAACAAAATTTAATGTTACAACGTTGTTCCATTCCGAAGAAATTTTTTTTGTGCAATGCCTTCTCAGTAAAGGAAAATTACTACGGCATTTTGATATGTAAACGACTAAATAACCAGTATAAACTGGCTTTAACAAGAGTTGAAATGTCACTCTTTCTAGCCAGGTGATTATTCTTTCACTTTTTTTATTTTATAGTTTGTACTTTTAATTTGTCCGGTTACTTTATGAGCGCACCTTGTATATGTTTTGAATGGACAGGAAATGTGTATTTGATTAATTATATATTTCAGGTCTATACTAACTATGGGGTCCACAATAAATATAAATATTCATCTAAATCAGACTTTAGTCTAACGAACAGCTGTCAGAGGAGTTAACATGAAATGTATATCCCAAGGATCCGCGTTTCCTAACTACACCTTTCACGAACCAATAAAGAAGCATTCAGACAGAATTTAAAAAAATTCTGGAAATATCAGTTCTTTACTTTCATATAAGTGGCCTGTTCGGCTTTTTTGAATTGCCGTGGGGTTGAATCTTTGGAAGGCTATTTCAGGTTGGGTTGCTCCTCTACTAACTAGGTTATTCTAGTGGTGAGCTAATAAGATAGAACGTCCTCAAATCCGCAGTAAACTTCCCCCCCCCCCCACCGGAAGAAATTAGTGTTAACTGGATTATTTACCTATTCAAATCTACTTTCAGCTGATTACTTACCCGTCAAACATTCTTTTTATCTGAAAAAGGAGGTGCATACATTGCTTTAGAATGATTTATTTGAGATGGTTTAATTTGTTCTTGTAAATGGTATTTTTTAAAGATAAAGTTTGTTTTTAAAATTCCTTTTTTTTTTGTTCATATATAAAACCCTTTACAGTGAAAAATCCTGACGATATTTCTGGAAACTGGGGTAAAAGTAATTTTTTATTTTACATCGCAGTGCACGATTAACAATATTAAAGTGGCAGAAAAGTCTCATAGGGATCACTATATTTAAATTCAAAGCACTTAAGATCTTAATGTATAATCTGATTTCTGAAATAGTAACACTTCACTTGACAGCATTTTTTAAAAATAACTGGTCTATGTAACTGATAGAAATTTCCTTTACAGAATGTTTTGTTTTGAATATGAGGAAGGTATTGATCTAGGAAGGTGAAGAATTTATACAAAATGCTGCAGTTTTGAAAATATTACATTACTAATGGAATGGAATGAATTAAATTTATGAACAACATACTTTTAATTTAGGGTCTGGGAATCTGTATTCATATTTTATTAGTTTAAGGCGACAATGGACCATGAAAAACTTTTTTTTATTTATTAACCAATTGCTATGAAATTTTGTATAATTATACAGTGTTGTTTAGAGATGGAAATTCTAAAATTAAAAAAATTCAGAATGTAATTAATTAAGATAATAATTAAAATCAGTTTGTTAATTACTCTATTTAAAAATGCTCAATGCGCATTAATTTTTGTCTCAGATATCTAATTTTCTCTCTTAAGCTAGCTTTATATAGTTATAATAAAAGTTAGTAGCAATATTTGATTAACAGTCATATTTATAAAAACTAGAAAAGAAAACGATAAAAATAGGTCATTTTATGTAAAATTTTACCAAAAAAATTTTTTTATTGTAGAAATTTTAAGTTGTTTTAAAATGGTATAATGAATTGATTACTAAGTTTTATTCTAACATATATAAATAATCATTTTAGGAAATTTTATGAAAATTAAAAAAAAAAAAAAATTATGACGCATGGAGCATTTTGAACTTACCGAAACTGCATGAAAACTTGTTTTGAGAAAATGGTATTTAAAGTGTTAATTTGACTAACATTTCCATTGTTTACGTTTGAAAAAATTCTTATGACTCGGTTAATAATGATCTGATCAACATACTTTTTTTCAATTTAAAGCTGAGGAGTAGCAGAATCATTTTCTGAATGAAAAAAAATCGTTTTGGGGACATATTTTTGTCAATCTGAAGGTCCATTGTCGCCTTAATGTCTATGCACGCATGTATATATCAGACATACTTGTTTGTTTTGGTTAGATATTTGTGTTTGCTGTGTAAAATGTGTCAAGTCCGAAATGGGCTAAAATGAGTTATCAAACCAGACATGTTTGAAAAATCTAGGACTACTGCAATGTACAGAAATCTTAGTCCAATTCCACTCCTAAATACTTTTATTCATCAGTGAAAATTTGGGAAGTCAAGTCCAAAAGGGGATAGATGAGTTATCCAACCAGGCATGTTTGAAAAATCAAGGGATACTTCAGGGTACAAAAAACTACGATTTTGGACTTGACACCCTTTACACAGTCAACAAATATATACAGTGTAAGTTTGATTGATTGTATACTAATTCAGATCTAATTTACCTAATACATATTGATTATGTTGCCAAATTGTAGGTGCGCGACGCATGGGCCATTCAATTTCCGAAGTCGTCAGACAGCTAGGATTTTCAAGGTCGATAGTGTCAAGAGTATACCAAGAATACATGGATGGTGGAAAAAAAATAGCGATCGGGCAAACTGCAAAGGACAATTAGCCTTGACAGTGCGTGGTGAGAGACGGCTCAGGCGTATTGTACGTAGCCAGCGAAGCCAAACATTAGCTCAAATTACCACCCAGTTTAATGACGGTGCCAGTCGTACAGTCAGTAAACGGACTGTGCAACGCTCGCTTCACCGTATGGGTTTCGGGAGCCGTCGACCTACGAGAGTACCATTGCTCTATACTCGCCATCGGGCTGCACGTCTTGCCTGGGCAAGAGAGCACAGAGACTGGAGTGTAGAGGACTGGGAACGAGTAGCATGGAGTGATGAGTCTCGATTCCGACTACTTAACGCCGACGGGAGGCTGAGAATATGGCGTCAGGCTCTTGAAGCCATGGATCCTGCATGCCTGGCTGGAACTGTACAAGGGCATGGTGGCTCAATCATGGTCTGGGGTGTTTTTTCGTGGCACAGTTTGGGATCTTTGGTGCGTGTACCAACCTCCCTCAATGCAATTCAGTACGTAGAGTTGCTGGGTGATCACCTCCATCCGTTTATGCTGTTCTGTTATCCGCACGGTAATGGAGTTTTCCAGCAAGACAACTGTACCTCTCACCAGTCCCGGTTGGCTACTGGGGGAAAAACCCATCATGCAGAAAAACGCACTTGCAGGTTTAAACAACGACTGGCTACTATTAGAATGTTGAAAAAAAAAATTTATCCTGTTCTAATTAAGATAAAAACTTGATTTAAACGTCATTTTAAGCGTAGAAGAACGAAAAAACTTTTAATGCAATAAAATATTTTTTCGAAAATTCGAACAATTTTGTGTCCTGGACCCCCTTAAGAATATGTGTAATATTCACTTCTAAGAAACTCTCAAAGAACTACATTATGCTAAAACTACAATCACTCTATATTGAAACATGAAATCAGAAAATTTATTAGTTTTCAGCCAACGAAAATTAACACGTTAAAATATTAGTTTTTAAAGGAAAATTAGATTAACTAATTAAAAAAAAAACATTTTTTACGTTCTTTAAAATTTACTGCGTTCATAATGCTATAATTAATGATTCTGAATAAAATTAAATGAAGCATGAAAAAGCTACATTCGTCTGAAAAAAAAAATAGAATGTTAAAAATTGACTACTATCATTCGTTTTACATCTTCCTTTACCCATTATCTGAAGTTTATAGTTAAAAAATATATTAAATCAAATATTTTTTAGGCAAATGTAAAGTAAAATTTAATTAGTGCTTTTTAATGTTAACAGGGAAATAACGACACAAAATTTTCCGTCTGCACTTTAATGAAAAGTAATTGGTAAGCCTTTCAATATAGCCTTACAATGCATTAGCCCGATTAATAATCAAAATGACTAAGAAGTTTCTTCTAAAAGAACTTTTAACTAATGGCTCAGATTGATCTGCGTATCATTATATAAAGATGTATCCAATGTCGTAAAATAAATAATTTAAACTCAAAGCACTTAAATCTTGCATGAATATAATTTTTTTTTCTCTTGAACTTCAAAATTTCTTTTAAAAAATCCTAAAGTAAGTTTTTGCAAATAAGACTGTTTAAAATTTTTATCAAGCTGCTTCATTTTTATTTTACAGTTCTTTTTTCAAAAAAAAGGTCTGCAAATTATTTTCTCCCATAAAAAAATTACCTTAAAAGCATAAAATTTGAAGCTGACTGAACAGCATTATAAAAGAGAATTGTCGACAAAATGTATGTAGAATCTTTACTAATTTTCTCTCATCAAAAACAAACAAAAAAAACAAACAACTTAAACGCATAAAATTTAAAGATGAGCAGCATTAATAAAGTAAATAGTCGACAAAACGTATGTAGAATCTTTACGAATTTTCTTTGAAAATGAATTTCAATAACAAACATTGGGAATCCGCCATTTTTGCTTCGTCCATTTAAAGCTTACTGAACTACATTATAGAACAGGGGTGTCCAACCTTTTAGCTTCCTTGGGCCACACCGAAAGAAGACGAATTGTTTTGGGCCGCACAAAAATATACCTAAGATTAAAAATAATTGATGAGTAAAAAGTATAATATATAGTTATCATATTTATTTCATTATAAATTTTATTAAAGATAACTACAGGAGTCATATTAATGTGACATTTGCCATTGCATTTGAGAAACTAATGCATCAAAATCTGGGTCAATTGAAGTTGTCGCAATTCTCATGGAGTTCTCAAAATGTTCATCCGATATTTTGGCTCCAATTTGACTGTTAGTGTGCTTCACTCTAGTGCCTACTAATTTTAATATCACTAAAAATATGAAATATTAAAACTGTAAAAACTTCACATTTCATTTTTTAGTGTAATTAATATACATAAATTACATACGGAATTTTGTATAGAATTGAAAATATTTCAAATAATGTATTATCTATTTGTTGAATGAATAAAGCAGGATCTGTAATGGCCGCCTGCCATCATCTTCATGGCGGGCTATTGATATAATTTTTTTTTTTGGCTTTGAGCTCTCCGTCTGGGTCGCACTAATACTTGCTTTGGGCCGCGGGTTGTACACCCCTGTTATAGAATAAAATATTTGACAAAATGTATGTCGAAGCTTTGAAGGCCAGAGGTAACCTAGCGGTAGATCGTCGATTTTCGGTACTGAAGTTCCTCTTATCGAATCCCGGCAAGCGCCGTTAAATACCTTCGTATCAAGTCCGGATATGGGCATGTTAAATCCGTACATCGCAAAGTCCCTCTATGTGGTCAGAGAGGGTGGTAGAGGGTACGATCCCAACAGATGCCGCCCCAGGGGGTGCTCGGTCAAAATTTAGGTGGCACCTGGCTCAATCGGACTACGACCCTTGTGGTATCCTTTGTGGGTCATTAGAAACTAGCCGGGTTTCGCCTAGCTATGCTCAAGCCATCCGTGTAACATATTTATGTACTTCGGGCCCCACAAAAGAAAAAAAAAAGCCTACAAATGTATTAAATTCAAGTGAATAAATTCTTTCAATTTTCATTCCCGTCGCTGCCGACAGATGGCAGCACCACTGCACCAGATGATTTGGTTTCTCAGCAGTGAGTGATTTTAGAATGAAAATATCTCTAAAACTATTGAATTAACAGAATAAGTGTACGCAGAAAAAATTATCAGTTTTCGAAGCTCTTTCCAAATATGTAACATTTATGTACTTTCATGAGAAAAAAAAATACACCGTTTCCTGTATATTTGTCGGCCATTTTTTTTCGAGGATTGGTCTGCCCGGATGAGTTACGGTCACGTGATCTCTCGACTTCCACTTGTCTGTTTATTAGTACAGACAAGAAACCACAAAACGCTCCAAAACAATACATTTTACTGAAAATTCAACAAATTTCACTCTTGGTCGTAGGTGTTAGGAAGAGAGGATGAAATAATGAATAAGAATTAAGAACTCAATAACAAGATTTCAGAACTCAGAAGTAAAATAATGCATACAAATAACAAAGCGTAAATGATTTCACAAAGTTACATTCGAAAGAGAAGTGCGTCTTCTGATGCGTAACTGCAATAAAGAGGTCTCTTAAATCGAAAAATTATGCAAATAGTCATTCGCATAACAGTATTTTCCAATGGCAGCTTTTAAATCCCTTCGCTTTAAAGCTTAGCATTTTAATTGAACTTTCTCGAACTCGCAGGATTCTTTTGTCAACATTGCATAAAATATGCCTTTTGAAAGAGCCGTATTAAGCTGAAGCTTTGTAATGAAACTTCATGGGTAAACATAGAAACGTATGTGTGGTAAATATGTATTCAACAAAATTAGCCGAAACTAGATGGATCGATTTTTTTTTTCTCAAAGGTGCTAATTGAAAATTAAACGACCTGAGTGAAACATATATAGACATAGCGAAAACGTAACTAATAGAACCGAAATCTATAAAAATGATATAAAAATACTCCATTTAATTCACAAAATAATAAAATAAAATCAGCTAAGTTTGTGGTAAATAATAAGGCTATCCGGGAAGCTATTAAAGAAGCCTTCAGGCGCCTTCGAAAATTGCGTTTCGTTTATCTTGACGTGTGATGACTTTAATAAGGGAATTTTTTTATAAAAACTCTAACAAAGTGGGGTTGCGTAATCAGCGGAATAGTTGGATTTTATTTTTCATGAGGAATTTTTAAAATAAAATCGAACCTGCAAGCCCTTAACACAATATGGATTCTTAAAAGATATTACGAAGCATTAAGGCTGATGTGTACTAACCTTATTAGATTCGCTCGCCTCAATGTTAACCTATAAAGAAAATGTGTCCAAGGATTGCCGGCTTGGATTTAAAGATTTTTTTTAATTGTACTCCGTAATAGAGAAGAAATTTCCCACCTTTGAGCATTTTTCAATTAAAAAATGCAAATAATATTTTTAAATTTAAATTATTCAAGGAAAAAAATCAGGTTAGTGTGTTTTAAACGCTCCTGAATTCATTTGGTGGACGCAATTTATAAAATGAATCCCTCTGCAAGGTTCAGGAAAGTTCAGGCTACGTGCAAATACCATTTCTTATTGGATTAACAGCATTTATGTAGCTGTCAATAGTAGAGACGTTTTCTCCATAGGTTAACATTGATGTGAGGGAATCCAATAGGGTTAGTCCACAACACCCATAGGCCCAGATCATTGTCAAAGTCTTTCTCCCCATCAGCACTCGTGCTTTCTCTTGCCCAAACAGTTTGCCTGAACTAAGTCTTTGACTCTTTGTTCAGCCTATCTGCCAATCTTATATGATACAGCAAAAGGCTTCCTTCTTAAGTTGTGTTCCAAGTTTCGGCTCGAGGCAAAGCCGGAGTCGTTGACATCCTCCCCCCCCCCCCTCAAACGGCGCGGTGGCCCGGTTGGCAAAGGCGTCGAGCCAGTGATCTGACGGTTGCGGGTTCAATGCCGCTCGCTTACAAAATCCACCACCGTGGTCACTAAGAGTGGCCCATGCACGTAAAATCTGTCATGGCTGCAATGTCCTCCAAGTTCTCAAATTTACCTCTGGAGGTGCGGGGTCAAGTGTTCCGGTCTCGTCACTTGACTCCGTTCTAAATTACGGGACCGGCTTGTAGGGGGTAATGCTGGCCACCTATACGGTGCCCCCTTAAATGAATGGCCAGTAGTCTCACCATTTACTGGGAACAAATGGCGTCATAGCCAATCTTCTGGGAATTTCTAATAAATGAATAAACATCCCCCTCCACCGTTAGGGATTCCGATTATGACTTTAAATCTGCAGATGTTAGAATAAAAGTTGGTCACTGTTGCCATCTCCCGTTTACTGCTGCCTTTCAGATACTTGAAGCTAGCGAGTGACGGCTGGCGAAAGTTTTTTCGAAGAACTGTTTCCGTATTTTGCAATATTTTATGTTGTCTGTGTCCATGTACATTGTGTTGGTGTTTTTTCGTGAAGGAAATATTATTTTTAGCGACTCTCGGAGATTCATTGTTTATATAAAACTTATAACTGTTATATAAAAAATGCACTTAACAGTTGATATTAGCATTATAAATATTAATTCAAATTTTAATTTTGATGGCATGAATCTAATATCATTTTGAGGAATATGAGAAACGAGTTCGAAAATCTCATGGAAATATATCTGGATTATACACTTCAATCACCACATAAATTGCTGTTTTTGTGTGAAAATGGAAAACAACTCTTAAAAGTTGGGGGTATTTCTAAGGGCATCAAACTGAAGTATTAAAGAATTTTGTTTTAAATTTGTATAATGACGCTCGGTGGCGTAGTGGTTAAAAGCTTCAACCTGCCACACCCCACGTCCAGGGTTCGACCCTGAGTCTGGGAAAGGTCGACTCACGCTTTTCATCCCTTGAGTGGGTCGATAAAATGAGGACCAAGAATGCTTGGGAACTAACTGTGGATAGGAACTAACTGTGGGCGTCAGGTTGACCAGCTGACCGAGAGGTATGCTGTATGGCACCCCAATCCCACGGTCATGAAAGTGGAGATGGGCACCGCAGGCCTTGGTCTACTGTGCTGAAAAGCAATTCGGACTGTTGTGCCATGAGTTAGTTATAATGAATGCAGTTTGAGATTAACTTAACCCTTCTACGGTCGCGCCCGTGTACAAAGTGCAGCATTTTCGCAATTTTGAATGATTTGTTTTACATGTAAGGTTTGAATGTTCTAAGCAGTTTCTATTTATAGCTACACCCTTTCTAACGCAGGTCTGATTTTCGGACCCTTGTATTCCTTTCCATTCATTGTTAGTCGTGATTTAACCGTGATTATACTAGATTACTAGCTGAAGTACCCGGCGTTGCCCGGGATTTTAAGAAGGTTTGTTAACCAAAATCAATTTAAAAACTTAACACAGTATAAATTACATAGCCAAAAAAATAAAAAAGCATGTAAAATGTTATGCATATCGCAGTATTTTGGTAGATGGAGTCTTTCATCATTGTACCACTAAAAACTGTAAAGTAAAAATGTCAAATTGTGGAATGTTTGTTAACCAAAATCAATTTAAAAACTAACCAATTTAGCAAAATTTAACCTTCTATCTTTGGAGCAAAAGAAGCTGATAAGTAAAGCATAAAATATACATACATTTATAATAAACCACTAAAAGCTGAAAAGGAAAAATGTCAAATTGTCTTTTGGAAAGTAAAGCTGAAAAGTAAAAATGTCAATTTGTCGAATGTTTGTTAACCAAAATAAATTTAAGAACTAAACACAGTATAAATAACATAGAAAAATAAGCATGTGAAATGTTATACACCCAAATAATAAAAAAAAATACGACAAAAGCAGGAGCTGATGTACTCGATCAAATGTGCGGCTATTACACGGTATCCCGCATATCAGGAAGATGGACAATCTCATTTTTTTTTTACGTTTTTGGACACAGTAGGAATCGATGCATGTCCTTAGATGCATTAAACCAGACAGTTTTGAAATAAGGTGGTTGTATCTGCATTCTTTGGCCTTTAATTATAAATATATCTCAATATTATCAACATTTTGTATCTTGTCATAAAACGCAGAATTATTATTTTCAATTTGAGAAAAAAGTTTATTACAAAAGGAATAATCGAAGTCGAAAGAGACGTTGCACTTTGTTCAGCACGCGCCTGCTGGTGTTCCAAAAATTGGCGCGCCCGCTGAAGGGTTAAATTCAAGGATAAAGGAAGACAAAATAAGGAAAATAAAAGAAAAAATCTCATTCCCAATTCAAAGTACAATATCACCAAAAAAAAATAAGAATATAATAATTACCATTATCAAAATCGGTACTACTTCTATGAATATACATATCTTGTTATTAAAACATGGTATTATAACTGTTATGATACCAAAAGACAATTGAGTTCAGAAATAATTCGAAAATATTGACTACACAAGAAAAATTGCAACAAGCAACTTGTTTATATAATGCTTTCATAAAATGACTTCGAGAAATCCATTCAAAAAAAGAAAAAAAAATCCGATTTCGAGTCGCATCATCGAAGAGAAATCTGAAATATTTCATTTCCCTCAATACTTCGCAAATATATCATGTTCTGTTGTTGAAGTCGCCGTAGGCATTCGAAAGATTCACTCCGGTTGCAATAGAGACTTTTTGCAATAATATATTTTTCCTTTTGAATATAATACTCGTGTACCACAGATGATAGGCTACTGCTCTTACCTGGCAAACAAAAATATTTCGAATGTTGACATATGGGATTAAAGCTAAAAGATACGAATATTTCATGCTCACGGGCACTTTTTGAATAAAAAGGTTTTCAAATGCTATCCTTGAACATTAATTATTAAAATTTTCCTTAAGCATAAAAAAATAACCAGTCTTAGCAGTATATTTGTATAGTAGGAAAGTAAACCAGTTTTTATATCGAGACGTTTATTTCCTCACAATTTTTTTATTCTACTTAGCTTAGGACTTTTAAATTTCTTTGCTTTTTTAATGTCGAAAGATAAGATGTGTCTGCCGCACTTGAAAAAAAAAAAAAACTCGTAAAAAATACTCTACTCGCCTTCCCACAAAAAATATTTAATACTGGAAATAAACTGCAACAGAGAACTCGCACCAACAATTGCTAGACCTAAAACAAGGCATTTTAAATGAATGAAAACAAACCATGAGAACTTAAAATGCTATAGTACGAGGATAGGCTGAAAAGTAATGCACACATGCTAACCCATTTCTCCCAACGTGTAACAAGTTTTCTCATTCCGTCACTGAAAAATTCTTCCGAATTTTCTCGAATCCGCGACTTGATAGCTGCCTTCAGCACATCGTCCGAGGTGTAATGATTACCCTTTAGGTCTCTCTTGAGTAGAGGAAAAAAATAATAATTGCAAGGCGCAAGATCGGGGGAATAAGGAGGGTGTGGAATCGGTTCAAACTTCAGGTTCCGCAGAGCCTCTCCAGTCCGACGCTGTTCTCGCCTGTGAGACGGCGTGGTACCCATCGAGCACAGATTTTACGGTATCCCAATCGTTCTATAATGAAGCAGACACATTCCTTGGATACTCCATTATGGTTTGCGATACGCTTTTGAGTGATTGCGCCGGTCATTTTGAATCAAATCGTCGACGAGTTTGCGATGTTCATCGTCTGTGGCAGTGATCGGACGTCCGTTGCGTGTTTTATCAACAATTATGGCTTTTCCAGGCTCGAAACCATGAAATTCTATTACCCATCGATTTACAGTACCCCAATCAACAGCATCGTCACCTTAAACAGCCTTTAAACGACGATGAATCTCAGTAGGACTCACTTTTTCAACTGTTAAAAATTCGATAACAGCGCGCTGTATAACTCGCCGTTGACATAGCACTAGAACGCGTCTCCATACTACCGCTTTTCAAAATACACAGGATGAACACAACGATTTCAAACCTGCGCATGCGTATTGAGGAGGGATGGAACTTCCAAATGCCACTTGGCGCTATTTTGAAGGTCATTTCGTTCGCGCTTTACAAGCATGTGTGCATTACTTTTCAGCCTACCTACGTATATGGAAAAAACTGATCCTACTTACACATCATATTCAAAAAGATCTCCTATACACGGGCAAATAAGTCGACAAAACTACGCTTACAGATATTAATTTTGATAGTAAATTAATACTTATGAAACACACAGATGGCATAACAGACGCAACTATGCCGTCACTTCCCCAAACCCAGAATATGCCAAGCGGCACATACTACGATGAGGTCTCACCAATTAAAAATGTTTCTAACCTCCAGTGGCCTAAAAGAAAAATACCCCATTTATATTGTGTACTAGCTGAAAACCCGCACTTCGCTACGGAGTACATTCAAATTAAATATAACGGTCAATGTATGCAATTAATGCCAAAAAATATATATATATTTATAATAAATACGACGATCAATATATACAATTGATGTACAAAAAATATATATATATTTATAAAAAAATCGTAACGGCTATTTTTATAGACAAAGTAATGTCCAATCGTCTGCCGCATTAGCAAGAAAAAAAGTATTTTTTTGTCTATTTAGTTGTTACGCACGTGACGATAAATTTATTTAAAGTACCAGAAAAAGAAATCGCGTGATCAACATTTATTAAATTAAATTCTAAAAATTAATCTTTAAAAATTCACCAAAAATCAGAAAATAGAGGTAAAGATTGGAAAAAGATCTCATTTTAAGGGAATTTTTATGATCTTTCTCGTGGTATAAATTTTATAACGCTCAAAGTATTATTTTAAATGCAAACGTAAAAAAAAGTTACTAAATCAGCTTAAAAATTTAATTTAAAAAAATCTAAGAACAATTTTTGGAAAATCTTTCTTAGTGCACCCCTACACTATTAGAAGAATCCCCATGCAAAATGTCAGCCCTTTAGATCCAGCGGTTTGGTCTGTGCGTTGTATGTCAGTCAGTGAATGAGTCAGTTACGGAACTGTTTTATATATAAAGGTAAGGGAGAAACAAAAATTCGAATCATTCCGATTATATATATAGATGAATATGCTTGAATATATTTATATATGTTTGAAAGAGAGAAACCGTGAACTTTCGTGCTCGCCTATATTTTGCATTTGCGCAATTCCTATTCTTTTTTTGCTCTCTCCTGAGTTGTGGCCATGCATTAGAGAATTTGGTCTCCAGGCTTCGAATCAAGTTTTGTAAGGACTTTGACCGCTTGTCTTCCTCCGTGTGTGAAACATTTCTTGTATGTCTGTGTTGTCCCACGCACGCACGGTATATGTAATAAATTAAAAACCATTTGCTTCACACACAGATACATAATACAGTAACCAGGAGTTATTATCAACGCATTGAATGATCTAAGTCCTGTAATTAAAATATATCTATATATATAAAACAGTTCCGTAACTGACTGACTCACTGACTGACTGATTGACTGACTGACATACAACGCACAGACCAAACCGCTGGACCTAAAGGGCTTAAATTTTGCATGGCGATTCTTCTTATAGTGTAGGGGTGAACTAAGAAAGATTTTTCAAAAATTCTTAGATTTTTTTAAAATTAAATGTTTAAGCTGTTTTTGTAACTTTTTATAAGTTTGCATTTGAAATAATAATTTGAGGGTTATAAAATTTATATCACGAGAAAGATCATAGAATTTCCTTTAAAATGAAATCGTTTTCGAATCTTTATCTCCATTTTCTGACTTTTGGTGAATTTTTAAAGATTAATTTTTAGAATTTAATTTATTAAATGCTGTTCACGTGATTTTTTTTTCTAGTACTTTAAATAAATTTATTTTCACGTGATAACAACGAACGATAGACCCCAAAAAAATTCTTTTCTTGCTAATGTGGCAGACGATTGGACATTATCTAAAAAAATATTAAAATACAGTAAAAGATAGGTTCCTCAAACTGTACTATATTCTTTAGTATGTCCTATCAGATTTAATTTGAATATTTTCTTCTACTTTATTTTGTCTTTAAAATATCCCTTACGATATTTTTATAAATATATTTTTTTACATCAATTGTATACATTGATCGCCGTATTTATTATATATATATATATATATATATATATATATATATATATATATATTGCCATTAATTGCATACATTGACCGTTGTATTTAATCTGAATGTACTCCGAAGCGAAGTGCGTGGTTTCAGCTAGTATATATATTACGTGTGTGTGTGCGTGCTATGTGATGTTAACGTTCGCCACTTGTAATCACAAGTGGCGTAGTTTACAATGGAATAATTTAATATAATTAATAGAGTATTCGCAAAAGATGCAATTACAGTGAAGTAGCTATTGTATAAACTACCATTGACTTTTTATATTTAAGTAGAAAATTTAAGCCGTTTACAGGAAAAAAGAGCCAGGAAGAAAAATCCAGAGCACTCTAAATGAAGAGGCAATAGTATATTCCTCGCTTACTTTTGGACACGCTTACTTTTCATACAGAAGTTAAAGTCGTCCTTTATTTGAAAACCTATGCATCGTGGGACACCGTGAAAAATCATCAATATGATGGACAGATATTCGAATCATTTTGCAATTAATTTTTTCTTGATAATTAACAGGGGGGGGGGAAAAAGTCACAGTATGAAATGTATCGAAGTAATTCGAAATAAATAATTCAAATGGCAGCGAATTCCTTCAAGATGCAACTAAAATTTGAAAATAAAATATTGTATATAAATTTCGTGTCTCTCTGTAATGCGAGCAAATTTAATTCCGACGAAACGAGTGTTCGTGTTTCTCTAATTAAATTTGCTCCCCGGAGTACCCCAGGAAAGTCTCGACATGATTCAAAGTATAAACAGTTTGTATAAATCTAGCAATTATAGGAGTCTTTTGGAATTTAATTCCCCGAAACCCATAAAGAATCTATTGTCGGAACAATTTATTTTAACAAAAAAAATTTAATTAGTAAAACAGTTTCGTATAAGTTTAGTGGTACTTGTTCATTAAGGGAAATGTAGTGTTCTAGTTTTAATTATTTGCACCCAAACATGAGTCTTGAAATCGCTCCGAAAGCATTTGAATCTTAAACAAAACTTACTTCATTTCATCGACTCGGCAGCTAAGTTGATAAGTATAGTTATTTTTATAGGAAACTGAATGAGTTTAATTTTCCTAAGAATTATATATACCGGGTGGTTATAATTAAACTTCCCCTATAAAAGGCATCCTACAGCGCAAACGGGTGAACGGAATGCAACGAAATTTTGTATATGGGCTATACACGAGATGCTCTCACGGAATTTCGAAAACAAAAAAAATTGTTCCAAAATGTCCACCAGAGGGCGCCTATTCAGGAAATACATGAAATTTAACACAATAAACGACCAAAACGGAATACAGAAATAATATTAACATTTATTGACTAGTTTCTGATAACCTTGTCATCGAACCACATTAAGTAAAGGTAAGGGAGAAACAAAAACAGTTCAGTTTGCAGAAACAAGAACAGATTAGGACGATTATTGCACAAGAGGAGCAGTTGTTCATCGTGTCCAGCTCGTCGAAACAGAACAGACGATGCTACTCAGCTGCAAATACAGTTGCTCTTGGCAACAGGACGAAGGGTGTCAAGACAAACAGTACGTAATAGGCTTCATCAGGGAGGTCTTTATGCACGTAGGCCAATGGTCTGCATTCCGTTGACCTCACGCCAACTTGCGGCCCCGAAGAAGATGGGCTGCTGAACATCGAGATTGGGAACGAACATGATTGGAGCCAAGTGCTGTTTACGGACGAGTCCCGATTCAGTCTGTAGTGTGACACCCGACGTGTTTTGGTATGGAGGGAAAGGGGCACTCGAAATAACCCCACATTCGTTCGTGAAAGGTCACAATACAGACGAGCTGGTTTTATGGTATGGGGTGGAATCAGCATAGGTGGACGTACGGACCTGCGTATCATTCGGAATGGTACTTTGACGGCCCGAAGGTATGCAGACGAGAAACTGAGACCTCATGTCATACCTTACGCTGCAGTCATTGGAGATTCCTTTGTTTTTCAGCATGATAATGCCAGGCGATATACAGCTCGTCTTGTGGAGAACATGCTTGAAGCTGAAACAATACAGCGTATGGAATGACCAGCGTGCTCTCCTGACCTGAATCCAATCGAGCATGTTTGGGACATGCTCGGACGACGCATTGCTGCGAGACCAAGACCTCCTTTTAATCTCCGAGACTTGGAGATTGCACTTCTTGAGGAGGGGAACAGTATTCCCCAAAGTCTTATCGATAACATCATCGCATCCCTGGAAAACAGGTGTGCATCAGTCTTACTTGTTTGAGGAGACCACACGCCATATTAAAAATCTTGTATCATTTCTAAACAATATATTTTTTTATCGTTTACATGTAACCAAATTTTTGCCCTAAATAATCTTTTCATGTTTTTTTCCATATTTTCAAAGAATTATAGATTAATTACAGATTTTTTTACGTCTTATTTCCTGTATTGCGCATTGATACGCGTGTACTATCCATTTTATGCCAATATGTGGCTGTCTCGCATGGTTTTCTTAACTTCTTTGCTTGCTTCACTAATTTTTTTGAGCAGTATATATGTACATATATATATATATATATATATATATATATATATATATATATATATATATATATATATATATATATATATATATATATATATATATATATATGTGTGTGTGTGTGTATATATGTATATGTATATATGTGTGTATGTATATATGTATATGTATATATGTATATGTATATATGTATATATGTGTATATGTATATATGATATATGTGTATATGTATATATATATATATATATATATATATATATATATATATATATATATATACCGGTGGCCATAATTAAACAGACAGTGCTCACAGTGTTCTGTACCGCGATCTATTTGCGAGAATGACGCCAAATTTTGTAGGAAGATTAAACAAGACGGGGGACAAAGGATTCCGCGAAAAAATAAATTAGTTCCAAAAGTCACCGCTAGGGGAATATTTGGCGCTGTGTAATAGAAAATAGAGTGTTAACAAATGCAAATTAATACGGAATAAAATTACCTTTTATTATGCACATTTTCTTATTTAGTTCAAGTGCAATATGGCAACACTTTTAAAAAAGCGTAAAATCTACATAAACACCGATAAAGTCTCGTGATCTGCAATATCACGTACGCTGAGCAGAAGAAGAAGTTCGTTATTAAAATTTCACGTTACATCCATTGGCACAATGCCAGCTGCTTGGGTTTTAAAAGGTAATGTGTTACGTTTTGAATCAATCGGATTGAAAGTTTATGTGCAATGTCTCCTTCTTTAGTCGAGCGTGCGTTACTGGTCAAATTCTTTTACCTCAACCAGTGCAACGCGTCAGCCGCTCTTCGTGCTTTTAGAACGCACAAAAAAATGCGTAAAGTAAACGGTCCCGTGTCAGTTAATGGGCTAAAAGCAATGGTTGCGAGGTTTGAGAAAACAGGTTCTCTGAAGGTTCAGTCAGGCAGAGGACGAAAACCTGTACCACAGGATACAATCGAAGCAGTTGCCACGGCGATTGTCGACAGAGGACCAGACAATATTGCTGCCACCTCTAGCGCTCGTGGATTAGCTCGGAATATGGATATGCCTTACATTACGGTATGGAAAATCTTACGAAAGATTATCAACTTCTATCCGTACAAGATCAGCCGTGTACAGGAGTTACTGTACCCCGACCATGATAAGCGATTGACTTTTGCACTCACCTTTCTTGCCAGAATGGAAGTGGATGATGCTTGGCCCTGGAGAATCTTATGGGGAGACGAGGCCCACTTTTTCCTGCATGGAACTGTGAATACCCAGAACTGCCGAATTTGGGATGACAAATCACCACATGCAGTCACAGAAATTCCCTTACATTCACCAAAGGTAACTGTTTGGTGTGGGTTAACAGCGGAATTTATCGTAGGTCCATTCTTCTATGAGAACATTACCCCGACAGGACCGGAAACCTGTTCTGTTACCGGAGAGAAATATCGCTACATGTTGAACAGCTTTGTCATTTCGGCACTTCAGCAAAGACAATGCCTGGGGAAATCATTTTCATGCAAGATGGAGCCCCTCCACACGTTGATGTACGGGTGCAACAGCTGCTACGACAGAAATTCACAACAGAAAGAGTCATTAGCCGCTACTTTCCAACTGCATGGCCACCTCGGTCGCCTGATCTTACCCCGTGCGACTTCTGGCTATGGGGTTACCTTAAGTCCAAGGTCTATCAAGGAGTGGTCCAGGACCTGGCTACGTTGAAGGATAACATATCACGGACTGTAAGGGAGATTCCTGCAGACATGTTACTTTCTGCCGTTGTGCATACTGTGCACAGAATGCAATATGTGGTCCACAACAACGGCAGCCACATTGAACCTCATTTGAATGCAAAATAAAAGGTAATTTCCGTTTTGATTTGCATTTGTTAACACTCTATTTTCTATTACACAGCGCCAAATATTCCCCTAGCGGTGACTTTTAAAACTAATTTATTTTTTCCCGGAATCCTTCTTCCCCCGTCTTGTTTAATCTTCCTACAAAATTTGGCGTCATTCTCGCAAATAGATCGCGCTACAGAACACTGTGAGCACTGTCAGTTTAATTATGGCCATCCGGTATATATATATATATATATATTGTATATATAACTCTTACGTCTGCTCATCGGTCTAGAAGACCGCTATTGCACTTGTTCTTAAGGGTGGGGTGGAGCTGGGGGTAATCAGACTGTGGATGTTTTGTGAGTTCTTCAGTTGAGTCCAGACCTTCAAGTACAACATATCGGAGATTTTCGCCCTATCGTATTTTGTGGGTAAATTTAATCTTTGTAAAACATAGTAGGTCTTTTGGACCGATGAGCCTTGAACTGATTTAAATTTTTGCCGGTCTGAATGGCCGATAAACCTTGAACCGTACTAATTATCTGTCAGTCTGCATGCATTCTTTTTCCAAGATCATTGTTTTATTGTTGTAGGATGGAAGGCTGGAAGAATTCCTCCTGTTTCACAGCGAACCAGACATTTTGTCTCTTTCGCGCTATCACAGATTGAGGAATCATATTCTGAATTTTTTTTGAATAACCTATTTCTTATTTATACTTTTCAAGAATGAGAGGTGGCAGTAGTTTTGCATTGATGATTTATAACTGCGAAAAACTTATAAAAATAGCAAAATATCCTAATTTGATAGCGTAGCGGTCTGTGAGACCGATGAGCTGGGGAACAGTAAAAAAGATAGATGATCCGACGTAAGGGATATATATATATATATGTGTTTATATATATATATATATATATATATATATATATATATAGAGAGAGAGAGAGAGAGAGAGAGAGAATTCGGAATCAGGAACAGAAGAAAGGGAATCATTTAGGCATGCCGTGGCGTCTCGGATTGTAGTCGTTGAATAAGTGGTTATCAAATCCCCTCAATCAGTCCAGTTGAAGGGAATAATGTGTCTGTGTGTGAGAGAGATAGACAGAGAAAGGGAAACAAAAATTGATATATGTATGCATATAATATGGGAATAATAAATTTATTAACTTATACTAGTACACATTAGGGAAGAAATATAAAGAATGAGATTTATTAACAATAGCTGCAGGATGTCCAGCGAAGAAGTACCTGATTTCAAATTGAAAAAATCTCGAGAACAAAGATCTGTAGAAGAATGCAACAAACGGTATTTTTATCGTGAAAGCTGTAAGAATTTTATACACTAATTTTCGAAATAGTTACAAAAGCTGATAATAGATGGCGCTGTACAACTCGTATCAGCATGCTTATATAAACTTGTAGTCTTTGCAATCACTACATCACAATCTTTTCAAAATGTCCACCATTCGCTCTTCGGAGGTGGCGCAATAAAATTTGCCCTCATACCCTGTAGTTTCTCAACAGAAATTGATTCAGCTGCCACATAGATCGCCGACTGAAGCTCCCCCAGCGTGATGGGATGGTTCCTGTAGACAGTATCTTTTAATGTGCCCCACAAAAAATCGTCACAAGGACTCAGGTCCGGGGAATATGGAGTTCAACGCATGCCTGCGGCTCTATTGCTAAAAGCTGCTAATAGCGCCCTCTGTTAGCAGCTTTTGTAACTATTTCGAAAATTAGTGTATAAAATTCTTACAGCTTTCACGATAAACATACCGTTTGTTGCATTTTTCTACGGGTCTTTGTTTTCGAGATTTTTCACTTTGAACTCAGGAACTTCTTCGCTTGACACCCTGTATGTACGACGGAGAGAGTAATAATCGTCTTGTTCACCCCATATCCAATACGCTAAGTGGTACGCTGTTCGATTCTCACACCAGAACAATGGAAAGTTAGTTTCGTTTTGTCCGCGTGATCATTCTATGGTGCAATATGCCCAGCGACAGCTAGGCACTACAAATCCAGACATAGCCGGGATAGGCACAAACTGAAGTGTAAAGGAGTACAGTTGTAAAAGAGTTATGGAAAGGGTATAGAGTTTATTAATGGTGGGATGTTATATATATATATATATATATATAATTAATGTGTGTAGGTATATATATATATTTGTCCGAACATTGTATACTATTCAGGATTTTAGGATAGCACTTGAAATCTGAATATGAATACAATCGGTGCGTTCTCTGTCTTTCAGGAATAAGTTAATTCTGCCACATTCCTATCTCCTGTGAGAATTTGAAAAAATATTTGAATATGAAGATACAATATTTTGAAAAGTTTAACTTTATTTACATTAGAAGTGAAATCGAAATTTTGAATAAGAGTTGAAAAGTTACGAAAATGATTCTGAAAAATGTTTCTTTAATACACTGCAAAATAACCCATTTCTATGATTCAAAATTTTCGCCTTAAAAAAAGTATATCTATAATAAAAGAAAAACCTTTGAAATTAAGACATCAATTTAAATCACACAAATTGATATCCAAAAAAATATTATAAATATGTTTGATAGTAAAAAAAAGGTTGTAAGGAGAGTAAAAAGAACACCCCCTACAGTTAGAAATCACAAACTTTTTTGAAAGTTGAGCCTATAAAGAATGTTGAATTTAAAATTAAATTTCATTTCATATCAGAAGGAGCTTCTACTTTAGTACACAGGGTAGATGTCTTTCATTGCTGGAGGGCTCTTTGCTGAGGTATTTCTTTTTCTATTCGAAATACAAAAATGTTTGCACGGTGAAGAGGAAAATGTATCATCTAAAGGTAATTCGTGTGTGTTAGTGGATAGGTAGGACAGAAAATATAAAATATTATCCACTTTTACGGATTTCTTTCAATGTGTAAACAGACTAATAACGGAAGTTATACAACATGGAAAACATTTTTTTTTCATATTACCAGGAAAAGTAAATTTAATGAACAAAGTGACAAATTCTGATTCAAAATGGTTTATTTAATAGTTTTTTCATGCATTTTATACATATTACTATTATATAATATTATTATTTACATAATATACATATTAATTTATCCATATTATTATTAATATAAATTGTTATTAAAAAGATACTACATTAAATTTAAAGTGATATGTACTATCACTTTAAATTTATCACTGTATATTTTAGTGAATTTTGGTAGTTTCTAATTAAGCCAATATTTTTACTTTCCAAAGCAACATAAAAGTAATAGATGATGTTATTTTAACCTAGGGATTTAAGGGGACTAAATGAAGGCCTTATTTAAATAGTGGTCCAACTCCATTCTTGTTCATTTTGAGATACATAGCCTTAAAGTCTAATGGGTGCTGAAAAAGGACTGCTGAAGTCTGCTTTTTAATGCCCTCTGTTGGTAGCAGAAACAAGCTGGAGGAGTACCAGTTTAAAAATAACATAGAAATAACGTGTATGAACATGAAAGTGAGGCTAACTCTCTTTTTTTTAAAAGTGGAGTTGGACCACTATTCAAATAAGGCCTTCAAATATCTCTAGGATAGATTGAGAATGAGTATGACTTCTGGGCTACTTTCTAGCATTTATTTACGTTCTGAATTTTCCAAGAATTCATCGCTTATTAAATCATAACCAGTTTGACATTGTGCTGTACCATTTATCCACCAGTCCATGTCGGAATCCTTTAAGGACTTTACTTTCCTTTACTTTCCTACGTTAAAAATGCCATTTTTTGACTATTTTGGTCAATTTTATTTTTTTGCAAGAATCGTGAAATTCAATCTTTTCTCTTTTCAAAACCGTTTTGATTTTCATTCTACATCAATTAGAAGCAGAGTTATAGCTATTTTTAAAAACATCGTCTGATACAAAATTGAAGCGACACACAACTTTAAATGCGTTTTTGTCAGAATTATGTTTTTTAGCACAAATCTCTACCGTTATCATGATATCTCACATAATAATGCATATAATTAGATAAAATTTTCAGGAAATGTTTTAGATGCTATTGTTAATGAGATGACGCACAATAATTGATGTATAATAAATAGTTTTTTGTTTGGGGATGTTTTTATAAGGAAAGGAATGACGAATCGGGGAAAATTTTCATATTGGAACATAAAATTGTCTGTATTATTTTTGCATTTTAAAACTTCTCTTAGATTGAGGGTGATTTTGAAGATAACTGTTATATGTATCATGTGTGAGAAGGAAATTAAAATAGTAGCATTAGAAATTTGTGAAGAGTGATAGGCATTTTAGCTAAATTTCATTAAAAATTCTTCAAATTGACCAATTTATAAAAAAGTATGGTATTTACACGCAAGTTTTTTATTTTTTATTTTTAAATGCTATTTTACCATAAAAGACCAAAAAATCCTTAAAAAAGCAATTTTTTAAAAAAATTGGCTCCGAACATGGGCAGTCACCTTAAATCAGGGTGTCCAACCCGCGGACCGAGGGCCGCATGCGGACCAAAGCAAGTATTAATGCGGCCCACAGAGAGAGAGAGAGAGAGAGAGCTCAAAGCGGAAAATATATTAAGAGCCTCCGTCGATTTAAAAAGTAAAGCTTGCAGTTTTAGGCTTTATTCTTTGTCGATGCATGAAAGTACTGACGCTACTGACACGGCTCAACTTCCTTTTTAATTAGACGTATAAATGGCGAGTTTATTGCAACTGAAGAAATGACTTCTTTAGTACCGTTTAAAGGCACTACAAACAAGAGAGTTTATATAAAGCAGTGGAATACAGGCTGTTACGACGAATCGTCGCACTGAATTGCCTGGTATCTCCCAAATAAAACAAAATATTAAACTCCTTGAAAGCAATAATAAAGTGATAGTGTTTCAATGGATCCCATCGCACGTCGGCATTGAAGGTAACAAAAGAGCCGACTCTTTAGCAAAGAAGGGAACCCCAGAACAACAGATAACTCATCCAATCTCTACAGGCTCAATAAAGAAAAACATCTACAACAAAATCTCTTTAAAACTTAAGACAGAGCAGAACTTGCTATCTAAAGGGAAACGTTGGGAAGAGATCCAGGACAGCTGGAAAGACTATAGTCATAAATCTCGTACAGAAGCAGGGGCATTTTTCAGACTGAAAACAGGCCACGACTGTCTAGCAAAACATTTAAACCGAATTGGCATTCTAACCAAAGGTGAATGCCAGATCTGCAGGGCTGGCAATATGAATGCAGATCATTTACTTACATGCCCAGGACTTGATCCTGGGGATCTTATATATTGTGGTGTTGATTACTTAGAGAATTTCGTAAGATAGTGCTTACACCACTAGCACTTTTTTTGCTGACCCAGGTTCAAAAGAATCAAATTTTCCTTGGTTGCCTCTGCACAATATATGTCCATAGAGTGAATAAAAAATGACAGACACTATCAATTACAAACACATTCATTTAATAAAGAATAATCTTGCATTTCATTACACATCAAAAAATTTAAGAATTAATCATTAAAATATAAGAATTGGCATGTCAAAATTTAATAGTCATACTCTTCCTGACCATTCTAAACACGTCATATAAAACATTACTACATATCACAAATAGCATGTAAAATTACCCTAGAGGAAGGATTCTACACGGTATAAAATAAAATATAGGAAAATGTAATTAAGACATAAAAAAAAATATAAAAACGTCACCCGATTCACGAATTTCCGCGCTGAGAAGGGGTTCGGTTGAAGGGCCGAAATTGCTGAGTTCCAGGCTTCCGGCAGGAATTGCACTCCTGAGTCGTGGAAGAAGTGGCGACTACCGGATCAAAATTTCTGAGGTTCTCCGGTACCCGTCTCGTCGGTGCCAAGAACGGTGAATCTTTGCAGGGTCAAATCCTTGGATCGAGGGAAACACGAGGTCTCCCAACTGGAACACGTCAGTACGGATGTGGTTCTGAAGCACTCAATCCCTCGTCATAACTTAGAAATTTTCAGCACGTCCAGCCTTGCAGCGAGTAAAATCATCTCCGTCCTACACGCTCACGCACCTCAGCGATACTGCTGCACTCTCGCCAAAACCCGTCCGGTCGGTCAGAGGGGACGCTCCCGTGCCGTCTTTTCATTGGACCACGAAGTGGTCATTCAAGCCTAAGTCCGGCCCTTCTCCCCCAACCCTTCAAGAAAAGGAAAAACATGGCGGACTTTTCGAACAAAATGGCGAATTCGCCATTTAGCCATACAAAATAAAAATGGGGACCGTAAAACACAAAAAAAAACAACTATTAATTATTACAGAGTTAGCTATTAAGTGAGATGATGATAATTTACTGACATTACTATTATTTGGTTTAGTTAGTAAAACTTATGGAGTGATGAAAAAAAAAGGAAAGTCGTTATTCGACAGTTAGAACAACCATCACGACAGAATATCCTTCCTCTACGGTGAAAAAAATTTTATGAAATAAAATTTTTTACATTCTTATGTAACAATAAAATTAACGCATGTACAAGGAACCAAAATCAACCAACAAACAATTATAGGGCGATGATGAAAACATAATGCATTACAATGTTGAATACAAGATTGTTTGGTAATGAAAGGCAACTGGTACTTCCCCACCAAGTTAAATACAGGAAACTGGAGACTGACGCACTCCCAGTAAATACAAGAAAAAAAATTAGGGCGAAAACAAACAAAAAAAAAAACAAACCAAGACAAATGTGAACTCGCTGTATAAAAGTACACTATGAACACTTATCACACTCGGATCACATATGGCATATAATACTAAGATTAAGGTAACATGTGAGTAAATCATATGACACAGTGACAAGAGAGCTTAAAGGGTGTATATCCCTGAGTGATGCACAAAAATCACAAACAAAGACGAATATTTACTGCACACTTAACAATGTCCGATAACTAGTTGCGATCCACCTGATGTGTCCTTTGGCATTGTATCTAATTCTCAATGCATGATGGCATCACACTTTGGCATTTACAAAATTTGAAATTATTTCACACACAAAATAATGTAATCATTCGAGCAACCTTTAACAGAAAATCATATATAATAGTATTTGGTTGATTTGTAGGACCGCACTCTTCCAATTTGCACGTAAAATGTAGATTAAAATGTTATTTAAACATAGAGCATTTTTAAACAGAAGGATTTTAGATGACCTGTGTAGTGGAACATGAAACAACAGGTAGATATGTGCAAGCTGAGTAAACGTTAGAACTCAAGGAGTGACCAATGCAAAACTCCATACATGCAAAACTAGAATGGCAACATTACACCATGATTGATAATTGATTTCTAGTGAATTAAAAATTTTGACAAAGGGAGGACCTAGGATATGGGGATGACTGACACCACATGAACAAAGTATACTAGCAAGACTAAACAACAGCCCAGATAGATAACATATATTTATATGGGACAGTATCTCCATACCAGCAACCGAGGAAGACAGACAGCTAGCATGTCCATGATCCACTTTGCTATTCCCGAGTATAGAACATTAGGATTTTTAAAGCATTCCACTATGAATTTAAGGGATTGGAACAGTAGGGCACTGGAGCTTTGAAACGGTCACTATGTTTGTAAAATGCACTAACTTCAAAATACTCTTGACTTTTCACAAATAGTAAAGCTTTATCAGAAAAGTTCATGAAGCTTTCCTACATTAGTTATATAAAAAAATTTCAGGTGATACAGGGACGAACCAACAAAACAGAAATACAACATAAAATAAGACTTGTGTGCATCCACCACTTAAACACAAAAACAAAAACACGAAACCAAACTGCTCTTATTGTCACAAGAAAATAATACATATATATAAATTCAAAACACACACATCTCAATGTTTAATTGAATGTAAATAAGAGAGGTACATTACACCCTCAACATCTTTTAAATGCACATAAACACAAAATGATATGTCTGATACCCAGCGTCAGTGTGGTATCATTCACAAAAGGGAAAGACCAAACAAATAGGGAAACAATAAATGTAATTGCTACTTATATCTTACAAAGCCGTTGCTGTCCCTGGGACGTAAATTATACCCATGACTAGTAGTCCTGGAACTTCCTACCGACGAACTCAGATTGTCTGTATTTGTATTAGGTGGCGGAGGAATAATTACATTAGAAGTTACAGGTATGGTAGGACTCAATGATGGGCTAGAAATTGAGCTAGAGATTGATTGTTGCTCGAGATCTACAATACACTCAGGTCTTAAGTCGAAATCAGGAGAAGGTACATTTAAGATAGGCATAGATGTTTCTAATCCTAGAATTTGAGCAGGTGTTAAAGTTTTCAAGCCGTTAGTTACTTTCTTGGCTGGAAAGGAGATGTGATCTTCCCCTGAGTCATTATTTGGAGACATTTGAATAGCTAAATCTGGGGACTGATCAAGTGGAGTAAAAGGGAAAATTTGCCTGTCCTGAACTTTTATTAATCTATTGACATGGACAGTTTGCATTTTATCCGGATTACTGATAAGGGCAATTTTGAAAATAACAGGGGATATCTGCTGCAAGACTCTGAAAGGACCCTGGTTTAATTTAGACAGCTTTTTCGTGGTGTGAGCTTTAATTTGTGGGACATGAAGATAGACCGTATCACCGACTAGAATATTTTTATCTTTGCATTTAGTAAGTGAAGTTTGAACATGGGAATCAGCTGCTTCTTCCAGGTTTTGTTTGACCAAATTGAAAGAGGTTTGCATTTGTTGAACGAGTTGGTGAACATAAGAGGGAGTATCAGAATATGTACGAAGCTTTGGGGAGAAAATTAAGTCATACGGTAGCACAAGATCTCTACCATAGACGAGAAATGCAGGAGATTCTTTAATAGTTCGATGAAAGGCAGTTCTAAAGGCCAATAAGGTCAAAGGAACATGTTCACACCAGTCTTCTTGGGTCTCATGGACTAAGTGGCTAAGAGTATCTATTAAGGACTTGTTTAGCCTTTCAACTACCCCATTTCCTTGTGGATTATAACTAACGGTGTGTTTTTTATTTATACTTAATTTATTGTACACTTCCATCATTGCATTTGAAATAAAATTGGAACCTCTGTCAGAGTATAGAGTTTGCATCAGACCATGTCGCGAAATAAAATCAATTAAAACTTTAGCTACTGTGCTACTTTTGATATCTGGTACAGGGTATGCTTCTGGGTATCGAGTAAAGTAGTCTGTTATGACTATTAGCCATTTGTTTCCCTGTTTTGAAGTAATAAAGGGACCACATGCATCAATGGAGCATTTTTCGAAAGGTCTATCCGCTGTCGGTATCTTTTGCAAAGGAGCTTTTGATGATTTGGAAAAGCCTCTTCTTTGGATACATGATTGGCAGGTTTCTACATAATGTTTGACCTGTTGGTATTGTCCTTTCCAAAAATAATTTTGCCTGACCCTATGAAGTGTGCGACTAAAACCAGCATGACTGACCGTATTGTTATCATGACACAAATGTAAAATTTCAGGTACTAGAGACTGAGGTACAACGAGTTTAGTAAATTGAGCATGTCTAAGTTTAGTGTTAGTGATTTTACAAAGTAATAAGTTATTATCAAGGAAAAATTTAGGTGAAGTATGAGAAAATTTAAAGTTATTACGCAATTTTGAAATAATATTTTGGCAATAGGAATCCGCTTGTTGCTTGGAAATTAGATCTTCACTAGAAATGGAATTTAAGGAACAGGATTGTAGGTCAGTAGAGAGAGAATGAATTTCCTTAACTTGTGTATTAGCATTAATTAAGGTATTTTGACAATTTTCCTGAGGTGAATTAGAGTCTGTACGAGACAGATAATCTGCCATTAAATTTAGACGCCCAGGTTTATGAACAATTTCATAATCATATTGCTGAAGGGTCATGATCCACCTAGCAATGCGTGATGTGGGATCTTTTAATTTGAAAAGCTGTGACAAACTCTTTTGATAACAATGCACTATAAATTTAGACCCATATAAATATTGTTTAAAGTGCTGTATGCCAAATACAACTCCTAGAGCTTCTTTTTCCACGACAGAATAATTTATTTCCGCAGGTCCAAATTTTTTGGAAGCAAAACAAACAGGATGTTGGAATCCAGTGTCATCCTCTTGAACGAGCACAGCACCAAGGGCGAATTTACTAGCATCCGTGCAGAGAGCAAATGGTTTGCTAAAATCTGGGAGCTTCAAACAAGGTTCCTTAATTAGAAAATTTTTGAGTGTAGTAAAAGAATCATTTGCCGATTGTGACCATTGAAATTGAACAAGATCCTTAGTCAAGTGAGTTAAAGGTAAAGCAATTTTGGAATAATTTGGGATAAATTTACGGTAAAAGCCAGTGAGTCCTAAAAAGGCTCTTACCTGTTTTTTAGTGCGTGGGGGAGAAGCGTTTTTAATGGATTCAATATTCCTGGGATCTGGTCTGACCTGTCCTTCCGATACTTTGTGTCCTAGATAAACAATTTCATCTTTAAAGAGAGAACATTTACTTGGTTTAAGTTTAAGATTTGCATGTTGTAGTCGCTGGAACACTATTTCTAGTCTACTCAAATGCTCAGAGAAGGTTTTGGAGGCAATTACAACGTCATCGATATATACTGCAATAGAGAGATCAGAAAGACCTGAAAGCACAATACTCATCAGCCTTTGAAAACTACAACTAGCATTGCTAGATAAACAATTTCATCTTTAAAGAGAGAACATTTACTTGGTTTAAGTTTAAGATTTGCATGTTGTAGTCGCTGGAACACTATTTCTAGTCTACTCAAATGCTCAGAGAAGGTTTTGGAGGCAATTACAACGTCATCGATATATACTGCAATAGAGAGATCAGAAAGACCTGAAAGCACAATACTCATCAGCCTTTGAAAACTACAACTAGCATTGCGTAAGCCAAAGGGCATTTTCTTGAAGTGAAAAAGACCCATTTCAGTGGCTATCCCTGCTTTGTGAGCATCCCTAGGATCCATAGTCATCTGGTGAAATCCCGATGTTAAATCAAGCGAGGAAAAAAATTTAGCACCCGAAAGCATGTCAATCATTTCAGAAATGTTAGGTAAAGGAAAATTATCTGGAATGGTTTTTTCGTTCAGTTTTCTTAAATCAGCAACAAGGCGATAAGACCCATCTGTTTTCTTCACTAATAGAACAGGGGCAGCATAAGAGGAAGTTGATGGTTCAATTATATCAGATTCTAAGAGGGTATTAATTTGCCTACGCATTTCTGGTTTAAGATGATAAGGTACGCGATAGGGTTTTTGACGAATGGGAATGTCATCAGTAAGGTGAATGCGATGTTGAATGATGGAGCATTCCCCTAGTTCCGAAATATCTTGTGCAAAAATATCTTTATATTTGGCAAGGAGTTGTAGAGCTTTTTGTCGCTGGTCAAGACTCAAGTGGGAAAGATCAAATTCGGGTAATTTGGAAGGAATTTTGTCATCTTGATTTATATTGTTTACAAATTCAGTATTAGATTCAGATACAATATTAGAAACAGTTACTAATTTAGTATTTTTATTTAGAGTAATGGGTGAATCTGTCCCATTCAGCACTTTGCGTTAAGCAGGTATTGTTTTGAGATACTACAGATACAACGTTCGCAACTAAATATGAATTATAATTACGGTTTTCGTTAGGTTGCAATAATAAGGTCTGGTCAGGTTGAAAATGTTTTGGAATAGCAATGTTTACATATTTTTGAGAATTTGGAGGAATATTTACTTTTTGAGAGAGAGTACCAAAACAACAGGAATTTTGCTGATTCTGATTGTTAGTAGAATTTTCATTATTATATTCAACAGTTAGTGATTTAAAATCAGACCAAGAAATACTTAATAGAGAATTTTGAAGTAGATTTTGATTACAATTAACAATGAAATTATTATCAGTGAGAAAATTAAGTCCTAATATCAGATCAAAAGATGGAGCTAAATCAGAATGCGAAACAACAAAAGAAGTACAAAAATCAACATTGTTAATGAGGAAATTACACTTTACCGAATTTTGAGTTTCAATATTCAGACCTGTGATTGTTCTTAAAGTTATGTTAGGCATAGCAATAGGAGTAAAATTTTTCAGTTTTTGGAATGTTGAAATGGAAAGAACATTTATACTTGCGCCAGTGTCGATTAAGGCTTTAGCTTGAAAATTTTCGAATTGGACATTAATGATAGGTAATTTATATTTTGATAAATTAAAATTTGAGTCGGTAGCCATAAAATCAAAATTCAGATCTGACCGGGCATTTTCTGAGCAAGGCAATCTGGGACCTTCTCTAAACTGAGGATTAGCATATTGTTGGCGAAACGAGGTGTTATAAGATTGCTCCCTTATCCTTTTTCTACATTCTCTTGCCACGTGACCCTTAATCCCACAGAAAAAACAGGTAATTTTCCTGATAGGGGCCTGCTGTTGTCGAAATTGACTATTCGAGGACTTAGCCTCTAATTTTTCTAATTTATCCATCACACCATCTAAGGTTTTCTGTAAAGTCTCAGTGGTTGACTTTAGGAAGGTTGTTACGTCATTTGAATTTGAATTTACAGTTGTAGGTGGGCTGGAGATATGCGAAACATTAGGGTTTGCACATGCAAGAGAAAGCTCTATCCTATTCGCAATTTCGACCGCTTCTTTAAAGGTTTTAGGATCCTGAATGACCAGTTGGCATCTAATTGGGTTCACAAGTCCTTGAAAGAACTGAGACAAGAGCATATTCTCAACCAAATTACTATCTTGGGGTGTTTGTGGTAAATTTTGTCTAATACTCTGGTTGGCAAGACCTTCAAGTCGGGCTGAAAACTGACGGACAGTTTCAGAAATTCCTTGAGTCGCATTCGTAAAACAACTAAACTTTTGGGAAAAGGACTTTACGGGGGCAAAATGCTTGCAAAAAGCTTCCTTTAATTCAGCATACTTAATATTTGGCTGATTTTCTAATGTATTGGAAAAGAATTGGGAAGCTTGTCCCTCCAGTTTTATTTTAACAATTAGCGTTAACTGATCCTCTGACCAGCCAGTTAGTTTGGCTGTGTTTTCCAGGGTGGAAAAAAATTTCACAAAATTCTCACCTAGCAGGGGAGGTAAGTAAACAACAAATAAGGGGTTTTGCAGTGACGATGTGCTTTGTACAACTCCTAAAGATAAAGAAGGGTTACCACACCCATTCCCAGACTGCCCCTCATTACCACTTAAAGACATAGTTAATAATATCTGTCAGCCTATTCACCCGACAGACACATACAGCAGAGTTTTTTAGCAAGGCAAAGGCTCACGGCACCAAATTATGTGGTGTTGATTACTTAGAGAATTTCGTAAGATAGTGCTTACACCACTAGCACTTTTTTTGCTGACCCAGGTTCAAAAGAATCAAATTTTCCTTGGTTGCCTCTGCACAATATATGTCCATAGAGTGAATAAAAAATGACAGACACTATCAATTACAAACACATTCATTTAATAAAGAATAATCTTGCATTTCATTACACATCAAAAAATTTAAGAATTAATCATTAAAATATAAGAATTGGCATGTCAAAATTTAATAGTCATACTCTTCCTGACCATTCTAAACACGTCATATAAAACATTACTACATATCACAAATAGCATGTAAAATTACCCTAGAGGAAGGATTCTACACGGTATAAAATAAAATATAGGAAAATGTAATTAAGACATAAAAAAAATATATAAAAACGTCACCCGATTCACGAATTTCCGCGCTGAGAAGGGGTTCGGTTGAAGGGCCGAAATTGCTGAGTTCCAGGCTTCCGGCAGGAATTGCACTCCTGAGTCGTGGAAGAAGTGGCGACTACCGGATCAAAATTTCTGAGGTTCTCCGGTACCCGTCTCGTCGGTGCCAAGAACGGTGAATCTTTGCAGGGTCAAATCCTTGGATCGAGGGAAACACGAGGTCTCCCAACTGGAACACGTCAGTACGGATGTGGTTCTGAAGCACTCAATCCCTCGTCATAACTTAGAAATTTTCAGCACGTCCAGCCTTGCAGCGAGTAAAATCATCTCCGTCCTACACGCTCACGCACCTCAGCGATACTGCTGCACTCTCGCCAAAACCCGTCCGGTCGGTCAGAGGGGACGCTCCCGTGCCGTCTTTTCATTGGACCACGAAGTGGTCATTCAAGCCTAAGTCCGGCCCTTCTCCCCCAACCCTTCAAGAAAAGGAAAAACATGGCGGACTTTTCGAACAAAATGGCGAATTCGCCATTTAGCCATACAAAATAAAAATGGGGACCGTAAAACACAAAAAAAAAACAACTATTAATTATTACAGAGTTAGCTATTAAGTGAGATGATGATAATTTACTGACATTACTATTATTTGGTTTAGTTAGTAAAACTTATGGAGTGATGAAAAAAAAAGGAAAGTCGTTATTCGACAGTTAGAACAATCATCACGACATATGTATATACATATATATGTATATATACATATATATGTATATACATATATATATGTATATACATATATATGTATATATATATATAAAGCAGTGAAGAAAACATTGGCGCAATTCTCATTGTTGTTGTTCCTAATGCCGCCTGGCTGGAAGTCTCAGACCGTGTCCATATAGGATTCGGGCTGAGTACTGCGGCTCCGGTTTATAATAGCACAACAAGGGTCGGAGTCTGACTTTGCTAGGTGCCACCACAATTTTGACCGAACGCCCCCAGGGGCGACATCTGGGGGGATCATTCCTTCTCCACCCACTGACCTCATTGAAAAACTTTTCGGTCTACGGATTTAGGCTCGGTGCACACGAGCGGTCCAGTGTCGATGCGGCACCGCAGTTGCGATCAGGAGTACATAGAGTTGAACCAACCGACTCACACGGACGTAGGCGACGTCGGTTAGTTCAGCTCTATTGTATTCCTGATCGCAACTGCGGTGCCGCAACGGCACCGGATCGCTCGTGTGCACCGAGCCTTAACGTGCCCAAATCCGACCTATACACAAAACGTGATTCTCATTAAGGGCCTGTTCACATAGGAGTCTGTTGCGTTGCGTTAAGGAAAAGATGACTTTGAGACGAAAATAAACCAATCATATGCCTCCAAACGATTAGCAATGAAATTTTTAACGCCTATGATTGGTTTATTTTCGTCTCAACGTCATCTTTTCCTTAACGCAACGCAACGGACTTCTATGTGAACAGGCCCTAACTCTTACCAACATATCTGGCATAGTTACAGATCGTTCCCCCAGCTATGATAGGCAAAAAAGGGGGACTTGTAAGATTAATAGAAAACGATGCAATTGCTATTGAAAATTCTCATTTGATGAAGTACCATTGCATAATACACAAGGAAAATTTATGCGGAAAAGGCTTAAAAAATTGGACCATGTCATGCAAATCATCGTCAAAACGGTGAATTTTATGAAGGCTCAGGGATTGAATTATTGCCGTTTTCAGGAATTTCTTAAAACCTTGGATGCCGAATATGGCGATATCGTACAATTTAAAGGAATAAGGTGGCTCAATGGAGAAAATATTAAAAAGTCTTAAAAAGGTTTTGTAGCCTAATTGATGAAATCACATTGAAACATTAATCACATTAATGACATTGAAAAATAACCTGTGCCAGAACTTGATGACAATTGTCTTGAAGATTTAGCAGGATTTGATAGATTTGAATGCCCATTTAAATGACACCCGTCTTCAGTGTAAAAACCAACTTATGAGTCCAATGTTTCAAACCATAAACGTGCTCCATATGAAATTAAAATTACGGCAAGCCCAATTTAATGTTAACAATTTTTTGCATTTCGAGACGATGACCAAGCATAATTCTAAAAATGGTATAAAATACGCAGCCTTACTTTCCGATTTAGTACAAGAATTTAAAAATTAATTTCAGGGTTTTTGGAAAAATAAACAATTGTTTTGCCTCTTTGCTACTCTATTTACAGTCGATTTAGATATAATGCTAGCAAATTTTCAAATGGAATGCGTAGAGTTTCAATCTGACATCGAACTTAAAGAGAAATTCAATCAAGTCTCTTTGTTGTACTCTTGTACTCATAAATCTTGTACTCAAACTATTTTTAATGTTAGGTATATTTTTGTGTGGCCCAAGACAATTCGTATTCTTTCAATGTGTTCCAAGGAAGCTAAAAGGTTGAACACCCTGCTTTAAAGGATCTAAAACCAACTGGAACTGAAATTGAATATCGTATCAGGTCCTGTACTGCATACTATACAAAAGAAATCCGTTCGAAATTAGTAGTGAAACACTGACAAATTTAGGCGTTGATACTGTTTTAAACTAATAAAAAACGTTTAAAGTAATGGAATTTTAAACTTCGAAAATCATTATATTTCAATGCAGATTCATAATTTGGGGTTAAAATACACTCTGTCACAAAAAATATATGCACCCAGAAGAAATTGAGCTACTATCAGGAAACTTGGCAGGAATATAGTCTGGTAAGACATATGCAAATGATTAAAATTTCGACGCCAATGAGACAAGGGTAAGCGCGCTATACGCATGATATGCTCAGCTGGGAGGGTTTAAAAGCATGATTGTTCCTACCATAGGGTTATTCAAACAAATCTGTCGACTTGGATGGACGGTATTGTCAGAGATGCCTCTGAGACGTAACCGGCGACAGTACGAACAATTGTCGGACTTTGAAAGGTTGGAGTACAGTAGGCCTCAGAGAAGCAGGTTGGTCGAACAGGGGTATCGGCAGCCACCTCGGTCGGAGCGATATGGTAGTTGCTCGGTGTTGGCAACAATGGATCGCGGAAAGGATAGTATACCGTCGCGGAGGATCAGGGCGTCCAAGAACCACAAATGCGCTCAAGGATCGCGCAATCATAAGCGCGGCTACGTCCGCACAAACAACGTCGCTAGAATCGGTTCGACGCTATTTACCAACTTCCAGACATCCGGTGGTATCAAGGGAAACCATTCGATAACGATTGGCCGACGCAGGTATATAGAGCCGACGTGCATTAAGACGCCTACCACTGACCCCACATCATAGGCAGTGTCGATTGGATTTTTGCCGACCTCGGACAAGTTGGAGTGTGATCCACTGCAGGCGTGTGACCTTCAGCGATGAATCCCGATTCAGTCTCCATGCTGATGACCAGTGCATACGCGTGTGGAGGCGGCCAGGCCACCGATCCGATCCGACATTTGTTGTCGAGAGGAATACGGCGATGACACAAGGTGTGAGGTGTGGGGAGCGATTTGTTGGGAGACACGATCACCTCTAGTCGTCCTTCAACGCACTTTGACGGCACGCAGTTACGTGGACGAGATTTTAACGCCAGTTTTACTGCCTATGCTATCAGATCGCCCAGGTGCCATTTGACAGCAAGTTAACGCTCGTCCACATATTGCACGACTCTTCTAACAGTGTCGTCAAGGATATGACGCACTCCCATGGCCTGCCAGGTCTCCAGAACTCTCGCCAATAGAGCACGTCTGGGACGTGCTTAGAAGGCAACTGCAGCCGTCCCGATATACTGGTGAATTAACTGCCCAGTTGCAATTATTATGGCATGATATTCCACAGGAGGTCATAGGTAACCTCATGGATTCTATGCCACGCCGTGTTTCGGCTTGTATAGCTGCCAGAGGTGGATTTACTTTTTACTGATTTGCAACCTTTTTCATGCCATATCTTAATAAAACGGTCTATTCTTCTGAATTTGTAATCATTTGCTTATTTCCTCATACACTACATACATGTTAAGTTTCGTGATAGTAGCTCGTTTCCTTCTGGGTGCATATATTTTTTTGTGACAGAGTGTATTATATCTTTTGAATGTGGAAAGGGTGCAGTTCTCATGATATAAAAAAACTAAACAAATGACTATAATTTGAAGCAATTTCAGAAAGGGGGAGGGGGAAGTAAGGCCGCGCGTTACGGGTAAATACATTTTACGTTCGAGTTGAAGACTAAAAAAGACCAACTTCGATGTAGCTTTATTTCCAGTTAAAAATATGTGTGGTCTTTTTCTTAAATTCTTCTTTAGAAACAGATTCTTGTTGCATCACGGAGTTTACGGTCCTTGTACAGCAAAAAACCATAAATTCTGCATTATAACTTCAGTTTTTACGGTATAAAACTGCATGCAAATGAAAATTGTATTTAACAGAGTACCCTGAATAAAACTTTTCACCTATGGTAGATGGCTCGAGAACTGAAACTAGAAACAATGCAGTTCCCTGTCGGTAATGAAGAAAAGTGTTGAACACATTTTCGCGTCTCTGCTAAACTTTATTAAAGGGAACAGAATTGAAATTCATTAATCCAGAACTTGGGGGAATTCGATAAATGTCTCGTAAGGGACACTTCACTCAGATGGAACCATTTTTAAGTTGTCCGCAAATAGAAGTACTGCTTTCTCATTATTTAGAGAAGAAATTCACTACTGGGAATGCTAATGATCGGTACGGTTATTGCTCTGAACTCAGCCATCATTAAATACTCAAATTCTCAAACGACAGCCATCGTGAGACGCCATTCACTCAGTGTTGGGACTTTCATAACCCTAGTAAAATGGTGCGTTTATAACGAGTCAAAAATTTCATTGTTCTTTTATTCTAAGCCAGATCTTCAAAATTAACTGAGCGGAACACGATGCAACTGCTGCTGATTGAAGTTTCTATGCATGCACATTTATCGTTATCAGCAGTTTCAAAACCGAGGGTATTGTAGCGTACTGGAAATATGGTCTTATTTTTTTCCCGAGGCCACACAAGAGCTTGAAACACAGCTGCGTGATTTTCAAGGAATGTGTTGCTCGTTCCCACCAGTTCGGAACACGTGGGAGGATTAAGAAACGTTTTTTTTCCCACAGAGGCAACCAGTAAAGCTGTCATCTTAACGTTTCTGCAAGGTAATAACGTTCGGCCTCTAAGAAGAGCTGTCAGCCGATAATCTGCCGGCCCCTCCACCCCGTCTAAAAATCCAGACACGAGAGAGAGACGCTAGAGAACGCGGCCGGTGGGGATGTGTGTTTAGGCTCCATACGTTGGGAATATGCACGGGATTTTTTAAATTGAATATGTTGCACTGTTTTAAATGTTAATTATTTTTGTTAATAAATTGTTAAGTTTTTGTTTTAAAAATTTGGCCTTCGTTTGTAAATTAGAACTCTGTCTTTCTTTGTTAAGGATCCCATGGTAGTAATTTTTAGCAACGCCTCAGAGAGAATAGCCTTACGTACTTTTCGTGACGCTACAGTATGTTTTCGTTATTTTTAACCCTTCAGCGGGCGCGCGCGTGTACAAAGTGCAATATTTTCTTAATTTTGAATGGTTTGTTTTTACGTATAAGGTATGGATGTTCTAGGAAGTTTCTATTTATAACTACACTCTTTCTTTCTAATGCAGGTCTGATTTTCTGACCCTTGTATTCCTTTCCATTCATTATTAATCGCGATTTAACCGCAGTAAACCAGCGATTATATTGAATTAAAATACGATAAAAGCAGGAGTTGATATAGTCGATCCAATGTGCAAGTATTACACGGCATCTCGCATATGACAAAGATGGATAATCTCGTTGTTTTTTAGGTTTTTGGACAAAATAAGAAACAATTCGCAAGTTATCATTAGATCCAATAAATCAGACAGTTTAGAAATAAGGCGATTGTATCTGCCTTCTTTGGCCTTTAATTATAAATATATCTTAATATTATCAACATTTTATATCTTGTCTTAAAACTCAGAATTATTATTTTCAATTTGAAAAAAAAAAGTTTAATTCAAAGGGAATAATCAAGGTTGAAAGAGACGTTGCACTTTGTGCCACGCGCGCCTACTGTTGTTCCAAAAATTGGGGCGCCCGCTGAAAGGTTAATAATGGCCGGGACATTCATTATTTTCATAATTAAAAGATCTTTCTGAAATATGAGAGAAATTCTCATGCTTTAAAATGGTGATGAGAAGTCGGATATCATTTAAATGAAGTGTGCAGTGAATAATTGTAAGATCGCGCGTTTCCAATGCAGAGAAAAGTTGCGAATAAATGGAATTTTACATCGAGCATGCTTCCCTGATATGAACTTCAACATGCACCACGTACCTTCCAAAATCCACGTGTCTCGTTTGTAGTATTCTTTAGATATTTCAATGTGACTTTAAAGTCAAGTCAGTCCCAAATCGCACAAGAAGATATTTAATGCAAACAAATATGTACAGCATGGAACAAATATGCACAGAAAATTTGAATGAAGAGTTATGAAGTCTGAAGAACACATTAGGTTTTTAGAAATATCTCGTAATGTCTGACTTTAGTGTATACACTTGAACTCTTAATTTTCTAGATGTGCTTCTCCAAACATTGCGACTGCTTGTCATGATTCATTTGAATCATGTATGCTCACAAAATAAGTATATATAAACTATATTTTAACGTTATATGTGAAACTAATGAAACATCTCTTATTAATGAATTTGACTGAAGTATCACATATACGCGAACTATTACTTATTAATTTTCTAAATGGGCTTTTCAAGAAATTTCTACTGATTCTTACGCAACCTTTGAATAATGTAAGCTTATCTAAATACGCGTGTACATACTATGTTTTAACGTAATAAGTGAAACTAATGAAATATGTCTGATTAATGTATTAGTCTATATTTTATAAAAACAGCAGAATACTTTTAGGGTATTTGAAACGAGAGACTGTATTTCCCAGATGGTCGCGGTCCTGAAAGCTTTTATCGTTTCCATATATCTTCTGCAAACAGAACAATGTCTGAACATTAAGGAGTTTGATATATTTTCGGAATATTCGCAAACGGAGGAGAAAAGTGGTGTTGACGTATCAGAATAAACGTCCACTGACTTTAAATCTTTTATGCTATGTAATGGCTGGCTCCATTGATGCAATTTTTAAAAGTATGAGGCAAAAGTATGTCTTAGAAATTATGTCTAAACCTTTCTTTTTCTACTGGTTTGTAAAAATGGAATGTGGAATATACAATGAAGACCCCCCCCCAAAAAAAAAAAAACTTCTACAGGTGTGCGTATGCAAATAACGGAGATATGCAATCAGTCTGCGTACCGCGATGCGGTCGGCGGGGCCTATATATGACACCAGGTGTCTGGCGAAGCTGTTCGATCGGTTCCTGCTGCTACAATGGCAGGTTATCACGATGTATATGACTCTGAACGTGGCGTTATAGTCGGTGCACGAGAGATGATACTGTTGGGTTTTAAAAATTAAATCCTTAATTATTTTAATCTCCAGCACTTTGCTAAACTCTAAAAGTAATGACAGTACGTCATCTTATTTATTTAATTAAATTTTATAATACTCTGTAAAATATTCAGAGATTTATAAGTGAATCATTCCCGCATATGCGGATATATGTCATGAATCATATGCAAATATATGTGGCGCAGTAATTGATTGGATGGCAATTACTATAAAAGATAGCCGCATTGTATTAAAGTTTGTTCCTTCTACCCTTCGCTGCCTTTCTCCCAGTTGCCAGATGTTAACCAGTTGTACCATGTTAAAGTCCTGACATGGATATTATTCGTTTCCCTGTTACAACGCCAGTTCGGTGTATCTGCAAACAGATAAGTTATCTCTGTTATGCTATACTTTGTTATGTTATTCTATGTTATTAAATGTCTATGTTATTAAATGTCTCAACCGAAACTCAGGCTTAATTTCTCACTCTGCTACTTAGATTTCTATGGCATGACTGTCACTTTAAACTCTGTATCAAAGTTCTGTCAGCTATTCTTTGAAACCACTGACTGATAATCAAAAGATACATGCGAGGTAGCGATGCATTTTGGATTTTCACGCACGACCATTACAACGTTAATATGAGGTATCCGATAAAACACCAAATCTCCGACAGCGGTGCGGCCGGAAAAAGACCTTGAAAGAACGGGACTGTCGACAACTGATGAGAATCCTTAAACGAGATAGACGTGCAACACTTCCTCAAACAGCAGTGGATTTCAATGCTGAGGCATCAACAAGTGTTAGCGTGCGAACTGTTTAACGGACCGTCATTGATATGAGCTTTTGGATCCGCAGGCCCACTCATGTACCGATGTTGACCGCACGGCACAAAGCTTTACGCCTCGCCTGGGCCCACCAACACATCCATTGGACTGTTGGGTCCATGGACTGTTTTCCACTGACATGTAAGTTCCATGACTTCATGAATTTGTCTCCATACCCGTATCCGTCCATCCGCCCGATACAATTGCAGATGAGACTCGTAACACTAAGCAACGCGTTTCCAGTTATCAACAGTCCAATGGAAGTGTTGGTAGGCCCAGGCGAGGCCCAAACCTTTATTCTGTGCAGTCAACAACATTAAGATTTTAGTGAATTCTAAGGGTGGAAATTATTCGATGTTAAGGTATCAGCCTACGTTGAAATGGCTGTTTTAATGAGAAATTATGAATTTTTTTTTATTGTTCTATTAGGATTCTAAAATACTTTACTTTTATTCGTACGATCATAGGATGAGAAATTTTTTTACTCGTTCTCGTCTGTTCCCACTTTTTCATCTCACCTCGTGTTAACTCGTCATTCTTAAATCGTGTTTCCCCAAGTTAGCTTTTTGGCTCCACGGAAGTGATTAATTCTCCTGACAGTTTCTACTTCATTTGTGGTGAATATACAGTGTTGAAGCAACAGCTGAATATCACAGATTTTGTGAAAAAGTATACTTCGCATATTTCGGACTAAAACTTGGATATCAAGATAAAAGTTTGGGGGCGCCTCATAAAGTCTGTAAGAGGTGTGTTGAGGACCTCCGAAATTAGTTCAAGGGTAAGAAAAAAGCTTTCCGTAATGAGATTCCTATAGTATGGCGAGAGCAAAAGAACCATAGTGATGACTGTTACTTTTGTTCATGCGATACGAAAGGGTATAATTCCAAATGGAAGCATTCCATTTCATACCCCAATCTCCACTCAGCAATTGGTTCCATCCCCCATAGCCCAGACATACCAGTACCGAAGCTCCCTTTACCTTGGAAGAGATACCTAGTTCCGATGAAGGTGAAGTCATACCTGAACCAGATGAAGGATCAAGTTCTGACTTTGAAGATGATGCAATACCAAATTTTTCCCCAGAAGGCGATGGATGATTTGGTAATAGACTTGAATCTTCCCAAAGATGCCGCTGAATTACTCGGTTCAAGGCTCAAAAGCAGAAATTTATTGTTGCCAGGAGTGTCTTTTTCATGGTTCAGACATTGTGAAAAGGAGTTCGTTCCTTACTTTGCCCAGGAAGACAAGTTGATTTATTGCATCGATGTTGAAGGTTTGATGGGTCAATTCAAAATCCAATATGATTCAACGCAATCGCGTCTTTTCATAAATTCTTCAAAAAGAAGTCTCGAAGCAGTTTTGCTCCACAACGGTGGTTTTAACGTTTTCATCCCTGTAGGTCATTCCGTACATTTGAAGGAAACCTGCGAGAACTTGGAATTGGTTCTTCGTAAACTTAAATTTGAAGACCATGGTTGGCAAGCGTGTGGGGATTTAAAGGTCTTATGCATGCTGCTCAGGCAGCAAGCTGTATATACCAAATACCCCTGTTTTCTGTGTGTATGGGACAGTCGAGACTGACACAATCACTGGACCAAGAAGAGTTGGCAGCTGAGGGTGCTCACAGTCGGTCAAAACAATGTCCTCCTAGAAACTTTGCTACCTTCACATAAAGTTCTACCACCTCTCCATACAAAATTGGGGTTGATAAAGTAATTCGTGAAATCACTTCCAAGAGATGGATAATGCTTCAAATATTTGGTCACTAAGTTTCCAGGCCACTCGGAGGCAAAATTCAGAGGTGTGTTCGATGGACCAGGCGTTAGAATGCTTATAGCTGATCAAGAGTTTGTCAATACCACGAAGGATTCTCAAAAAGAAGGGTGGATTGTATTTAAAGAGGTCGTAGATAAATTTTTGGGCAATAAGAAAGATCCCGACTACAAGAAGATCATCAGACGAATACTGAAAGCATTTCAAACTCTAGGTTGCCTGATGAGATTGAAAGAGCATTTCCTCCAATCCCACATTTACTAATTTCCTGAAAATTTGGAAGCTGTGTGTGAAGAACAAGGTGAACGATTCCACCAGGACATTAAAGAGATGGGAAGAAGATACCAGGAAAAATGGAGTATTACAATGATGGCAGACTACTGTTGGATTCTTCAGAGAGACCATTCCAGATGCTACTCACAAGCGTAAATGTACCAAGAGGAGACTCACAGGGAAGAAGAAACGATTTAAATGAGCTCATATCAGTTCAAAAATGATTTTCATGTAAAATTTGTAATTAAAAATTAATTTTCTAAGTTAATTTTCCTTTATTTTGAAGTATTGCCTTATTTAACATAGTTATCTCAATTGTCAGGAAACGTGATGTCCTATGACAAAACGGAGGTCATTTTCAGATTCAGCGTACAGAAAAATATGAAGAATATGTGGAATAACCAAAATAACTCTTACAAAATTTTTAATGCAGAACTGTATTTAATTAAAAAAATTAGTGTTTTTCTCTTTTTTGCATATTTCAGTGATTTATGGAAATATTGTAAAACTTTTACATCAGAACATAGGTAAGTGTCACCATGGTATGCAGTGTAAAGGAAATTAAAATATATTGACTTGAATGGAGTGTAGAGTTTCTGGCGTAAGTACTCAATTGTACTAAAAACTTATAAAACAATTCCCTCTATTTTGAAATGTTATGACACTTTTACCAAAATTATATTTATTTTCCCTATTTTATATCCCATTTGAAATAAAAAATATATGTATTTTATCACTACTGTACTTTTTTGAAAGAGGTGCTCAGAACGTAGGCAGGTATTTTAAAGTAGTAATATATTAACTCTAAATCCATTTTTCATTCATAAAAAATATTTGCCTTCTGTAATAATATCCTCCTTTGCCAGCTCTTACACCATGACATTACTCTTCATAAGAAAATGGATGCAAATAGGATTTGGTGTGGTATTAACATACTAAAATACACTGCTGGCCACTGTAAATGCAACAACCTGAAGGAAACATGCAAATAACATGAAATTTACAACATGCATTAGCGGAGGTGAGATATGCAAATGATTAGAATTTCAGCGCAGACGCACATCACGCGCACATGTGGCGCCACTTCAAAGCGCTATTTAAGGCTTGGAGATTTCGATGATTTCAAGTTCGGCAATTGTGTTTTTCTTGTGGTTTTTTCATAAAAACGATCAATTATGCCTCGTTGAAAACAGCGATCATCTTTTGATCAAGTATCCGAGTTCGACAGAGGAAGGATAGTGGCCTACCGAGATTGTGGATTATCTTTCAGGGAAATCGGTAGTCCTGTTGGACGAAACCAAACAACTGTAATGCGGATATGTGATCGTTGGATGCAGGAGAGTACGACGGACCAGCGTGTTCGATCGCATCCACCTCAGCGCACCACTTCACGTGATGACAGGCAAATTGTGCGCATGGCAGTGACGGATCGCTCAGTCACATTACGAATCATAGCACAGGACATGCAGTCTGTAACGCATCATCCAGTGTCTGCGCGTACCATTCGACGCCGTTTACAGCAGAGTGGTCTGTCCGCAAAACGTCCATTGCTTTGTATACCCTTGACGCAGAACCACAGACGTCTCCGCCGCCAATGGTGCGAAGACAGAAGGATGTGGACGGCAGAATGGAATGAAATTGTCTTTACTGACAAGTCACGCTTCTGTCTGCAACACCACGATGGTCGCATTCGAGTCTGGAGACATCGTGAAGAGAGGATGCTGAACAGCTGCGTTATGCACCGCCACACTGGTCCTGCACCGGGTATTATGGTATGGGGCGGTATTGGATATCACTCTCGCACACCTCTAGTACGCATTGCCGGTACTTTAAACAGCCAGCGCTACATCTCCGAGGTGTTGGAGCCAGTTGTCCTTCCTTACCTTCAGGGCTTGCCCACAGCCATATTTCAACAGGATAATGCGCGACCACACGTGGCACGCATTGTCCAACGGTTCTTCGTCAATCGCCAGATTGAATTGCTTCCCTGGCCGCCTCGCTCTCCGGATCTTTCGCCGATAGAAAACATGTGGTCCATGGTTGCTCTACGATTGACCCAGATTCCATCCCCAGCTGCCACAGCAGATCAACTTTGGCAACGTGTGGAAACTGCTTGGTCTGCTGTACCCCAAGAACTCATCCAAAGTCTCTTTGAATCAATGCCGAGGCGTGTGGCAGCGGTGATCTCCAACAATGGCGGCTACTCTGGCTACTGATTTTGGCAGGAACCACACTTCACAGAAGTCTATAAATTTAATCATTTGATACTTGGTCAACATGTTATCTACAAAATAAATTTTGTTGTGATATTTCTTGTCTTTCTTGGTGTTGCAATTTGGGTGGCCAGCAGTGTATTAGAAAGAGAGAGTTAACTATAAAATAACACAATTTCTGAACGCAAGTTACGTGACAAAATATTGTTAAACCCCGTAATTATGATGAATAACTATTTAAATTGTTAATCACACGCTCGCGGATTTTTTACCTCTTAAAATTTAACCAAATATGTAGAAAACGTGGAAATAGCTATCATTCTGAAGCTAATGCTTTAACGCTCACTAATATCTGTATAAAACTTAGCAGTTGGTGAATTTCGATCGGGGTCGCAAATATGACGTTAGATAACATTTCGGGTTATTATTAAATTTACGCCGCATTGCATTTTGCATGAACAAATATATCAAGTGTTGCGCTTTAATAGAGATAAATCGATAGACAGATATTCAAATTTGTATTCAAATTAGCCGTGTTGTATTAAGGGAAATATAACACACGACTCACTGGCTTTGTATAAATTTTTGTCTGCGAAAGAATATAAAATAACTTCTAAATTATAAAAGGATATTGTAGCGTACTGGAAATAGGGTCTTATTTTTTCCCCGAGACCCCACAAGGGCTTAAAACACAGCTGCGTGTTTTTCAAGGAATGTGTTGTTCGGTTCCACCAGTTCGGAACACGTGGCAGGATTAAAAACCGTTTTCCTCACAGATGCAGCCACTAAAGCTGTCATCTTAACGTTTCTGCAATGTAATAAAGTTCGGCGTCTAAGAAGATCTGTCAGCCGATAATCTTCCGGCAACCTCCACCCCGTCTAAAAATCCAGACACGAGGGAGAGACGCTTGAGAACGCGGGCGGTGCGGATGTGTATTTAGGCTCCGTACGTTGGGAATCTGCACGGTTTTTTTAAATTGAATATGTTGCACTGTTTTAAATGTTAATTATTTTTGTTAATAAATTGTTAAGTTTTTTGTTTTAAAAAGCTGGCCTTCGCTTGTTAATTAGAACTCTGTCTTTCTTGGTATGGATCAATAGTTGTGAAATTTCTTCAATAGTTGTGAAATCGTTGTGAATAGTTGTGAAATAGTTGTGATCAATAGTTGTGAAATGCCTCAGAGAGAATCGCCTTACCTACTTACAGTGACGCCACAATATATACTCTGAAGAGCCCAAAAAATTGGTACACCAGATAAATATCGGGTAAGGCCCCCACCAGCACGCAGACGTGCTGGAACACGACGTGGCATGGACTCGACTAAAGCCTGAAGGTCTCCTACAGGCAATTCACACCATGAATCCTGCAGGGCAGTCGACAAATCCATAGAAATGCGATGGGGTGGAGAGCTCTTCTGAAAAATATAAATATCTGTCACGTATTTATATTGCACGAATTTAAAAGAAAAAAGGCAGAATTTTTAGCAATTTGCAGACAAAAATTTTCTATCTCTTGTTGACCTTAAACTTGTGCTGGATTCTCGATTATTTGGCAGAATAATGCTTGCAATTACAGTTGAAGCTAAATTAAATCTTGTAAGGTATACACAAGATTCGATTCACAAGAATCGAACTTTTGAGTGAATGAATTAAAGAAGCTGCTTGAGATATGCTAATTTCGGCATACGCGCTTAGAATAAATACCATGCAGCGTCATTAATAAAAAAAGTTTGTTAAGGTTGAAGAAAGGTTGTTAAAGTTGATAGATAAGCGAGAGGGAGCTACGAGGGTATGCAGCTCCAGTACTATCCGGCGCTAGTGCTTAGGGTGCCCAAGGTTTACGTGGCAGAATTGCTGGTTGACTTACTGTTCGTGAGTATTGAAAAATATATTGTTCTTGAAAGCTGTATTTGTATATCTGTACAAGTAGTACGTATGAATCTTGTTGTTAAAAGCGAAGCCTGCTTGTGCAAGAATATTCAATAAACATTGTTTCATGTATAAACTGTGTTTGTATCAAATTCATTTAGAGTGCCACTTCAAATTATATACACCCAAGTCTGGGTAGAAGTGAGCTATTTTCTCTATAATCTCCTTAAAAAGACACATTACTTTTCGGATAATGTCACGCAAAATGTAGTTTTCTGAAAATATACACAGAATGGCTAAAACATCTTGCTCCTAACCACACGAACAACAACAACAAAAAATTTTTTTAAAAATTCAAACATAAAATTTATTAAAATCCTTGCACAACATCTTCATTTTTATAATGTCGATAAAATAAAATCCAATTTAAGAGTTTCTAAAGGGAAGAGTAGGAAGACATATTATTAAGTGAAATGTAACATCCCTATAAAAAAAGGGCGCACAATTTTATGCATTTTTCTTTGCTCACAAGCTATGCATTTGAAACTTCTACAGTGTGAGTAAGATTAAACTGGATCAGGGTCTGATAGGGTTGGCTGATCCCCCTCAGTATGATACGAGATATTTAAATGAATAGGTAAAAATACAGAAATATATTTTTGTGGAACAGAAAATCGTGTTAGGATTTTAAAACATTCATGAAGTTATTCAGCATATATATATATATATATATATATATATATATATATATATATATATATATATATATATATATATATATTATTTTTCGGACCATAAGACGCACCGGACGATATTACGCACCTCAAATTTATGGGAGGATTTTTACAAAAGAATATTTTGTATTTCTAGGTATATAAAAATATTTTCAATTTCTTACTGAACAAAGATAAAAAAAAATAAAAAATATATAAAATAAATATATAAATATATGTGTGTATATACATATATATATAAAATATAATAAAGTCATTTTATTTTAAAGTTACCTTCGAACCATAAGAGGCATCCCAATTTTAAGTCCATCTTTATATGATAAAAGGTGCGTCGCATGGTCCGTAAAATACAGTATATATATATATATATATATATATAAAGGGTGTCCATAATTAAAGTCCCACTTTCAAATGGCTGCAAAAAAAGAACCACTGGTCAGAATGACTTCAAATTTGAACTGAATATAGTGGAAAAAGGGGGAAACGATTTGGCATAATAAAAAAGTTCCAAAATGTATCGATAGATGGTGCTGTAAGCGGTTGGGACTTTTTTTATTATGCCAAATCGTTTCTCCCTTCTTCCAGTATATTCAGTTCAGATTTGAAGTCATTCTGACCAGTGGTTCTATTTTTTGCAGCCTTTTGAAAGTGGGACTTTAATTATGGACACCCTGTATATATATATATATATATATATATATATATATATATATATATATATATATATATATATATATATATATATATATGTATATATATATATATATATGTATATATATATATATGTATATATATATATATATATATATATATATATATATATATATATATATATATATATATATATATATATATATATATATATATATATATATATATATATATATATATATGGGGGGGTCAGGATAACCGTGCGGTGGTTTAAAATAATTACTTTTATAATTTACACTAACATTTAATGAAAACTTATTTACAAAGATATTTGCAAAGCTGCGTCGTTAATTAATAACATTATAGACTAATGAAAGAGCAGTCGTCTACTGCTAACAGACAAACGCGTCATAGTTTGTCTCCGTCCAATGTTTGACTGGGGTTGCCAGATCTCCACTTCTTTAGTTGAGCTGAAGCGGCGCAAACGATTTGTAGCGTCATATGGTGGAATATGCAGGTAGCAGTCTTAAGTAGGGTCAGGAACCCACACACACACACACACACACACACACACACACACACACATATATATATATATATATATATATATATATATATATATGTGAGTGTGTGTGTGTGTGTGTGTATATATGTATATATGTGTGTGTTATGATGTTCCATGCACACAACGAATTTGACGAAATTGGAACACATATAGACACTGTTGAATATGCAGTCGTGAGCATTTGATGAGAGAAACATAGTCTAGAGCAGAATACTGGAGAAATAAACAACCGGACTCCCGTACTGTAGACACAATAGAGAAGAGACACACGAATGGTATCCATTAAATTGATTTCTTCCGGTAACAAAACGACGACACTATGGAGTACATTTCAGCAGACATCAAAATACATGTAACTTGACCAAAGGACGCAAACACACTAGCCCGGACCTGCCGGGACTTAAATATACTGGACACCACATAATGAAACGGAAAGTGGCGGCATACATCGCGCGAAGATAGCAAACAAGAGAAGGACGACACAATGACAGGAGAACGAAACAGACAGAAAGCGCTGGGAAATCGCTGTTTCACCTTTTATATACTGTGAGGGCGCTAGCTGTTTAGAATTCTTTTCACAGGTTGACCCCCCGATCATGTGGTATATGAGTAGAAAGTCGTATGATTCTTCGAAGGGGGAATCGAGATCACGGGATTCTGAATCATGGCTAAAAGTAACTTTACCGCGCGTGCATTGAAGAGAATAGAATATTCGATTATTTAGATTTCGTTTTTCAAATAGGGTTGTGCTTATTGAGGTTGTAACAAGGAAAATTTAGAATAAACGTTAAATTATGACAATAAAAAATGTGTTACATGCATTATTTATAAAATAATTATACAGTAATGGAAAATTACTCGCCGAAGGCCCTATTTTTTCATTGAAGAATATAAAATGGAAATTTGTTATGTAAATACCAATAGGTTTATATGAAATAATCTTAAGCTTAACGACATGCAAAGAATTGTTTATTGCAAAATTATACTAGTAAAGGAGAACTAAAAAGAAATGTTCTGTTAATATTCCACTCCATTAAATCTTTCATTTACTCTGTCTCATAGATGGATGGAGTAAGTTACTTACTTTACTTGGGAGGATCGTCGTTTAGAATACAATTACCCTTTACCTTATTATTTTATTACCAATCTGCTTACACAGGTACCACCAATACAATATACTCTATGCTGAAAAAGCCTCTGCAAATATAATGACATAAGCAAATATAATGATATTGTATTTTGGGTATGGTATTTTTGGGATAGAATCACGAAATCATTTTATTACCGAACAGCTCCTAAAATTTAATAAAATAGAATCGTTTTACATTATCTCAATTTGTACAGAAAACACGGAGCACGTTAAATGTGTTCAATGTTTGTGGCAATGTTGCTGTTGTTGTTGTCGTATCAACGAATAGTGCAGAAGGGAAAAGGCTTAGATAGAACCAAAAGTCTGGATAACAGCAGCTGCAAGATCATATGGGATACATATGGGATCATATGGGATCATATGGGATCCTGTGGGATACAGAGGAGTTCTTACGACGACAAAACAAGATTGAAAAGGGTAGCCAAGATGGCTGTACACTCAGAGATATGCCCTGGAGAAGGCTGGGTTTCTGGACAATTTCTACGGTTGATAAAGTATCTTGTGCTGCCAGGGTGGATTTTCGTACCCTTAAAGTGATGAGTTCTTAGTCTAGTTTTTGTAGCGGCTATTGTTCCGGGACAGTTGGTCCGAAATAAGCGGTTTCTTTAGGGGCTAACCTGGAAAGGTCAGCCACCATAAATAAAATTATTTATTATATCCTCATAATATAATTGTTAATCACTTTAATTGTTTTTGTCAGATTCCCGAACATTACAACTAGAAACATAATTTTCTTCCCACAAGTAATAAAGAGAAACTATAATAGTGCTTTACTAGCAAAACTTGCATTCGGAATACCAAATGTAAGATTTCGTGACCCCTATTTTAAATCCTAGATTGAAATTCATTTGAAAACGTTTCTCGTTCACGAAAAACGGTCTCTTTTATAGTTATTGCAATGATACTAGACTTTTGTCGTTCTCTTAACTTAAGCATAATAAGATTCCATTAACAGCATTCAAAGCATTTTATTAAGTAAAAAACTTTGTAATCTTTGGTATACTTACTTAACCAAAACCTTTTAGGTGATGAGATACAGTAGAATCGTATTTCGTACACAGAGTTAATTTTTTCTTTATGTCAAAGCATTTTCGTATATCTGCGTCTAGATACAAAAATGATTTCTTTCCTTCTTTTAAGCTTGGATAGAATGTCTGAAATATCAAGGAATGAGTTTTTAAAATCGTGGAAAACCTCACGCATTACTGTATTAAATATTTGGTATATTCCAAGGTTGTCGCTCCAGGATTAGTACTATAAGAACATGGTAACACTATTATGGTTTGATTCACTTTCTATTTAAACATAACACTTTAGAGGACGTTGTAAAAGAGAAGTATTAAACTATCACACCCTTAAACGGATTATAAATCACTTACCGGAACTAACTACTCATCTACAGTATGCAAGTAACATACGAACTAACCCGGTACTAACCCCAATTAATTGATAACCTCGATTTCCCTTAAGGCTGAAGAGTCAATCTGGACCAGTGTTTCCCAACATTTTTCAAGTCACAATACCTTTCAATGTTTTCCAAGCATCCGGCGTCTTCACCCTTTCCCACCCTGCCTATTTGCATTAAAAAAGCCCTTTAAAACAAAGGAAAAGCACTAAAATGCATTTCAAGCAATTTAATTTCTTACTAAATGTTTAATTTTACAAAAAGGAAAATTGTACGAAATTTAGAACATGATTAAACATGCATCCCCCAATTAAAGGTGTGTAAAAGCATGAACAGAACAAATCCTCAAGAAAAATAATGCCCTTTCCGCAATTATTCAGAATTATATGACAATATACATAGAAAAACTTTTACCTAAACTAAACTGGTTTATTCCGTTGGTGGAAACTACAATAGTAATACCAAAAGTGTTAGCATAAACTGATGAAAGACAAACTAACTTTCAAAATGTGTGTACTGTACGTTATAAGTCACAACCATTTTTATTTAGCATCAAATAAACGCGGTAGATTTCTGACGAACTGAGTTTCCGCTTTGAATGAGACATTTTTCTTTTAACAATCATCACTACCTTACAGTTTTATGGCAAATAAATGTTCATACTTTGAAATTAGCTAAAAAATTATTTTAATTGAACAAAATCTCGGCGCTTCCCCGCAAAACACTCCGCAACCTACAGGTTGGAAATCCCTGATTTAGACGGTACACTCGGACTGTTAGGAATTTCGTTAACCTATATCGAATCTAGCCTGTTTCTGCCATTGCAGCACAGCCATTTTCTTTGTCTAATTCCGTCATCTTGTTTTCAAACAGTTTGAGACGCTACTTGAGTCTTCTTCCTTAATAACCTTGTTTCTTCCTCTAAAAAAGCAAACTCTGTTTTAGGTTATGAAAAACTTTACCAAACCTTTCATAAGCTGCAGAAAAGAGGCCGTAAACTAAATCAACAACAGTGACTAACTTACTCGATTTGAATTTAGAAATGCATTCGGAAATTTTCATTACTCAATTTTAGATAAATAATTTAGAACCAAATTTTTATCGTGAAATATTTAAAGCATCGTAAAGTGAGGCGATTCATTTTCAGAAGATAAGTTGCGGATTAAATGAACACCATAGAGATAGTAACCGTTCAGTCCTCGCTTGATGAAATCCGCTTTCTGTAACATGTTACTTGAAAAATAAGTTATGTATATGATTTGCACTGTGAAAAGCATACAGCCTGAATTACTGCATATTGTTTTCAATTATTTAATAAAACAGGGAAAATATTCAAAGCAGTGTGTCACATTTCACTAGAATTTGAGTCTCTCGGTAAAGGACGTGCTTGTCTTTTCTTTCGATAAGCTTTAGGAAAGAAATACTCACCTTCACTATCATCACTTATACACTAAAATAGACCCGATTTTGACCAATGGCTACAAAAATATGAAAGTTTTGGAAAATGGTGGAGATGTTTGTTTAGGCATGCTAATGAACATACTAAAAGTTCCCACCGATCAGACTTGACCTCTCTCAGTCATCTTGGAAAATGTGTAGACTTTTTTGGTTTTTTGCAAGTAACTTGAGAAATATTTATTTTATGTAAAAAATTGAATTCAAAAATTGAAGAACATTAAATTGTGAACAAAAACATTATTTAAATTCTTTTATAAGTCTAACACGAACAAAGATAATTGACTTTGAAAAAGGCGAACTATCACACCTGGGACGCGGATGCGCGGGTCATCCCCATTGCGATGGGGGGATGACCCCCGCAAGTGCCCCTAAAGTCTTGCATACTCCCGTTTGTCAATCCACTGCATATCAAAGCTCGAGAGAAAGTTGCAGCAACATCCAATCCATTGTTATCAGGTTGTATTGTGAGAGTTGGTGGATTCTATCTTTATATGTCATACATGCCGCATTTGTACGTAATGGCAGGAAGTGGGTAAAAATAAATACTAACTTTGATATATGCAACTACGTCAGTAGAAAAAATGTTGCCTGGCCGTGTATACACTAGAAATATCCCAGCTAATTTAATTACCCAAACAGCTTTAGCAAAAATAATTTTTGACGCCATGGATATATCTGATTTCAAAAGCAATAATCTCCATGAGTTGTTTAGAGATTTTGCCACTGAACTACTATCGGTAGAAACCATAAACGGACACACTCATATACGAGTCATCGTATTACTCATAAACAAGCCAAAGATTTTAATGAAATTTTTCAAAAGTGTTTTACATATATTACTATGTTTTGACCTAAAAGTTAAGCTGCATGTGGTAATTTAATCATTCTACCGGTTCCTGCATTTATAAAAAGATAATTAAAAAAGTGTTTTTCCCTTTTTTTGTATAAGTCAGTTATTTTTGGAAACACTTTAAAACGTTTAGGTCAGAACACAGGAAAGTGTCACTGTAGTATGTAATATAAAGGAAATTGTAAAATAAAAATTTCACCTCTCTTAAATAATGGTAAAGGTAAAATCACCTTACCTGCTTTCTTTGGTGATATTTTTCTTGTATATCCGGGGTGAAGCTGGCTTAGTCCTCTTTCAGTTTAGCTGTAGAAAGGATTGCTACTCCATTTAACTAAAATTATCATTAAGATTCGAGGCCAGTCGTAGAAGCATGAACACCTTCTGATAATAACAAAACTTTAATAAGAAAATTATAAAACATAACACAAGTATAAAGAGTATGAACTGCTGAATACAGCCTCTACCATCCGTTACTATCCGTTACATCGTTACAACTGTTTTTCCTTTTCAAAAAACATCTCGCTAGTTCTTCGTTAGTTGCGGTTACACTTAAAGTCAGAGAAAAATTTCGCTTTCGGGTTTTGCAACACTCCCCTCTTGAGTTTCAGATTCAGTTCAAGCTGGAACTCAATGGATCATGGTCCAAAGCAATGAGGCGCTCGGACAACTCTTCCAGATCGAGTTGTCACAGGATCAGTTTTTCTGACATCTTCAGTTGGGTTTTCTCCGGCATGATTTGGGCTAACACAATCACGTGTGGTGGTATTATTGACATTAACACCATCACTATCCAGTTCCATAGGGCAGAGTTTTTGGACCGGTCGAATAAAGACACCTGATTTTGTCCTTATTTTAGCTAAACGAACAAGTCCATCTTTACTGGGGTAAGTTTCTAAAATTCTAGCCATCGGCCAGTTAACTACCTTTATGTTGTCACTCCACACCAGCACTATATCACCTACTTTAGGAACATGGACATTATTTTTCCCCTTGAAATTTTCACGTAATTGTCCCAAATATTCAACTCGAAATCTGGCACGTAGATCTTTCAAAATTCGTAATCGGTATGCCAAACGCTTATTCAAAACTTTCCCATGTACTTGACCAATTTGATCAAGGTCAGCCACATCGTTGTTCTTGTTTTCTTGTAAAAACATTGCTGGTGTAATGGGATTCAGGTCATTTATATCGTCGGAAACAGGGGTAATTGGTCTCAAGTTGAGAAGACTCTCACAATCGCACAAAATAGTGGCCATTTCCTCGTAATTTAGTGAGGTTCTTCCTAGAACTTTTCTTAAAATCTGTTTCATTAGCCCCACTAAGCGCTCCCAAAATCCACCCCACCATGGAGCTGCAGGTGGTATGAACCGCCAAGTGATAGGAGCGATTTCACCTTTCAATTTCTCTAGATCCACATATTTCAGCAGGTTTTCAAATCCAACGAAGTTAGTCCCGTTATCTGAGTATATTATCGAAGGCCGTCCACGTCGTGATATGAATCTTCTTAGGGCCAACAAGAAGTTGTCAGTGGATAGAGCAGTCAAAAGCTCCAAATGAACTGCTCGGTAAATAGCACATGTTATTAGGAGTATCCACACCTTTTGATTTTCTTTAAGGTACAAAGGACCAGCTACATCCACTCCAACTACCTCAAAAATACATGCTTCCTTTACTCGATCTGCAGGTAATGGTCCCTCTGGAATATTCGTTGGTCTTGAATTAAATCTTTGGCATACAACGCACGTCTTAATGGCTTTCTTTATTGTTCTTCTGCTCTTCAAAATCCAATAATTTTCTCTTAAGGCAGACATTAAAAATGACACTCCGGCATGTCCTAACTCCTTGTGTTTGCAAATTATCAGACTTTTTACCACATTATGGTTTGAAGGTAAAAGTAATGGAAGTCTAAAATTTTCTTCATCAACCCTCATAAAAACTTTGGTTTTAACCCTTAGGAGTCCCTCTGCATCCATTATGGTTTTTAGAGACTTAATTTTGCTGTCATGTCCACTAAAAAATTCTTCATTTTGGACTTTCTTTATGATTATAAGTTCTGCCTTCCTCAATTCCTCAGCACATAATTGTCCAAATTTTTTATCTCCAGGCTTCTTGGCATTTCGAAAAAATCTGAAAATCCAACCTGTAGCTCTTATTATTCTTTTATATGATGATATTCGATTATAATATTCGTCCTTTACTCTATTCAAAGAAGACACCACAGTTTTCTTCATCTCAGCGTTACCACCTTTTCATCTGGAATCAACTTATAATTCGGCCAGCTGTCTCTAGATTCCTTCAGCCATGACGGGCCATGCCACCATTTTCCTTTGATGAGTGTTTTCACCGAACACCCTCTAGAAGACAGGTCGGCAGGGTTTTGGATTCCTGGTACATAGTTCCATTGGGAAGTTTCTGATAAAGCATTAATCTCTTTCACCCTATTGGCTACAAATACAACCCATAGACCCTTCTTGATCCAATACAATGCGTCCGTTGAGTCCGACCAATAAATTGTCTCAACATCCTTCAAATTCAGATCATTTTTTACCGATGCTGCTAGTCTCACACCAATGTTGCAGGCGAGCAACTCCAGTCTTGGAATAGACACGTCCTTTAATGGAGACACGCGTGACCTAGCCTGTACTAACTGGCAAGTAACTTCATCTCCAATTTCTGCTCTCAAGAAAATGCTAGTAGCATAAGAAAGTTTTGATGCGTCGCAAAAAACATGCAAAGTCAAATTTGAGTTATTTAGATCCAAGTATGAAAAATTCCCAGGAATTGAAATGTCTCTTAAATCTGAGAGCTGATTTTTCCAATTATTAAACTTTTGAACGATATCGTTAGGTAGCTCAGCATCCCAAGAGGCTTGAATCTTCCAGCAATCTTGGAGAAGTAATTTTGGTATTAGAGTTACTGGGCACGTGAACCCTATGGGGTCAAAAATCTTATGTGCCAATGATAAGATCTTCCGCTTAGTAATGCTTTTGTCATCAGTGTTTATATCGTTAATATCACATGATAAGGTATCGTTATCAAAGTTCCAAGAAAGGCCTAAAACTGGGATGTTAAAGTTCTCAAAATTAGAAATCTGTAAATTTTGCTCGAAATCATTTCTTGAAGAATATTTACTATCTATCCAACTACGCAAGTCAAATTGCGCAGACGCTAATAGCTTCTGAGACTCTGAACGAAAATATTCCAGTTCTGCGACTGAATCAACGCTTGCGACACAATTGTCCACATATATAGATTCTTTTAGTTTTTTAGCTAAATCCTTCAAATCTTCTGGCACGTTTTCCAAATGGAGGTTTAAAACGGCAGCTAGCAGAAAAGGGCTGCATGAAACACCGAAAACAACGCGGCAATGCCTGTAAGTAACTAATTTGTGTGGGTCTCCATCTCTCCATCATAAACATTTTAAAAATTCCCTATCATTTTCGTGTAGGCTGATCTGCAAAAATGCTTTGCGAATATCCGCTATTATCCCGATTTTTCCCCATCTGAAACGATTTAAAACTGATGGTATCAGCTCTATCATATTCGGTCCCTTCTCGATACACTCATTTAACGAAGGAGAATTACGAGTTTTGGCTGACCCATCAAACACGGGACGAATTTTGGTCGTTGAGTTTTCTTTTATGACTGGTCTATGGGGCAAGAAATGTTCCGCGGAGTCTGCAAAAAATGTGCCATTTTGATCGGGACTAATTTGTTCAATAATGCCTTCCTTTTCCCACTCGTCAAAAACATCCTGATAAGCTGTCAACATATTACTAGATTTTAGTGACTTCACGGTATTACTAAGCCTTTTTTCGCCAATTCTTTGTGATCAGGCAATGACAAATGACTCCCCAACCAAGGTAAACATACCTGATACCTACCGTTTTTGTCCCTGGTTACTGTCTCTAGAAAATGTTTTAAAACAATTTCTTGTGTTTCTGTTTTTGTGCGGCTTTCACTCGTATCGTGAATACCTAAGGAATCTAACTCCCAGAGATCCGATATCTTAGCCCGTGTCAAAAATTATTCTTATTAATTGTTCTGAATTCTTACCATTAACATACACAATTAAAGTTTGTAAATAAACTTCATCAGAACACGAATTATTAGTTAAAACACTATTTTCAATATGTTTGTTGTTGTCCAAATTATCAGAATTATTACCCTTTAAATCATTATTTAAATAAAACATTATTGAAGCATGTCTTTTAGAACCACAATTAGCACAAACAATTTTCGAATAACATTGATTTGCCCGGTGATTTACAATTAGGCAGCGGTAACAAGCTCGTCTCTTTGTTAAAATATCCTTTTTACCTTCTAGCGATAACCCTAAAGCAAATTTACAATTTAACGAATCATGCGATTCTTCACAGAATAGACATTGAGCTTTTTTACTCTTATTTTGTTTCATTTCCGAGCTAAATAAATCTGTTGCTGCATATTTTGTTTTTTCCTCTTCAATCGAACGACTAGCGTTTCTATTCGTATTAGAGGGGGGGGGGGGGAATGACGCCTGTTGTTTTGTCTATCTTTGTGGTCGGTCTGATTTTTATTCCCAGGGTCACGTAATGTATGCATTTGAACTGCGCGTTCTCTGCAACTCAATGCTTTCGAAAGAAAATCTAACAGCTCTTTTATATCTGAGTATACGTTTTCATTTTTATTATATTCTAACACTAGGTCTTGGGGGATTATTTTAAGCAGCATAGGACACAATACACTTCCATAATTTTCCGCTTTTATTTCTAACGATTCTAAACTTCGTATATGTGTCATGCAACTATCATAAAATTTTCTAAAAGCGCGAATGTCATTCGAATTTTTTAACGGTTGCATATTTAAAATTGCGCTCATATGTGTGTGGATAAGTAAATTTTTATCAGCAAATCTACCCTTTAATAATTCGATTGCGGAATCATAAGATGCGTTTGAAATTGACAATCCCTCTACCGTATGTAGAGCGGAGCCACCTAAGTGCGCTTTAAGATAATTAAATTTATCAACCTTTTCTAGCGACTCATTATTATGTATCACCGTTTCAAAACTGTTCCAAAAGGTTAGCCATTGGCTAACGTCTCCAAAAAATTTCGCGATACTCAGTTTTGGGAGTTGAATGCGCACCTTTTCCGCTGCTGCTTCGTTTATTTCTATTCCAGATAATCGAGGTTGTGAGTTTGAACTTTCGATTTTCTTACTGACTGTAGACAGTTTCATTTGATTAATTTTCCTTTTAGCTCGAAATTTAGCAATAACTACCTTTTCTTTATACTCTTCTGATTTTTCAAATTCCACTTGAAACTCATCATCTTTAAAAAACGGTTCCAGTTCATTATCTACACAACTTAAAGAATCAAATTTATTTGTTAATGTTTCGATTAATTCTTCTAAATTAATGACATCTATATCTTCTGATTTCGAAAGTTCGTTATCTAATTTAATCAGTAAATTAGTAACACCTGGTCTTAATAATGTTCGTTTTTTCTTTAACAATTTAATTTTCTCATCTGACGACCTTTTTTCAATTAAACAGTTCTACTAATACACAATCCTTATAAGAAAACTAATCAGTCTTCACGTCCCGGCAGGGATGCCATGTGAAATAAAATTTCTCCACTCTTAAATAATGGTAAAGGTAAAATCACCTTACCTGCTTTCTTTGGTGATATTTTTCTTGTATATCCGGGGTGAAGCTGGCTTAGTCCTCTTTCGGTTTAGCTGTAGAAAGGATTGCTACTCCATTTAACTAAAATTATCATTAAGATTCGAGGCCAGTCGTAGAAGCATGAACACCTTCTGATAATAACAAAACTTTAATAAGAAAATTATAAAACATAACACAAGTATAAAGAGTATGAACTGCTGAATACAGCCTCTACCATCCGTTACTATCCGTTACATCGTTACAACTGTTTTTCCTTTTCAAAAAACATCTCGCTAGTTCTTCGTTAGTTGCGGTTACAGTTAAAGTCAGAGAAAAAGTTCGCTTTCGGGTTTTGCAACAGAAATTAAAATATATTGAGTTGAATGAAATGTAGGGAGGCTGGCGTAAGTACTCAATTGTACTAAAAATTTATAAAAAATGCCTATTTTTTAAAATGTTACGAAATTTTAAACTAACTAAATTTAACACATGACACAAAGTCCAAATTTCTTTTCAGCACTGTGGACCAAGACTTGCGGTGCCCATCGCCACTTTCATGACCGTGGGCTTGGGGTGCCATACAGGATATGTCTCGTTCAGGTTGTCATCCTGACGCAGGACCCCGAGAGTTAGTTCTCAAGCACGCTTGGTCCTCGTTTTATCGACCCACTCAAGGGATGAAAGGCATGAGTCGACCATGCCGAATCGCAGGGTCGAACCGTGGACCTGTGGTGTAGCAGCTTGACGCTTTTAACCACTACGCCACCGGGCGTCGTTTTTTAACCCTTTGTGGGGCGCCGTTTGCACAGTGCAAACGCCTAAATCTAGTCTTTTTTTTCACTTGTATTCAATGTATTACAGTTAAATGAGCAGAAAAATGGTTACTACTGCCATCTGTTATCAGTTTAATGAAGTAAAAAAATTATTTGCAACCTTTATTTTGAAAATGTTTCAAGATTCTTTAGGTTAAAATAGGTCTCGAAAAAATCTGCACCTTGCAAGCGGTGGAGGCTTTCGCCCCTGAAGGGGTTAAGAAAAGTTTACTAAAATTATATTTATTTTCATGATTTCATAACCCATTTGAACCAAAAATATATGTATTTATTCAGTACTGTATATATATTTTTAAAAAGTGCCGAATATAGGCACATACCTTAAATAAATCAATGTTGCATTTAATAAACATTCTCGAAGAACAAAGGAAAAACGTACATTGCCGAGGAAGAGAAATGATATCAATTTTTTGTAAGATGCCATTCATCCGAGCATCATTTATCAGAAATCGGGAGGGAAAAAAAAGGTTAAAATTTACGAGGCAGTAACTGACAGAATTGAATAGTGAAGTTCGAGCAGTTCTGAAAGGACTATAAGTTAAAAAAAAGATTACCGAAGTGGAAAGTGGACAGGAGAGTAAAACGTGGGAGTCGTAAAATGTGACCTGATATATTAGTGGAATTTTATTATGTGTTTGTATCATGTTTTTAGTGCATATGAGGAAAGGAAGCTTGGCGAATGCTGCAATTTCTGCGGCAGAATTTCTTTTCTTCGACTATAAAATTTAATGCAGAATGTTATATTGCGTTTAACGGCTTGAACGTCTAATTACAAAATTGTTTTATCTTTCGTTCCCTACAAGAAACTGAGATACTAAGATAATTTAAATGTCAACTAAAAAAATTTTAAACTAACAGCTACCTTATTGGACATATTGATGGTTGATAATACAGGATTTATTCAATAACACTAATATTAAGGATTTTAAGAAAGGAATTATTAATCTATATATACAAAAGAGTTCCGTAACTGACTCACTGACATACAACGCACAGACCAAACCGCTGGAACTAGAGGGCTGACATTTTGCATGGCGATTCTTCTTATGGTGTAGGGGTGCACTAAGAAAGATTTTTGAAAACTTCTTCTTAGATTTTTTTAAAATTAAATTTTTAAGCTGTTTTTGTAACTTTTTTCAAGTTTGCTTTTAAAATAATAATCTGAGGGTTATAAAATTTATATCACGAGAAAGATCATAAAAATTCCTTTAAAATGAAACTTTTTTCGAACCTTTACCTCGGTTTTCTGAATTTTGGTGAATTTTTAAAGATTCATTTTTAGAATTTAATTTATTAAATGCCGATCACGTGATTTCTTTTTCTGGTGCTTTAAATAAATTTATCGTCACGTGCATAACAACTAAATACACAAAAAAGTATTCTTTTTCGTTCTAATGCGGCAGACGATTGGATATTATCCAAAACAAATAAATATCCCTTACGATTTTTTTATAAATATATATATATATATATATATATTTTACATCAATTGTATACATTGATCGTCGTATTTATTATAAATATATATATTTATTTTTTTTGGCATTAATTGCATACATTGACCGTATTTAATTTGAATGTACTCCGTAGCTAAGCGCGGGTTTTCAGCTAGTCTTAGTATAACGAAATAAGATAAATCTTGGTACTGACTTCATTAAAAATCATTGTACCAAATTATTAAACTCTACCCAAAATAATTATATTTTTAGAAAAATAATAGAATTTGCCAGAAATTCAAAACTGTAGCTCAGGGAAGTAAGGCCTCTAGTTTGCTGGTCAACTTCCATTTGTATTCCTGTAAAATTGATATCATTAATCATAGTGAATTTTAATGTTATCAATTTTACAGGAATACAAATACAACTAGTAAGGCTTTTAGTTTGCTGGCTAACTGATATTTTTATTCCTGTAAAATTGGAAACTTTGATAATAATGAATTTATTTACCTCTGGAGGTGCGGGGTCAAGAGTGTCGGTTCTAAATTACGGGACCGGCATGTGTGTGTGTGTGTGTATATATATGTCTGTGTGTGTATATATGTGCGCATATATGTGTGTGTATATGAGTGTGTGTGTATATATGTGTGTATATGTGTGTGTATATGTGTGTGCATATGTGTGTGTGTGTGTGTATACACTATGTCACAAAAAAATATATGCACCCAGAAGAAATCGAGCTACTATCACGAAACTTGACAGGAATGCAGACAAAGGTAAGCGCGCTATGCGCATATGAGATGCTCAGATGTGGGAGTTTAAAAGCATGATTGCTCGTACCATAGGGTTATTGAAACAAATATGTGGACTTGGATGGACGGTATTGTGACAAGGGATACCTCTGATACTTAACCGGCGTCAGTACGAACAATTGTCGGACTTTGAGAGGGGGCGTATAGTAAGCCCCAGAGAAGCAGGTTGGTTGAACAGGGGTATCGGCCGCCACCTCGGTCGGAGCGATGTGGTAGTTGCTATCAGGTCGCTATCAGGTCGCCCAGGTGCTATCAGGTATGCTATCAGGTATGCTATCAGGTCGCCCAGGTGCCATTTGTAGCAAGAAAACGCTCGTCCACATACTGCGCGACTCTCCCAACAGTGTCTTCAAGGATATGACGTACTCCCATGGCCTTCCAGGTCTCCAGACCTCTCGCCAATAGAGCGCGTTTGGGAAGTGCTTGGAAGGCAACTGCAGCCGTTCCGGAATACTGGTGAATTAACTGCCCAGTTGCAAAGATTATGGCATGATATTCCACAGGAGGTCATAGGTGACCTCACTGATTTTTGCCACGCCGTGTTTCGGCTTGTATAGCTGCCAGAGGTAGATTTACCACTTACTGGTTTGTAACCTTTTTCATGCCATATCTTCTTAATAAAACGGTCTGTTCTTCTGAATTTGTAATCACTTGCTTCTCTTCTCATACACTACATACGTACATATTACGTTTCGTGATAGTAGCTCGTTTCCTTCTGGGTGCATATATTGTTTTGTGACAGAGTGTATATATAATATATATATATATATATATATATATATATATATATATATATATATATATATATATATATATGTGTCACGCCCCTATCGTCGTGCACCCATCTAAATACACTAATTACTCTAAATGCAGTCAACAAACAGTAGGCCGGTGGAAGAACTAATACTGAATTAACTTTTAAACACCTCTTTATTAATTAACATTAATCAAATACCCAATTAATCCAGCTAAATCGCCATTTTCAATCATCTCACAGAGCTCCCGACAGACGCACGTCTTGATTCTATCAAAGATTTCCCCGAACTGCCTAATTTCTTTCTCTTCCGTTATATAAGTCACATAGGCGTAGGCTCTCTTCTAGAGCCCCTTTTTGCTTGAACATCCGATGGTTATGTAAGATACGCACGTGTGCGAGCGAATGACCCTGAACTTCTCGCTGCGGAAGACAGTCTACTTCCTGAATTGGAGACCACACTAGAACTTTAATAGAATTTTACTGTTTAACGCTCATTAATATAATTAACTATAGCTTATGCTTTAATCATCATATATATATATATATGTGTGTGTGTGTGTGTGTGTGTGTGTGTGTTTGTTTATATATATATATGTAAACATATATAATATTTTTAAGGAGGGGAAAATACTTTCGTTACTAAGATTAAAAAAAACCCTTTAATTCCTAACCTCGATCCTTTTACCACGGTTTGACTGCAATGAAAAAAAATCCCACCACGAGAACATGCAATCTCACCTTACAGTAAAGTTTTGAAGTTAATTCTCACGGATCACGACAAAGGTATCAACCTGAATAAATTCTACTAAGCTCGCAATCTAAAATTTCTACAAAGCCACTATTCAGAATAATAAGAAAGACCTATCGTAAATTTCCATCCGATCTGTACGGAAGGATCTCGTTAGTGAACAAGAGATCCGCGGCTGTAGGGGGGAAAATGCCATACCGCTTTTGTGGCGGTATTTGAGATCGCCGACTGGGTGCGGGAGTGAACGTTCGTTCGCCAGTGAAGCGTGTAACAAGCATGGTATTTTATCCTAAGTTGGGTGGGTAAAAAGTTTATGAAAAGGGTTATGAAAGACTTCGTGGCTTTTTATACTCTCTACACCTTTACCTACCTACTCGCTATAGTATACAATAACCTTACATAAGGACTTCAGTAATACTCCAACAATATATTTGTTTGGAAATATATAAGACGCTGTAAATCAGAAATCTATATATTTTGCATGGTAAAAGCATCTTATAAACAGTTAATATAAAAAAACACCTTTTTTATAATTTAGTGTGTAATGTTGAAATGTTTTTGCAACTAGACTTTACGTAGAACAAATAAATGAATAAACATGCATATCTATTTACACATCTATACTTATATATGAAGAGAGAGCGATTTTGTACGTGGAGGGTAATCTCCAGAACCACTGCACCTATTGGAAAAATTCTTTCACTGTTTGAAAGGTACATTATTCTAGATGGACATAGGCTATATATTATGTATATCTGATCAGTAGAAATAAAGTTAAGGGCTTAATCCTAACAATCTCCATTGCTACCGCTACTGTCCTCTACCGCTTTTTGTGCCGAAGTCTTCAACGATCCTTAGCATGGTGCTATCGCGGTGGGCTTCTGTTGTGACGTTAGTGGTTCGAAACTAGCCGTTCTCATGCACGCTTTTTTCTTTAAAAAAATTAACTTTAATTATTAACTAACGTAATATTGATTTGAATATTATTTTAAGAATATTATTTTTAAAAAAAATTGAATATTTAAAAAACATTCTTTACTTAAAATCCTTTTTTGTATTTTTTTATTTTTATTTCATCTTTTAACCTCTTTCTATTAATTTGAATACTATTTTAGGTGCTTAAAATAATTAAAAAAAACATTCTTTTCTTAAAATCCTTTTTTTATTTTTGAATAAAACTACGGTCTCAAGCACACCTCTTTCTTTTAAAAATTACTTTTTCTATTAATTTGAATACTATTTTAGGTGCTTAAAATAACTAAAAAAAACATTCTTTACTTAAAATTCTTTTTTTTTTTAAATAAAACTACGGTCTCAAGCACACCTCTTTCCTTTAAAAAAATAACGTTAATTAATAACTAACGTAATATTAATTTGAATATTATTTTATGAATATTATTAAAATTTTTTGTTTTTGTTTAAAATCCTTTTTTTATTTTTGTATCTTTATTTAATCTCTTAACCTCTTTCTTTTAAAAAATTATCTTTAATTAATATCTAACGTAGTATTTGAATACTATTTTAGGTGCTTAAAATAATTTAAAAAAACATTCTTTACTTAAAATCCTTTTTTATTTTTGAATAAAACTACGGTCTCAAGCACAGCTCTTTCTTTTAAAAATTTAACTTTAATTAATATCTAACGTAATATTAATTTGAATATTATTTTAGGTGCTTAAAATAATTAAAAAAACATTCTTTACTTAAAATCCTTTTTTTATTTTTGTATTTTTATTTCATCTCTTATTCTAATTTTGGGATACCAATGTGTATCTATACTTCTATAGTCTATACTCTTTACTAATATATAAAGAGAGAGAGAGTGGATTTTGTATGTGGAGGGTAATCTCTGGAACCACTGCACCTATATGAAAAATGCTTTCACTATTTGAAAGGTACATTATTCCAGATGGACATAGGCTATATATTATGTATATCTGATCAGTACAAAGAGAGTTATGTTGGGCTAAATGTTGAGCTGATGCTTCACCTTTACAACTTTTCCTTTGTCAACCATAGTCAAGTAGCCATAGCAACACATCAAACTACATTTTCATTATTATCAATAAAACATTTAATATTTTAAAGATCCAAGTGGAAGAGGTATTGATAAATACAAAAAGGATTTTAGAAATTGGCTACGTTTAAGGGTTTATTAAAGAAAATTTCATTTCGAACTACACTTTTTATTGGACATTTAAGGTAAAAAAAGATTTACAATTTATTGGCTATCAACTGGAAATTTATTGGTTTAATATTACAGAACTTTATTTAACTTTATGTTTTTGAATTTATGTACAATTTTATGCACAATTTGCGTAAATCGAACTTGAATAATTGAACTTTATTAAAAAATTAGGGTGTTTCATTGAAACTGTGAAATTTATTGATTATTTCGAATAGGACTATGTTTGTTCCTTTATAACTGAAAACGTATTGCTTCAATTGAGCTGAAATTATGTATAGATATAGTTGATAGTTCAGATTAAAACATAGGCATATTATTTTTTGAAAATCGGGCCCCGGAGTATTTTTAATTAATGTTTTAATGATTTTGCCCCTAAACGTTGCTTATTTCGACAGCTTCCGTGGCTGTCCTCGCTGATAGCGAGACTATGGGGCCGAGTCGTACCAAAATCGGCACGCGGGTGGCCCCGGACACGATTCAGTGCTTGACGTAGCCGGATTTTTTAATTAAAAAAAAAGTTATTAAATTTTTTGTGCCATTTATGGTGATTTTTCATGTTTTTTTGTGTGTGGACTCTGTAGGGGATATGCGATGGGGCCGAATCGTATCAAAATCGACATGCGGGTGGCCCCCGGAAACAATTCAGTGCCTGACGTTACAGTTTCCAATAAAACTTTCTTTTGTCATCACCATCAACGAATCCCAAGGTCAAACATACAAATATATTCGACTTGACTTACGGAAAGATTGCCTTACTCATGGACAATTATATGTTGGTCTCTCTAGGTCAGGAAATCCGGAGAATCGGTTTATTTTAAAATCTCAGAAAAACGAAACAAAAAATGTAGTATACCATAAGGTTTTAAAATAAATTAAATCTACCTAATAAAAGATAGATAAGATAGATAATTGTTCAACCCGGAAAAAGTCGTTACGGGGCGCTAGTATATATATATATATATATATATATATATATATATATATATATATATATATATATATATATATATATATATATATATATATATATATATATATATATATATATATATATATATATATATATATATATTTGGCATTAATTGCATACATTGACCGTTGTATTTAATTTGAATGTACTCCGTAACGAAGTGCGGGTTTTCAGTTAGTCATAATTATAATGTTTAATTTCATTATTCAAATTACTTATGTACAGCTCATATTCAAAATATTAGAATAATTACATTTTTTTACAAATTGAAAATATCATTTGGTAATTTAATGTCTTTTAATGCAAATATGCAAACGATATTTTTATTAAGAACTTATTGTTGATTAAACTTATTTATTATCTTAAAATTTATATCATTTTTGAAAAGATTAATTGAAAAAAAAATTATTTTGAAAAGTCAAAATATTAGAATATTTATTCAAGTGGTTCAAAATATTATAATATTTCACATTAACATCTGCTAGGATATACATCAACATCTGCTAGGATGACAGGAAACTGAAGCGTATAGTTAAGAAAAACCGTTTTCAAAGTGTCCGATTCTTGCACCGAAATTGGAAAGAAGAAGGAGTTGAAGTTTTTAAATCGACAACATTAAGACGTCTCCATAAATTTAAGTTTGAATCTCGTGTACCGAAAACAAAACCTCTCATGACTGCAAAACAAAAGCGTATAAGATTGAATTGGTGTAAATCAAGACGTTTATGGAGCGAAGATTTGAAAAAAATATTATTTAGTGATGAAAGTATGTTTTGTGTTTCATGTGGTAATCTAGGTATTCGAGTTTGTAGAATGAAGCAAGAAGCATTTGATAAAGAATGCCTTAAACGTTCGGTAATATTTGCTGCTAGTGTCATGATTTGGGGTTGCATGAGCGCAGAAGGACCTGGAAAGTTATGCATAGTCTACGAAAAGGTTAACTCTCAGATATATCAAGAAATTTTGGAATATTACATAATTCCATCATCAGAAGATTTATTTGAAGATGATTTCATCTTTCAACAAGATTTAGCGTCACCACATACCTCGGTGTAATTAGAATTGGTTCCATCAACGTAAAATTAAGGTACTTCCTTGGCCACCAAACTCACCAGACATTAATTCCATCGAAAACTTATGGGGTATAATGAAGAAAAACTCCAAGAAAATTCTCCTTAAAGTAAAACTGAGTTAGCGGCACGTATAAAGTCTATTTGGGCTAATATTGATAGAAATGTTTGTAAACACCTTGTATATAGTATGTAAGATCGATTGTACGCTGTTATTAAAGCTAAAGGGGATGCTACAAAATATTAATTACCATTTACTTCATATTCATAAGGTAATATTTTTGAGTAAAATAAAATATTTTAATATTTTGAACCAATCTAAATTTTATTCTAATATTTTGATGTGTTTCAGAAAGCTGTTGTATACCTAATTTATTGTATTTTATATTTTGTAAATGTTAAAATCTTATCTAAACATTCCAGATTTAATTTATAAGAAACTTAATTGCATTTACTTAGTATCAAAAATAAATAAATGGAAAATAATTTCTTTCTTATTACTTTTTCTCAATTATTCTAATATTTTGAATCTGAGCTGTATGTCACTTATTGTAAGATTTTAAGGATAAATCTCGTATCATTAATTACAGTTGAAGTTTTCAATTTCATTATGTATGTCAGTTATTGTGTTTCTTACTTGGTCGTTAGATAAAAACATCTCATTATTATTGTTATGATTTACTTATATTGTAAATTTTACAATGTAATCAAAATAAACTATGGCGGCCCGGACACTGGGCCATATTGGTGGTGTTCACGGGTCGTAGTTTGGAGACCCCTGGTATAAGGGAATAGTGATTAGTACCGACATATTGTTTTAAATTGGAGATGAAAGCGAAGTACATGAGATGTAGATTGATTACAATTGAAACTTTCTAAAAGTATACTTTCCTGTGCTTACTAATCTTAAGATCTGAGTTATGTACCTTAATATATGAAAAATATACTAAGGTACATAATACTGATATTATATATATATATATATATATATATATATATATATATATATATATATATATATATATATACAGAGGCTGTTCACACATTTTTTAGACGATGTATATTGTATTCACAAAACTAAATTACATAAAATTCTTGTGTTTTAAATGTTCTATTTGACATCCCTTATTCTGAACTATCTTTCGACACCACAATTTCCAGGATAATAATGCCTTTTGAAGTGTCAGAAGAGGTATTCTATCCCATTCGTCCGGAACAGCTTTCCAGACTCCTGTAAGGGTTTTGGGACGACGTTTGGATAATGCAGATTTTAAAAGTCCGAAAGCACAAAACTCCATAGGTGACACATCGGGAGATTTAGTAGGGATATCAGTGAAGGGTATGGCCTTGATACCAGTTTTTCGTTCCATTTCTTTTAGGAAATTTACAGTGGATTTTGACGTGTGACTGCTAGCTTTGTCCTGCTGGAGTCTCACAGATTGATGGCACTGTGGGTAAAGCGATGGTATTTCATTCAGAAAAATTGGCGATAAAATATGTTCCTGATAGTATTTGGAGTTAATCTTGACATTTTTTTCCACTCTCTTTATTTTTAACTTGCCATTATAAGAAAAACCAGCAACAATCATGAATCCCTTAGAAAAACTTTCTTTCGATTCTTTGAACCATGTACTTAAATTTTTTTCTCCCCTTTTATGATAATAAATGGCTCTTTTTTTGTTGCAATCATTTAAATACACCCATGATTCATCTATTGTGACAGTGGTTTTCCATTTTTCTTTGGATAAGTGTTTCTCATATAGAATTCTGCATTGTGTCCTGCGTTCAGCGATATGATTTGGAAAAAGACGATGCACATTGCGTTTTTTCGCTTTCTTAAGATTTAAATCAATGTTTATCAATTTGTTTACAGTGGACACCGAGCATTTTAATGATTTTGCAACTGTCCTTTGACTAGGGGGATTTTCTTTTAACATTAAACAACGTACCTTTGCAATAGTCGAAGATGTCCGTTTTTTCCTTGGATACTTGTTTGGAATTTTTGTCCCACTTGAGGCTCCAATTTGACGTTTTTTTCCTTTCTTGTTGACGATATTACCTATCGACGCTTTAGATATCACAAAACAGTGACTCTCACATAGTTTTTGGATAACGGAGTACGCATATTTCTCTTCGGAAAGAGCATAAATGTAGCCTTCGAACCACTGCTTTGTTAAAAACGCCATTTTGAATAAAAACAAAACTTTCAAGCCGTAGACGATAATTTTGACTTTTAAAAACATAGTACAATTGCAATTATTTCTTTTGCAGCAAACGATTTTTTATTGCCGCTTACCAAAATCGTCTAAAAAATGTGCGAACAGCCTCTGTATATATATTTATATATATTTATATATATATATATATATATATATATATATATATATATATAATATCAAGTTAATGAACTTCTAGAATAAATTTATTTTACTTTTTAACTGGTGAATGATTGTCGCCGCAAATATCTTTAACTCTTACATTTATTTTATTTTTAATTTAACGCTAAAATCGGCAAAAACTTGCCACTTTTTGAATATCCGTTAAAAGGTTCCCCTTTCTGCCGATAGATGGCGGCAGAGGTCCTTAACCCTTTCCCTTGATAGGAAATCCTCGTACGGCCTGATGGGAAGCTCATGCGCAGTGAAGATCGTTTTTGCTAGACTGCGCATAAGTAAAATTTATATATTACTAACGAAGGTAACATTATTGGGATAGTGGCCGAGAGCATTGGAGCCTCCGTCCGATAATCTCGGGGTCCCGGGTTCTGTCCTAGCTCTGAAAGGGGGTGCTATCGATGGGATATATATATGTATATATATATATGTGTGTGTGCCTATACAATGGAGGCTCTGTATGTAATGTGAATACCACCCCCTGGATTTAGCTGGAGCAGAGCCATTTTTTGTTATCAATAAACGAAATTATTGTTATCAATAAACGAAAGGGTAATAAGATTACAAATGCCTGAAGGATTTATAGCTTCATAGCGGAAGGATACTTTTATTGCCTATTTTAATATATATATATATATATATATATATATATATATATATATATATATATATATATATATATACCGGGTGGCCATAATTAAACTGACAGTGCTCACAGTGTTCTGTAGCGCGATTTATTTGCCAGAATGACGCCACATTTTGTAGGAAGATTAAACAAGACGGGGTGACGAAGGATTCCGTGTAAAAATTAATTAGTTCCAAAAGTCACCGCTAGGGGAATATTTGGCACTGTGTAATAGAAAATAGAGTGTTAACAAATGCAAATTAATACGGAATAAAATTACCTTTTATTATGCACATTTTCTTATTTAGTTCAAGTGCAATATGGCAACACTTTTAAAAAAGCGTAAAATCTACATAAACACCGATAAAATCTCGTGATCTGCAATATCACGTACGCTGAGCAGAAGAAGTTCTTTATTCAAATTTCACGTTACATCCATTGGCACAGTGCCAACTGCTTGGGTTTTAAAAGGCAGTGTGTTACGTTTCGAATCAATCGGATTGAAAGTTTATGTGCAATGTCTCCTTCTTTAGTCGAGCGTGCGTTACTGGTCAAATTCTTTTACCTCAACCAGTGCAACGCGTCAGCCGCTCTTAGAACGCACAAAAAAATGCGTAAAGTAAACGGTCCTGTGTCAGTTAATGGGCTAAAAGCAATGGTTGCGACGTTTGAGAAAACAGGTTCTCTGAAGGTTCAGTCAGGCAGAGAACGAAAACCTGTACAACAGGATACAATCGAAGCAGTTGCCACGGCGATTGTCGACAGAGGACCAGACAAATATTGCTGCCACCTCTAGCGCTCGTGGATTAGCTCGGAATATGGATATGCCTTACAGTACGGTATGGAAAATCTTACGAAAGATTATCAACTTCTATCCGTACAAGATCAGCCGTGTACAGGAGTTACTGTACCCCGACCATGATAAGCGATTGACTTTTGCTCTCACCTTTCTTACCAGAATGGAGGTGGATGATGCTTGGCCGTGGAAAATCTTATGGGGAGACGAGGCCCACTTTTACCTGCATGGAACTGTGAATACCCAGAACTGCCATATTTGGGATGACAACATGCAGTCACAGAAATTCCCTTACATTCACCAAAGGTAACTGTTTGGTGTGGGTTCACAGCTGAATTTATCGTAGGACCATCGTAGCGCCAAATATTCCCCTACCGGTGACTTTTGGAACTAATTTATTTTTTCGCGGAATCCTTCGTCCCCTGTCTTGTTTAATCTTCCTACAAAATGTGGCGTCATTCTCGCAAATAGATCGCGCTACAGAACACTGTGAGCACTGTCAGTTTAATTATGGCCACCCGATATATATATGTATGTGTGTATGTATATATATATATATATATATATATATATATATATATATATATATATATATATATATATATATATATATATATATATATACATGTGTGTGTGTGTGTACCTATACAATGGAGGCTCTGTGTGTAAGGTGAACACCACCCCCTGGATGAAGCTGGAGCAGAACCATTTTTTTTATTATTGTTATCAATAAACGAAAGGGTAATCGATAAAATTACAAATGCCTGAAGGATTTATAGCTTCATAGCGGAAGGATACTTTTTTTGCCTATTTTAATATATATATATATATATATATATATATATATATATATATATATACACTGCTGGCCACTGTAAATGCAACACCCTGAAGGAAACATGCAAATAACATGAAATTTACAACATGCATTAGCAGAGGTGAGATATGCAAATGATTAGAATTTCAGCTCAGACGCACATCACGCGCGCCTGTGGCGCCACTTCAAAGCGCTATTTTAGGCTTGGAGATTTCGACGATTTCAAGTTCGGCAATTGTGTTTTTCTTATGGTTTTTAAAAAAAACGATCATTTATGCCTCGTCGAAAACAGCGATCATCTTTTGATCAAGTATCCGAGTTCGACAGAGGAAGGATAGTGGCCTACCGAGATTGGGATATTATCTTTCAGGGAAATCGGTAGTCGTGTTGGACGAAACCAAACAGCTGTAATGCGGATATGTGATCGTTGCATGCAGGAGCGTACGACGGATCGGCGTGTTCGATCGCATCCACCTCAGCGCACCACTTCACGTGATGACAGGCAAATTGTGCGCATGGCAGTGACGGATCGCTCAGTCACATCACGAACCATAGCACAGCACATACAGTCTGTAACGCATCATCCAGTGTCTGCGCGTACCATTCGACGCCGTTTACAGCAGAGTGGTCTGTCCGCAAGACGTCCATTGCTTTGTCTATCCTTGACGCAGAACCACAGACGTCTCCGGCGCCTAATGGTTCGATGACAGAAAGATGTGGACGGCAGAATGGAATGAAATTGTCTTTACTGACGAGTCACGCTTCTGTCTGCAACACCACGATGGTCGCATTCGAGTCTGGAGACACCGTGAAGAGAGGATGCTGAACAGCTGCGTTATGCACCGCCACACTGGTCCTGCACAGGGTATTATGGTATGGGGCGTTATTGGATATCACTCTCGCACACCTCTAGTACGCATTGCCGGTACTTTAAACAGCCAGCGCTACATCTCCGAGGTGTTGGAGCCAGTTGTCCTTCCTTACCTTCAGGGCTTGCTCACAGCCATATTTCAACAGGATAAAGCGCGACCACACGTGGCACGCATTGTCCAACGGTTCTTCGTCAATCGTCAGATTGAATTGCTTCCCTGGCCGCCTCGCTCTCCGGATCTTTCGCCGATAGAAAACATGTGGTCCATGGTTGCTCTACGATTGACCCAGATTCCATCTCCAGCTGCCACAGCAGATCAACTTTGGCAAAGTGTGGAAGCTGCTTGCTCTGCTGTACCCCAAGAACTCATCCAAAGTCTCTTTGAATCAATGCCGAGGCGTGTGGAAGCGGTGATCTCCAACAATGGCGGCTACTCTGGCTACTGATTTTGGCAGGAACCACACTTCACAGAAGTCTATAAATTTAATCATTTGATACTTGGTCAACATGTTATCTACAAAATAAATTTTGTTGTGATATCTCTTGTCTTTCTTGGTGTTGCAATTTGAGTGGCCAGCAGTGTATATATATATATATATGGTAGACAGGGGCTTGTTATGAAGCTCAGAAGGAAATCAAGTTACTGGGCTGACCTGCCCTATCTAATGGAGCAGGCTGGCCCTCTCAGTTGATTTGATTTTCGGATTACTAACGAAAATGAAAAAACACATAAAATATAAAAGGTGTAATTTTATTATGGTATATAAAAGACACAAAGGATTAGAAAAGATATTTTGTCCAACTTAACTACTGCATTCATCTATCTTTCTCATCATCGCAATGAATGCAAACAGAAAATATCGTGTACCCAGTGGCACATGATTCATGTGCCCAACGATTGCACCTGGTACATTGAATCCAGTCATCTCCTGATTCATTGACAAATTTATTGACTTTTATAGGCTTATGAATGTAGAAAAGAAACTCTAGGACTGCGGGACCACTTGGGCCATCGGGTCAACATGCCTCGGATTAAATCGGCCAACTTGCCCCATATCGCCATTTCGGATTTTAATCGTTGTATCAAATATTCTGTAAATATTTTATCAAATCAGTAGGTAGAAAATTAGCTCTGAACAACGATCTTTTAGACTGCTATTCACCTAAGTGAAACTTTAATTTAGAAACAAATCAGAAACGATTATTTATAAGTGAAAAAAAAAACTCCAGTGAAAATTTGAAAATTTGAAGTGGCTTTCATTTGATTGCTTCTTCGCTGCTGACGCTGTTATGGGTGAAAGAAAACGGGCTAAAACACACGTCGCATAGTGGAGTAACTGAGGAAAAAACCTGGCCAAAAGTGTAAAAATTAAAAATTGCTCAACAATTGTAAAAAGTGGATTTTATAATTTCTGACTAGCTGGTGGGTTAATCATATCATTTCCAGGAGCATAAGTAGCATCCAGCAGCTCCTAGCCTGAGTTGAAGAGTAGGTTTCTTTACGAGTGGACCAGTAATTTGATTACGTTTCAGCTTTGTTGTTAGTTTAAATCTATATTTTTCGTGGCGTTAAGAATTAATGTTTTGAAATTGAATCAGTTTTACATGTTAAAAAAGGGTATGATCTTTGTTTTAAAATGTATAATAATTTACTTAGTTTTATTATTAACATATTAAAAAAATTGAAAGCTTAATAAATGTGATTTTAAGTCTTTTTAAATGTAAGTTAGATTTCTTAAATGCTTTATGAAGGTGTGTCGGGGCTTGTCGGACCTAAATTGAATTATAATTGTAATGATTACAGTATTGACAGTCTATTTCAAAGAAAACATGTTCCGCAAACAGTTGCCATTTTTTTATAGAATTTGTTTTATAAAGAACCCTTTTTATTTTCATGAAAATTTCTTGACGGGTATGATAATTGAAAACGACTTACAACTATAGATGTAATCTGTATAAATCTTGTTAACATATAAATTTTTATTTCTTCTTAAGCCTTTCAGACAAAAAAAATCAAATTTTAAAAAATAAGAGTAAATACAGTGTTGAACTTAACCAGATAAAAACATCAAGGATAGTATAAAACTTTTTTTATATAATAATAATAATAATGGATTACATCGTATTTCATTTAATAAATTTATTACTATTAGTCATGAATAAAAAAATATTCCTTAAAAAAGTTTATACTATTGTAGGATAAAGTGCACAATCAGTAAATAAATTAAAATATTTTGTTATATCACAACTTAAAATTTGACTCCTTCAATACTGATATTGGTTTTAGTGATTCTTAAATACTCTTTTATGTTAACCAAATTGTAGAGATAAAAACTATATTTTTACTGGCATTTTACAGGTTTTACGTTTTTCAATTTCTGAAGATGGAAAGGGAATTTATTAGACTAACTTTGTACGAATTGGTTAAGGAATCTACAGTAAACTCAATTGATGAAAACCTTCAGTTTATGGAAAACCGAGTGGCGGATATAACGAGGTGCCCAGATGCTAAAAGAAGTTTACTCACTCGTTCCCTCAGGTATTTTAAAACTGATTTTAAGAATAAATGGACTTCAGCAAATTACAAAGAGGAGAGGTTCCCGGAGATGAATGGTGATTGGTTGGCAAATAACGTCAAGGTACCTATAATTTCTATTGCCACCCCAGGCCGCCCTCAAAAAGATTTCATTGAGTCAAGTGAAAGGAGTAAACGCAGGAAAACCAAGAAACTGCGACAATTAGAAACCCCTAAAGAGCTGACATTTGCTGCAACTATGACTCACAGAACTGATGGAAATCCTGATGTGGCTGAGTTGATGAAAAAAAATCACAGAAACTCCAACAAGAGCTACAAAATTATATGAGCTGCTCTAGACAAAGGCGAAGGAAAAAGAGGAAGCCTTATAGTAGTCAGATCCTACAACTTATTCTTGCAGAGGGTTCTGATGGTGGTCCTTCTCAAAAAAACCAAGAGAGTGATGAAGAAGATGAATTTGAAGAAGATGACGAAGATCAGAATTCACGAGCATCAGATGGAAAAATTAATCTTCTGTAGTCACTAGAAAACTAAGATCCCCTTGGTATACTTTGGTAAATATTAAATGTAATATATATATGCATATATATATATATATATATATATATATATATATATATATATATATATAAAATAAAGATTGATTTATAGAGAAAATTTTTTAAAGTTTGATTTTTAAAAAGTTAACATTTTTAAAATTTTTAAAAAAATTAAATTTTTAATTTTTTTAAATTTTAATGTTTTTAAAAAAAGGAGTATTTACTATTACAAAGTAAGTCAAAAGTCAAAAGTAATGGTATTAACTTTAAAAAACATGAAAAATAATTTTGGCCAGGTTTTTGCTACATATACTCTACTGTGCGTCGCTTAGCAAGTCTATATATATAAAACAGTTCCGTAACTGACCCATTCACTGACTGACATCCAACGCACAGACCAAACCGCTGGACCTAAAGGGCTGAAATTTTGCATGGCGATTCTTCTTATAGTGTAGGGGTGCACTAAGAAAGATTTTTTAAAAATTCTTCTTAGATTTTTTTAAATTAAATTTTTAAGCTGTTTTTTTAAACTTTTTTTACGTTTGCATTTAAAATAATACTTTGAGGGTTATAAATTAATAGCACGGGAAATAACATAAAAATTCCTTTAAAATGAAATTTTTTCGAATCTTTACCTCCATTTCCTGATTTTTGGTGAATTTTTAAAGATTAATTTTTAGAATTTAATTTATTAAATGCTGATCACGTGATTTCTTTTTCTGGTACTTCAAATAAATTTATCGTCACGTCCATAACAATGAAATAGACAAAAAAATATTTTTTCTCTTGTAATGCGGCAGACGATTGGGCATTATCCAAAAAAATATTAAAATACAGTAAAAGAAATGTTCTACAAATTGTACTATGTTAACTGTACTATATTCTTTAGTATTCTTTATATTAGATTTAATTTGAATATTTTCTTCTACATTATTTTGTCTCTAAAATTATCCTTTACGATTTTCTTATAAATATATATACATATATATATTTTACATCAATTGTATACATTGATCGTCGTATTTATCATATAATATATATATATATATATTTGGCATGAATTGCATACATTGACCGTTGTATGTAATTTGAATGTACTCCGTAGCGAAGTACGGGTTTTCAGCTAGTATATGTATAAAATTATATATTTATATAATATAACGGAAAAACGCGTCCTCTTAAATTACATTTAACGCGTGTCATAAATTCTCTTTTAATAAAGCATGTAACAGAAAATTGAATAAGTGGTTAGTACTTACAGAATAATTAAACAATGACACCATTATGTGGAAGTAATTAGCACATTGCCTATGAGTAATAAAGAGTCGTTGTGGCGTTAACGATTGAAAACAACTCTGGTTTGAAATGAAAAATAGATTTATTGAACATAAACACACATAAATTATAACAATAACATATTTCATTAGAACAATTACACTTTGCTCTAGATAACTCGTACACTGCAATTATATTCGTTATCCTTAATCTATAAATAAAATCGTTGTAGATCATCTTCAATTATTATATCATCTTATTTACGCATTAAGAGATGTCACATTATATAGTCTCCTAACACAATTCAATTCAGTATTGCGCTCTATGTTATTACTTAGCATTAACGTCACTTTTGTGAGAAGCAATAATATGGGACTTATGTGGAAAAGGGGACAATACCCTCACTGACGATCGTTGTTAGTACTTTGTTGTGGACGCATAGCAGTGGATGCAGGACTCTTCAATATTTGTAGACATGGGCATTTGGGCATTGATAGCAAGGCTTCCACACATAATTGTCGTTGCAAACACTCGGACTTTGTCGCAATGCCCCCGGTCATCAGGCGATTTGGGTGTTGAGAACTGGATTCAGGGCTCATCAATCGTCTGCAAACTCATACACAGAGGCTATAACTCGGCCTCGGCCAATGATATATAATTAGTGCAGTCGCTTTTGCTTCATCTACCATTCATTAATATATGGCGACTCTCTCCATATAGACTAACATTCTCGGACTGTCTGTATAAAAACTATCCTTAGACTCACTTCTTCAACTTTTCTCTCTCTTTATTAATTTCTAGTTACGCCTTTTACAATCTCTCATTAGTCATATTATCCCCCAATCTCATTTTCCTCATTGGTTTGCGGTTTTTTGCTATATTCGTTTCAACCAGTGACCGGCGTGGGCATTACTTTCCACATTCTTCTCTTTTGGGCCCTTGAGAACTCCCTGTTTTACTACTGTCAAAAATTTTACCTCTTCGTCTTCTGTAATCTCTTATCCGATCTCCATTTACTTATTCCCTCTGCACCTGGCCTCTTGCAACCTTTATTCTTGTCTTCAACGATTCCGTTTTATTGCTCATTATTCCTATTTTCTCTCTTATCGCCGCCCTGCTCTATTATTATTCCTTATCTTTTAACCTGCGTTTTACATTGATTTCTTTCTTCTTTCTTTACTCGCCTTTGCCCTGTAATTTCCAACTTTTCCCTTTCTCCATTATTTATTGTCATGTACCTATGACAAAGCACAACCTCTATTCTAAAACTCCGATCTACAAATAACATAATTGATAGTTTTTTCTACCCCTTAAAACACATGCTGCTAAATCTTTCTAGAATATTCCAACCCCGAAATCGACGTTATCACTCAATAACATTACTACATAGGATCCTGATTAAGTTTTTATATTATAAATATGGCCTGTTTTGAAATTCCTATTTGCTAACATAACGTAGTAACGTGTGCGTGATTCCAGGTAAACACGACGTTGAAAATCACGCGACAGTTTCATAACGCATCACATATGAAATACACCTGAATAGGCCGTATGACTCATTCTAACCAATTAAGTAATCTCGGCCATAGTGGCGAAGTGACAAAGTATTCATTTTATATCCATGCAACGGAAGACCCCCCCGCGCTTTTCGACAGTTTTGCCGTTTTGTGAGGCCACGGCTTTTCTTCTTTTGATACACTGCAATGTAGCGCACGTCTTTCGTTTTTTATGTTGCCTGAAATCTTCCTTCGTGATGCAACAATTGAATAAATTCCGTTGGATAATGTCTGTGTTCCCTATATTCGTCATGTGATTCAAGACTGCATCTCTCCGGTTTATAAATTTTTGCTCATTACTTACACACACACACACACACATATATATATATACATATATATACATACATATATATGTATATATATGTATATATATATATATATATATATATATATATATATATATATATATATATATATATATATATATATATATATATATATATATATATATGTTGCAATGTGGAAAAGTATGATTCAAAATTGCAAGCTCTTTAATGCCTACAGAAGCTAATGGCTAAGCAAAAAGTTAAGCTATCCTCTTTATATTTTAGACTATTTGGTGAGTATCTTTATTCCAACATATAAAAAATACCGTAGTCTAAAAATCATAAATAAACCAATTTTTAAATGCAGATCTGAACATTCTCGTTTTATCTTACAATCTAAGATTGTTTCGTTCATTACGAGATTTAAAATATGTCATTTACATTTGGCAAGATTATTTTTCTGCCCCCCCCCCCCTCTCCCGAATGATGTGAGCAACTTGCCGAAAAGTTGTTACCTGAATATTTAATAACCTGTCAAGTAGGACTTAGCATGGTGAAAGATATGTCTAAAGATATTACGGCTTCTAATCATAGTTGCATCAGCCTAAGAGATCTAGTGTAATAAACGTATCTGGTAAACGCACCCGACAGTGGCGCAAAATCATGTTTATACACCTCAGGTTCTCTGTTTATGCAAGAATATTATTAAAAACTAAATCCATTTTAAGTAAAATATATCTCCTTATGGCAACTTTTTTCTCCTTTAAAAATCAACTGAATGGAAATAATATTATTGGAAAATAAATAGGGGTAAGTAAACAATTGTGTTCCCTTTTAGATTTTACTGAATACAATAAGATCTGAATGAAATTCTTTGGTAAAAAGCATTGTTGGATATACGGTTAATAATAATCATAAGTCACTTATTTCATATTTAATATACTTCTTTTGCTATAACTAATGCCAGGCCTTTTAAATAGGCAAGGGAAAAGTTATATAAAAGATCATAAATATTGATCTATTATATATATATTGTATCACTCGCTATTTTCCCGTTGAAGATTTTATTCGTTTATTTCGTTCTTTCTGTGCTTTCTTTTATAGACACACGAACATTTGAAAAATTTTTCTCCACCCACCTCTCCGAGTGTTCATTGGTACTTTTGTGTCACGCTCATTCTAGTGTGTAGAAGCAGAGGGTGGTGGGCGGGCGGGGTTCTAAAATTTACACCTTTTATAACACAAAAGATTTTTTTTTAATGCGGAGGTGCTTGTCGCGAAGACATTCACCTATAATTCACCGCATTTTTGTTGGCCATTTTATTATGGCAGCGCCATATAGGCAGACTAGCATTGCCCCCTATGAAGGGACGACACAAAGAGACGTTTTAGAGGCGCTTCGCCAGGATTCGATCTGAGCACCCTCAGCACCGGAAACCAGCGCGCTGTACCACAAGGCCGCCACGGCCCATAAGGGCCTGTTCACACAGGAGTCCGTTGCGAAGCGTTAAGGAAAAGATGACGTTGAGACGAAAATAAACCAATCATAGGCGTTAAAAATTTCATTGATAATCGTTTGGAGGCCTATGATTGGTTTATTTTCGTCTCAACGTCATATTTTCCTTAACGCAACGCAACGGACTCCTATGTGAACAGGCCCTTCCTCAGAAGATAATTATTCACATTTTTCATTTGAGTGGTGAGAAGATCGTATTTAATCCACTGCAGTCCCAACAAAGAGTTTCACTTGTTGGCCAAAAATTTACTATTATTTTCATCTACACTCTATAACAAAAAATATTCCAGGTAGTCTCTTCTAACGAAACTACCGCGGGTTAATAACGTAGGATTACTTATCGTTGTTTACCTTTTTTTTCTTTTTTTTAAACGCATTTGGGTACTTTTCTGTTTAAGGGCCTGTTCACATAAGGGCCTGTTCACATAGGAGTCCGTTGCGTTGCGTTAAGGAAAAGATGACGTTGAGACGAAAATAAACCAATCATAGGCGTTAAAAATTTCATTGCTAATCGTTTGGGGGCATTTGATTGGTTTATTTTCGTCTCAACGTCATCTTTTCCTTAACACAACACAACGGACTCCTATGTGAACAGGCCGTAAGAGTCCGTTGCGTTGCGTTAAGGAAAAGATGACGTTGAGACGAAAATAAACCAATCATAAGCGTTAAAAATTCCATTGATAATCGTTTGGAGGCATAAGATTGGTTTATTTTCGTCCCAACGTCATCTTTTCCTTAACGCAACGCAACGGACTCTTATGTGAACAGGCCCTTACCGTTTACTGCTCCTGGGTTTGGCGCGCTGCCGAAATTATAACTCGCGTCGCAGGACAATTTTTTCTCTCCGAATGACCGTTAGTGAGGAACGTAATCCTACGTTAAGAGTTGAAGCACTAAAAAGTTGCCCGTTTGGGATCAAAATTGGTGGATGTGAAGAACATGCATAGAAAAAAACCGATTATAATTTCAAAACAATTGAATAATTTATTCCGGAGTTTGATCGTTTCAAAGTGAGGAAGTCAATGCGGCGTTGTTTCACCTGTTGCATCGATGCAAGCTGTCCCCGGGGGTATATTCCCATTCCTTGCATGAAATCGCGCCATTACATCGTTTCGCGGCTGCTGATTGGTCAATTGAGTTTGCGTCGGTAATGGCCATAATATTTGATCCTAAGCGAATTTTAAATGAGATAAATGCTAAAATATAGTATTAGTTGCTTTCATTTCGATAATTGCAAA